>CM069903.1:26966793-27566793 GCA_036172215.1 Camellia granthamiana | reverse complement strand
CCTCCGAGCGAGGGCAAAATTGTAATAAGTGTGTGTGAGTGGGTGTATGTCTTCCAACCCCCATTTCTTTCTCCCTTTTATTTACCTGCTTTGATGGTAGATTAGGGCATTTTTCGATTAGCATACCTTATGCAATGCATGCGTGCATTCATGCATTTGTTTACATGCACCGGGCTCGGTACATCATACAAACTGCATCGCAATTTTCAATTCCAAATTGAACACGTGCTACGTGAAACATTTCACATGCCATATTTAGGGTTAGCCGAGCCTACTCTCGATTGCATTTATGCCTGTGTTGCATTAGCCACTTAACATGAACTAGGTCATGCATGTTTTGCTAACTAGTTTACTGTTTCTGGCACGGAGTACGATGTAAGTGTTTTTGCTTTAGCATATCGCATGTGTGTGATTGTTTGCCATGACAATAGGATTGCCATGCGGCTAAATGCTTACATGATAAACTGTCTGAATGCCTGTGGGTGGAGGTTGGATTGCTTGAGTTGGGAGTACTCCTTGAAATCCGTATTTTAGCCTACTTGCGAGTAGCAATTTCTAACACGTTTTCCAAGACAAAACGGATATGCAATGTTTATTTCCGAATTAGGCGATCTAGTCTATACTTGTTTGCTGTGCGCATAACATAGTAATTCTAGGCTAATAACTGGAATAAGAACATATAATGTTTTCAAAAAAGGATATCATGGTTAGTAGAGGCCGGTCTTCGGACCGGGCGAAAGGGGGTGCTCATAGCTGACCTTCCCCGATCGTACCCAAGCTCCCGAGCCAAGTCACTTTGGTGATGACGGACACGTGGCCTTCGGCACCGAGTCAGGGTTTCCTAAATTTCCCAAAAATAAAATATTTAGGTGGCGACTCTGTAATCTGGCAAAGCAGTCCATGTTTGGCACTACTTTTCGAAAAATCTGTTTTCCTTAAAACGATTTGCCAGAGGTGGACTCTTTGGTTCAGATTTAGAACCGCGACACAAGATCGAGTCCTGCGAACTGTTAGATGGAAGCCCCACGGGCGCGTCTACACCGCCAAATTGGCGGATTGGAGAAAATCAATCCGCATCCGTCCGCCAATCCGGCGGATGTGGATTTGGCGGATTGGCGGATGAATGCGAATCGGTTTAGCGGTTTGAAATTTTACAAATTTTCAACATACAACCAAAAAAAAAAAAAAAAAATTGTCTTCATGCATCACACATTGTTTTAATCAGAATGTTTTTCTCTTTTCTTTTACTTGTTAAAGGGTGAGGTCTTTGTAAGCCCTTAGAATTTTTACTTCTTGGCACAATAAATCAACTGCCTTGACAACAAGAAAAATACATGAAAAAACATTTAACTCAAACCTCAAAAAGGCTAAATTCTATATGGCATAGACCAAAATCAAAAGCAAAACCATCATATATGTAATTGAACTCTTACTAGTAAAAGAAAGGAACCTGATCTATATCCTCGCAGACAGCAAGCTCTTCATGACCATATGGGTAACTGTTTCACACAATTAAATCATTATCAAAATGAAACTGAAAAATGTCTATAACATCAAAAGTTGCAATAGAAATAAGCTTGAGCAGAAGCTTACAGCAAGCCAAAACTAGAATACTACTTCTTACGATCATCTCTAGTAAGTTCGGTGCCAATGTTGTAACACAAAAATGACACAAAAAGAATATGATTCTGAAATGAACTAAAAGACCACCATCATTAAAATAACCGAAATCTTTTGGTAATATTATTAAATCTTTCAATCCCTACACAAGGGCTTCATAAAGAAAGAAAGCCATTGATGAAGCAGTTTTTGGATAACCCCGACTTGCTATCTGGTTCTATTGAAGTATAGTTGACAATGATATCAAAATGGGGGAAAATCATCCCTCTTTAAATTGTTTGCTTAAGCATTAATAATCTAAAAATGACACAAATAATATAACAACAAAACACACATGTTTTTTTGCTTTTTGCAATCAACAGAATACATAGATATTTACTTGGCTCATTTTACCAACAGATTCAGCTCCAAAACCTGGATTCAAATAGATAAGATTACGTTTTTGTCCTGGAAGTAGACGTTAATTTAATGAAGGCAAGCTTGCAAGATAAGAATCTGAGAATGAAAGCACTCACCGCTGGAAATTAGGCTTGAAAAAGCTTGAAAGAAAATAAACCCAATCAAACAGAATCAAACAAAATTATAAAATTCAATTAACCAATTAACCACTTATCAGTGATGTTCATTTTCAATTAACCAATTATAAAATTCAACACAATCACACAGAATTAGGTCATAACTTTAACAGAGTCAAATACTCAGAAATTTAACACAGTCAATTATCAATTAACCATTATCTGCTTTCAGACCTTTCACTCATTTTTGTTTTTGTAATCTCTCACATAATTGGGAATGGGTTATTCAAAGTTACTAGCTTGAAAAAACAAAATACAAATTAACATAGAAAGATATCAGAGCTAGACAAGTTCACTACCACCAAACAAGGTCCTTTGAAAAGATGGCCTATTTCTAGTTTGAAGATATCAGTCAAATACTCAGGAAAAAAAAAAAAAAAAAAAACTCAATACATACATCAAACCCTCAATCAAACACTAGTCTTAAAAAAAACTCAATATGATCAAACCCTCAACCTTCAATCAATAATATACATCAGAATTCAATATATACATCAAACCCTCAATATATACATCAAACCCTCAATCAAAGGGGGAAAAAAAACAGAGAGAGGTATCTGTAAATTATATACAGAGACAGGTATCTATATATGAAGATATACGAAGATTTTCATACGATTACTCAATATACGAAGATTTTCATATAATCAATCAACTCAATATATATTATATATACAGAGAGAGGTACTGTAAATCTTCTATCTAGAGAGAGAGGGAGAGAGATACCTTAGTATAGTAGATCGATCGTCGTTCAGTGCAAGCAAATCGATCGTTGTTTAGTGCAAGCAAATCGTCGTTCAGAAGTGTAGATCGTCGGTCGTTCAGCGTAGATCGTCGGCCGGAGGTTACCGCCGGACGGTAGGGGAGAGAGAGAGAGAGAGAGACAGAGAGAGAGAGAGATGAGAGAGAGTCTCACTGTCTCAGCGTGTTAGTCTGTGAAGAAAGAAATTAGGGCTTCTAAGCAAAAGGGGCCTGACTGTGTATAAAATTGGGGGAAAAAACGAATGGGGAAAAAAAGAACGGGCGGGTCGGGTTTGCGGGGTGAAATGGCGGATCACCCGCCACCCGACCCGAACTTGAGAAACATGAATTATTGGGCCCGCACCCGTTCGCCACACACCACGCATCCATCCATTTGGCTTCGAGTCGGGTCGGGTCGAGCGGTTATGGCGGGTTGGCTGATCCGCTGCACAGCCCTACTTGTACATCACATGCCTAGTTCACCCTGAGCACATTCATACATGATACCTATGTCTAATGTTTTCAAAACCGGACCGGTGAGCGAACCGGAAAAGGGACCGGGTGGACGGGTCACCGGTTCAACCGTCGGGTCACAGCGGTCGAACCGTGACGTCATAATTAATATTATATAATTAAAAAATATAATTATAAATTATAAATAAATAAAAAAATATATAAATAATCAAATAAAAATAAAAATTGTTACTTAGTATTTATTAATAAGATTTAATAAAGTCATGATTGATAAAAAAAAAAAGTCATTTATTTTAAAGAAATTAAAATTTTTAAACATTCCCTCCAAATAAATTGATTGAATGCTAGATTTAATTTTGGAGGGAAATGAAATTTTCAACTCTCCCTCCAATCAATATGTTTCAAATAATTTAATTGAATCCCACATAGAATTTTGTAGGTTCTTTTTGAAAAATCTTTTCCTATAAATAGGAATAGACTTTCATAATCTTCTCAAGCTTTCAATGAGACTATTCCTTATGAGAAGAGACTCTTGAAATAAGAATTTTTAGTCAAAATTTTGAAATATATATATATATATATATATAAGAAAGAAAGAAAGAAAAGAAAGAAAGAAAATAAAAAAAAAGTAAAACTGAAAAAAAAAGGACTGATCTGATCCTCCCGACCCGGTCCGGGTCGCCAGTTTTGCCGGTTCGACCACTGGGTCACCGGTTTTTCTCGATTTTTCTCGGTTTTGGCCCCACTCCGGGTTTAGGACCGGAACAAGGCCCGGTTCTCGGTTCAACTGGTCCGACCGGCCAGTCCGGTCCGGGTTTGAAAACATTGCTTGTGTCGACCCGAACATATATACACACTACACTTCTATGAATTCTGAACACATGCATACATTGTATTCCTGACACTGCTTCACATCTTTTTGTCTTTGAACACAGGGAGATTCCCATGCCTTCCGGGGGTATGGGAACACTACTGCACGCGACTAGTACATGGAGCTACCCGATGATGTACGCTACATCGTCGATTAGGCTGGTTTTGGCGTATTCTGCATGGGACTCTCGTACCTCACTGCGAGTCGGCCTCTCCTAGGCGCGCTAGTGGAGAGGTGGTGGGACACCACCGATTCCTTCCACCTTTCTACAGCGGGGGAGATGACGATGACTCCCTTCGACTTCTCCATGCTCACCAGGATCGGAGTAGGGGGTGATCTGATCCCTTTCGACACCGACATGGGCGAGTGGGATGCTGCCCAGATGTTTTTGCTCGGCATTCGCCCACCTCTCCCGACCAGGGTTTGTGAGATATTCATGGTTTGAGGACCAGTTCAGGGGAGAGACGCTGACGACACGCGAGGAGGTCACGTAGTATGCTCGGGGGTTCTTTATGTTCTTGTTGGGCACTACTCTCTTCGCCGACCTGGCGAACACCGTCGGCCTCTACCTCTTGAGCGCACTAGTGGACGTGACTCGCATCCGGTGCTATGACTGGGGCGGCGTCGGCCTGGCCACACTGTATGGATATATGAGTTCCTCATCTCGCCGGAGCGGGCACTTGCTAGGAGGCTACTGGAGAGCCTGGGAGGTACATCTTTCCCTTCTGCTTTAAAGTTCTGGTTTACATTATCTGTACACCACACACGCTGCATAACACGCAATCTGCTTTACACTGGTTGCACACCGCACATACTGCACAAGACACTGCACACTATTCTCTGATTTTTGCTTTATCTGTATACTGCTTTACTAATAAACATACCCATTATTGCCCTTTCACATTTTGTAGTTGTGGGTATATGCCTACTTCCCAAGGCTTGCCCCAGAGCCGGAGGTGGAGATGCCTCCTATGGTTCCATATTCACATCGGTACGACAGGAGATGCGAGTGGAGGCCGCGAGAGTCTTTCTTATTCTTTCGCTGATACTTTGACACTGTAGCCGCAGCGGAGTTATTTCAAGCCTTACAGTTCATTTGAGTTTTGCTTTATATTGCACTTTCAATAGCAGATAACAACCTGTATATCCATTATTTGCAGATCACTTGGCAGCCTCGGGCAATGCTGCCTGACGCAGTCAGAGACTAGTATATGGGCGCTCGGGAGACTGCCCGATTTCGGGTTTTACTTGAGGGTCCGGTCTGTCGGGCATGGTACCTAGGTGAGCGCTTCTTGCGACGGAGCCTTGGTCTACTCGAGCCAGTGGTTCTGATGCCGCCTCCTTTGCACATGAGGCAGACAGAGAGGTACACCCCGCAGGAGATGGTCGATTTCACGATTAGTTGGGATGCCGACTTTTTTAGAGATGATAGTGACTACACCGTCTTCATCCAGACTTATCTCATGCCGCCTCTGGCTAGTGCTCGCCAAGGTGAGAAAGAGAGAACTGCGGCCACAGCAGGAGGGGTGAGAGAATCCAGGGCGACCCAGGCCCATGGTAGGAGGGGTTCCCGGAGGGGACAGAGAGCAGAGTGGCCAGACCTGTTCACTACCCTGACATGCCGAGGACAGGCTGGAGAGACTTATCAGATTCCCATCGCTCTTCCCCTAGCTGATCACGAGCTCATCGGAGTTCGAGGCTCAACCCTGGTATATGTTATACTTTTCATTCTGTACATTCATTTCATTTCAGTTGATATCCCCCAGAATACTAATTACTTTAACACTTTTGTAGGCTTCCATAGAGTGCACTGGACAGGCTCTGGAGCTGTCAGCTTCGGTGATGGGGATGCTACAGAGGAGCATGGACCTGCTTTACGGTATTCCGGTAAGTACTTTCAACTTCCGTCCCAAAACCCTCTATAATCTGCTCCATACTGATCTGATGCATTACATTACCAATAATGTATTTGATACACCACATTCACATACCACTCACGGCACTGATACACTGCATCTCACATACTGGCCACGACCCTCATACACTGCAATCATTCACCGCTCACGGCGTTCATATACTGCTCACAGCATTCATACATTGTACACATATACTGCATTTGATACCATACTCAGCTTCGTATAGCATAACTGATGCATTTACTAAATCGTTCTTTTCAGGCCCCATTCCAGATACCAGCCACTGCGGGTGCCTCAGCAGGACCTTCAGTGCCTCCCCGAGCAGTAGGGAGAGCGGGACGAGGGACTCCAGCACACAACCGGAGCAGAGTCGGACGTGCTCACACCGGGAGTAGCTCACGGGTGCCTGCACCAGATGATGATGAGTCGGATGAGGAGGCAGTGAGTCCACAGTCGGAGTCGTCTCAAGATGGAGATGAGGCTGGAGATGGCTTGGGTTCAGACTCAGGCAGCGGAGCTGACGATGGCGGTTCTGGGCCTTCGTCGAGGAAGAGGATGAGGAGGGATTCCCGCTCTTGAGGCGACTAGCCCCGATTTCAGATGTTTTGTTTTTTGCTTCATTTCTCTTTTTGCCGGTAGTTTTTGCACATTGTACTGCCTTAGGTAGGTTTATTTTCTTTAAAACTTTGTACTTTTCTTTTGCAAAAGAAAACATGATGGAATAAAAACAACTTTTTGATTGAAAAAGTGTTACATTTTATATTCTGAGCATCGCATCGCATTGCATCACACAGCATGAAAATGAGATTAAACTTTGTTTGAAAACTAAACACTCGAATTGCATTGCCTTGATCTGGTAATGAACCAACTGACGACTGAAAGAACAAAACAACTCGATAAGCAAAATAAGAACTTGACATGCTAACCAAATATAAATACAACTCGATAAGCAAGACAAGAACTTAACAATCAACGCAGAATACAACTCGATAAACAAAAATACAACAACTCGATAAACAAATTGAAGTAACACAGGCGCAACTTCACAAAATCATCACCGAAAGGCATTCAAAGTGGAACAAGTCACAAGTTCTCAACACCTCCAACACATGCACAACTCAGAGAACAAAAGGAGAGGCCATCGGCTAAGGTGGGGGACCATCGGCCACCATAAAGAGTTATTGACCACAAAAACTAGCCGATCGGCTACAAAGATTGTCGGTCAGCCGTAAAATTGGCCGGTCGGCGATAAATGCAGAAAGTGCGTAGATTGTTGACACCTGTCTTTCACTCAACACCTTATCTTCTACAAAAGCCCTAGCTTCGTAGTTTCTCTATTTCAACTCAGTTTTTGCACCAAATGGAGGCATTTCTTGTCCAAAATCTCACAAATTGGATTGCTAACTTGGATGGCTCAGAAAAGCTGAATTTCCAGGGCTTCGGGATAAATGCACTATTCACGTTGAGCCGCACCCCGCTGCGTTTTCCGTTCCTCCATGCCGCGGAAAGGTATTGGAATCCGGTAACTCATGTTTTTAGCTTCGGTGGACAAGAGATGTGTCCCACTTTCGAAGACTTCCAAGCTTTGATGAAGTTCAGGCGTGATGAGGAGATCTTGCCCCAACTCTGTTTTGGTCACATCTAAGCCTTAGGATGGATGTGCGGACTCACTTTGCATGACGCTCGGTCTTTGATCTGCGATGGGGAATTGGACATCCCCAGCTTGATTCGTCGGTTTTCTGATGCCGGTGACCGCGGCGATCATCACTGGCAGGGTTTTCGGCGACATGCCCTCTGCTTGTGCATGTTGTCTCATCTCTTGCTTGCCCCAGGCTCCGGAGGGTCCAACGTCCGTTTGATTGAGGTTGCCCAAGGCTTAAAAGAGGGCAAGAGCTGCATTGCCATAACACTAGCTGAGACATTGATGGGTTTGGATGCTTTCCGTCGCCGGGAGACTACTAGATTCACAGGGAATGTTTCCCACCCTATCTCACATATCTTTCTCACATCACTCGGCCCTCAGGCTCGGTTTTTCTCTCAAAACCCTTTTCTCACTTTTCTCTCCACGTACGTCTCTCTATTCTTTAATCTCTCATTTTTCATCCCTCCCCAGATATGGTTGATGGATAAGTTGAAGGTAGTGAACTCATGCTCAGCATATTCAGCTCGCGGCTATTTCTTTCGACGACATCTAGTCGATGCCCCTGATGAGGGATGGTGGTGCGAATGGATGTGTAGTATGTTCGCTGTCAACATTGCTTGGTGCTGCCCTTGGCTCAATCTTCCGGCAATGAGTTACAGCATGTCTCGCCAGCCCGGGATTCAGTTGATCGGCCTAACACACTGTGTCTTTTACTTCCCATTCCGATTTCGGCGCCAATTTGGACATGATCAGACTTGCCCGGAGGAGGGGATAGAGTACCCTGCCGCATTTCCAGTCCGAGGCGCACAGCTAGCCCAGTATGCCACAACGTGGAGGACGAGAGAGCTTCTGGCCCCCGTTCCCACTTTCAGTTGCACCCTCTCTGATGAGTGCATAGCTTGGCTTGATGAAGAGGCGCAGGTTGGGCCTACTTTGGCATCAGAGGCTTCCATAAGCTTTGGGAGGGGACGCAGGAACACCTGACTATGTCCCAAATTTATTTGCTTTAATCAGTACTTTCAAGTATTCTTTATGAATGTAATAAAAAGCAACTTCAATTTGTATTCAAGAGTAGGAGAACTCTGTACTGAAATCGATGTAATTGAAGGTTGTGGGTACTGAAAATTTTCCGTTTGGGCCAAAAATGGTCTAAGTCGTAAAAAGATTAATTTGAGCAAAATCAACTTTTATTAAAACTTTTCAAAACCATTTTCGATATGGATCACTACTGGACACGCCCGAGATCTATCACTGAGATGTACAACCCCGGATCTAGCAACTGGAAAGTTGCCCCTAGTCTGAATAGCACTACACTGGGGATCACAACCAAGCTCTTGAATGCAGGATAGACAAGATGACCAGTATGATTACATGGACAAAGTTGATTAGGAAAGTGTTTATGGCTGGACTTCAGGATGAAGTTGCCTACGTATCCTGAAGATGGGAATCAAGCCTTACGTAGTTCGGTTCAGGTTCACTCGTGTATTAACACTCTCCTTTTGTGCTCTAACTTTTGCCAAAGCCGCCCTTTCTGGGCTTTCAACCTTGCGAGCTCAGTTTTTATTATTTCAAATTTTTTGTGCTCTAACTTTTGCCTAGGTCGCCCTTTCGGGTTTTCGGCCTAGCGAGCCGCTCAGGGATAGTATTTCTTCAACTTGTCCATGTTGATCGGCTAGGAGAACTCTAGGCCATCTAGGTCCATCAGAACGACAGCTCCACCCGACCAGATAGACTTGATAATGTAGGGACCAGTCCAATTGGGTCTGAACTTGCCCCTAGGGTCGTGAATGGGAGCTCGGTTGTCTTTGAGCACTAGATCCCCCTCTTTCAAATTCCTGGACTTAAGCTTCTTGTTAAAAGCCCTGGCAATTCTTCGTTGATAACCCTAGATGTGATACAGTGCTTTCAGCCTTCTTTCATCAAAGAGCATGAGTTCTTCGAACCTGCTTTGCTACCAATCTGCCTCAGCTATCTAACACTCCGCAATTACCCGTAATGATGGAACCTCAACTTCGATAGGCAGAACAACCTCCATCCCATAGACCAAGGAATACGGAGTTGCCCTAGTAGAAGTTCGAATTGAAGTCCGGTAGCCCCAAAGAGCAAATGTTAACTTATCTAGCCAGTCCCTGTAGGTCTCCACCATCTTCTGCAGAATGTGCTTGATGTTCTTGTTGGCGCCCTCAACAGCTCCGTTGGTTTGCGGTCGATATGTAGATGACTTATGAAAAGCCACGTTGTACTTCTCCAACAAGTCGATCACCTCCTTCTTGAAGTGGGAACCATTATCCAAAATAATCTCATTCGGGACCCCGTAGCGACAGATGATGTTGTTCCTGATGAACTTAGCAACGTGCGACGCCTTCAACACAGCGTAAGATTGGGCCTCAACCTACTTCGTGAAGTAGTTTATCGCTACCAGAATGTACTCATGCCCATAAGACCCCTTCGGAGTGACAACCCCAATCACATCAATCTTCCAGACTGAAAACGGCATCAACACACAGTTGTACAGCTTCGACGGCAGAATGTTCATGCAGTTTGCATGGATCTGAATTTGTGGCATCGCCGGACAAAGCCAATACAATCCTCCTCCATGGTTGACCAGTAATAACCCTGCCTAAGGATTTTCCGGGCTAGCATCACCCCGCTCATGTGCGCTCCGCACTCTCCTCCATGGATGGCCGCCATCAGGCGCTTGGACTCTTCAGCATCAACACACAGTTTATGTATCCCGAGATGACCCCTCTTGTACAGTTTACCTCCGCAGATGATGAACTGAGCAACCATTCTTCGAATTGCCCTCTTATCTTTGGCATTTGCCCCTGGTGGATAAGCTTCATTTTCCAAGAAGTTCTAGATGTCGTAATACTTGGGATTCTCATCTTGTACCTCATCTATAGCAGCAATCAGCTCGTAGGCCAGCACGAATTTCTGTTCAATGATGATCATACGCATTCGGACTCCGAAAGGGATGTCTATCATAGAAGATAGAGTTGCTAATGAATCAGCGAACCTGTTGTTCTCTTTTAACAGATAGGCGAAATTCAGTTTCTCAAACTGAGGAATCAGAACGTCCAAGGTCTGGTGATAGATTCTCATCTTTTCTTCTTTAACTTTCCAATCTCCTTTAGCTTGAGATACAACAAGGTTCGAGTCCCCGATGACATCCAACCGTTTTGCCCCTAGTTCCAGGGCGGCTTCTAGTCCAGCAATACATGCCTCATATTCTGTCTTGTTGTTCGATACTTTGAACCGGAGTTTGAATGCTAGAGGTATGCGAAAATTATCGGGTGCTATCAGCAACACCCCAATCCTATACCCGTATTGGTTTGATGCTCCGTCAAAGTACATCGTCCAGGTCTCTTCTTCAACATGCAGAATGGCCTCGTCTGGGAACAGATACTCAACTGCTTCATCCCCTTCAACTGGGTGGTCGGCTAGGAACTCCGCTACCGCTCTCCCTTTCACTGACTTGCGCGTCATGTACTTCAGATCAAATTCGGAAAGTAGAAGCAACCAACGGGCTAGCCTACTCGCAAGTGCCGATTGCTCGAAAAGATATTTGATGGGATCTAATCTCGAAACCAGTATTACAGAGTGAGCTAATAGGTAGTGCCTCAGCATCCTGGTAGCCCATACCAAGGCCAGACAAGCCTTCTCCAGCGGAGTGTAGCGGGTCTCGTAATCTAACATTTTCTTTCTCAAGTAGTAGATAGCCTTCTCCACTTTGTCCTCAGACTCCTGTGCAAGCATGTAGCCCATTGTAGTTTCAGTCACTGATAGGTACAGAATCAACGGTTTCCCCGGCTCAGGCGGTGACAACACATGTGGGTTCTGTAAATATTGCTTGATTTGCTTGAAAGCAACTTGGCATTGGTCGTTCCATTGGAACTTCTTTCCTTTCTTTAGGAGACCAAACAGTGGTTCACAAGTCAAGGTTAATTTTGCAATAAACCGTCTTATGAATTGCACTTTACCCAGAAAACCTCGCACCTCCTTTTCAGTTCTCGGTGGTGGCATTTCTAAGATGGCCTTGATTTTAGAAGGATCGACCTCGATACCTCTCTGTGTGATCAAGAACCCCAGCATTTTCCCTGCTGTAACACCAAACGTACATTTCTGAGGATTCAGCCGCAACCGATATTCTCTGATCCGTTGAAAGAATTTCTGCAAGGTGGTGTAGTGGCCCTCTCTTTCTTTGGAGTTGACAATCATGTCGTCCACGTACACCTCAACCTCTTTATGGATCATGTCATGCAATATTGTGGTCGCAGCCCGTTGATATGTAGCCCCAGCGTTCTTCAGCCCAAACGGCATCACCCTATAACAATAGGTTCCCCATGGGGTGATGAAAGCAGTCTTTTCTCTGTCTTCGGGTGCCATCAAAATCTGATTGTAGCTTGAAAACCCATCCATGAATGAGAGCAGTGCATGCCCGGCAGTAAAGTCCACTAATTCGTCGATATGAGGCAAAGGAAAGTCGTCCTTCGGACTGGCTTTGTTCAAATCCCTGAAGTCCACACATAGCCGAATTCTGCCGTCCTTCTTCAGCACCGGAACTATATTGGCCAACCAAGTTGGGTACTTAGATACCAGCAGGAACCCTGCATCAATCTGCTTGGTGACCTCTTCTTTGATCTTCAGAGCCTAGTCCGGGCGGATCCTTCGGAGCTTCTGCTTAACAGGTCGGGCCTCTGGGTCAAGAGGGATCCGGTGCTATACAATCGCAGGATCGATTCCAAGCATGTCTTCGTAAGACCACGTGAAAACATCTTTGAAATCTTTTAATAAAGCAACTAAGCGCTCGCGTTCCTCCGAAGACAACGTGGACCCGATCTGGACCAGCCACAGGTCCTTCTCAGTACCAATGTTAATTGTGGTGATTTCATCAACCAAGGGTTTTACAAACCTCTTCTGCTCTTGATCAAGCAAATATTGCAAAACTGGAGGAATTTCTTCCTCGTCGTTTTCATCAAAATTTTGAAAATCCTGATTAATGTAATAAATTAAAGGCACAGAAAAGTACTCAGAAGCCATAGCCGTACCTGTAACAAGCCCGCGAGGGACCTCGCTACAGTTCGGACTCGATTTTGTTGCCATGGTTCTAAATCTTGAACCAAAGAGTCCAAATCCGGCAAATCGTTTTGAAAACAGATTTTTTTTTAAAGAAGTGCCAAACATGGACTGCTTTGCCAGATACGGAGTCGCCACCTAAATATTTTTTAAAATGGGAAATTTAGGAAACCCTGACTCGTATCTAAGGCCACGTGTCCGTCATCACCAAAGTTGGCTCGGGAACTTGGGTACGATTGGGGAAGGTCACATCGTGAGCACCCCCGCTCGCCCGGTCAAAGACCGGCCTCTACTAACCATGATATCTGCTTTTGAAAACATTGTATGCTCTTATTCCGGTTATTAGCCTAGGTTACTATGTGATGCTTGCAGCAAACAATTATAGACTAGGCCGTCTGAATTGGAACAAAACATTTCATGTTTGTTTGTTTGAAAATGGTGTGATGGTGCTACCCGCAGGTAGGCTAAAATGCGGATTTGCCACCCTTAGGTGGGCTTAGAAAACATGGTGTTGCCACAATCTAGTGGGCTTAAAACAAACAATCAATGCATTATTCCAATTCAGATAACCCAACCTTCACCCACAGGCATTCAGGCAGTTATATCACATAAGCAAATAGCCTCATGGCAAGCATGCTGTTCATGGCAACACTCACACGCATGCAAGGATGCTAAAGCATAAAACTCACCGAGTACTCCAAGCCAAAACAGAAACCGATTAGAAATCTATGCATGATCCTAAATACACAGAATTGCCTAATGCAACACATGCAAAATGCAACTATAGTAGGCTCGGCTATTCTAAATATGGCATATGGAATGCTACAACTAACACGTATTCAACCTGGAATTGAAATACAAATGCAGTTTGTATGATGCGCCGAGCCCGGTGCATGCAAAACAGATGAATGAATGCAAACATGCTGTCATACTGTATGCTAATTGAAATATGCCCTAATCTACCATCATAAGCAGATAAATAAAAGGGAGAAAGAAATGGGGGTTGGAAGACATACATCACACACACCCACACTTATTACAGCATTGCCCTCGCGCAGAGGGTCCGAATAAATATACAATCCGAATAAAAGAATATTACAGTCCAAAATATTACAGATTCCTAATTAATTAACAAATTAAACTAAGAAAGCTGTAAACTGGCGTGCAAGCCAGGGATTGCCTTGATTCTGATGAATGATGCATGCCGGGCTGCTTCGGCGCTGAAATCCACTGGGATGCCCCAATTAGCCTCTGTTTGCACTTTTTCTCGAAATGCGTGCCAGACTCCGAAAAGTTGCTGATTCTTGATTGTGCTGCAACAGAGAGCAGGAAAAGGGCATAGCAATGTATTTCACAAATATATGCATGCCTCGATCCTCGTGCCACCAATCACGCATCTCGATGCATGATGGCAGAGGAGCCGAATTGCATAACTCAATATAGGATGAATGCATATGAATGCGACAACAAAACCTAACTCCATCATGGGTAATCCGGAGTGTCGGTGACTTGGGAATTGAGACCCGTTCCGTTACTCGGAGTACAAAACGCGCCTCGTTTCCCGTGCAATATGCATGATATGCATGAAATGCAACTAATATACAACCTAGCATGCGCAATGCTATGAAAATGAGATGTCTCGAAATGCGTGCCCACAGGCACGCAAACCGAGGAATGCGGAATGACATGCGAAATGCAATGATGGGCTTATACCAACATGAGGGAGCCTCAGCCACACTCACATAGGATGCCGGAATGATAAAAATGAGGTGCCTCGAAATGCGTGCCCGTGGGCACGCAAACCGAGGCATGGCCCTAAGGCGCAAAAATGACATGCGGAATGCGAATTGGGCTTACGCTAACATGAGAGGGCCTCAGCCACACTCACATAAGCTGCCGGCGGATAAAAATGAGATGCCTCGAAAAGTGTGCACGCGGGCACGCAAACCGAGGAATGCATAAAATGGCATACGGAATGCAATGATGGGCTTACGCCAACATGAGAGGGCCTCAGCCACACTCACATAAGCTGCCAAGAGATGAAAATGAGGCGCCTCGAAATGCGTGCACACGGGCACGCAAACCGAGAAAATTCATGAATGCAATCTAAGATACAACCTGGTATGCACTATACTGGGAAAATGAGATGAAAATAAGATGCCTCGAAAAGCGTGCACGCGGGCACGCAAACCGAGGCCATGATGTGAGATGCAAATCGGATAAAACCAAAGTGCCTCGAAATGCGTGCACACGGGCACGCAAACCGAGGCGATGATATGAAATGCAAATCGGATAAAACTGAAGTGCCTCGAAATGCGTGCACACGGGCACGCAAACCGAGGCGATGATAAAATGAGATGGAAATGCAAATTGGGCTTATACTCACATGAGTGGACCTCAGCCACACTCACATCAGATGCCGTCGGATAAAACGGAGGTGCCTCGAAGTGCGTGCCCACGGGCACGCAAATCGAGGCATGGCCCGAAGGCATGAAATGGCACGGGAAATGATATGCAAGTATGCAAACCAAATTTCAGCACCTAAATGAAGGGGAAAACAGCCCCGAAATGATACGAAATGACAACCAATGCATGAAATCATCCCGAAATGCGATATTAAGCCCCCGAAATGGCCTACAGCTATACTAAACATGCAAAATTGATACATGACAGCAAAAACAGTAGCAAGGCAGCCCCAAAAATAGTATCTTTTCAGTACAAAACAAGGTTAAATAACAACCACAAGTATGGCAAAAATAGCATGCAAAAATGGGGAAAAAGAGGAGAATTACAAAGCAAGTGGTATCTACAATGCTCAAACTGAAAAACACAGTTCTACAACATTAAAGAGGGGTCAAAAATATGCATATTCACAGAATATGACATCCCCCAATTCAGTGTGTAGATCTACTAAACATGGCATGCAAGATGAAGCCAACAAAGGCTATAAAGAGAAGTATCAAATGGATGCACCAAACCAACAAAGACCCTTAATAAAAATTGAAGAATAGACCAAAAAAAGACACTTTCCAAGCCTGATGAAGGCTGAAATCCGAAGCTAAGCAAGTCTAACAAAGCATGCAATTTTACGGAAAATATGAAGGATTACAAAACAAGTACCAAAACCAATCATCAAATGGCCTAAGACCCTTAACAAAGAATGAAGAATGAACCAAAATAAGGCACTCTCTAGGCCTGATGGAGGCTGAAATCCGAAGCATGGTGAGCTTAAAAAAGCATGCAAAATGGGAGTGGAACAAGAATTCAAAGCAAGTGATATGTAGAGCAAGAAAACCAGGTTGAGCCCTTCTTCAATGTTGAAGGGGGACTCAAAATAAGCACAATATCAGTATGTTGCATGCTCCAAATCAGATTACAAATAGGCCAAAACAATCGTGCAATTTTACGGTAAATTAGAAGAAATACAAAGCAAGTGCATGCTAGAATCACCAAACATGGTTGAGCCCTTCTTCAATGTTGAAGAGGGGCTCAAAATAGGCTCACTCACAGTTTATATCAGGCTCGAAATCAGATCACTCATAAGCTAAAGAAAGCATGCAAAATAATGGCATTCCAAGAGGTATTGAAACAAGTGCATCATAGAGGGCTCAAACACGGTTGAGCCCTTAAACAAACATATAGAATAGCTCAAAATAAGGCCCCTTTCAGTTAGGGCCGGAGCTCAAAACAGTGAGCAAGTAGTGTAGAAAATTGAAGCAAAAATAAGCTAGAAAAAGGGAAATGAAGACTTACCCTTGAAGACAAGTCTTTTGCTACCTCTTGGCTTGAAAAATGTCACCTCCTAGCTGCTGGAAATCAACTCCAAGTGTTGGAAGTAGGGTGGTGATGGTGGTGCTTGGTGTTGATGAACAAATTATGCAAGAAAAATAACCTTTGAGCTTTTAAATGGAGAGAAATGGAAGGTGAAAGCTATGGATCTCTCTCCCCTCCCCCTCAAAAAAACGTCTAACCCCTTTAACATGAAGCCAAACCTCTCCTTTTAGAGGAAAAATGCATCCAAAATATCTAAAGTCCATCAAAATATCTAAAGTGCATCAAAATATCTAAAAAGCAACTCTCTAATCCTCCATACACTTGTATGGAGGATTGGCCAATTGGAAAATGAGCTAGCACAGCTGGAATACACTGAGGGAGCAAGAAATGGTCGGCCAACTCACAAGGGCAAAATGGTCATTTTACAAAAGGGGTGGCTGGCCAGCTAGATAAACAAAACTGCCGAGAAGACCACTGGCTGTTGGGTGCTAGGGAAGTCCAAAAATGTCCATTAAAGTGTCCGAATTGAAGCCCCGGAAGTTAGCTTTCCAATGCCGCAAACCTTGCATCAAAATTCCTCCTGTAGAAAAAGTTATGCCAGTTTCCGTAAAGCCGCGCAGATTCAGTCCAACCGGACTTCAACCAACCATATCTCCTCCCCCCGGATTTGGACTTAGGAGATTCTTGAGAGAAAAATGAAGCCCCGGAAGTAAGCTTTCCAATGGTGGTGGCCTCATATTTTAATTCCTCTTGTGCAAAGAGTTACGCTTGTTTCGGTGAAGCCGCGCAGACTTTTCTCCTTCCCGGATTCATGCTGAACCACTTTTGACCAAGCAGATAACTGGTTGCTGAGACAATTGCTCGCCTCCCACCCTCCAGTGATCTTCCTGGTGCTAAAACAGAGGTACCTGCCAAAATTGAACAAAAACTAATGCAAAACGAAAGCTCGGGGACCAAAACCGCGCGGGGTCCCGAAAATGGGCTGCAGGCACCGAAAGTGGCGTTCGGCCACGAAGTGGGTATCAGAGGGCCCAGTGTCCGTCAGTATGATAAAATAGAGGCACTTGACAAAATTGAACAAAAACCGATGCAAAATGAATGCTCGGGGACCAAAACCGCGCGGTTCGGGGTCCCGAAAATGGGCTGTGAGCACCGAAAGTGGCGTTCGGCCACGAAGTGGGTATCAGAGGGCCCAGTGTCCCTCGGTATGATAAAACAGAGGCACTTGCCAAAAACCGGAGAAATCGGAGATGGTTGGGCGGTCCCAAACCGAGGCATACGGCCTGACGGTCCCGAAAACCGGGAACCGGGCTCCGAAATGGGCAAAATGGCCTACGGCCACGAAAAGTAGCCCACGGCCACTGAGAGATAGTCTACGGGACCACTCCCTTCCCTCAGGAAAGAAAACAGAGAAAACCGAGTCTGGTTCGCAAACCGAGACAAGGCACAGAAGAGGGTTCGGGGGTCCGGAGGCAGGGCGCACGGCCGCAACTCTGAGACTTCTGAACGAGCACAGTATGCAACATCACCAAGCGCTCAATCGGTGACGTCTGAGTCTTAAGGTCGGTCAAAAATGGGGTGTCTACAGTACCATTCTAATTAATAACATCCAGTCCGCCTGATTCCTCTGTTACAACAGACTCAAAGGAAAAATAAAAAGACGACCTGGACAGGACAGTGGCATCCGGGTTATCACCCCCAAGAATACCAAACTCAGACTCAGACGAGCTGGAACCTGATTTCGACTCCACAGACTCAGTGGAATCAGATTCCGGCTCACTACCTGACCCGGTGCTGCTCGATAAAAAGCCCCCCTCGTATTGCCAGATGAGGGAGGGTGCGATGGATGCATCCAGAATGTTTGAAGATGGGCCCACAGCCGCTTCATTCCTGATCATGGAAACTGAGAAGTTATCCCCCAAGCACTTCGGTACGATCTCAGGATCTAAGAGTAGACAAGCCAGTGCTATCCCCATCTCAATTTCTGTGCTCTCGGAATCCTCCTCCTTGTACTGCTCAACCTTAGCTGGTGGGTCTATCTGCTATTCGACAACGTCATCCCCGGACAATTGCAAGTCAAAGAAAATCTCAAATCCCGGCAGGCGCCACCTCTCTACATTTAGCCATGGCTGTTGAAGTCTGGCAACTAGCTCTGTCTGTTGAGCCACAACCTCTGCTTGGCGCGCAGCAAACTCTGCCTGGTGGGCGGCATCCCGCGGCATGGCTTGCATAGTCTCTTGGAGCTGACGCATCATGTCCTCCATACTGGCCATAAGGTGCTGATCTGACTGAACAATAGGTATATCCCTCTCTGCAGTGGGAACGGAAACCTCAGCCCAACTACTCACTGGTGGGGTGGATAAGGACCGCTGATCTGATAACCACTGTACTGATGAACTGCGCCTGACTGACCTCCGTCTAGTAACCGGGGGTAAAGAAAAGAACACTGGTTGTCCGTCTATCAGATCCTCAGATTGATGAAGTCTTCGACCTCTGATCCAAAGTGCTTGGGGAATATCTGCCTGGTCGGAAGCAATGATGCTAAACTACCTTGCAAAAAGATAAATAAAGCATAATAAGGAAATAAACAACCAGAAAAACGAACAACATAACGGCTTAAATAAACACAACACACAGTTGGTATTTGTAAGCTGAACGCACTATTTCTCAACACTGATCACTGTTCCCAAATCACTGCCCCAGATCTGATACCCTCAGGTAAAACGGATTCCCCAAATATTGATGCCCGCAGGCCTGATACCCAGACTTGCAAACTGATACATGCATTCCCTGTAGAGGCACACTCTAAAAGCATATAGCAAGCAAATGAGAGCAAAAACACCCCTATGGAGGGGTAGGGTTTCCTTGTCCTATCTTGTCAGGAGCTAGGGTTTCACTACGCACACAGCGGTTTCAAACAACCTACAATCGGGTAAGCAACCTGTCCTAGTTTGGAATGGTCACTATGGATTTCGATATGCACTAGGTCGAATGGTCGAAAAGGGTGCCTCGACGACAATTGAGGTTTGTGTTTCCAGCGTGGTAGAGCCCATGACCGGTCAGCCTTATGGCACGCAGCCTTCGGCAAATCGTTCAGGAATAGCAGACGGCAAACACTGTGACTTAAGTGCACTAATGTAAATGCAATGCAAAGAAACACATAAGTGTAAACAAAACAAGATATCATGTGTTCGAGTCAAGTTCTCTAAATCCCCAACAGAGTCGCTAGAAACTGTAGACCGCTCGGAACTCCGCTCCGCGCGCGAGAACGCGAATTGTGTTTCTAGCTACTACAGTTCAGACTCCTGTCACGGTTCTGAATCTAATCTCACAAAGTGCAATGTAAGACTGATAAATCACCAAAGAGTCCAAATCTGGAAAATCATTTTTGGAAAACTGATTTTAATCAAGAAGTGCCAAACATGGACTGCTTTGCCAAATTTCAGAGTCACCACCTAAATATTTTATTTTGGGAAATTCAGGAAACCCTGACTCGTGCCTAAGGCCACGTGTCTGTCATCACCAAAGTTGCCTCAGCTCGGGAACTTGGGTACGAGAGGGGAAGGTCATGGAATGTGCACTCCCGCTCGCCCGATCAAAGGATTGGCCTCTACTAAGCATGACATGATATGTTGCTTTTGAAAACACACGTGTTCTTATTTCGGTTTATTAGCTAACCATTACTATGTGATGCGCACAGCAAAGAAGTATAGACTCAATCACAAGAATTGGAACAAAACAATTCAATGTTTGTTTTTGAAAGTGGTTTGAAAGTGCTACTCGCAACTAGGCTAAGACGCGGATTTGCCACCCTCAAGTGGGCTTAGGAAACATGATTTTACCACTTCAAGTGGGCTTAAAACTCACAATCATCGAGTTGTTCCAATTCAGGCAATCAAACCTTCTTCCACAGGCATTCATGAAGTTAATCAATTAAGAAAATAGCCTCATGGCAAGCATGCTATCATGGCAGTCACTTACACTCATGCAAGGATACTAAAGTGTAAATACTCACAGTGTACTCCGAGCCAAAAAACAAGCTAGTTAGTAATCAATGCATGATCCTAGTTATGTTAAGATGCCTAATGCAACACATGCAAAAATGCAACTAAAATAGGCTCGGCTATCTAAGTTGGCATATGAATGCAACACTTGATAACATGCTGTTAAACACGTATTCAAGAAAGTGTATTGAAACACAACGCAATTTGAATGATGCGTCGAGCCCGGTGCATGCAAGACGAATGAATGATGCACGCATGCCAAGCATAAGTATGCTAATTGAAATATGCCCTAATCTAACCACTGAAAGCTGGTAAATAAAAGGGAGAAAGACGTGGGGTTAGAAGACATGCATCACACACACGCACACTTATTACAACATTGTGCTCTCTCGACGGAGGGTCCGAATAATAAGCTAACTAGCTAATCTAATTAAACTAATTATTACAAGTAAACTAATTAACTAACTCTAGCTAATTAAGTATTACAATCCAAATTGAAACAAATAGCTACGCTGAGCTGATTAGAAGGTTACAAAACGAATCAAATGACTAGTTTACATGAATTAATCATAAGTAATGAAATAGCTTTGCGGGTAAGGAAGAGATGCATGCTCGGTCGGCTTCGCTCGGAAATCCATTACCGTGTCTCATGATGCCTCTGTTTGTACACTTTCTGTACCTCTAAAAACTCTGACCCACCTTAGGAATATGTTGAGGGATGGTCGGCCAAGGGGGATGGCCATCAGCCAAAGTTGGTGGCCATCGGCCAATTCTGATAGCCGATCGGCAGACTTTTATGGCCGGTCAACAGCTTTGATGGCCGACCGGCCGGCCACTGCTTCCTGCAATTTCCCCTTTTGCTGCAGCAGAGCACTAACAGAGGCATGGCAGTGTATTTGCAAGAACATGTGTGTGCAACTACACTCCATATCATGTCTTAAGCTCAAAGGAGTGTAGTGCTCGGCTCTCGAGCCACCAATCAAGCATCTCAATGCATGATGGCCAAAGAGGCCGAGTTGCACAAATCAATGTCAATGGATGCACACAAATAACACATAAGACTCGATGAACCTCCACCTTATCATTCATGATCAAAGGTGTCGGTGACCTAAGGAACAAGGCACGTTTCATCACTTTGAGTATGAAACGTGCGACATTCCTCGTGTTTGGATTGACGTCCAACCCAAATACAATGCAACATACACAACATGCCAACACAATGCAATGCAACAACATGCAAACACAATGCCATGCGACAACATGCAAACACAATGTCATGTAACAACATGCGAACAACAATGCAATGGCAAGGGCTATGTAATGTAATACTCAATAGACCAAGCCAACCTCAAACAAACCTCATGCATGCCAAGACAATGGCCAAAACATGCTGAAAATGAAGTAAAAAAAAAAAAAAGCAAATGCAAGCATGCATACACATTGGTTCACAAACAAGGCATGAAGGCACAACTCTCAAACATATTGAAGGAGTGGAAAATGTGAGAGTGTGGCAATGAAATATGCTGTGAAATCTTGTAAGGAATGATGCCAAATCATGCACATAACACAAGCATAGCATGCTAGGAGGCTCAAAGCTTAAGGCTAGCAAAGGGACTTGTACCATAGCCAAATCAAGCAAGCCCCAAAGGGCCAAGTTGACTTAAAACAGTCCCAAGGCAGGTTAAAACAAGGCCAAAACATGCATGGACTAGAGCTAACACATGCTAGAATAAAAGGCATGAAGCATGGAGCATACATGGCCAATGAGGAGGATTACACTACACCTATCAAAATCAAGCATGAGATGACTTTACCAAAAACAATCAGAGTTATGGCATGTCAAAATAACACCAAAAAAGCACTGAGATGGCACCCCAAAAGCTTAGGCAAGATGGCATATATATTAGCTCATGTTTAAGGCATAAAGCACCAACCCTCCAAGGCATTGAAAGAGTGAAAGATGTGAAGGCATGACCACACTACACACACTGAAATCACCTATCAAATGATGCTAAATCATGCAAATAGCCCAAGCAATGCATGCTAGTGACTTGGAAACTCAAAGCTAGTGAACAAGATTGCACTATGGCTATACAAAGCAAGGTATGCATGACCAAAACAACTTCAAACAGAGCTTAAGCATGGCAAAACATGAGTAAAAGCTTGCTGGAGTGAAGCCAAAAACATGCTAAAAAGATGGTCCAAAGCATGATGCATGTTAAGGCTATAGGGAGGATTGCACTACAAGTGCAAGGAGCATGCAAGAGGTAATCAAACCAAGCCAAAACAGAGCTATATCATGTTAAAATAAGGCCTAAGGCATGCTAAAATGGAGCCAAAACAAGCTAGAAAAACATGCTACTTTGATGAGCCATCAACACAAGCAAACAAGAGAAAATGAGGGGGGACAACCCCTTCCTATTTTGGGGCTCAAAACACACTTTCTACCACTGAAAATCCACTGGATTTCAATGGCTAAAAGGCCAAGAGGAGGTGATCTCAAAGGCCTAAAGAGGTAGCACAAAACAAAGCCAAACAAGGCACAAAAGGGGGTAGACCACCCCCAACACCAAAGATGCCTCAAACAAACACTTTAAGCACTTGAAAATGAAGCTTTTTACAGTTGAAAGCTAAGCCAAAAGAAGCATGCAAATATGGCTAAGTAAGATATGAAAACAAAGCTTTAAAGAGGTAAGAGACTCACCCTTGAAGAACCACTTCAAGACAGCAACTTCTGAGGCAAAAACCAAACCAAAGCCACTCAAATGCAACCTCCAAGAACCTCAGCTCAGTAGTGAAGGTGTTTCACTAGGTGTTTGTGTGCAAAAGTGTGAAGAAATAACACTTTTGAGCACAAACAAGCACAAGTATAGAGAGAGAGGAAGAAATATAGAGAGAGACATATATGTTTTGTATCTCCAAATTTCAGAACCTCTGGAAAGGGAGAGGGACCTCCCTTCTTATAGAAATCCAAGTCTCAAGCTTGTTGAACAAGCTAGAGGCTTGGTTCAATCCCTCCATACAAGTGTATGGAGGATGAGTTCTGTGCTCACCAGCTGGCACAGCTGGCAAAAAAATATCTGCAAAAGCAAATAAAAAGGCCTCGGCCAACAAACATGGCTGACCGGCCAAAAAGGGTGCCGACCGGCCACCACTGATGGCCGATGGAAA
Organism: Camellia granthamiana; assembly: GCA_036172215.1. NCBI lineage: Eukaryota > Viridiplantae > Streptophyta > Magnoliopsida > Ericales > Theaceae > Camellia > Camellia granthamiana. Next base: position 27,542,929 of record CM069903.1, on the reverse strand, counting down.
GAAGGAAAGGCCGATAGGCATGAGGCCTGGCTGATGGGTTGTGGGGCTGGCCAACAAGCCACCCCCTTCCCTCAGAAACAAAGCCACAAGCTTTTGGTCCACAACCAAGCACAAAACAGACAAGTTGAGAGGCTCCAAGGCAAGGCTCGCAGCCGAGACCTTCAGAAACTAACAATGAACACGAGCATGGATGATCATCGAGTGTTCGAATGATGACATCCAAGTCTTGAGGACGGTAAAAAATGGGGTGTCTATAGTTGCCCCTCTTTAACAGAACTCGGAAGTCACGAAATGACGGGAGTGAATGTCAAAGCCAGAGACGACCCATTTTTGACAAGGCTGAAGACTTAGACAAACATACAAGGTAAGAATATAGATGCGTCCGCAGGCTGGGGCAAAATGCAAATGACATGCACAATGCAGAACATAACTTATGATTATGCAAAGAGGGTTGTGATGAAGCATTTATGCAAAATAAATACAACATTTTAAGCAAGTGAATAAGAAAGAACAGTCTCACACATTCCAACAGAAAGGATGTAAAAAAATTATATAATTCTCACTGCGTCTCATGCGGAGAAGGCTAAAAGCGACTATCGGGAACACCCAAAGTCTCAAACGAAACACCTCCCAGTGTATCAAACGCAAAAAGGAGAAGGACTGTGCAAGAAAGCGCAGTCATCCAAACGCGTGTCAAACGCGAGAGAGGAAAGGTACGTCCAAACGCATGCCAAACGCCAGTGGAGAAGGGTAGCAGTCAAACTGAACCGGAACTTCTCTTGAATAAACCATACATACAATATCGTCTGGTTTCACCAACTTCAAATGAACCGTACATACAATATCGTGCCTGCACAAAAGATAGATTTTGACAAGTACAATGTAATAGGAACACATGTTCAACGCTGTATCAAGAAACAATTTCATTACAAGATAAACGCGTGCACATATGATGCCAATGGAAATGTGCATAGCAATGCAAGTGAAGAGTGCACAGCAATGCGAGTGGAACGTGCATAACAATGCAAGTAAAACGTGCATGACAACGCAAGTAAAGTGTGCATAACAATGCAAGTAAAACGTGCATGACAACACAAGTAATGAGGTGCATAACAATGCAACTAAGGTGCATGACAATGCAAGTAAAGTGTGCATAACAATGCAAGTAAGGTGTATGATAACGTAAGTAAAGTGTCCCTAACAATACAAGTAAAGTGCGTGACAATACAAGTGAAGTGTGCATAACAATGCAAGTAAGGTGCGTGTAGACGTCCCCCGAACGCATCCCGGGGGCAGGAGTGCGAGTCCCCCCCGTTGTGGTTCGATATTGGGTCACTACAGTTCGAAGGACTCGAATGTCACGGTTCTAAATCTCGAACCAAAGAGTCCAAATCCGGCAAATCGTTTTGAAAACAGATTTTTTGAAAGAAGTGCCAAACATGGACTGCTTTGCCAGATACAGAGTCGCCACCTAAATATTTTTTAATGGGGAAATTTAGGAAACCCTGACTCGGTGCCAAAGGCCACGTGTCCGTCATCACCAAAGTTGCCTCGGCTCGGGAACTTGGGTACGATTGGGGAAGGTCACTTCGTGAGCACCCCCGCTCGCTCGGTCAAAGACCGGCCTCTACTAACCATGATATCTTATTTTGAAAACATTGTATGTTCTTATTCCGGTTATTAGCCTAGGTTACTATGTGATGCGCACAGCATACAAGTATAGACTAAGTCGCCTGAATTGGAACAAAACATTTCATGTTTGTTTTTGAAAGATGGTTTGCTACCTGCAGGTAGGCTTAAGATGCAGATTTTGCCACCCTCGGGTGGGCTTAGAAAATATGGTATTGCCACTATCTAGTGGGCTTAAAACAAACATTTGATGAATTGTCTCAATCCAAATAACTCAACCTCCACCCACAGGCATTCAGGCAGTTATATCACATAAGCAAATAGCCTCATGGCAAGCATGCTATCATGGCAACACTCACACGCATGCAAGGATGCTAAAGCATAAAACTTACCGAGTACTCCAAGCCAAAATAGAAGCTACATTAGAAATCCATGCATGATCCTAGATATGCTGAAATGCCTAATGCAACACATGCAAAATGCAATTATAGCAGGCTCGGCTATTCTAAACATGGCATATGGAATGCTACAACTAACACGTATTCAATTTGGAATTGAAATACAAATGCAGTTTGTATGATGCGCCGAGCCCGGTGCATGCAAAACAGATGAATGATGCAAACATGCTGTCATACTGTATGCTAATTGAAATATGCCCTATATCTAACCATCATAAGCAGATAAATAAAAGGGAAGAAAGACGTGGGGTTGGAAGACATACATCACACTCACCCACACTTATTACAATTATGCCCTCGCGTAGAGGGTCCAAATAAATATACAGTCCGAATAAAAGAATAATACAGTCCAAAATATTACAGTCCAAATAATATACAAATCCCTAATTAATTAACAAATTAACTAAGAAAAACTGTAAACTGGCATGCAAGCCAGGGACTGCCTTGCTTCTGATGAACGATGTATGTTTGGGCTGCCTTGCGCGGAAATCCACTAGGATGCCCCAATTAGCCTCTGTTTGCAATGTTTCTCGAAATGCGTGCCAAACTCCGAAAAATTGCTGATTCTTCATTTTGCTGCAACAGAGAGCAGGAAAAGGGCATAGCAATGTATTTCACAAATATATGCATGCCTCGATCCTCGTACCACCAATCACGCATATCGATGCATGATGGCCGAGGAGCCGAATTGCACAACTCAATATAGGATGAATGCACATGAATGCTACAGCAAAACCTAACTCCATCATGGGTAATCCGGAGTGTCGGTGACTTGGGAATTGGGATCCGTTCTGTCACTCGGAGTACAGAACGTACCTCGTTTCCCGTGCCCGGGCTAACTCCTATCCCGAACACGATGCAATATGCATGAAATGCAGCTAATATACAATCCTAACATACACAATGCTATGAAAATGAGATGCCTCGAAATGCGTGCACGCGGGCACGCAAACCGAGAAAATGATCCTAAGGTATGAAATGGCATACGCAATGCAAATTGGACTTATACCAACATGAGAGAGCCTCAGCCACACTCACATAAGAGGCCGTCGGATGAAAATGAAGTGCCTCGAAATGCGTGCACACGGACACGCAAAACGAGGCAATGACATAAATGCATGAAATGGCCTGAAGTATGATATACAATGAGACTAAAACGAGATGTCTCGAAATACGTGCCCACAGGCACGCAAACCGAGAAAATGGCATACGGAATGCAACAGGGCTAAAATGAGATACGCAATACAATATGGGCTTACACTAACATGAGAGAGCCTCTGCCACACTCACATAAGAGGCCGTGAGATGAAAATGAGATGCCTCGAAGTGCGTGCCCGCGGGCACGCAAAATGAGAAAATGGCATACGGAATGCAATGATGCTAAAATGACATACATAATGCAAAATGGACTTACACTAACATGAGTGAGCCTCAGCCACACTCACATAAGAGGCCGTCGGATAAAAGTGAAGTGCCTCGAAATGCGTGCACACGGGCACGCAAACCGAGGCAGTGACATAAAGGTAAGAAATGGCATACAAGTGCAATGATGGGCTTATACCAACATGAGAGGGCCTCAGCCACACTCACATAGGACGCCGGAGGATGAAAAATGAGATGCCTCGAAATGCGTGCCTGTGGGCACGCAAACCGAGGCAATGGCCCTAAGGCACAGAATGACATACGAAATGAGACGTGGCATATGGCATATGGAAAATTCAAATTTCAGCAGCCAAAATGATGCAAAAACAGCCCCCGAATTATAGCAAAATTACACCCGATGCCCGAAATGCTATGCTACCCGAAATGACTTGCAGCTATGCCAAACATGCGCAATATGGACATGAAGTGTAAAGACAGATGCTAGGCAGTCCCTAAACTAGCATTTTTCCAGTACAAAGCATAGCCAAACAACAATCACAAGTATGGCAAAAATAGCATGCAAAAATGGGGGAAAAAAGGGGAACAATGAAGCAGATGGTATACGCAATGCTCAAACTGAAAAATACAGTTCTACAACACTGAAGAGGGACCAAAAATATGAACATTTACAGCTTATGACAACCCCCAAAACAGTATGTAGATATGCTCAACATAGCATGCAAAATATGAGCCAAAAGAGGGCTATAAAGAGAGGTATACCAAGCATTCACCAAACAGCCTAAGACCCTTAACAAAACATGAATAGTGGGTCATTTTAAGACTATTTTCAGTTCTGATCATGGCCAAAAACAGAAGCAAGATAGGCCTAAAAAATCATGCAAAATGGTGGACCGAATAGGGTTATAATGATAGGTCATGCATGGAAGCACCAAACAAGGTTGAGCCCTTCTACAATGTTGTAGAGGGGCTCAAAATAAGCTCAATCACAGTTTAAGGCATGCTCCAAAAATAAATGTACATAAGCCAAAATTACTATGCAAGATTATGGCATATAAGATGGATATTGAGACAAGTAGTATATAGAAGTGCCAAACAAGGTTGAGCCCTTCTTCAATGTTGAAGAGGGACTCAAAATAGGCCTAAAATAAGTTAGGGTCGGAGCCCAAAACCACAAGCAAATAGGGTAGAAAAATGATGCAAAAAAGTGCTAGAAAAGGGGAAATAGTGACTTACCCTTGAAGACTACACTTTGGTTGCTTCTTGGCTTGAATTTGTTGCTTCTTAGCCTCTGAAAAACCTTCCCTTGCTGCTGGAATGGAAGTGGTGAAGGTAGTGCTTGGTGTTGATGAACAAATGAGGCCAAAACTTAAGGATTTTGGAGGTTTTTGGAGAGGGAGATGTAAGCCAATGTATATGAGCTCTTAAGGGGAGTTTTTCTAACCCTAATGAAGGAGCTGGCCAGCCACTTATAAAGGCTAAGAAGGGGGTGTAAAAGAGGAGGGAAATGCACCCAAGCTTTCCCTCCCAAAATATCCCCCGGATGCAAAGATATTTTGGAGAAACAGCTATACAGCTGTAATGAACTCAAACTGAGGATGCAGGCCGGCCATGCCCTTTTGCTGAGAGTGGCCGGCCGGCCACCCCCCATGGCCGGCCGGCTAGGGGTCAAAAGGGTCACAAAGAATTACTGGCGGGCCACCAAAGGTTAGTGTCCTCCCATGTGTGTACAACAAGACCCTATGGTTGGAATCTGGCAACTCTGAACCAAGAGAGACAACAAGCCACTTTTATAAGGGGTTCAAAAGGGTCAATTAGAGTTACTGGCCGGCCATGTGTTTTTAGGATCCTCCCAGGTCTCCTCAACACAAATATGTGGTTTTGGCTCGAAGAAAATGGCCCTAGGGTGTTCAACACTAGCCCGGAAGTGAGAAAAACGGGCGTCGGAGGGCGAAAATGGAATATAACTGGTTGCTGAGATAATTGCTAGCCTCCCACCCTCCAGTGATCTTCCTAGTGATAAAACAGAGGTACCTGACAAAAATGAACAAAAACCGATGCAAAACGAATGCTCGGGGGCCAAAACACGCAGTTCGGGGTCCCGAAAACCGGCCGTTAAGCACCGAAAGTGGTGTTTGGCCACGAAGTGGGTATCTAAGACCCCAGTGTCCCTTGAAAGGGAGTAAATAAGCTGTATGCCAAAAACCGGAGGAATCGGAGATGGTTAGGCGGTCCCGAACCGAGGCACACGGCCTGACGGCTCCGAAAACTGGGAACCGGGCTCCGAAATGGGCAAAATGGCCTACGACCACGAAATGTAGCCCACGGCCACTGAGAGATGGTCTACTGGACCTCTCCCCCCTCAGGAAGAGAAAACAGAGAAAACCGAGTCTGGTTCGCAAACCGAGCCAAGGCACAGAAGAGGGTTCAGAAGTCCGGAGGCAGGGCGCACGGCCGCGACTCTGAGACTTCTGAACGAGCACAATATGCAACATCACCGAGCGCTCAATCGGTGACATCTAAGTCTTAAGGTCGGTCAAAAATGGGGTGTCTACAGTGCGTGACAACGCAAGTAAAGTTTGCATAACAATGCAAGTAAGGTGCGTAACAACGCAAGTGAAGTGTGCATAACAATGCAACGCAAGTGAAGTGTGCATAACAATGCAAGTAAGGTGCGTGACAACGCAAGTAAAGTGTGCATAACAAAGCAAGTAAGGTGCGGGACAACGCAAGTGAAGGTGTGCATAACAATGCAAGTAGGTGCGTGACAACGCAAGTAAGGTGTAGATAACAATGCAACCGAAGCGTGCAAAACAATGCAAGTAAGGTGCGTGACAACGCAAGTGAAGGTGTGCATAACAATGCAACTGAAGTGTGCAGAACAATACAAGTGCGAGAAACGCATGCTCCATGCAACCTTTAAGATGCACATTTCGTGCCAGGGTGAGAAGTACACATTCTATGCAAGCAAGGTTAAAATGTGCTCCATGCAATATACATACTCCATGTAATGTAAACACGAATACCTATTTGACACAACGCGCGTATGTTATGCAAACGCGATGACGCATGTCCGATGTGAAAGTGAAAGAGGCATATAACAAATACAAACCTCGTGAATGTGATAAGAACACTGTAAAGCCACATATTCAAAGATAATTTTCGAATCTAGCAATATGCAAAAGGATACAAAAAAAAAAAGGATACATTTTGTGCATATCGAGTACCGCACACGGAAGACATGGTTCGAGGTCACCACGGAGGCCGCTTAAGCTTCAAAAGTGTATTTTCTTGCACTTTCTTGAGGGATGAGGGTACAAATCAACAGAAAAGCCCCAAACAAGGGCATGAGAGGTTCATCGGCCACAAGAAGGAGCCATCGGCCACCAGATAAGCTAATCGGACAACAATTTGGCCGATCGGCAAAAAATGGCAGATTCGGGGCAGTTTTGACATTTTGCCTCGGGTCTTTAAGTATAGGGTTCCAAACCCTATTTCTTCACTTCTCCCTTGTCGAAAAACACTTCCCTCTTGCTCTAGATCATTTTCCCCCTTAGATCCGTGCTTCAAACGCATTTTCCAACGTCCCAAAAACATTTGATTCGCAAAACCCTCTTCGTTTTACACACTTTGAACCAATTGAAAAGTGATTTCGGTGTTCCTTTCTTGATTTCCTCCACTTAGGGTTTGTTTCTCCCGAGTTATCCTTGGTTTCCATTCCTTCTTCTGCACGTCGACCTTTTCTTCCATTTTTCACCCCTCGGAGTTGACTTTCGGTTGACTTTTGGCATTGTTGCCCGTTTTCCATACCTTCGACCATTTTCTCACTCTTCTCGAGATGGCGGATGATATTCCACAGGGCGGGGCTCCTCCAGGGATGGAGATGGATCCCAAGTTCAAGCCCTTGCCGCTCAGTGTTCGGCCTTTCGACCCGGCGACGTACCAGCCCGAGGTACATGTGTTGCCTCCCGACAGTATTCGCTAGTTCAGGAGCTTCGCGTGAGGTGCTCCGGAGGACCTCCTGCTACGCGAGCCGGAGTCGCACTTATCCTTTGGCGCCGCTGAGGTATACTTTTCCCCTCTACTTTCTGCAATGTAGGTCATATATCTTGGATAGCCAATACTGCTCTTTATCTGATCATCCCAAACACACTTGTACATCACATGCCTAGTTCACCCTGAGCACATTCATACATGATACCTCTGTCGACCCGAACATATATACACACTGCACTTCTATTAATTCTGAACACATGCATACACTGTATTCCTGACACTGCTTCGCATCTTTTTGTCTTCGAATACAGGGAGATTTCCATGCCTTCCAGGGGTATGGGAACACTATTGCACGCGACTGGTACATGGAGCTATCCGATGATGTACCCCACATCGTCGCTCAGGCCGGTTTTGGCGTATTCTGCATGGGCATCTTGTGCCTTACTGCGAGTTAGCCTCTCCTAGGCGCGCTAGTGGAGAGGTGGTGGGACACCACCAATTCCTTCCCCCTTTTTACAGCAGGGGAGATGACGATGACTCCCTTCGACTTCTCCATGCTCACCGGCGTCGGAGTAGGAGGCGATCTGATCCCTTTCGACACCGACATGGGCGAGTGGGATGCTGCCTAGATCTTTTTGCTCGGCATTCGCCCACCTCTCTCCCGACCAGGGTTCGTGAGATATTCATGGTTCGAGGACTAGTTCAGGGGAGAGACGCCGACGACACGCGAGGAGGTCGGGCAGTATGCCCGGGGGTTCTTCATGTTCTTGTTGGGTACTACTCTCTTCGCCGACCGGGCAAACACCGTCGACCTCTACCTCTTGAGCGCACTGGTGGACGTGACTCGCATCTGGTGCTATGACTGGGGCGGCATCGGCCTGGCCACACTGTACGGATATATGAGTTCCTCATCTCGTCAGAGCGGGCACTTGCTAGGAGGCTATTGGAGAGCCTAGGAGGTACATCTTTCCCTTCTGCTTTACAGTTCTGCTTTACATTATCTGTACACCACACACACTGCATAACACGCAATCTGCTTTACACTGGTTGCACACCGCACATACTGCACAAGACACTGCACACTATTCTCTGATTTTTGCTTTATCTGTATACTGCTTTACTGATAAACATACCCATTATTGCCCTTTCACATTTTGTAGTTGTGGGTATATGCCTACTTCCCGAGGCTTGCCCCAGTGCCGGAGGTAGAGATGCCTCATATGGTTCCATATTCACATCGGTACGACGGGAGATGCGAGCGGAGGCCGCGAGAGTCTTTCTTATTCTTTCACCAATACTTTGACACTGTAGCTGCAGCAAAGGTATTTCAAACCTTACAGTTCATTTGAGTTTCACTTTATATTGCACTTTCAATAGCAGATAACAACCTGTATATCCATCATTTGCAGATCACTTGGCAGCCCTGGGCAGTGCTGCCTGACGCAGTCAGAGACCAATTTATGGGCGCTCGGGAGACTGCCTAATTTCGGGTTTTACTTGAGGGTCCGGTCTGTCAGGCATGGTACCTGGGTGAGTGCTTCTTGCGACAGAGCCTTGGTTTACCCGAGCCAGTGGTTCTGATGCCGCCTCCTTCGCAGATGAGGCAGACAGAGAGGTACACCCCGCAGAAGATGGCCAATTTCACGATCGGTTAGGATGCTGACTTTTTCAGAGATGATGGCGACTACACCGTCTTCATCCAGACTTATCTCATGTCGCCTCTGGCCAGTGCTCGCCAAGGTGAGAGAGATAGAACTGCGGCCACAGCAGGAGGAGTGAGGATCCAGGGCGACCCAGGCCTATGGTAGGAGGGGTTCCCGGAGGGGACAGAGAGCAGAGTGGCCAGACCTGCCCACTACCCTGACATGCCGAGGACAGGCTAGAGAGACTTATCAGATTCCCATCGCTCATTCCCTAGCTGATCACGAGCTCGTCGGAGTTCGAGGCTCGACCCCGGTATATGTTATACTTTTCATTCTGTACATTCATTTCATTTCAGTTGATATCCCTCAGAATACTAATTACCTTAACACTTTTGCAGGCTTCCATAGAGTAAACTGGATAGGCTCTGGAGCTGTCGGCTTCGGTGATGGGGATGCTTCAGAGGAGCATGGACCTGCTTAGCATTTACGGTATTCTGGTAAGTACTTTCAACTTCCGTCCCAAAACCATCTGTAATCTGCTCCATACTGATTTGAGGCATTACATTACCAATACTGTATTTGATACACCACATTCACATACCACTCACGGCACCGATACACTGCATCTCACATACTGGCCACGGCCTTCATACACTACAATCATTCACCGCTCACAGCGTTCATATACTGCTCACAGCATTCATACATTGTACACATATACTGCATTTGATACCATACTCAACTTCGTATAGCATAACTGATGCATTTACTAAATCATTCTTTTCAGGCCCCATTCCAGATACTAGCCACTGTGGGTGCCTCAGCAGGACCTTCACTGCCTCCCCGAGCAGCAGGGAGAGCGGGACGAGGGACTCCAGCACACAGCCAGAGCAGAGTCGGACGTGGTCACACTGGGAGTAGCTCGCGGGTGTCTGCCCCAGATGATGATGAGTCGGATGAGGAGGCAGTGAGTCCACAGTTGGAGTCGTCTCAGGATGGAGATGAGGCTGGAGATGGCTCGTGTTCAGACTGAGGCAGCGGAGCTGACGGCGGCGGTTCTGGGCCTTCGTCGAGGAAAAGGATGAGGAGGGATTCCCGCTCTTGAGGCGACTAGCCTCGATTTCTGATGTTTTGTTTTTTGCTTCATTTCTCTTTTTGCCGGTAGTTTTTGCACATTGTACTGCCTTAGGTAGGTTTATTTTGTTTAAAACTTTGTACTTTTCTTTTGCAAAAGAAAACATGATGGAATGAAAACAACTTTTTGATTGAAAAAGTGTTAAATTTTATATTCTGAGCATCGGATCGCATTGCATCACACAGCATGAAAAAGAGATTGAACTTTGTTTGAAAACTAAACACTCGAATTGCATTGCCTTGATCTGGTAGTGAACCAACTGACGACTGAAAGAACAAAACAACTCGATAAGCAAAATAAGAACTTGACATGCTAACCAAATATAAATACAACTCGATAAGCAAGACAAGAACTTAACAATCAACGCAGAATACAACTCGATAAACAAAAATACAACAACTCGATAAACAAATTGAAGTAACACAGGCGCAACTTCGCAAAATCGTCACCGAAAGGCATTCGAAGTGGAACAAGTCACAAGTTCTCAACACCTCCAACACATGCACAACTCAGAGAACAAAAGGAGAGGCCATTGGCCAAGGTGGGGGACCATCGGCCACCATAAAGAGTTATCGACCACAAAAACTAGTCGATCGGCTACAAAGATTGTTGGTCGGCCGTAAAATTGGCCGGTCGGCCATAAATGCAGAAAGTGCGTAGATTGTTGACACCTATCTTTCACTCAACACCTTTTTTTCTACAAAAGCCCCAGCTTCGTAGTTTCTCCATTTCAACTCAGTTTTTGCACCAAATGGAGGCATTTCTTGTCCAAAATCTCACAAATTGGATTGCTAACTTGGATGGCTCGGAAAACCTGAATTTCCAGGGCTTCGAGATAAATGCACTATTCATGTTAAGCCGCACCCCGCTGCGTTTTCCATTCCTCCATGCCGCAGTAAGGTATTGGAATCCGGTAACTCATGTTTTTAGCTTCGGCGGAAAAGAGATGTGTCCCACTTTCGAAGACTTCCAAGCTTTGATGGAGTTCAGGCGCGATGAGGAGATCTTGCCCCAACTCCGTTTTGGTCACATCTAAGCCTTAGGATGGATGTGCGGACTCACTTTGCATGACGCTCGGTCTTTGATCCGCGATGGGGAATTGGACATCCCCAGCTTGATTTGTCGGTTTTTTGATGCCGGTGACCGCAGCGATCATCACTGGCAGGGTTTTCGGCAACATGCCCTCTGCTTGTGCATGCTGTCTCATCTCTTGCTTGCCCCAAGCTCCGGAGGGTCCAGCGTCCGTTTGATTGAGGTTGCCTAAGGCTTAAAAGAGGGCAAGAGCTGCATTGCCATAACACTGGCTAAGACATTGATGAGTTTGGATGCTTTCCGTCGCCGGGAGACGACTAGAATTGCAGGGAATGTTTCCCACCCTATCTCACATATCTTTCTCACATCACTCGGCCCTCAGGCTCGATTTTTCTCTCAAAACCTTTTTCTCACTTTTCTCTCCAGGTACGCCTCTCTATTATTTAATCTCTTATTTTTCATCCCTCCCCAGATATGGTTGATGGATAAGTTGAAGGTAGTGAAGTCATGCCCAGCATATTTAGCTCGCGGCTATTTCTTCCGGCGACGTCTAGTCGATGCCCCTGATGAGGGATGGTGGTGCGAATGGATGTGCAGTCTGTTCACTATCAACATTGCTTGGCGTTGCCCTTGGCTCAATCTTCCGGCGATGAGTTACAGCATGTCTCGCCAGCCCGGGATTCAGTTGATCGACCTGCCACACTGTGTCTTTTACTTCCCATTCTGATTCCGGCGCCAATTTGGACATGATTAGACTTGCTCGGAGGATGGGATAGATTACCCTGCCGCATTTCCAGCCTGAGGCGCATAGCTAGCTCGATATGCCACAACGTGGAGGACGAGAGAGCTTCTGGTCCCCGCTCCCATTTTCAGTTGCACCCTCTCTGATGAGTGCATAGCTTGGCTTGATGAAGAGGCGCAGGTTGGGCCTACTTTGGCATCAGAGGCTTTCACAAGCTCTGGGAGGGGACGCAGGAACACTTGACTATGCCCCGAATTTATTTGCTTTAATCAGTACTTTCAAGTTTTCTTTATGAATGTAATAAAAAGTAACTTTAATTTGTATTCAAGAGTAGGAGAACTCTGCACTGAAATCAATGTAATTGAAGGCTGTGGGTACTGAAAAATTTCCGTTTGGTCCAAAAATGGTCTAAGTCGTAAAAAGATTAATTTGAGCAAAATCAACTTTTATTAAAACTTTTCAAAACCATTTTCGATATGGATCACAACTGGACACGCCCGAGATCTATCACTAAGATGTACAACCCCAGATCCAACAACTGGAAAGTTGCCCCTAGTCTGAATAGCACTGCACTGGGGATCATAACCGAGCTCTTGAATGCAGGATAGACAAAGATGACCAGTATGATCACATGGACAAAGTTGATTGGGGAAGTGTTTATGGCTGGACTTCAGGATAAAGTTGCCTACGTATCCCGAAGATAGGAATCAAGCCTTACGTAGTTCGGTTCAAGTTCACTCGCGTATTAACACTCTCCTTTTGTGTTCTAACTTTTGCCAAGGCCGCCCTTTCTGGGTTTTCAACCTTGCGAGCTCAGTTTTTATTATTTCAAATTTTTTGTGCTCTAACTTTTGCCTAGGTCGCCCTTTCGGGTTTTCAACCTAGCGAGCCGCTCAGGGATAGTATTTCTTCAACTTGTCCATGTTGATCGGCTGGGAGAACTCTAGGCCATCTAGGTCCATCAGAACGACAGCTCCACCCGACCAGATAGACTTGATAATGTAGGGACCAGTCCAATTGGGTCTAAACTTGCCCCTAGGGTCGCGAATGGGAGCTCGGTTGTCTTTGAGCACTAGATCCCCCTCTTTCAAATTCCTGGACTTAACCTTCTTGTTAAAAGCCCTGGCATGTGATACAGTGCTTTCAACCTTCTTTCATCAAAGAGCATGAGTTCTTCGGACCTGCTTTGCTTCCAATCTGCCTCAGTTATTTGACACTCAGCTAATACCCGTAATGATGGAACCTTAACTTCGATAGGCAGAACAGCCTCCATCCCATAGACCAAGGAATACGGAGTTGCCCCAGTAGAAGTTCGAATTGAAGTCCGGTAGCCCCAAAGAGCAAATTGCAGCTTATCTGGCCAGTCCCTGTAGGTCTCCACCATCTTCTGCAGAATGTGCTTGATGTTCTTGTTGGCGGCCTCAACAGCTCTGTTGGTTTGCGGCCGATATATAGATGACTTATGAAAAGCCACGTTGTACTTCTCCAACAAGTCGATCACCTCCTTCTTGAACTGGGAACCATTATCCGAAATAATCTCATTTGGGACCCCGTAGCGACAGATGATGTTGTTCCTGATGAACTTAGCAACGTGCGACGCCTTCAACACAGTGTAAGATTGGGCCTCAACCCACTTCGTGAAGTATTCTATCGTTACCAGAATGTACTCATGCCCATTGGACCCCTTCGGAGTGACAGCCCCAATCACATCAATCCCCCAGACTGAAAATGGCCATGGTGAAGTCATGTTGTACAGCTTCGACGGCGGAATGTTCATGCGGTTTGCATGGATCTGACATTTGTGGCATCGCTAGACAAAGCCAATACAATCCTCTTCCATGATTGACCAGTAATAACCCTGCCTAAGAATTTTTCGGGCTAGCATCACCCTGCTCATGTGCGCTCCGCACTCTCCTCCATGGATGGCCTCCATCAGGTGCTTGGACTCTTCAGCATCAACACACAGTTTATGCATCCCGAGATGACCCCTCTTGTACAGTTTACGTCCGCAGACGATGAACTGAGCAGCCATTCTTCAAATTGCCCTCTTATCTTTGGCATTTGCCCCCGGTGGATAAGCTTCCTTTTCCAAGAAGTTCCAGATGTCGTAATACCAGGGATTCTCATCTTGTACCTTTTCTATGGCAGCAATCAGCTCGTAGGTCGGCACGAATTTCTGTTCAATGTTGATCAGACGCATCTGGACTCTGAAAGAGATGTCTATCATAAAAGATAGAGTTGCTAATGAATCAACGAACCTGTTGTTCTCTCTTAACAGATGGGCGAAATTCAGTTTCTCAAACTGAGGAATCAGAACGTCCAAGGTCTGGTGATAGATTCTCATCTTTTCTTCTTTAACTTTCCAATCTCCTTTAGCTTGAGATACAACAAGGTTCGAGTCCCCGATGACATCCAACCGTTTTGCCCCTAGTTCCAGGGCTGCTTCTAGTCCAGCAATACATGCCTCATATTCTACCTCGTTGTTCGATACTTTGAACCGGAGTTTGAATGCTAGAGGTATGCGGGAATTATCGGGTGCTATCAGCAACACCCCTATCCCATACCCATATTGGTTTGACGCTCCGTCAAAGTACATCATCCAAGTCTCTTCTTCAACATGCAGAATGGCCTTGTCTGGGAACAGATACTCAATTGCTTTATCTCCTTCAACTGGGTGGTCGGCTAGGAACTCTGTTACCACTCTCCCTTTCACTGACTTGTGTCTCATGTACTTCAGATCAAATTCGGAAAGCAGAAGCAACTAACGGGCTAGCCTACCTGTAAGTGCCGGTTTCTCGAAAAGATATTTGATGGGATCTAATCTCAAAACCAATATTACAGAGTGAGCTAACAAGTAGTGCCTCAGTTTCCTGGTAGCCCAAACCAAGGCCAGACAAGCCTTCTCCAGCGGAGTGTAGCGGGACTCGTAATCCAGCACTTTCTTTCTCAGGTAGTAGATAGCCTTCTCCACTTTGTCCTCAGACTCCTGTGCAAGCATGCAGCCCATTGTAGTTTCAGTCACTGATAAGTACAGAATCAACGGTTTCCCCGGCTCAGGCAGTGACAACACAGGTGGGTTCTGTAAATATTGCTTGATCTGCTCGAAAGTAACTTGGCATCGGTCGTCCCATTGGAACTTCTTTCCTTTCTTCAGGAGACCAAACAGTGGTTCACAAGTCAAGGTTAATTTTGCAATAAACCGTCTTATGAATTGCACTTTACCTAGAAAGCCTCGCATCTCCTTTTCAGTCCTCGGTGGTGGCATTTCTAAGATGGCCTTGATTTTAGAAGGATCGACCTCGATACCTCTCTGTGTGATTAAGAACCCCAGCATTTTCCCTGCTGTAACACCAAATGTACATTTCTGAGGATTCAGCTGCAACCGATGAAAGAATTTCTGCAAGGCGGTGTAGTGGCCCTCTCTTTCCTTGGACTTGACAATCATGTCGTCCATGTACACCTCAACCTCTTTATGGATCATGTCATGCAATATTGTGGTCGCAGCTCGTTGATACATAGCCCCAACGTTCTTCAGCCCAAACGGCATCACCCTATAACAATAGGTTCTCCATGGGGTGGTGAAAGCAGTCTTTTCCCTGTCTTCGGGTGCCATTAAAATCTGATTGTAGCCTGAAAACCCATCCATGAATGAGAGCAGCGCATGCCCAGCAGTAAAGTCCATTAATTCGTCGATGTGCGGCAGAGGAAAGTCATCATTCGGACTGGCTTTGTTCAAATCCCTGAAGTCCATACATACCCGAATTCTGCCATCTTTCTTCGGCACCGGAACTATATTGGCCAACCAAGTTGGGTACTCAGATACCAACAGGAACCCTGCGTCAATCTGCTTGGTGACCTCTTCTTTGATCTTTAGAGCCCAGTCCAAGCGGATCGTTCGGAGCTTCTGCTTAACAGGTCGGGCCTCTGGGTCAAGAGGGATCCGGTGCTGTACAATCTCAGGATCGATTACAGGCATGTCTTTGTAAGACCACGCGAAAACATCTTTGAAATCTTTTAATAAAGAAACTAAGCGCTCACGCTCCTCCGAAGACAACATGGACCCGATCTGGACCAGCCACGGGTCCTTCTCAGTACCAATGTTAATTGTGGTGATTTCATCAACCAAGGGTTTTACAAACCTTTCCTGCTCTTGATCAAGCAAATATTGCAAAATCGGAGGAATGTTTTCCTCGTTGTTTTCATCAAAATTAAAAAAATCCTGATTAATATAATAAATTAAAGGCACAGAAAAGTACTCGGAAGCCACAGCCGTACCATTCTTATTAATAACATCCAGTCCGCCTGATTACTCTGTTACAACAGACTCAAAGAAAAAAGAAAAAGACGACCTAGACAGGACAGTGGCATCCGGGTTATCACCCCCAAGAATACCGGACTCAGACTCAGACGAGATGGAACCTGATTCCGACTCCACAGACTCAGTGGAATCAGATTCCGGCTCACTACCTGACCCGGTACTGCTCGATAAAAAGCCCTCCTCGTATTGCCAGACGAGGGAGGGTGCGATGGATGCATCCAGAATGTTTGAAGATGGGCCCACAGCCGCTTCATTCTCGATCATGGAAACTGAGAAGTTATCCCCCAAGCACTCCGGTATGATCTGAGGATCTGAGAGTAGACAAGCCAGTGCTATCCCCATCTCAATTTATGTGCTCTCGGAATCCTCCTCCTTGCACTGTTCAGCCTCAGCTGGTGGGTCTGTCTGCTCTTCGGCAACGTCATCCCCGGATAATTACAAGTCAAAGAAAATCTCAAAACCCGGTAGGCGCCGCCTCTCTGCATTTAGCCATGGCTCCGGGAAGCCGCAGAACGGGAAGTCTTCCCCCTCCTGGACAAAACGTCCGTTCAGGGTCCCCTGGATGGGTCGATGCATCAACTTATAATGCTTCCCGGCTTGCTTGGCTCTGGCTCTTCCGGCCATCTCTTTTCCTTTCCTCGCCTAATCCTCTTTCGTAGGCAGATAACCTAAGCCAAAGGTATATGGGTTGTGCGGCACTTCGGTTGATACTGCAACGCCCTTCCGGCCACTTCACCCTAATCCTATCTCGGGCATGTGCTGAAGCTTGTTCATAAGGTAGACAGACTATGCGCTGACGTATAGCCCCTCATCAACAGCTAGAATATTCTGTACAACCCGGGCCTCAGCTAGGGTGAATCCTGACAAAAATACATCTTCCGCGCCATGCTCAATCTCCAAAACTGGTGTAGAAACCTCTGGCGGCAGATGTATTGAGGAATTCCCAAAAAAGATTGCCACCTCCTTCCCGTGGGGATACTTCAGCATTTGGTGTAGGGTGGAAGAGACAGCCTTCACCTAGTGCAGCCACGGCCGCCCCAGGAGTAGATTGAAGGTTGCGGGAATATCCAAGACATGAAAATCAATATCCTATTGTCCTGGACCAACCTGAGTCCGAATCTGTACAGTCCCCATCACCTCTCGGCTGGTATTATCGTAGGCCTGTATCACCTGGGCAGTAGGCACAAAATCCACAGGCTTCAACCCGATAGCATATGTCGTTCTCGACGGACATACGTTGATAGCAGATCCTGTGTCAACCAGGACTACTGGTATCTATTTCTCTCTACACTCAATGGAGATGTAGAGTGGTTTGTTATGATCTGAGCCCTCAGGCGGCAGTTCCTTGTCAGTGAAGGTCAATGTCGGGGAAGCTCCTCCCGGGAAAACCAACCCTACCAACTGCTCAGGAGTTGTATCGATGGAAAGTTTGGCCCGGTCCATGGCTGTAAGGACGGCCTGTCTGTGAACTCTTGAGGCCATTAGCAGTCCCCAGATGGAGATGTCTGCTTGGATTTTCTTAAGCTGCTTCAGTACAGCCTCCTCCTCGAGCAGTTTTTCCTTCTGCCTCTCCACTTCTTTGTCCTTCCCGGACGCCTCTGGTTGATCCAAGTGTAGGGGCTTGAAATACCGCCCACTTCTGGTCATATGGTCCACCTCTTCAACATACCAAGTGTCATCTGGTTGGTTCCACCCCCAATCTTCGTCAGTGTGGGCAAGACATAAGTCGTCATCTTCCCACCACATCCCGTCGGCAACCGACAGATAGCTGTCCGGTTCCATTGCAACTGTTTCTGTACGCACAGCACGTTCCGTCCCCGCAGGGGCTTTGGCCTTCCTAGCCCTCTGAAGATCCTTGATCTTTTCTTGCTCAAACTGTTTCAGTGCAGCCTGCTGTTCAGTATTTTCTGTACTCAATCTGCCCGAATCTTGAGCAAAATTCTTTACACCGGTGCTCTTCGGCGATTTCCCCTGATTCCCGGCCCTTCCGGCCATTGCTGAAGTTCCCACTCCTGACAGTCCCTGCTCTGGCTGAGATTCTTCAACAGCATCTAGCTGGTCACTAAGCCACCCCGTATTTTCTACTGACGCATCCAAGTCGAACCAGTTGACAGTCACGTCCCCCAGATCCTGTTCATTGAAGAATTGCAGATTCGCGATATCCTCCTCCAACTCTGCTAGGTCATCCAACCCCTGGCTAGGTCCATCCTCCCGAACCACACTGATCTCTGCCCCAATTGGCAACTCTACCCTCTGCTTGACCTGATCTGTTGATATGATATAACCACTCAGGTTGTACGCAAAGCTCCCAGACCTCGCAGGCTCTAAATCAACATTCCCATCTGCCTCCAAAGTCATTTTGGTTCTGTTTTCGATGGTCACCACTACCGGTTAAGGTTGGGTTTGAGAGGTGCTCAATATGTACGAATCTGTGCTGTCCGGGATGAACACCTCCGGCTTGGGTAGGTGGGAGGGTGTGATATATATGCTAGGGTCGTACGGCACAACCCCAGTTTGGATCAGATTGATGTGTTTGGGTGGTGGAGCTTGGTTATGTGGTGGGAGGGGGTTGGTTGTGACATTTGGTTTTTCTGGAGGTGCGATCACCCTATTGTCAACGAGATCCTGGATCTCATGACGCAGTCTATAGCACTGGTTGGTGTCGTGACCATGCTGTTGGTGAAAGGCACAGTATTTGGCTGGGTTATAGGAAGCAGGAAGTTTGTCTGGTAACGGCCGCGGCTCTAGGGGCTTCAAATGCCCTTTCCTGATCAGAACCCCCAGAGCTTTGGACAGAGACATGTATAGTGGAGTAAAGGTTCTCTGGCCTCGGGGCGGATATCTGGCTGTTTGTGAGCTGGTTCCGGACGCACCGGTGAAGGGTGTAGCTGTGAGTGTTTTTGGAGTGGTGGTGGTGACCATGCCCACATCAGAAGTTCTGGCAGTTGCAGCATTACTCGTGCCTGCATTTGAACTGCGGGTAAATGCTCTATTGGGCTGCTCCCTCTCGTGGTCAATCAGACCCTACTTCATAGCATCCTCAATCTGTACCCCGATCTCGTGTAAATCCGCAAAGGTAGGGAGGGGTAAGACGATCATCTTTTGCATCAATTTGGGTTAGAGGTTGCGCACAACCATCCGTATCTGATCCTTCTCGACCGGCCTGGTGGTCATCATAGAAGCTTTGGCTCTCCAACGGGTTACAAAGTCGGAAAAGCCCTCTTTTGGCTCTTGCCTCGTTGTCTCGAGATCACGAGTTGTGACCTCGATTTGCATGTTGTAGGAGTATTAAGCTACAAAGGCCTCAGCCATCTCCTCCCAGCTTCTCTTGACAGAGTCCTCCAGCTTTGCATACCAAATAGCCGTAACACCCGACAGGGTTCGGCCAAAGAGAGAAAGCTTTTGCAATCTGGAGAGGCCCATCGGCCTTAGGATATCCGAGAACAACCGCAGATGTACCATGGGATCTCCAGAACCGTCAAAACAGTCTATATGTGGCATCTTGAACCGGTCCGGCAAAGTCACCGCTGAATCGGAGTATCCATCCTCTATGTCCGGAATGGAATTGACCCCCTAGGCTAGTTTGAACAGCTTCTCAAGCTTACTCATCTTCAGAGTGGTTGGGTCCATCTCATATTCAAACGGTGTATCTGTTGAGAAGGCCGGTGTCTTTGAAATCTACGGTAGAACTGGTGGCAGAACTGGTCCTGTTGGAACGTCCGTGTCTTCCTGGACGTTTGCAGTATCCCCGAGTGGTGGAACTCTACGTGGGGGTGGAGGTGGATGCGAAGAAGATGCTCCGGCTTGTTGTGGTTGCTGCTGTTGCTGAAGTCTGGTAATCAGCTCTGTCTGTTGAGCCACAACCTCTGCTTGGTACGCGGCAAACTCTGCCTGGCGAGCGGCATCCCGCTGCATGGCTTGCATAGTCTTTTGGAGCTGACGCATCATGTCCTCTATACTGGCCATAAGGTGCTGATCTGACTAAATAATAGGTATATCCCTCTCTGCGGTGGGAACGGAAACCTCAGCCCGACTACTTACTGGTGGGATGGATAAGGACCGCTGATCTGATAACCACTGTACTGATGAACTGCGCCTGACTGACCTCCGTCTAGTAACCGAGGGTAAAGAAAAGAACACTGGTTGTCCGTCTATCAGATCCTCGAATCGATGAAGTCTTCGATCTCTGATCCAAAGTGCTTGGGGAATATCTGCCTGGTCGGAAGCAATGATGCTAAACTACCTTGCAAAAAGATAAATAAAGCATAATAAGGAAATAAACAACTAGAAAAACGGACAACATAACGGCTTAAATAAACACAACACACAGTTGGTATTTGTAAGCTGAACGCATTGTTTCTCAACACTGATCGCTGTTCCCAAATCACTGCCCCAGATCTGATACCCTCAGGTAAAACTGATTCCCCAAATACTGATGCCCGCAGGCCTGATACCCAGACTTGCAAACTGATACATGCATTCCCTGTAGAGGCACACTCTAAAAGCACATAGCAAGCAAATGAGAGCCAAAACACCCCTATGGAGGGGTAGGGTTTCCCTGTCCTATCTTGTCAGGAGCTAGGGTTTCACTATGCACACAGCGGTTTCAAACAACCTACAATCGGGTAAGCAACCTGTCCTAATTTGGAATGGTCACTATGGATTCCGATATGCACTAGGTTGAATGGTCGAAAAGGGTGCCTCGATGACAATCGAGGTTTGTGTTCCCATCGTGGCAGAGCCCGTAATCGGTTAGCCTTATGGCATGTAGCCTCCGGCAAACCGTTCAGGAATAACAGACGGCAAACACTGTGACTTAAGCGCACCAATGCAAATGCAATGCAAAAAAACACATAAGTGTAAACAAAACAAGATATCATGAGTTTGAGTCAAGTTCTTTAAATCCCCAGTAGAGTCGCTAGAAACTATAGACCGCCCAGAACTCCGCTCTGCGCGCGACGGCGCGAATTGTGGTTCTAGCTACTACAGTTCAGACTCTTGTCACGGTTCTGAATCTAATCTCACAAAGTGCAATGTAAGACTGATAAATCACCAAAGAGTCCAAATCTGGAAAATCATTTTTGGAAAACTGATTTTAATCAAGAAATGCCAAACATGGACTGTTTCGCCGAATTTCAGAGTTGCCACCTAAATATTTTGTTTTGGGAAATTCAGGAAACCCTGACTCGTGCCTAAGGCCACGTGTTCGTCATCACCAAAGTTGCCTTGGCTCGGGAACTTGGGTACGAGAGGGGAAGGTCATGAAATGAGCACCCCTACTCGCCCGATCAAAGGATCGGCCTCTACTAAGCATGATATATTGCTTTTGAAAACACATGTGTTCTTATTCCGGTTTATTAGCTAACCGTTACTATGTGATGCGCACAGCAAACAAGTATAGACTCAATCGCAAGAATTGGAACAAAACAATTCAATATTTGTTTTTGAAAGTGCTACTCGCAAGTAGGCTAAGACGTGGATTTGCCACCCTCAAGTGGGCTTAGACAACATGATTTTGCCACTTCAAGTGGGCTTAAAACTCACAATCATCGAGTTGTTCCAATTCAGGCAATCAAACCTTCATCCACAGGCATTCATGCAGTTAATCAATTAAGCAAATAGCCTCATGGCAAGCATGCTATCATGGCAGTCACTTACACTCATGCAAGGATGCTAAAGCGTAAATACTCACAGTGTACTCCGAGCCAAAAAAAGAAGCTAGTTAGTAATCAATGCATCATCCTAGCTATGTTAAGATGCCTAATGCAACACATGCAAAAATGCAACTAAAATAGGCTCGGCTATCTAAGATGGCATATGAATGCAACACTTGATAACATGCTGTTAAACACGTATTCAAGAAAGTGTATTGAAACACAATGCAATTTGAATGATGCGCCGAGCCCGGTGCATGCAAGACGAATGAATGATGCACGCATGCCAAGCATAAGTATGCTAATTGAAATATGTCCTAATCTAACCACTGAAAGCTGGTAAATAAAAGGGAGAAAGACGTGGGGTTGGAAGACATACATCACACACACGCACACTTATTACAATATTGTGCCCTCTCGGCGGAGGGTCCAAATAATAAGCTAACTAGCTAATCTAATTAAACTAATTATTACAAGTAAACTAATTAACTAACTCTAGCTAATTAAGTATTACAATCCAAATTGAAACAAATAGCTACGCTGAGCTGATTAGAAGGTTACAAAACGAATCAAATGACTAGTTTACACGAATTAATCATAAGCAATGAAATAGCTTCGCGGGTAAGGAAGAGATGCATGCTCGGTCGGCTTCGCTCGGAAATCCACTACCGTGCCTCATGATGCCTCTGTTTGCACACTTTCTATACCTCTAAAAACTCTGACCCACCTTAGGAATATGCTGAGGGATGGTCGGCCAAGGGGGATGGCCATCGGCCAAAGTTGGTGGCCATCGGCCAATTCTGATAGCCGATTGGCAGACTTTTATGGCCGGTCAGCAGCTTTGATGGCTGGTCGGCCACTGCTTCCTGCAATTTCCCCTTTTGCTGCAGCAGAGCACTAACAGAGGCATGGCAGTGTATTTGCAAGAAAATGTGTGTGCAACTACACTCCTTATCATGTTTTAAGCTCAAAGGAGTGTAGTGCTCGGCTCTCGAGCCACCAATCACGCATCTCAATGCATGATGGCCAAAGAGGCCGAGTTAAGGCATGATGCAAAGATGGTCCAAAGCATGATGCATGTTAAGGCTATAGGGAGGATTGCACTACAAGTGCAAGGAGCATGCAAGAGGTAATCAAACCAAGCCAAAATAGAGCTATATCATGTTAAAATAAGGCCTAAGGCATGCTGAAATGGAGCCAAAACAAGCTAGAAAGACATGCTACTTTGATGAGCCATCAACACAAGCAATCAAGAGAAGAGGAGGGGGGACAACCCCCTCCTATTTTGGGGCTCAAAACACACTTTCTACCACTAAAAATCCACTGGATTTCAGTGGCTAAAAGGCCAAGAGGAGGTGATCTCAAAGGCCTAAAAAGGTAGCACAAAACAAAGCCAAACAAGGCACAAAATGGGGGTAGACCACCCCCAACACCAAAGATGCCTCAAACAAACACTTTAAGCACTTGAAAATGAAGCTTTTTATAGTTGAAAGCTAAGCCAAAAGAAGCATGCAAATGGCTAAGTAAGCTATGAAAACAAAGCTTTAAAGAGGTAAAAGACTCACCCTTGAAAAACCACTTCAAGATAGCAACTTCTGAGGCAAAAACCAAACCAAAACCACTCAAATGCAACCTCCAAGAACCTCAGCTCAGTAGTGAAGGTGTTTCACTAGGTGTTTGTGTGCAAAAGTGTGAAGAAATGACACTTTTGAGCACAAACAAGCACAAGTATAGAGAGAGAGGAAGAAATATAGAGAGAGAGAGATATATATGTTTTGTATCTCCAAATTTCAGAACCTCTAGAAAGGGAGAGGGACCTCCCTTCTTATAGAAATCCAAGTCTCAAGCTTGTTGAACAAGCTAGAGGCTTGGTTCAATCCCTCCATACACGTGTATGGAGGATGAGTTCTGTGCTCACCAGCTGGCACAGCTGGCAAAGAAATATCTGCAAAAGCAAATAAAAAGGCCTCAGCCAACAAACATGGCCGACTGACCAAAAAGGGTGCCGATCGGCCAAAAATGGTGCCGACCGGCCACCACTGATGGTCGATGGAAAGAAGGAAAGGCCGATAGGCATGAGGCCTGGCCGATGGGTTGTGGGGCTGGCCAACAAGCCACCCCCTTCCCTCAGAAACAAAGCCACAAGCTCTTGGTCCACAACCAAGCACAAAACAGACAAGTTGAGAGGCTCCAAGGCAAGGCGCGCAACTGAGACCTTTAGAAACTCAAAACGAACACGAGCATGGATGATCATCGAGTGTTCGAACGATGAAGTCTAAGTCTTGAGGACGGTCAAAAATGGGGTGTCTACAATAAGTAAAAGAGGCGAGATAAGCATCTCTTTGTGTTGCATTGCACGTGTTCAAATCGAACGTTAATTTGAACACAAGGAAAATGGGACATTTCATACTCAAAAGTGATGGAATGTGTCATTTTCCTAGGTCTTCATTGCCCTTGATCATGCATGATAGGGTAGCTGTCTTGTTGGTCCTATTTGTGCATTTATCGAAATTGTACAACTTGGATCTTTGGCCATCATGCAATGAACTTGCTTGATTGGTGGTTTTTGGATCCAAATGTGTCACTCCTTTGAGATATTGAGATGATATGGAGGGATACAGTACAAACAAATCATTGGAAAAACCTTCTTTTTGCTCTGTTTGTGCTTTGTTCAAGTATGATGACCCAGTGCATCAGTGGCCGACAGGCCACCATTTATGGTCGGCAGTGCATCATTTCTGGCCTGCAGGACACCTCCCTGTTCGGTAGATGGCCGGCAGCATCCCTTCATGGCTGGCAGGCCACTGATGTAAATCTCAGCAAAGATTTGGTAAGGTGGAGCAGAAAGGTTCTGGAAATGCTCAAACCTGCAAACAAAGGCTTTCGGGAGCCAAACGAAGGTCTTTTCGGGCCAAAACCCAGGGCCGGCCCTGCCCTAAGGCAGGTAAGGCTTGTGCCTTAGGCCCTATATTTTGGCCCAAAAATAGGGCCCCCAAATTTAAAAAATTGTTATAGGTCTAATTTTTTTTTTTTTTTTGGATTTTAAGATCAATTTAAAGGGTCCCAAATGTTTTATTGGGCCATGTATAATTTAGCTCATATTTATTTATAAATGTGTTTGGCCCATATTTATTAAAATAAATATATATAAATAAATAAAAAAAACAATAGGGCCCCTAAATTTGGTAAAACATATAAACATATATAACATAGGGCCCCTAAATTTGGCCCAAAAATAGGGCCCCTAAATTTGGTAAAATATTATAGGCTCAATGTTTTTTTTTTTTGGGTTTTAGGATCAATTTAAAGGGCCCCAAAATATTTTTTTTAGTCCATGTATGATTTACTCCATATTTATTTATAAGTGTAGTTTGGTCCATATTTATTAAAATGAAAATATATATTTAAAAAAAAGAAGTGTTTGGGCTCAAGAAAAATAATACATACAATATATGGGCCCTATTTTTTTTATTTTTTATTTTTACCTTCTTTATCTATTAGATTTTAGTGGAATAAATAATTTTGCTCAAATTTTTTTACCTAGGTCTTTATCAATTTTAATTGAATAATTTTTTCCTAATTTTTTTGTTCTAATTTTGTTTTATTAAATTGTTTTGTTTATAATTTTAATGATTATATGTGTAAGCAAATTTTTTTATGGCTACAAGCAAATAAAAAAGTTATAACTTATCGTTTTATTCATGAATTTTTTTTTCAATACAAAAGGGCCCTCATTTCCGAAGTTCGCCTTAGGCCCCGACGAACTCAGGGTCGGCCCTGCCAAAACCGAGCATGTGCACCTTCCACTTCCCGAGGCGGAGCAATGGCAACATAGTTTAATGTCTTAATTGTTAGTTCGTGTACATTTGTGCTGTAATTTAATTAATTAGTTTGCTAGTTAGTTAAAGTGTTGTAATAATTAGTAATTAGCTTAGCTAGTTATTTATTTGGTTTGTAATATTTAGTCTAATTAGCTTAATTAGATTAGCTTAGCTCTTATTTATTTGGACCCTTCTTCGCGAGGGTGTAATGTTATAATAAGTGTGCGTGCGTGTGTGTATGTCTTCCAAACCCACGTTTTTCTCCCTTTTATTTAATCACTTTTGATGGTCAGATTAAGGTCATGTTTCAATTAGCATATCGCATGCTTCCATCCATTCATTTGTATTGCATGCACCGAGACTCGGTGCGTCATTCTAACTGCATTGTCGTTTCAATAATTATTTGAATACGTGTTTAACCACATGTTATCAAATCGATCCATATGCCATGCTTAGTAGCCAAGCCTATTAATTGCATTATTGTATGTGTTGCATTAGGCATTTTGCATAATTAGGAATCATGCATATTTTACTAACTCATGTTTTCCTAGCTTGGAGTACTAGGTGAGTTTTTACGCTTTAGTATACTTGCATAAGTGTGAATGTTGCCATGTCCATGAGGCTATCTGCTTAAATGCTAAACTACATGAATGCCTGTAGATGAAGGCTTGTTGTTTGAATTAGAACGATTCAACGAATGTGTGTTTTAAGCCCACTTTGTTGAGTGGCAAATCATGTTTTAAGCCCACTGTGTTTAGTGGCAAATCCGCATCTTTAAGCCGACTTGAGGTGGCAAATTCAAACTATTTTTGCAAACAAACATGAGTTGAACTGTTCCAAATTGAGCAAACTAGTCTATACTTGCTTGTGCGCATCATCTAGTAAAGCTAGTTTAATAACCGGAATAAGAGCACATAATGTTTATAAAAATCATATCATGATTAATAGAGGCCGATCTTTGATCGGGCGAGCGGGGGTGCTCAATTCATGACTTTCCCCTCTTGTACCTAAGTTCCCGAGCCGATGCAACTTTGGTGATGACAGGCACGTGGCCTTTGGCACGAGTCAGGGTTTCCTAAATTTTTTCAAAATAAAATATTTAGGTGGCGACTCTGTATCTGGCAAAGTAGTATAATTTCGGCATTATTTGATTTAAAATTGATTTTCCAAAAAGGTTTGCCGGATTTGGACTCTTTGGTGTTTATTAGTTTCACATTGCACTTGTGAGACTAGATTCAAAACCGTAGGAGTCGGAATTGTGAGGCCTTCATTTTAAACCTTCCGAAAGGGGGTGCGAAAAAAGGCGAGTCCACAGTTTCTGGTGACTCTGCGAGGGATTTAAAGAACTTGACTCGAACTCATGATATGTTGTTTTATCTACACTTATGTGTTTCTTTGCATTTGCATTTGCACCAGTGCGCTTAAGTCACAATGTTTGCCATCTGCTATTCCTGAACGGTTCGCCAGAGGCTTGCTTGGAAAAGCTTGCCAAAAGGCTAACCATTGTGGGCTCTGCCACGATGGGAACACAACCCTTGGATCTGGACTACCGCTGTACCGTTTGATCCTCCTTTCACTTCTCGATGTTAGGTGTGAGAGGTATATTAGGTAGTCTTGCTGAGGTACCCTTTTTGACCAATCGACCTAGTTGCATATCGGAAACCATAGAGACTATTCCAAACTAGGACAAGTTGCTTACTCGAATGCAGGAATTGAATGAAACCGCTTGTTTTGCGTAGTGAACCCCTAGCTCTTGACGAAATTAGGACAGGGTGACCCTACCCCATCATAGACCTCCTGTGCAGCCCTCAGTCCTGTTTCTTGTCTATTAAAATTTGTATTACCTTAGCCTCGCTTCGGCAAGCCGTTCCACTTCTCTTGCTTTGACGCCTTTGTTCCTAGCGTGTCTTCTTCTGCTCTGGCATATTTCTCGATTATGGCCATAAGTTCCTCCATACTTTTTGGCAGTGTCTTTGCCAGTGACTTTCAAAGCAGGCAGTCATCGTTCAGGCCATTCTTAAAAGACACGACCGCCAACTCTTGGTTGCACCCTGGTATTCGGTTAAACACCTCATAATACCTTTTGGCATAAGCCCTGATGCTTTCATTCTCGCCAATTCTCAAAGCCATCAGGGAGTCTACCTTCAATGGCTACAGTTTTTTTGTAACAAACCCGGCCAAAAACATCTCGGCCCGGCCTTCCCAACTTTTCATAGTTCCTTTCGGCAGCTTGTGAAACCAATCTGATGCGATTTCCCCAACGGATAAGGGAAACACCTTGCAGAGCAATGGTTCGTTCCTGGTATACAGTGCCATTGAGTTCAAATATAAGCGAACGTGAACGTTAGGATCAGACTTACCGTCGTATATCTGGAATCTCGGCATGTAGAGCCTTTTTGGGGCCTCAAACTTATCCAATTCTACTAAGAACGGCATTCTCGGCTTGACCGGAGATATGACCTCGGCATCTTGTTGCTTCCTTTGGAGGTAGTCCCTCAAATCCTCCTTAGTCCGTCCAGGAGCTCGGCTGTCAACGGATTTCAGCCTTTTTGGTGCGTTGCTCCCGGTGTTGTTATGAGTCCTCTTGGACCTTCCTTCATTCATCGTGACATAAGTTTCCTTGGCACGAGATGTCTTCTGAGACTCTCCTCTCATTGATTCTCCTCGCCCTACCTCCCGTGAAGGCCGATGTGAATGCTCTTTTGCCCTGTCATGCTGAGGGACTGCAGGGATTGCTTTCTGTCCCCTTTTCTGGGCATCGTTCTTAGCCGCTGGAATCGGCGTGTTCTCCAATGGAAACGGTGGCTGCATGACGTTGTTCTGCATCATGAAGTTGACAATTGATTGTAGGACTGCCAACTTGTTTGCCATTCCCTTCATCTCGCCGTCCCTCCTCAGGCATCTATATTTCCATACCTAGAGGTCGCTTTCGTTGTAATACTAGCCTTGACATGCTTTCTTCGGTATGTCTCCCTCTTCACTGATGTCTTTTTCTCTGGGATTCTTATCCCCAAGGTTCTTTATTATAGTTGTCCTCCTCAACATTAAAATCGGCTTTTTTATTACTCCCACTAGGGATGTCGCCCCCAATCTTTTCTTTCTGCCCGTCATTAGCCATCTATTCTCCTTACATTTCCTACAAACGATGCCAAATTGTGGGTGTTGACTTTTGACCGCATAACCAAACAGGAAATACTTAGCAGGAGAGCACCGGCAGAATAGATTAAGCCCGAACAACCTGTCACAGAAAGATAAGAGTCCGATGGTGTTTCGTCCACCTAGGGGCACTCCGACGATCAAGTTAATAATTATCTCTCAAAGATAGCCAATAGTGTTTAACTCACTAGACAGAGTATATCAAAACATACCTTAAACCCATGAGGGTGCCTTACTTTTATAGCCAGCGCTAACCTGATCCTAGTAGAAGCCTAGCTTCAATGGACTTTGGCTCAATGCTCATCTTGGACCCCTAACTAAATAGTGATAAATTCCCTAAGAGCTTTATCTTTATCCAGACTGAGGTCCTCTCCCATTCTAGGACTCTTGTCCCTTATCCGCTCATCTCGGATTCCGGTATCTCCACAGATAACCTTGGCTTAGCCGAGATCACGTTGGCAACATGACCAAGACACGTGGCACCTCGGCTGACACTCTGGTGCCACCTTGGCCACGTGTTGTCATTCACAAAATATGTCCCCACAATACACAGTAATAGATTGGTGATGGATGAGAATGAGAGAGGACAACTACGACAATGGTGGTTTAGGCAAACGACGTTGAAGGCGATGGAGGACGACAGTGGTTGAGGCAATCGTCGTTAAAGGCGATGGAGGACGGTGGTGGTTGAGGCGAGCGGCGTTGAAGGCAATGAAGGACGGCGATGGTTAAAGTGAGCAGCGTTGAAGGCAATAGAAGAGGACATATGCCGACTAGAGAATTTGTTAGAGAGAGAGAGGGATAGAGAGAGAGAGAGAGAGAGAGAGAGAGAGAGCAACAAATAGGGGTAAAACAGAACAAGGGTAAAATGGGAAAAAAAAAAGAACCCTAAGACTTATTAGGGCATAAAATCAAACTTCAGGACTAAAATAAAAATAAGTCTTAAAAGTATAACCAACTAGTAAAAAAGCCTTTATTATTTTCCTTAATGTTTAGATAATGGGGCTTTTATTGCTGTTTTTATCCACCAAGTTGGGGTTTGATTTGTGAAACATTCGGTGGAGCTCAGAACTGGGATAGGTGACAACCTAATGCTTGAGTGGGTCTTGTTGGCTGCAACCTCAAGTGGCGTGTGAATGGTTAGACTTGTTTTGAGTATAATTTATTTTTTGATTTATTTATTTTTATGTTTATTATAAAAAGACATGTAAAAAAAAATATAGAAATGATATAATTCAAATAAGTCAAGGTATTTTTTTGCAATAAATTAAAAAATTCAATTTATTAGCTTATTTAGATTATATCACCTCTTTATTTTTTTTCATATCTTTTCTTAAACATCTTTTCGTAATAAGTAAAAAAATCAACTTATAAACTATATCCAAAACAAGTCTCAATAAACTGCTTATTTTTTGTTTACCATCATCTCTCTTTATTCTTAAAGTAATACTATGAATTCAGAAATTTTACTCCAAATTTTATTAAAAAATATTAATTTAAGACTCATATTCAGTTACATGGGGATCCATTACTTATATACTAAAAAAACAAAAATACAAAAGTATTCAAAGAAAATAAAACATGTGAATTAAAATGATTGATACACATACTATATTAAATTTGAATTTACACAATATGTCAAGATTGTGCCTTTTTAGTTCTCAAACTTGGGTAAAAGGAATAATTATTTAATAGTCTCAACATACAACATTATTCATATGGTACTTCCAATCAATTATAACAAAAATTTTTACCAAAAAGATAATGTTAACCAACCGTTGTTAGATAATTAGAAGGCAATAAATCACCCACCCTAAGTCACCAATTTCTAAAACTAGAACGGGAGCAATAAAGAGATAATTTTAAATATACTAGTTGGACTCCCACGCGCTCCCGTGCTATTGTTGATTGAGAATAAGATACACCACAATATATAGTATTATTAAGGTATTTTTAGATAATTTTAAAGTCGTAATATCAATCTACAAATAGACTTGATTAGATATAAAAATTTAAGTTTGGGAGGATTAAATTCAAATTAAGTGTCATCTCTATATAGAAGGGAGAAAAAAAAAAGGGGGGGAGACACTTACTAAAAAAGAATTTGAATGTGATTTTAGGATTTCAAGTCAGACACATAAATGTTTAAATTGCCCCCAGGAAAATAGTGATGATTTAACTCTACAACCTGTGAACTAATGTTGTTCCATACACAACTTCAGTCTGGTTATTACCACCAATATATAAAGAAAAAGTGAAAAGAAGGTCAGGTGTGCTCATGTATGGAAGATCATCTACCCATTTAGTGCTCTGTGACCTTTAGTCACTAAGCAAATTACCACTAAAAAATGTGAAGTACATAAAGAAATGAACTGGCTTTGCAGACAATATTACCAGTGGAACTCCCCTCATTCTCTTTCTGATACTGATTGTAGATTCCAACAATTCCTCAAAGAGAGAAACACGAGCTACACCATTGGATTCCAAACTCAGAGAACAAAAATGGGCATAGGGTTCTTTTAATGATTACTTCACGAAATATCAAGTGTTTCAATCAATACCAAAAAACAAATTCCAGTTTAAAAGTCTTAAAAGAGACATGTCCCTATATAGAGGAGGAGAAGCAGGAAATTCACCTCTTTACCAAACAAAACCAACAGAGAATTGACATTATAGTCACTAAGTCTATGTGAACAAGATATACAAAGACATTCAAAGTTAACAAACTTTGACAAGATTGCAGGACATGGAAATACATTTGTGCAAAATAATATATAAAAATTAGCTCCAAATATAACAAATTCATCCAAAATTCCTCATACCAGCATTCAAAAAATGTTTTTAAGAAATTTTTTTTTGAAAACAAGTAATGAACTTGAATTCAATTAAAAGAAGACCAAAAAATTCAATTAGCCAGAGAAAACTAGTTTCAAAATTCAATTGAAATTCCAACCAAAAAGATGATTCAAAAGAAACCCAGATAGGGAAAAGGAAAAAAGCCAAGCAAAATCTTGAAATGAATTCAAGTACACAGTAGGAGAATCTCTACATTGAAAGAAAGCTTCAAATGTAGAACCAAACAAGTACACCATTAACAGTGCCCAAAAGAGAATGAACTAAAAAGAGACTGACAAATTAAGAAATAAAAATTTCATCCCACAACAAGGTTTACCTTATTAGCTCATTTGATTCATAAGACAATTAAAATTAAAATTTAAAATAAAAAATAAAAATAAAAACTTTATGTTCTAGGCAACAAAATAGAGCATGAATTTGATGGAAAAAAAAAACAAAAAAAAAAAAAAAAAAAAAAAAAAACACCTGCAATGTCCTGTTTGTTCTTAACCTTGACATATCCTTTGATCCCTTGCTTCTCTTTCCTAAGCCCTTTGCCTTCTTCCCATCCCTACAACACAATTACATCTCCACACTATCAACACACACATTTACACATATATACAGATTAAAAACTCAAGATAACCACAAAAATTGTTACAAAAAAGTAAAATAGCAGGAAAATTCAATTAGTTCTATATAAAAGAAAATCAATTTAACATGTTCCAAAAATTCCAAGATGTCGATAGAACAATCAATTTATATACATGCATGCATACATACACAAGTAGAAAAGAAATCTTGCTTCATTTTGCTAAAAAAGAAAAATTAGAAATTCTTCCATAGCAGCACACCCATTTCATATCCAACAATATTTGATGCAATGAACAATACAAAAACACCCAATTCATAGAAAAATTAAACAGCAGCAATAGCCAAAGAAGAGGCATATATTGACACAATCAATAAAAAATATTTTAAATTTAGGCTAATTTTTAGATAAATTTGTAGAATAAAAAACAAATCCAAACTTGGATACACAAAATTAATGCAAAATCGTCTTCCTTGTACCTTATTGAAGAGCAATAGAGACAACACACAAAATGGGTCGTTTTGTACCTGAAACAAAACCAACGAAAATACAAAGTGAACCCTTCATTCAATTTGAATAATAACAAGTTCAATCACTTAAACGAAACTAAAATCAATGAAACATAGCAACAGAAGAAAACAAAAGCAAGCCTGAAAAAACTAACGCAACAAAGTTGAAACTATATATATAGTTTTCGACATTTTTCATATGCAGGGAATCGGGTTGACATACTTATTTCATGTTCCCACTAACTCAATGACGTCACAAAAGATTATATAGTTTTGGACATTTTCCAAATGCATTTAGCACTTTGCTACAGATTAAAGTTGGACCCTACATAGGAAGTGGTTAAGAACTTGGATAAGACATGAATCAATTTTTTAAATTAACAAAGACATCTAATGAGATTGGAATTTCCATGAGCCAGATATTGTACTGAAACAATTAAGTTAAATACACTTCTGACGTACCTTAGCAGTTCAACACAAAGCTAGAAGTAAAATAAATTAGAGGTCATTGCAAATCGGTGGTGCCTCAACTTGAAAGTGTTTGGTTTTGTAATATTAGACCCTAAACACCTGACCATGAACAGTTGTATTTTATAAGCTATCAAGAATCTATTAGATCAGCAGCCAAGCAAAAAAGTTAAAACAGGAAACCGCATACAAAACAAGAACAACCATATATAGCAGGATGTACAAATTTTGGGGTACCAAAAAAAAAAAAAAAAGAAACTGAGCAGCAAAGTATCAATGATGTCCATGGCAATATAATGATTTCCTTAAAAATTAATAACTTGGGAAAAAAAAACAAAGACATGAATATTTAGATAGAAAACATATAGGCATGAACATATACTTTCTCACTCTGACAAAGGAAATAGAAAAGCTAATTAAAAGGGAAAAAACATATACTCAAGGAGAAAAGCAATGTTCCTACACCAAAAATAAATAAACAAATTAAAATCTATTATAGGTGAGGCAATATTTAAATAATTTTTTTTTAAATAACACTAACTCAACCTTTTAGAATATTTGAATGGGTGATTAGGGGGGTCGATGGAATTCATATTGATAGTTCCTATATGGCTGACAATTTTTCCTACTGAATTGTTTCCTTGGCAAATATCTAGACAGATTACTTGTTTGTTTTATATTTTCAACTAATATATCATACATTTCTATTGCTTCTGTGCAAAAGAGACATCTACCAAGACGATTTGATGCGCTTCATGAGTAAAGATCAAGCTTTGAAGAACATGGATCTTTTTAAAGGATCAAATGAAAACAAGGGAATCAACCTGGAATCTCTCACTAAATGGATAGTAAATTATATGTTTTGAGTTTTTGCATTCACTCTATCAGTCCGAAAGGCTTTTTAAGAACTCTCCTTTTGCGCATGATAAGTAAACTCAGGCTGGCCTTGAGATTTTTAGGCTCTAGGCGAACTTCTAAAATGGGATCCTTTATACAAAATCACAAATAAATAAATATATAAATAATTGTGGATAAAATGATAATTACTCACAATTATTATTTTTTAAAGTCTGCTTGCATGTATAATCAGTAAATTTATATATTAATATATATATGTATATATATATATGAAGATATGAAGAAAACATTACAAGAACTCAAAAAATAAAAATTTGGTCTTGTTGCTTTTAATTTAAGAAAAAGATTTCAGATTACAAGAAGGAAAAAACAAATCCAATTTAAAACTATAATACCAAATAAAAATTAAATCAACTACGACAATGTATCCCTTAAACATTATTCTGTTAGTCTGTTTAGCTACAAAAGGCTGTAGAAAATATAGTGAAAGACACAAATATAATAAATTACCTAATTTGATAATCCTCAGAACAATTCCCAAACCACTAAAAAAACATTACCTAATTTTACTCAAATATGTATCTCCTTCAAAGCAATTGAATATTCTTCAATTTTTCTAGAATTCCAACAGGTTAATTATATAGAAACTCTTTAATTATCACTACATATCACTTCAAAACAATACATTTAAACCCTAACAACTATTTAAAAATGAATAAAGAAATAAATAGAAAAGGTACAAATGTTTCCCTGAAAATGATACAATTTTATAGTCAATGAATCCAAAAGTACCAGTTAAGTTCATTTTTGCAGGCATACCTGTTCTGTTTAGAGGGCAGCAGCATAGAAATAGGTTTGGAATTGAATTGGGAGTTTATTTACATGTCTATGTCGTTTGTTGATGGGAAGATGGAACACTATACACAAATTGTGTTTTTCCACTTCCCATTCAAGACAACCCAAAGAAAAAAATCCAAATTCAAGACATATAGATATAAAACTCCACACCAAAACAACTTTAGATGAAAATTCATTTTAGAATAATTCCAATTTGCCAAAGAATTATGATACATAGTCTTTTTGTGAATCATTCTAATTTAAATACCAGAAGGAAAACTCTTTTAGAATTTTTTTATTTTATTTTTGGTTTTTTGGTTGCTGAAAATGATACATATACACTTAACTCAACCTTTTAGACTACCTGAATGGGTGATTACCAGGATAGATCAAATTAATCTTGTTGTTCCTGAATGATATACTAGTATCATTGCTGTCAAAAGGATCAAATTCATCTTCTAGATCAAATTAATCTTGTTGTGAAGAGGATCTACTAATATTCTTGGTGGATTTAGTAACACCTTTTTTCAAGCTAAATGAAGATCATTTTCTTAGATAAAAACCTAATTTACTTCCAGAAGTTGCCTTTAGAATCAAAACAAATCTAATCCATTTACCCAAAGAAAACTTACACGTCGTTGAAGACAGGAAGGACATTTATTTTATGATCCTAAATTTGATTCTATGATTCATTCCACAATACCCACCGTGCAATTACAAAGTTTTGGTTTTTTAATTACGCCTTCTTCATCATTTGGGTTTTAACTAGTAGACCTAGATTTGCTATATTAGTTTAATATATTTTGGTATGCAATCCAAAGTAACACCATTACAGCTAAATCTTTGCCACATAAATAGTTCTACAAATTGTGTTTGGTTTATGAATTTGAGAATTGAACTTTAGCTATATTTGGTGTCTAATAGTTTTTGGATTTTCATTTTCTTTCTTTATTTGTTTTATATTTCCAAGTCATATATCATACATTTCTCTTGCTTGGATTGGAATTTTCAACTTAGAAAATTGGATGGGTCTTATTTTTTATTCGGAAAATTAAGCCGGTGAACTCCTCAATTATTGAGACATATTAACAAACACATGGTGTGCATCTGTTGAACATGTGGGTAGGGGTGACAAACAGTGTGGTTCAATATTGTGCAACACACTTGTAAATAGTAGCCATCACATTACAGATGTACGAAATCGCAGATGTACGTACCAAGATTTGCAACTGCAAGACCAGAGCTTTGGATGCCCAATTTTCACAGTGTTACGGCAGGAAAAACACTGATAGTGATGGGAAAAAGAGGACAACAACAACTTCGTCGACCAAATATATATATATCTTGTGAGACACCCCATCTTCAAAGGGGCAAAATTTGTTTTCTTCTTCATTGTCGGTGTCGCTGAGCTCAATTCCACGTGGGTAAACCCAAATTTGCAACAAAATGTGGTAGGGAGGAACTTTGGGAAATAGGCAAACCGAAGATCACCATTTTGGGGAATTTCTAAGAAAAATGGTCTTGGAAATGAAGCAACAGCAGAAAGGAAGTTGACATTTGTACAAACTGAATGATAGAATTTGTTTGTTTGTGTGTGTGGCTAAGCTGAAGGCCACGTAGCCAAGCAAAATCTGTTTCGGAAACAAAGAAGCAATAAACTTACAACAGAGGCGCTGAGGCACCAATGTGACACCATCTGTTACACCACTCTTACCTTTTTTTTATTTATGTTATATATATATATATGATATTAACTACTATTACTTTTGTATTATTTTAATATTAGCATATGAATTCGTGCCACAAGGTAAATAAATAATTAAAAATAATTTTAAAATTAAATAATAAAATAAAATTTATTTTAAAAGTATAAAAAAATAATTTAAAATAAATTAAATTTTAACTATTTTATTAGAATATATATTGCCATTGTTATATCATTAATTGTATATTCTAAGTTCACAATGAGAAATAGATGTCATAATTTAATTAGTAAAGATAGAATAAATTTATAAAAAAATTATATTTATGATAAAATACAAATAAATTTCTTTTTATAAATTTTTTAGTTTTAATTTATTCTATGTTAAAGTTTGTCATAAAATTTAAACATACTTTTTAGAAATAAAACAATATATATTTTTTGAAAAATTGTTAAAATCAATCAAAAGACTAGCCAACTTATACAAAAATTAATTAATTAAAACTTTTAAATTTATTTTATTTCAAAATTTAAATTGACTTTAACTAAAATATGCGCAATACTACAATATTAAATAAGAGTATATGTTTACTTTATATAAGTAAAACAACTCATTTTTTTCTTCTTTTCTTGATCTGGGATTGTGTAGAATAAAAATTAACAATAGTTTGGATGAGAAGTTTATTTCGAATCAAACAATATCAGTCATTTAACATTTAATTAGGTCAATCTCTAATTTTTTTTCGAATCAAACAAATCTAATCAATATAGCTTGATAAAACCGCTAAGATCGCAGTTAGTAAATCAGTCAAACCAAAAACGGTTAAGCCTAATCGACTAGGTCAAAAGACCAATCAACTTGTACAAAAATTAATTAATTACAACTGTTAAATGTTATTTTAATTTAAAAATTTTAACTTGATGATGCAGTTACTTCAATGGAGGATGGGTCAGACTGAACCACGCTTCCAACGGGTCTGCTGGCCTTTGAGTCCTCAAAGTGTGCTTGCAAAAAGGTCCAAAGGGGGAGATAATCCCTCGACGGACACTCTGGCGGTCAAGTTAGGTGAGCACAGATTAACTTGAGAGAGAGAGAGAAAGAAACAAGGGAATAGAAAACTTAACCTTGACGTATCTCGAAAACTTCCTCTCCTTTGCTCATCATTTCCTTATGCATTCCAAGCTGTCTTGTTGGCCAAAAGTCTATAGCCTAGTTGACATCGTTCATGGTGAGTCTATCTCCTCCGGCGTGAAGGGGTTGCCGCATTTAATGCTACGAGGGCCTCATTAAATGGTTGATGTGTGGGTGCAATATCTTCGTAGGATCTTTGTCTGCTTACGTGGCGAGGCCTCTGCCTGACAAATGTTTGAATGCTATTGGTCCTGGCCTAGAATTGATTTCTCAAAGTTACTAGGCTTTCATATTTGGGTTGTGAGCTGGGCCCTGATTCATAGGCTGGGCCCTCTTGGGTGCCAATTAGTATCAGTAGTCCCCTCATTCCCAAGTGCAACTTTAGTCTAACGAAGCGAATAAAAGTGTGGGAGGTAGTCCTCCAAGGCCAGGTAGGGGCAGGGGTGGTGGGGGGCGGGGGGGGCTTCTGGGAGAGTGGTCGATCGTCAAGATGGCCAACGACGAAGGTGACTGATCATGAAGAATGCCGTCAGGCCGACCGACCACGAAGGTGGCCGAGCGTGAGGGAAGACTGTCAGGCCAGCCGACCACGAAGGTGGTCGATTAGGAAGAATAACCATTAGGCTAGCTGATCGTGAAGCCGGCCAAGCGTGGGGAATGACTGTCAAGCTGGCCGACCGTGAATGTGGTAGAGCATGAGGGAAGACCATCAGGCAGGCCAACCTCAAAGGTGGCTGAGCGTGAGGAAAAATAGTCAGGCTAGCTGACTGCGAAGGTGGCCGAGTGTGGAGAAGGTCGATCGATAAGAGGGCATTAATGGACACGGGGCTTGAGGGTCATAAAGCACGTGATGATGTGAAGTGGAAAGACAGGAAAGAAAAAGATAGGTAATGGTGGCGGTGTAGCACGTGGGTGCCCGTGAGGTGATCAGCACCATTTGATCAAAATATGGTACTGTTGAGAGAAAGTGAAAGGGTTGTTTATAGCAGGGGATTTCAAAAAGTTGGGATTTATTTTGGCGATTAGGTTTTAAATTGGCGAAGTTCAATTATGATTTGTGGAACACAGGCAAACCTTAGGCGTTTGGGCTAGTATGATTTACGTATTTAATCACGAGAAACTGAGAGATCCCAGAGTTGACCTCGTTCGTTTTGTATGATTCACCATTGTTGCAACAACCGAAGCGATTTACAGGAACATGAACAGGATGGCATAAGAGAGAGCCCCAGCACTGACGCCTGACGCTTTAGGAGATAACGTTGGCATTGCCCTGGCAGAGGAATATAAGGTGAGGAGGTTGGGGGAAAAGAAGGGGAGAGACCACCATGACCTATGTCAATGTCAATGATATCGGCCGCTCTACCTGTGAGTCAACTGGCCCTCGACCACTGGCACACCAAGGCAGATAAATCGACGTTGACGTTGGAGGACCTGAAGGAGTTACAATTGAAATACCAGATTCTGGTGGAGGTGGAGTTGAGGCTACCGTCAACGAAAGAGA
This sequence comes from Camellia granthamiana, assembly GCA_036172215.1. Lineage (NCBI taxonomy): Eukaryota > Viridiplantae > Streptophyta > Magnoliopsida > Ericales > Theaceae > Camellia > Camellia granthamiana. The sequence continues at coordinate 27,503,531 of CM069903.1, read as the reverse complement.
GGACATCGAATGTGAGTCCTTCGGAGTTTACGCTCTATGAAGAGGCGCTCCGAGGGGGTTTGAGATTGCCCATGCCTCAAATCATGGTGGAGGTGTTGAATCGACTAAAGGTGGTGCCTAGCCAGTTGATGCTGAATGCGTGGAAGATCTTGCTGGCGTGAGCGATCTCCTGGCAATGGGTGACCGATGGGAAGGCGATGATAGTGGAGGAATTTTTCTCGTGTTACACAGCCTCAGGCCAGCAGAAGACTTGGGTGACCTTACAGGTAGTGGCAGGTAGGGGGTTGGTCGCCGGATTGCCCTCGTCCATGAAGGGCTAGCGAACGAAGTGGTTTTTGTGTCGGAGAATGGTGAAAAGCGGGTGCCGATGATGTCGAAATTCCCCACAAAGTCGTTGGAACCGAAGTTAGGTGCAGTGGCGGAGGGTTGGGTGAAGTAGGTGAGGGCTTGAAAAGAGAATAAAGGGTTAAAGTGGGATAACCTAGTGAAGCTGTCAACGTTGTTCACTTTGAACTTAGGACCAAAGCCTGTCGAGGGAGATCCCACTCCTAAGGAAGTAGAGGCCATGAGAAAAACCCAAGAGGCGAAGGATCAGAGGGTGTTGGCGGCGGTTGAGAGATATAAGGAGAAGGAGTTGGGACCTACCCCGAAACCGATCGCAAAGAGGTTCATCCTGCCGCGTCCTAAAGGTGTAGAAGAGCGAGACTGGAAAACATTCGTGCCGTTGAAAACGCCTGTGAATCCAATTAAGGAAAGGAGCAAAGTGGAAGTGGACCGAGTGTTGAAGAAGAAAAGGGCACCAAGAGAAGAGAAAGAGGGGAGGAAGGCAAAGAGGGAGAAAAAAGAGACGAAACAAACAGTGGAGGAGGTGGGAGGGCCAAGGCCTAGAATGATGTCTGAGGGATGGGAGAAGGACCCACTGGTGGCAAAAATGGTAGACTTAGGGGGAATGGAAGGGAAAAGGGGGTGGAGCAAATGACGGATCGCCCCTCAAAGCATGAAGTTGGTGTGGGTGGCGCTGAGCCAGCAGTGGGCGTCCCTTCAGTCGAAGGAGGGGTTGATAAGGCAAGGCGTGGAAGGGAGATGCCTCGCTGTGGCACAAGGGGGTAATGTTGGGGCAGGCCTAAGCGTGGAGGGCAAGGGTACCGCCGTTCGCCACTTGAGTGCCGTGATTGGTTGGCCGTCGGCTGAAGGGGGGGAGTCGTCAGAGGTGTCACTAACAGCGTGAGCAATGGCGAAGTGTCTGTTAAGCACCATAGAAGATGCTGCCGTGAGGGGCGTTTCCAGGTTTGGGGAGGGTAAGCTGATGAGGGCCTTTTGCTCATCGTAGATGGAGTCTCTGACGTTGGCAGCCGCTCTCCTAGGCAAAAGAGTAAGCACGAAGATGGACGTGGATCCCCTCAAAGCACAATTGGAGGAGGCGAAGGCAGAGATAGGGCGGTGGCGAAAAATGGCACGAAGTGCCTGTGCCAGAGGCCTGATGTATGAGAAGTAGGCTAGAAACATGGAAGTATTGGCAGTGGTGTAGGGGTTTATAGTTGAGAGAGCTACAGCGGGGCAGATAGAAATGGTGGCAACATTGGCAATTATGAATGCTGATCTGAACCAAGCCAAGTTCGAGTTAGAGGCGGCGCGTCGTGAGGTAGTGATGCTGGAATTTAATTTGGCGACTGAGCAAAAGAGAACTAGCGAGTTCTAGGAAGCCTGCACCATTGCCAACGAGAGGTTGGAGGAAGCCCTGGCCAATAATGAAGAATTACGTTATTAGACTATGAAGGAGAAGGAGGACGCAGATACACGAATTGCAAAGTTAGAGAGGCTAGAGGCTTTGGAGGAAAAGAGTGAGAAGTTAACTGAGTTGAGCAGAACGTTGCTGTCAGAGAAAGCTGCCTACCCTGACTTCTATGGCGCAACTGTGGAGCAATACAAGCAGTCGACAGAATTCCAAATAGCCAAAGATGTTGCGGTAGTTGCTAGTCTGGCCAAGGGCAGAGAAGATGAGGCGGGGCCTTCGAAGTGGACGGCAGACGAAGGCAAAGATAATAGAAAACTTCCAATAGTCTGACATTTACAAGCAGCAACTGAGCCTGTACTGGGATAGTGGGTGAATGAGCTGCCAACGAAGGGCAATAGAGCTCTTCCCAGACATCGACGCTAAGCTCCTAAGGCCAAGAGAGGGAGACATCGCGCAGACCCCCTTGGATGAGGGTATTGAGGAAGAAGATCTGGTGTCCAGTGGGAAGGAAGGAGAGGGTAGTAGGGAGGATTGAAGACATAGCTGTGCTGCCAGCAGTCTTGCATACTTGTGTTTGTAAGGGTTTTTGTATTTTTTGTTTTAATTTATTGATTTATAGTTTTTGTGTGTGGTTGTAAAGATTTAACTTGTGCTTGTGTAAAATTTTTGGAGTTTAGAAGAAGTTTTGTGTCGAATTACAAAGACTTGTTCTGTTAGTTGGTGAAGTAATAGACTGTTTTTGTGTTGCCTTTTGTAAAGATAAACTATGTTGCCTGTTGTCTTGATTTGAAAGAAAGGACAGAGATAGATTTTTGGGGACTATGAAAGCAACAACTTAACGTTTTGCAAAGCAATCTTTGTAATGAAAAGATGTGATGATATAAAAATTGGATTTGTAAATGGGAAATTGCCTAAATAAACACGTGATGATTGTGGTATATACATCATACGTCAATTGGAAGATATAGTAGACTTAATTTGATTGAAGCTTGCTGGGCTCAGTCTAGCTGAGCACATTGCGCTCAGTCGTGCTAAAGCTTACTGGACTCAGTCTGGCTGAACATTTTGGGCTTAGTCTTGTCGAGGCTTGCTAAGCTCAATCTGGCTAAGCACTTTAGGCTCAATCTTGCAGAGGCTTTCTAGGCTCGGTTTGGCTGAGCACTTTGGGCTCAGTCTTGCTGAGGCTTTCTAGGCTCAGTCTAGCTGAGCACTTTGGGCTCAGTCCTACTGAGGCTTACTAGGCTCAATTTGGCTGAAGCTTTCTAGGCTCAGTCTGGCTGAGCACTTTGGGTTCAATCTTGTTGAGGCTTGCTGGGCTTAGTCTGGCTGAGCACTTTGGGCTCAGTCTTGCCGAGGCTTGCTGGGCTCAGTCTGGCTGAGCACTTTGGCGCTCAGTCTTACTGAGGCTTGCTGGGCTCAGTCTCGCTGAACATTTTGGACTCAGTCTTGCTGAGGCTTGCTAGGCTCAGTCCGGCTGAGCACTTTGGGCTCAGTCTTGCTGAGACTTTTTGGGGTGAGATTTGTAGGCAGACCTACGCCAATTGTTCAATACTAATAATGAAGATGAAATAACAATATCATTGATATGCAGTCGTGCCACTGAAAGCATGTACATTGTATTGAAATGACAAAAAATAAATGGGTAGACCGATCAGGGAAATGAACAAAACAACAAAGGAAGCCACCGTTTTACTGAAAATACTGCTTCAAGTGCTCAGTGTTCCATAGATGAGGGAGATCGTTGCCTTCCTTTTCTTGCAGATGGTAAGGGCCCAGACGTGGTTTGGATTTGACAACATAAGGGCCTTCCCACTTAGCTACAAGCTTCCCTTCGGTCGGGTCCTTAGTGGCAAGGGTTGCTTCTCGAAGGACTAAGTCCCCTACTGCAAACTCCCTAGGTCAAACTTTGTGGTTATAGTGTTGCCTTACTTTCTGCTGGTATAAAGCCAATCGGACGGCGGTTGTTTCTTATAGTTCTTCGATGAGGTCCAAATCGACCCTTTGAGAGTCTTCATTTAGTTGTGGATCGGGATGGAGGATCCGGGCGGCTAGTGTAGACACCCCATCTTTGACCATCCTCAAGACTTGGACGTCATCGTTTGAACACTCGATGATCATCCATGCTCGTGTTCGTTTTGAGTTCTCGGAGGTCTCGGCTATGCGCCTTACCTCAAGATCTCTCAACTTGTCTGTTTTGTGCTTGGTTGTGGACCAAACACTTGTGTTTTTACTTCTAAGGGAAAAGGGTGGCTTGTTTGCCATCCCCTCAACCCACCAGCCAGGGCATGATGCCATCGGCCCCTTTTTCTTTCTATCGGCCAAGAGTGTTGGCCGATCGGCACTATATTTGGTCGACCAACACTTATGTTGGTCGATCGGTCATTTTTGGTGGCCAAACCCTGTTCATCTACTTTATGCAGATATTTTGTGCTAGCTGGTGCAGCTGGCATCCACAATTCACCCCCTCTATACACGTATATGGAGGGATTTGCCCTTTGCTTAGCTTCTCTTGGAAGCTTTAGAATTTGAACTTCTATAAAGAGGGAGCCCTTCCTCCCTCCTCCAGGATTCAAAAAAATTAGGTTAGGAGAGTTAGATATAGTTTTGTATCTATACTCCCTTGTTTGATCCTATTTTGTGCTCAAAAGTGTAGTATTGTCTTGCTATTGTACACAAACACACACTAGAGCACCATCCTTGGTTGCTGAGGTACTAGGAGGTTGATTTCAGTGTTCTTGGGTTGGTTTGAACTTAGAAAACCTGCTGGAGCTTTCTTCTTGAAGAGGTTCTACAAGGGTGAGTTCCTTGCTTTAGATACCCCTTTATTGTTTAAGCCTTTAGCCCTTCTTGCTTATTGTTTTAAGCTTAACTTATAACTGATAAAAATTTTGATTTTTCTTGCTTTAGAACTTTGTTTAAGGTCATTTTGAGATTTGGGGTTGTTTCCCCCCTCTTAGGCCTTGTTAGGCCTTGTTTTAGGCCATCCCTTTTGGCCATTGTTCTTAGCTTTGCATGACCTCTCTACCACTGAAATCCAGAGGATTTTCAGTGGTGGAGAGGTGGTTTTGGCATCTTAAATAGGAGAGGGTCATCCCCTCTCCATGTTGTCTTTAATGCCTACATAAATGGCTTATGTTTGTAGCATGTGTGCTTAGCTTGTTTTAGCTTCATTTCAGTATATATTAGGCTTTGTTTTGCCATGATATAGCACTGTTTTAACTTGGTTTAGACATACCATGCATGCTTTGTATACTTGTCTTGTAATCCCATGATTCGCCTTAACATGCACCATGTTGTAACATATCTTTTAGCATGATTTTGGTTCAACTCCGTGAAGCTTTTAGCCATGTTGTGACATGCTTAAGCTCTGATTTTGATCCCCTTGGTCATGCTTGCATTGTTTTGTATAGCTACCATGTATTCTAGCTTGTTAGCTTTAAGTGTCCAAGTCATTAGCATGCTCTATTTCGACCATTTCAGTGATTTGGCATCACTTGTTATGCTATTTCAGTCCATATAGTATGCTCATATGCTTGCACTTGTAACTTCTTCAATGCTTTAAAGAGTCGCTATGTTATGCCTCATGAATGTATCATTATGCATGCCATCATGCTTAGGCATTTGGGATGCCATCTAAGTGGTTTTTGGGCTCATTTTGACATGCCATAACTCTATTTTTAGTTGCTTAAGTCATGCCATGTTTGACTTTGATAGGTGTAATGTAACACCCCTTTGTAGCTTTGCATGCTTCATGTTTAATGCTTACCTTTCTAGCATGTTTTGGACTCATTCAATACATGTTTTAGGCTCACTTTGGCATGCCTTGGGACTGTTGTGGGTTATACTTGTTATATGCTCCTTGTTTTGTATAGCTTTGGCTCAAGTCCCTTTACTAGTCTTAAGCTTTAAGCCTCATGCACGCTATGCTTATGATTATTTGGTTGATTTGGCATCATCCCTTGCATCATTTCAGAGCTTGTTGTATTATCATACTTGCATGCTTTATCCCCTTTTAAGTGTTCTTGAAAGTTGCCCTTTTATGCCTAGGTGATGGGCCATTACATGCGCATGTTTGTATGTGTATTTCATGCCTTTTGTTTCATCACTTTGGCCACTGAATTGGACCTATTTGGGAGTTGCCATTTTGGTTTAAGTCCATTATTCGCATGTTGTTGCATGCTTGCTTTGCATGTTGTCACATGCTTATTGCATATTTGGTAAATTGCATGTTGTAACATGCTAGTTCAATTGTGCCTTGCTGAATACTTAGTCCATAACATGTTGTTGCATGTTTAAGTGGTATTGCATTTGGCATGCTTTTGTTAAGTAGCTTTGCATGTTTACATATCTTGTCCCTTTACATGTTGTCACATGTTTGCCTTGCATGCTTGAAATGTCCATGTTGCATTTTGCATGCTTGTCTAAGTTGCATTGCGTTTGGCATGCTTGTTATCATTAGCCTTGTATGGCATTGTCATTAACATGCTCATATTGTATTAGTCTTGCTTGCATGCATGCATCCTTTGCCTCTTGATCAATCATGATAGAGTTTTAGGGACCCATTATGTGTTATGTACATTTCATTTGATATTGAATTGCACATTCAGCACCTTTAGCCACCATGCGTTGAAATGCGCAATTGATGGTCCGAGGTCGAGCACTACACTCCCTTGAGTTCATGACATGAAAAGGGGTGTAGTTATGCAGACATTGTCTTGTAAATGTATTGCCATGCTCTGTTTGTCCTCTGCTGCAGCAAAACAGCATCCTGCAGGAACAGATGGCCGGTCGGCCATCTGGAGTGCCGGTCGGCTACAAATTGTTGGCCGAGAGCCCTATTTTTGGTCGATTACCAATTCTCCTCGACCGATGGCCTTGCCTCTTGGTCGATGGACTCTCAGCATGTCCCCAAGGTGGTTTAGAAGTATCTTTGAGACTTGTGCAGTTTTTAGAGGTGCAGAGCAGTGCAAACAGAGGCAACATGACATGGCGATGGATTTCCGAGCGAAGCCGACCGAGCATGCATGCATCTCTCTTCCCGAGGCTGTTTTACTGCTTTAGTAGCTTAATTAGTTAAGTATTGTGTAATAATTAATTAGCTTGTTAGTTAGTTAATTTGTATTATTCTTTCGGTCCCTCCATCGAGAGAGGCATAATTGTGTAATAAGCATGCGTGTGTGTGATGCATGTCTTCCAACCTCACGTTTTTCTCCCTTTTACTTACCTTCTTTTAATGGTTAGTTTTAGGTCATGTTTCAATTAGCATACTTATGTCAGCATGTTTGCATACATTCATTCGTATTGCACGCACCGGGCTCGGCGCATTATACTAATTGCATAGTATTTCAATTCCAACTTGAATATGTGTATCGAGTTGTCGCATTTCACATGTCATTCTTAGATTAGCCAAGCCTATTCTAGTTGCATTTTGCATGTGTTGCATTAGCCATCTTAACATGAACTAGGATCATGCATGATTACTAACTAGTTTCTTGTTTTGGCTCGGAGTACACTATGAGTGTTTATGCTTTAGCATCTTGCATGTATGTAAGTGTTAACATGAAAGCATGCTTGCCATGAGGCTAATTGCTTATGTGATATAACTGCCTGAATGCCTGTGGGTGAAGGTTGGATTGCTTGAATTGGAATAATTCATCGAAATCCGTGTTTTAGCCTACTTGCGAGTAGCAAAATTTAAAACCATTTCCAAACAAACGGATATGCGATGCTTTGTTCCAAGTTAGGTGATCTAGTCTATACTTGTTTTGCAGCGCGCACCACGTAGTAAAGATTAGCCAATTAACCGGAATAAGAATACATGTGTTTTCAAAAACTCGATATCTTGCTTAGTACAGGCCAATCTTCGGATCGGGCGAGCGGGGGTGCTTATAGATGACCTTCCCCAATCGTACCCAAGTTCCCGAGCCGAGGCAACTTTGGTGATGACGGACACGTGGCCTTAGGCACGAGTCAGGGTTTCCTAAATTCCCCCAAAATAAAATATTTAGGTGGCGACTCTGTATCTGGCAAAGCAGTCCATGTTTGGCACTTCTTTCTTAAAAATTAGTTTTCCAAAACAATTTGCCAGATTTGGACTCTTTGGTGATTTATTGGTCTTACATTGCACTTTGCGAGACTAGATTCAGAACCGTGACATTTGAGTCCGAACTGTAGAACCAAAGCCCACGAGGGCGCGTCCACAGCTGGTATGCCAACTTCCATGGGGATAACTACCTCAGTGCCTGTAGCTTGACTTTTTGTGCTCCTTTCGGATACGATAACACTACAGTTCAGACTCCCGTGATTCTGAATCTGATCTCACAAGTGCAATGTGAAATAAATAAACACAAAAGAGTCCAAATCTGGCAAATCTTTTGAAAAATTGATTTTGAATCAAAAATGCCAAAAATGAACTGTTTTGCCAAATACAGAGTCGCCACCTAAATGTTTTATTTTGGAAAATTTAGAAACTCAGGACTCATGCCAAAAGCCACTTATCTGTTATCACCAAAGTGTCTCGGTTCGGAAACTTAAGTACAAAAGGAGAAGGTCATGAATTGAGCACCCCCGCTCGTCCGATTAAAGATCAGCCTCTACTAATTATGATGTGATTCTTATATACATTATATGCTTTTGTTCTGATTATTAGACTAGCATTACTATGGTGGTGTTTAGGAAGCAGTGGGATAGGTTACTTTAGCCTCAAGTTTGAAAAAAAGCCTTTTAGCTTACATAAAAAAATAAATAAATAAAAATAAAAATAAAAATTGTAGCTCGGCAGCCTACCATTGTACTTGGCAGGCTATCCCACCGATAGTAAATTACACTTTTGCCCCTTTACATCAATTTTGTAAAAAGTGGAATTAGGGACAAATTTGTCATTTCAACCTCAAACATCATTTCAAACACATTTTTCAATAAAACAACTCAAATAAAAATTCATCACATCTTCCCAAACACAAAAACTAAAATAGCCTACTAAAATAGCCAAAAAACCTAAAAAATAGCCACTTCCCAGACACCCACTATGTGATGCACATAAGTATAGACTAATTTGCAAAAATTGAAACACTTTGATTTCATGTTTGTTTTAAAATTGTTTTGAGTATGTATCACTTAAAAAAGTGATCTCATATGTACATTTATCAAATCATCCCAATTTGAGCAATTAGCATTCATCCACAGGCATTCAAACAATTTTATTACTTAAGCATTTAGCCTCATGGCAGCATGCTAGACATGGCAACAATCACATTCATGTGATATGCTAAAGCATAAAGCTTACCCCAATTCCCGAGGTGAGCCAAAAGAGAGAAAATAGTTAGAAAAATGCATGATCCTAACTAATGAAATATGCCTAAAGCAACACATGCAATATGCAATTAATAGGCTCAGCTACTAACATGGCATATGCATACAAGACAATGGATACTGTATACATGGAAAATGCTAATTTTAAAACATGATGCTTTATACTATCCAACATAAGCGGGTAAATAAAAGGGAGAAAGACGTGAGGTTGGAAAACATACACGCATTATTACATATTTTCCCTCGCACAGGAGGGTCCGAATAAATGGACTAGCTAATTAATTACCTAATTAACTAACTATTACAATACTCAAAATAAATTAGCTACACTAAGTAATTAACTAATTTACTAATTATTATAACACTACAGATTAACTAACTATTCTAGCTAATTAATTAAATACAACACATAACTAGCTATTCTAGCTAATTATTATAATACCAAAATTAGGGAATTGAAATTAACTAATTAATTACAAATCCACCATCTAGCGAGTCCCGAGGATCAATGAAAGGACTTATGCATGCAAGCGGATTTTCCATCCGAAAATGCCTCTGTTTTGCTACCAAGAGGGTTCTGTTTTACAGCTAGAAACTTGAACTGTTTTGCCTCAGCCTTTGCTCTGTTCTATTAAAAAAAAGGTACTACCTTGTGGACAAAAGTGGTCGACAAGCCAGAAATGGTGGCTAGCCGCCCTCTAAAAGTGGTCTGTCGGCCACTAATGTTGGGTTTCTCCTGCTGCAACAGAGCACAAATAGAGCATTCTCAAGGGATTTCTATCCACTCTATCTCTCCTTATCATCAAACAACTCAAATGAGAGGTAGGCTTGATTCGCAAGCCATCAATCGGCACAATTCATTGCATGATGACTTATGAACCAAGGGACAAAAGCTTAATAAATGACAATGGAAGACCCACAAACCTCCTCCCTATCATGGGACTTGATCAAGGGAAGTAGTTGACCTTGGAAACTTGAACCATTTCATTACTAACAAGTATGAAATGACTCAAGTCTCCATGTGCTCAATTAACGTCCGATTGAACACTAATTTATGTTATTGTCTTGTTACCTCTTTTAAGCCATTGATTATGTCTTTTAGTTACCTTTCCATCCATTAGTCATTTTAGTCCAAAATGAGCATTAAGTCTACTAAAAGAGGGAAGTGTCAAACCAAGTGTTGTTTTAGGCATGAGAGGGAGATCATGCCGTTAGTAATGAACCCTCAAAAGGGATAAAACCATTAAGCACAAGGTCACCCCTCAAGCTTAAACAACACTTCTTTTGAAGCAACTCTCAAAACAAAGAGAAAAAGCCAAGAAATTAGGGAGATTGCAAAGATGCTTAGAGGTAATCACAAGTATGGAAAGTTTGAAATAAATGCTATCAACTCAAATAGGTTGATGTCTAATGCCTAAAACACCAAACCTATGAGAACCGTTACACTACAAGCATGCAATATAAAGCATAAATAAAACAAACACATAAAAACAGTCCTAAATGAAGCTAAAACAGTGCTGGAATTGAAGTAAAAGAAGCTAAAAGAGTCAGCTAAAATAATGGAGAATTTAAGCTAGTAAACAAGCCAAAAGAGGGGAGGCTAATGTAACAATCCGAAAATTTAAGTTGTCACTTAAATTTTATACTAGTATTATGGTTGTATGTGATAATATATTATTAAATAAATAATAATAAATACATAATCTAATTTGGCATTGGATTATCAAATATGGGATTAATTAGGGATTATTATTTGGGGCCACATTAACATTAACATAAATATGGAATTATAATACTAGTTGGGCCAAAGTAAAGTTAAAGATAATAAATAAATAAATATAAAAGTAAGAGTAAATAAATAATAATAATAATAATAATAATAATAATAATAATGGGTGTGGTAGTAAAATAAATAATTAATTTTCTGTTGGTATACGATAGAGTATAATTTAATTAGGGATTGATTTATTTATATAGTTATATTAAAAAACTAGGCTAAAGTGTAATTATCTTAAATATTTATTAAAGATAAGTATAAATCTATATAATTTATGAATCAAATCTTTTGAAGATACGCGGGCCACGTATGCTGGTGATTCACTTGGAAAGGAAAAAAGAAAGAAAAAGGAAAAGAAGGGAGAAAGGAAGGAAAAAAGAGAGAAAGGAAGGAATGAGGGAAAATGAGAGGAAGAAAAGGGAAAGAAAATAATGGATGTCGAAAGAGTCTTTGATAGTGGAAAGAAAGAGTAAGGTATTACTTTTAAGATGAGTTATATGATACCTTGAGTCTCCATAATATATTTTACGTATGTTTTGACTTACCATAAATTATTACATACAAGTTTATGTTTTATAAATTATATTAATATTCCAATTACGTGGATTATTTTCTGAACCTTATTTGCTTAAAATGAAACCCATGGATATGTTTGTTTAACTTTTAATGATTATTTGACTATGACTTTATATACAATTATGTTTTGTAAGTGTCACCACGGGAGTCCCATGCCTTGGGGGACTTAAATAACCATCGGCTTCTGTTTGGTCACTTAGTGGCCCTCTATTGTCATTGATCTATTGACCTCTGTTTTGTGCGGAGATAAGTGCTACACCATTGTGGAAGCCACCTCTATAATCCGTACGAGCCACCTCTTGAATCCAGACCTCTGTTCTAACTGTCACTCCGGTGACCTCTGTTCCGTTCTGTTCGGTACCGTGGTTGTGGTTATTTATTTACATAATCTCTGTTTTGCTACTTAAATGATTATTTGTTCAGACTAAGTGATCTTAAATATTTTAGTTACATAACTATCCATGGTTATTTTGTGTCCCTTATACTCTTGGTATAATATTTCTCACTCTGCCATATGCTTATAGCTGTTTACCAATTTTCAGGAAACAGTGCAATTCAGAAATAGCTTTTGAAAAGTCTTAGATTCGGGGCTGCGGAATAGACCCACACAACACTTTTATGATATTTTTATATGTAAATATCGGCCTTTTGGTCAACAAATTTTGTAATAAAAATAGAAGCTCCAATGATTATTTTGATACCCACACTTAAATATTATTTCCGCTCACGGTTATTAATTTGTTCAAGAATTGGCCGGAGGTAACTTCAGTTATTGGCCATCACGATGCTTAACCCTTGGGTACGGGGAGCAAGTCGTGACAGCTAATCCTTCCATTTTGGGACTTAAAAATCACATTTTAGCATCTGAAAAAGCTCTGAGATTCAGTGTTTAAAAGCTTAAAAAAAGATAATGGAAATGCTGGGAAACACAAGGGTAAAGGCCTAAGAAGCAAGGTGCAAAGAAGGGTAATCCACCCCTCTACCTTTAATGGCCTTAAACCACAAGTTTCAGCCCATAAAAGCAGGTGAAAAATAGCCTCAAAACAATAAGAAAAGATGGGAGAGAAGTAGTGTAGAGATGCCCAAAATTATACCTCTTAAAGCAAGGTAACTCTTTTGTTAACAAACCTACAAGTTCTCACTCTCAAGAGCTGCGATTTGAGCTCAAGAACCTCAGCAAGAAGAGCTAAATTTTTGGTTTAGGAAGTGTAGAGAGAGAGAGTTTGCAGGTTTCAAAATAGAGAGGGAGAGTGCTATGCAAGTATTGGAGCTTAAGGAATTTTTAATAACCTAATTTCAAGAGGGGAGTTTATCTATATATAGAAAAACATGTTACTATCTTAGAAATATCTGTATATAGGCAGCTGGTGCCTTGCATGCACCTGTGGGAGGCAACTGGCACAAAAATCAGCAAAAATCTATTTTTTGGTCACTAAAAAGGGGTGGCAGGCCACTAGTGGCCGGCCAGACAAAAATCTGCTTTCAGGCCCTATTTCAAACGGGCATATCTCTTTCAAACGGGCATATCTCTTTCATCCGGACTCAGTTTTAGGTCATTCTTGAGTCTAAATTGATGCTCCAGAAGCCTAATTTCCAATGGTGGTGGCCTTACATCTAAATTCTAAGTGTGCAAAGAGATATGCCTATTTTAGTGAAGGTTGCTCATTTCTATCCTAACAAATTGATGCCCAACTTCTTCCCCAATTAGTTTTCTTCCCTCCCCTTCTATTTTCTTTAACTCCAAACCTATAAATAAGATTTTTCTAAAGATTTTTCAAAGAGTTCACCTCCATTTCATTTATTTCCACCTTATCTTTACTCAATTTATTGAAAAATGCAATATTTTAGACGAAATGCGAGTCTCGGAACATCATAGAAATATTTGGAAAAATATTTTGAAAAAGAGGGTTTTAAGGTCTAAAATAGTTTTGGTCAAAAATGGTTTTGGTCCAAAATAGAGTGTAAGGTTGGGATTTAGAAGCTCTTCTTGCTGAAGAAATCGAACATTTGTACAGCATAACTTTCATGATCGAGTGATCAACTTAAGGTGCCCAAGTCTTAAGGGTGATCAAAAATGGGGTGTCTACAGTGTCATATGTTAAATGAAAAGGGGTCTCCCCGGTGGGGGTTTTGGCCGTTGTCCGATAGGCCCAGAGCACGTTCGGTAACTCCTCTGCCCAGAGCCCTTTTGCGGATTCCAACTTAGTTTTGACGATTTTTAACAGAGAGCGGTTGGTGACTTCCACCTGGCCGTTAGCTTGGGGGTGGCCAGGGGAAGAAAAGCAAGGCTTGATGTTGAGCTCTTTGCAGAATTCTCTGAATTTGGTGTTATTGAACTGCTTGCTATTGTTAGAGACGATGGCTTGGGGGACCCCGAAGTGGCACACAATAGACTGCCAAATAAATCTGGTGGTATTCCGCTCAGTAATCTTGGCCAGGGGCTCCGCTTTCACCCACTTGGTGAAGTAATCGATAGCGACCACAGCAAACTTGACTTGGCCGTGGCTGGTCGGCAAGGGCCCTACAAGATCGATTCTCTACTTAGCGAATAAATAAGGACTGCTGAGTGTAATAAGCTCTATGGGTGAAACGTGGGGGATGTTGGCGAAGCGTTGGCACTTGTCGCATTTGAGTACAAATTTGATGGCGTCTTGATTGAGCGTGGGCTAGAAGTAACCTGTGCGAAGGATCTTATGAGCTAAGGACTGTCTCCCAGAATGGTTGCCACAAACCTCTTCATGGATTTCTCTCATCACATATGTAGCTTGATCAGCATTTAAACATCTGAGGTATGGTCGTGAAATCCCCATTTGTACAAGGTGCCCTCGATAATAACATAGTTAGACGACCGAGCCTGGATCTTGTCGACCTCCTGCTTGTTCTCTGGTAGGGCTTCATGTTCTAAGAATGGGATGATGTCATGGGCCCATGGGATAGGCTCGTCCTGGAGCAAGTGAACCTCTTGTTGATTTGGGAAAACTACTGGGTGGGCCAGGTATTCAACTCGAACACCGTGGTTGAGGTCTGATTGGTTGGCAGAGGCTAACTGCGTCATTTCATCTACTTGGAAATTCTCTAACCTAGGGACATGCTTGATGTGAAAACTATTAAAAAAACGGGTGAGGGGAAGAGCGATGTCCCTAAATGATCGTATTGTTTTTTCTTTTGCATCGAACTCGCATGTTATCTGTTCGACGACCAACCGAGAATCACTAGACACTCGAAGATAGTCGACCCCATTGTCTCTAGCCAGCCTGAGAACAGCTATTAGGGCCTCATATTCGGCCTCGTTGTTATTTACGATGAACAAAAATCAAAGAGCACACTTGAAGTACTCACCCTTTGGGATGGCGAGGATCAAGCTAGCTCCATTGCCCTCTTTACGGGATGAACCGTCGACAGTAAGAGTCTAGGAGTGGGGGTCCTATGTGTCAGAAATAACAGGTGTTGGTGTAGGGGGTATGTCTGGAGTGAGATTGGTGAATTCCGGGATAAAATCTGTGACAGCATGGCCTTTGATGGCTGTTCGGGGTCGGTAGGAGATCTCATATTGACTTAATTCAACGAACCACCGCATGAGCATGCCTGATGACTCCGGTTACTGCATAACTTTTTTCAAAGGCTGGTTAGTGAGAACCACTATGAAATGAGCTTGAAAATAGGGCCGGAGGCGTCTGGAGGCAATAACCAGAGCTAAGGCTATCTTCTCCAATAAAGGATAATTCTGTTCTGCCCCGCGAAGTGCGTGGCTGATGTAATAAACCAGACGCTGGATTGAGTCTTTCTCTCTGACGAGGGCAGCGCTGACTGCCGTGCAGGAGACAGCTACGTAAAGAAAGAGAGTCTCCCCCGGAATTGCTTAAGAGAGGAGGGGAGGGTTTGCCATGCATTGTTTTAGCTGTTGGAATGCCTCCTTGGACTCGGCATTCCAGTTAAAAGCCTTTTGTGGAGAAGTGGTTTGGAAATACCCTTCTGATCCTGGAGAGCGCTCGTGATCCTCTTCTAGTCACGTAAAAAGGAATAAACACTCCGGTCGGGGGTGCCAGAATTAGCACTCCGACGGACAAGTCAGTCTTAATGCTCAAGAATGCTTGTATTTTACGTTTAGCACAACAACTCTCACTTGCCTTTCTTAGTCTGTTGTTCCTTTATTTATACTTGTTTCCTGGGCCTCATGGCCAGGCCCACTTGTCACTCATTATCCTCTTATTTACTCAACTCCATAGTTCAGTATCTATTCGGCCTATCTATTATATTCGGTATCCTTATCGTGCAGGGTAGAGCCGTATAATATCTGTCTTCTAGAATACGCTTCCGATTATTCCAATTATCTGGCTCCCACAATTGCCCCCCAAACACCTCGCTAGCATCAGTTAGTCAGCGTGTTTGGCCAGAAGTCAAAAATTCGGCGGTTAATCCTCTTCCCGATACGTGTCAGAACGCGTGCGTGCTTTCTGGTCACTGTAACGCTTTCCTGCCCCATTCATGTTTCTCTCGCATTTATTACGATTTGAAACTTAAGTCCCTTCGGAAACATGCTTTTTCGAATATTTGAACCTCCTGGACTGCCAGTCGGTATCTCTTCTTCAACGCGTTTTCTGCAACTCCTATCCATTCTCTCCTTGTCTCCTTTGCCTTTCATAAGTCTTCTTCTCTTCTCCTTGCAATCCTGTTTTTCGTGTTTATTTGTGATTTAGAATATTCTTGAGTCCTCACTAGAATGGCTAAGCATTTGAAATACCTCCTTTCCGAGGGTCGAATTTCTGGGTTTCGAAGACATTTTTCTATCCCTGAGGATGTACATATTTCTCCAGTAACGGACAATACCCTTGATATGGAGAGGGATGACCAAAATATCATCGTTTTCCCTCTCCTGTCTATTGCGGAGGGCGGAGTTCGCTTTCCCCTACACCCATTTCTCAAGGCCATCCTCCGCTATTGGAGTCTGATTCCTTTGCAACCCAATGTGAATTTTTTTCGAATCGTAATGGGAATCGTAGAGTTGAACTGGCGTCTCAGGATAAACCTTGGCATTCCGGCGATTCGGCACTGCTATGCTTTAGCCAAATCCTCCGATCGGCTCGGGCGCTACTTTCTCAGGGCCAAGGACACCGACTATCACTTGGTAACGATGCTTGCCAGCACTAGCAAACGAGTTGACGATGTAATGGTCAACGTCCGAGGCAACTGGGAATTCGGCGAAGGCGAAGATCGCCTAGACCCTATTCCCAGACAGAGGGGTGAACCAGGTTGCCGTGTAACTCCTTGTTTGTTGATCTTTCTTTTATGTGGCTTTTTCTGCAAGCCTTACCCTTTGTTCTTGCAGGCAATAAGTTGAAGACGATTTTGACCTCGGCTGACAACGCAGTCCTTGCGGAAATTAAAACTGCACTAAAGTACTTTGGCCGTCCAAACGTACAGAAACAAGGGAGAGCTGCCCATATTCTCCTGCGGTACGAGGCTACCTATACTACGTTCTCAGCCGCGGACGACGTCCTGATCCCAACCGGTGAACAACACCTTACAGCTCTTGTCTTCCCCAGTTTCAAGATCCTTAGGCAAATTGGTCTCAAAGCTTCCAATTCGGAGCAAGGCTTAGAGCTGGTTGTCGAGGTAGATGCCGAATCAACGCGGGAGTTCGATGCCGAGGCCGAAGAGGTCGACGAAGCTCTGAAATCAGCATTTGAGGTAGCCGGTCTTAACTAGCCTAACTCACCGTCCACTTCGGGTCGGGCAGAGTTTTCCTTCGGAGATATTTTTACAAACTTGGGAGACCTTCCCGGCACTTTTTCAAAAGGCATGGCTAGGGAGAATCTCACGTAAATGGCGAGAAAGAGAAATGCCGAGCAAATGGCCGCTCGAAAGAAAGCCGAGGCCGCTCGTTCTGAGCCTGCCCCGGTTGAATCTTTACAACCGGTTACTGGAGAAGAAACGGCTCAAGTTGTTGTGGCCGAGACAGAGGGGGCTAAACAGCAGGTTACGGAAGAATGGCTGGTTTCAAAAGAGCGGGGCGAGAAACGTTCCGCCGAGGGAGAGGCCAGCTCAGAGGATAGCCCTGCTGACAAACGGCCTCACTTAGAGGAATCCGACGTGGTTGTCCCCTTCGTTGTTCAACCAAAGATCAAAGACACGCCAATCTCCTCTGACGCATCTGCCATGAAGGATCCAGCCGTGGCATTGAGCTTGGCTGCCTCAATTTCGCTACCGACTGACAAGGCTGCCTTTCGAGAAGAGCCGGATTTGGTGGCTATAGCGTTCGATGCCCAGTCGGCTCTTCTGGTATGTATACAATACTTTCTTGTTTGCTCGTTTGGTTTGGTTTGCATACGATGTTGCTTGATGTGGTGATCCGAACTTGTTTTGCAGACGGTTGGAAGGATGGCCAAACTAGACCGCCGGCAGCGTGATGCCATTGAAAGAATTGGCCGCTTAAAGTTTGAAGCTGAAGGTGAAAGAAGCAGGGCCGAGTTCGAGGCGATAAGAGCCGCAATGGAAAGTGCTCGAGCCGAAGCTGAAAATGAGAGGGCTCGGACTGCTGACCAACTCAGATCCGAAGCCGAGGATAGGGCGAACGCGAGTGAGGAGTCGCTCAAGTTAGCCCAGGAGGTGCTTTCCAAGGCAGAGACCGAGTTAGAAGAATTGAAGGCGGCCAAGGAAAAAGCCGAATCTATAGCTTCTACGGCGCTAGAAGCTGGAAAGAGCACCGCCTTGAAGGAATACGTAGATGAGGTCCCCAAATTCGAAAATCGGGGATTCAAACATGGGTGGCTCAAAGCCCTTCCTGCCGTTGGAATTACATTGGCCTTGCCAATTCCATACGAGCAAGTGGACGTTGAGCCACTTGAGTCTGATCCCGAGGATTGATCTGGGAGACATTCTAGTTTTATTAGGTATCTTTAATTTCAATGTACGTTTTTGTTTAGTGAATCCTTGTTAGTTCAAGGTAATTTTCATGTATAAATTAGTTACTATCTGTGCTCAATTTATTAATGAAAATTTCCTTCCCATTTCACTATTATTTGTACGAAGTTTTTGATATTAATGAAGAGTTTTGCCTTCCACTACTTTGGGTAACAGTGTAATCTTGGCAATTATATTAGTTATACTTTAATTTATCCGAACAAGCAAATCGACTCTCGGTGCCGAATAGGACTAGTAAATCGATTCATGAAGCGGCTGCGGCACTCAAGCCGAATAGATTGATGAATCTGCCCTTGCCCAAGCTGGTTCATGAACATTAAACGCCGAATCACACAATATTGATGAGTCGATTCAGGAAAGCAAATCGACTCTCGGTGCCAAATAGGACTAGTAAATCGATTCATGAAGCGGCTGCGGCACTCAAGCCGAATAGATTGATGAATCTGCCCTTGCCTCAGCTGGTTCATGAACATTAAACGTCGAATCACACAATATTGATGAGTCGATTCAGGAAGCGGCTGCGGCACTCAAGCCGAATAGATTGATGAATCTGCCCTTGCCCCAGCTGGTTCATGAACATTAAATGCCGAATCACACAATATTGATGAGTCGATTCAAGAGGCGGCTGCGGCACTCAAGCCGAACAGATTGATGAATTGCCCTTGCCCCAGTTGGTTCATGAACATTAAACACCAAATCACACAATATTGATGAGTCGATTCAGGAAATCAAATCGACTCTCGGTGCCGAATAGGACTAGTAAATCGATTCATGAAGCGGCTGCAGCACTCAAGTCGAATAGATTGATGAATCTGCCCTTGCCCCAGCTGGTTCATGTATTGATGGGGACGCGATTCGGTCGGCGTCGGGCTGTTGAGGTTTCGATATTAATGAGATTGCCTTGGAGGCGCTGCCCTCACAAGGAATAAATGAATGAAGGTCCTATTTATGTGCTCAGTGAGCAACTTAGTCCAGGTCTTTGATGAAGAATAAACAAGCGCAAATGTCGAATAGACTCTTCTTTAACAGCAAAGGGGAAGCGAGGACGCTAGCTGAGCTGGGAGGAGACATGAATTGAAGCTGCGAACCTTCGCGCGCGGGAGGTAGGATTTCAAGGGATCGGGAGAGACGTCAATCTCCTCGGCGTCAAAGTAGGTCGCCTAGGAGGGACAAGGAGCCACAGGACAAATCCCCGCAACCCCGTTCTGGAAGGGAGCCCGGTGCGAACCCACGCCCATTGAGTTTTGCAGTTTTCGTGGAGAATTCCTTTCTTGTCCTAGATCTTGGCCTTGACATTGTCTATGGTCCCAAAGGTCCCCGCCTCGAGGGTGATTATCTCGTCTGTGTGAACGTGGATTCAAGCGCGGTCAGATCAAAGCATTGCAAGTTGCGGGTGCTCTTTGATCAGTGGGCGTTGATTCGGCGCTGCCGCTGTGCCAACGCGACACCGTATGCGAATAGATATTGTAATGCTTCGAACGCGGATTGCGTTTTTTGTAATTATTGTTTAATCGAATAAAATGTTTTATTTTAACAGTTGCTCATTCTGAATTTTTGTATGCTTAATTAAGCATCTTATTTTGAATGCTGGAATGTTTCGTCTTGTTCATGCGGTTGTACTGGCTCAACCTACATATCCCTGCCTCAATGTGTAAATGTTTTCATTCTGAAGGGTGCTCCGAATTCGGAATATTATTCGGCCTTTGAGCATCGCTCGGTGGCACTATTTAGTCAGCCGAATTTTGAGGCTTTATCGGCCTGAAGATATCATGCGCCGATGGGGCCCCAAATCCAAAGACTTTGTCGGCCCAAAAACGTCATGCACCGATGGGGCTCCGAATCCGAAGATTGGCCAATCGTGATATCCACGACGGGGCTCTAGATCTGGAGGCTTTATTTGGCCAATCGTGGCATTCACGAAGGGCACTACGAATCCGGGGGCTTTATCGGCCCAAAGACGTCATTCGCCGATGGGGCTCAAAATCCGGAGGCTTTATTTGGCTAATCTTGACATCCACGAAGGGCGCTCCGAATCTGGAGGCTTTATTTCCCCAATCGTGATATCCACGAAGGGCGCTCCGAATCTGGAGGCTTTATCGGCCCAAAGACGTCATTCACCGATGGGGCTCCGAATTCGGAGGCTTTATTTGGCCAATCGTGACATCCACGAAGGGCGCTCCGAATCTAGAGGCTTTATCGACCCAAAGACGTCATTCGCCGATGGGGCTCTGAATCCGGAGGCTTTATTTGGCCAATCGTGACATCCACGAAGGGCGCTCCGAATCCGGAGGCTTTATCGGCCCAAAGACGTCATTCGCCGATGGGGCTCCAAATTCAGAGGCTTTATTTGGCCAATCGCGACATCTACGAAGGGCGCTCCGAATCCGGAGGCTTTTATCAGCCCAAAGACGTCATTCGCCGATGGGGCTCCGAATCTGGAGGCTTTACTCGGAACACTTTTGAATTGGATTGCACAGTGAGTAAACAGAAATCTTCACATTACAGTAAAGTGTACATGGTGAGCCATTCAGAACCAATATCATTCCCCACAGGTTGGGTTTAATGATAGAATTTGCGCAAGTGCGTTAGGAGCAATGTCGCGTACCTAATTTTCTATCCACCGGCCTCCCATCATCCGGAAATACCTTTAGGAGCAACATTCCCGGCGTGTAGCGGTGCAGCTGAACGCATTAAGCATACATCTCGGGAAACTGCTGCGGGTATCGCCTAGAGCTTCCGTGGCTTTCTGCCAGGGAGCCATCCGACATTGTCGAGACTGTCTCGATTCGGCACTTCAGTGGAGTTGGCCTACGACTCCGTTGGCGTCTTTCCAAAAAGGAGATAGCATGCTTATGGGGATTGCCGGGAACCACGGATTTGCTCGATGCCGTGTTCGGTCGGGAAGCGTAGCAGCTGATGATAGGTGCTTAGCACGGCCTGAATAGTATGCAACCAAGTTCGCCCCATGATGAGGTTATACGGCGAAGGGAGCTTGATGACCAAGAATTCCACGTCCACTAATTGGGAGCCCGCCCGAACAGGTAACGTGATTTTTCCTAACGGGTACTCTGGATTTGCGTTGAAGCCAAATAATGGATGAGGAGTCAGAGAAAGTTCGAATTCGTTGAAATCGAGTTTGATGAAGGTCTCATAATACATAACCTCCAAAGTGCTCCCCTGGTCTATGAGGACGCGTTCAACGATAAATTGGTTCACGTGTAGTTCAATGACCAATGGATCAATATAGAGGAGTGTTATGCCGATAAGATCGAAATCGTTGAAGATAATACTCGAAGCTCCGAGGGGCTGTTCCGTTTGTGTGCGTTGCTTCTAGGGGACTGACTGAATTGCATGTATGGTACGTGGCGTTGGAAGGCTGTATATCATATGAATAACGCCGAGAGGAGGTGACTCCTGCCGAAGGGCAACAGTTTTGATTGTGCTCTTCCGGACATGCTACTGGAGCCGACCATCTTGCACCAATTCCTCAAGGTGATCTTTCAAGGCATAGCAACTGTCCGTATCATGACCATGATCTTTGTGATATTCACAACGCCTATCCTGCCTTCTTGTGTTCAGGAGGTCCTCCACCATCTTGGACAGCCATTTGAAAAACGGAAGATGTTGGATTTTGGACATAATCGAGCTGATTGGCTCTGTCAGCTTCATATATTTCTTGTTGGATGCACTTCGTGCGCCTGCTACTCGACCTGCAGTTGCTCATTTGCTTGGTGTGAGCACTGATCGCTAGATCGGCGAGAATCCCGTCTTTTGTCTCGTTTAGCCGCTGTCGTGGTTCAGAGCTCTAAGGTGGTACGAACTTATTAGCTGAGTGATTTCAGGAGGGCTGTTTT
The DNA here is from genome assembly GCA_036172215.1 of Camellia granthamiana. NCBI lineage: Eukaryota > Viridiplantae > Streptophyta > Magnoliopsida > Ericales > Theaceae > Camellia > Camellia granthamiana. Next base: position 27,481,357 of record CM069903.1, on the reverse strand, counting down.
GTTGGCCACGTGTCCGGCTTTAACCCGCAAGGCGTCATCTTCCACTTTGCAGTATTCCTCTACTTTCTTCATCAACCCCCAGACTATTTTGGGGGGTCTTCTAGTCAAGGAACTACGGAGGGCACTATCTGGATGTAATCCCATTTTTGAAGGCGGTGATGGCCATGGAGTCCGTTGCAAGCGTCATCAACAAGATTGAAGCATTCCCACTATCATGCCGAATATGCTCTTTGTGTTTCTCCTGGCAGGATTTGCATTGCCCAGAGAGAGTCGGCTTGCTTCGGTTGGACCTCGTTGGTGATGAATCTAGCCCCTGAAGGATTTCTGTAGTTGGTGGAAGGTTTTGATCGAAGCCAGCTCCAGTTTACAATACCACCTGACCGCCAATGGTCCCAAACTGCTGGGAAATATTCGGCACATGAGGGCCTCGTCGTCTGCATGTAATGTCATGGCCTGCTTGTAGTGGCGGATGTGGTCGGTGGGGTCTGATTTTCCGTCGTACAAGGTGACGACGGTGCTTTAAATTTCTTGGGTAGCGCAACCTTTGCAATCCGTCGTACGAAGGGTTCGTGTTAATCTTCGTCCGAACTGTTCCTTCTTCGCTTGTGCATTGGTACGGGGACTTTCTTCGGAAGAACTGGTGGTATCATGTCGTCCCTTCTTCCTGGGCTCCTGGGAATAACGAGTCAGAGCCGCTATCGGTGTTATCTTGTCGGGCTCGAGGTCGTCGACCACTTGCCTTTGGAGATCGTTCCGGGTTTAGGCGTACAGCTTGTTTGGACTTCGCCACTTCCAAGGCCAAATCTTCATGAAGACGTTCATTCTTAGCGATCATGTTCTCCAACCTCTATTCATTTTGCTTTGCTTGTTCCATGATCGCCTGCATTGTTTCATGCTCCGAAGTCGAGGGTGAGGCAAAGTTCAAGGCACGTCTCACGGCGATAGTCTCCGGTCCAAGCATGTTTGGTGGAGTGAGGTCATCTCTTTGAGTGGTTTCATCAGTGACTATTGGAGGATCTTCTGTTACGCCTGCCATGGATATGCTTGAGTATTCCCACAGACGGCGCCAATTGTGGAGAAGTGGTTTGGAATACCCTTCTGATCTTGGAGAGCGCTCGTGATCCTCTTCTAGTCACCTAAAAAGGAATAAACACTCCGGTCAGGGGTGCCAGAAGTAGCACTCCGACGGACAAGTCAGTCTCAACGCTCAAGAATGCTTGTATTTTACGTTTAGCACAACAATTCTCACCTGCCTTTCTTAGTCTATTGTTCCTTTATTTATACTTGTTTCCTGGGCCTCGTGGCCAGGCCCACTTGTCACTCATTATCCTCTTATTTACTCGGCTCCACAGTTCAGTATCTATTCGGCCTATCTATTATATCCGGCATCCTTATCGTGCAGGGTAGAGCCGTATAATATCTGTCTTCTAGAATACGCTTCCGATTATTCCAATTATCCGGCTCCCACACCTTTCTAAGCACTTTGAAGAACGGAAAGCACTTGTCGGTTGCCCTCGATATGAAACGATTGAGGGCAGCTACTCTTCTAGTGAGCTGCTGAACCTCTTTTACCATTCTTGGAGATTGCATTTCTATCAAGGCCTTGATCTTTTCTAGATTGGCCTCCATGCCTTTGTGGCTGACCATGAACCCCAAAAACTTACCCGACCTGATGCCGAAGGCGCACTTCTCCGGATTCAGCTTTATCTTATATTTACACAAGGCTTGGAAGGTTTCCCGTAGATCTGTTAAATAGTTGGAGGCGAGTTTGTTTTTGACGAGCGTGTCATCGATGTAAACCTCTATGTTTCGATATATCTGGTTTTTGAAGATGTGATTCACTAGGCGTTGGTAAGTGGCTCCCGCATTCTTCAAACCAAATGGCATAACACGGTAATGATAAGTCTCTCTGCCAGTAATGAAAGAGGTGTGTTCCTGGTCAGTTGCATGTATTAAGATCTAATTCTAACCTGAGAAGGCATCCATGAAGCTAAGCATTTGGTGTCCCGCCGTAGCGTCAACCAGTAGATCTATCCTGGGTAGAGGGTAACTATCTTTAGGGCAAGCTCCATTGAGGTCAGAGTAGTCGATGCAAAGTCTCCATTTGCCGTTACTTTTGCGGACCAAGGCCACATTGGATAGCCATTTGGGATAGTCCACGTTTCTAATGAACTGGGCCTCCAACAGCTTGTCTGCCTCAGCAGTGATGAGATTATTGCGCTCTGGATAGAAAATAAGCTGCTTTTGGAAAAACGGTTGGAACTGGGGCACGATACTGAGGCAACGAGTAATAAGAGAACGGTCGATACTCGGCATGTCTTAGTGAGTCCAAGCAAAGACATCATTATGCTCGGTTAAGAGGGCTGCATGTGAAACCCCGTATTTTTGATGTATTAATATTTTAGTGAGAGGTATTGGTGGTAGTTTGGTGGTGAGATTTGTAGATGAGAACCTAACTTATTTTCTCTATTTATTTTGTCTTTTTTTAGCTCCACCTCATTGTTATCAGTATTTTATTCATCTCTTAGGTTTTTTATTTTATTTTATGTGAGTTCCAAACAAAATCCACATGGGTGCCATGCCATTGTAGACACCCTATTTTTAACCGTCCTCAAGACTTGGACATCATCGTTTGAACACTCGGTGATCATCCATACTCGTGTTCGTTTTGAGTTCTCGAAGGTCTCGGCTATGCGCCTTGCCTTAGGATCTCTCAACTTGTCTGTTTTGTACTTGGTTGTGGACCAAGCACTTGTGTTTTTGCTTCTGAGGGAAGAGGGTGGCTTGTTGGCCATCCCTACAACCCATCAGCTAAGGCATTGTGCCATCGGCCATGTTTTCTTGCCATCAGCCATAAGTGTTGGCCAATCGGCACTATTTTTGGTCGATCGGCACTATTTTTGGTCGATCGGCCATATTTTTTAGCCGAGACCTTTCCATCTGCTTTTTGCAGATATTTTGCACCAGCTGTGACAGCTGGTGGACACAATTCTCATCCTCCATACAGTGTATGGAGGGATTGCATTCAAGACTCAAGCTTGTTCAACAAGCTTGAGAATTGAAATTCTATAAGAAGGGAGACCCCTCTCCCTTTCTAGATGTTCTGAAAATCTGAGATACAAGTTCTATATCTCTCTCTCTCTATATTTTACCTTTCTCTCTCCATTTGCTCTTGTTTGTGCCCAAAAGTGTAAATCCTTCACACTATTGCACACAAACACCTACTAGAACACCATCCTTTTGTTGCTGAGGTACTGAGGAGTTGGTTTTAGTGTTTTTGGAGTGGTTTAAGCTTAGAAAAGCTGCTGGAGTTGTGTTCTTGAAGGTGTTCTTCAAGGGTGAGATTCTAGCTTTTAATCCCCTATTTTGGCTTAAGCTTTTAGACCTACTTACATATTATTTTAAGCTTAACTCTAAACTACAAAAAGTTTTGATTTTTCATGCTTGTGATGTTTGTTTAAGGTCACTTTTTGGTTGGGGGTGGTCTACCCCCTCTTAGGCCTTGTTTGGCCTTGTTTTGAGACATCCCTTTTGGCCCTTGTTCTAGCCTTTGAAATCCAGAGGATTTTCAGTGGTGGAAAGGTGGTTTTGGAGTCTTGAATAGGAGAGGGACACCCCCCTCTCCTTGTGTCTCATTTGCTAGTATAAATGGCTCATAATAGTATCATGTTTGCTTAGCATGTTTTGGCCCCATTTCAGCAAGTATTTGGTGTTATTTTGCCATGTTGTACCTCTGTCTAAAGTTGGTTTGATAGCCGCTTACATGCATCATGCACTTGTCTTGCAATCCTCTCTATTGCCTTAACATGCATCATGTGTTTGGACCATCATTCTTGCATGTTTTGGCTCAACTCAAAGAAGCTTTCCCTCATGTTTTACCATGATTGAGCTCTGATTTGTATTATTTTGGTCATGAATGCATTGTTTTGTATAGCCATGGTTCAATCTAGCTTGTTAGCTTTGTGTATCAAGTCCACTAGCATGCATTTGCTTAGACCATTTTCATGATTTGGCATCATTTCATATGTGATTTCAGTCCATGTAGTGTAGCCATGCATTTGCATTTGTCATCCTTTCAATGCTTTGAAGAGTTGGTGTTTTATGCCTTAAGAGTGGGTCATTGTGCATGCCTCTATACTTAGGTCTTTAGGATGCCATCTCAGTGGGTTTTTGAGCTTATTTTGACATGCCATAACTCTAATTTTTATTGGTTAAGTCATGTCATGTTTGGTTTTAATAGGTGTAGTGTAACACCCCTTGGTAGCCTTACATGCTTCATGTTTTTGGTCTTTTGTTCTAGCTTGCGTTGGCTAGGTCCATGCATGTTTTAGACTCACTTTGGTATGCTTTAGGACTGTTTTGGTTTGCTTAGGCCATTTGCTTCATGTTTTGCATAGCCTTAGTGCAAGTCCCTTTGCTAACCTTGGGCTTTGAGCCTCTTGATATGCTACACTTGCATTGTTTGGTTGATTTGGCATCATTACATGCTTAATTTCAGGGCCTATAGTATTGTCACTTGTCCACACTTTCCACTTTTTAAGTGCTCTTAAGAGTTGGTGTCTTCATGCCTTAATTCTTGGGCCAATTGGCATGCATGCTTGCCTTGCATTTCATGTCATCAATTCATCACTTTGGCCACTGATTTGGGCATGGCTGAGGTCTACCCATTTTGGTTTAAGTCCATCTTTGCATGTTGTTGCATGCTTATCACATTGCATGTTGTTGCATGCTTGCTAGTTTGCATCTTGTTGCATGCCAGTCCATCTTTGCATGTTGTTGCATGCTTGTCACATTGCATGTTGTTGCATGCTTGCTAAGTTTGCATGTTGTTGCATGCTTGTCCGTCTCTTGCATGTTGTTGCATACTTGTTGCATTGCATCATGTGTGCATTCTTGAGTCACATTGCATGTTTGCATGTTTAGGTTGCATGGCATTTTGCATGCTTGTTGCATTGCATTTGGCATGCTTATGTTGCATTGTATAGCATCTCCATGTTGCATGCATTGCATTGGGTTTGGTTTGGGTGTTAAGCCAAACGCGAGGAACGAGGCACGTTTTATACTTGAAGTGATGAAACGTACCTCAATTCTTGGTCACCGACCCTCTTGATCATGCATGATAGAGATTAAGGCATTATGTGTTTTTGTGCATTACATTCACATTGAATTATGCGACTCGGCCTCTTTGGCCATCATGCATCGAAATGCGTGATTGATGGCTCGAGAGTCGAACACTACACTCCTTTGAGTCTCAAACATGATAAGGGGTGTAGTTGCATAACATTTTCTTGCAAATGTATTGCCATGCCCTTGTTTGTGATGCTGCAATAAAAAGAGCAGTCTGCAGGAAGATATGGCCGATCGGCTACCTGGTGTGCTGATCGGCTAAGAATGTTTGGCCGATAGCCTCATAAGTGGTCGATGACCCTTATCCTTTGGCCGATGACCATACCATTTGGCCGATGGCCTCTCAGCATATCCATGAGGTGGTTCAGAAGCATCATAGAAATTTTCACAGTTTTCAGAAGTCTAAAACAGTGCAAACAGAGGCAACATGAGGCATGGCAATGGGTTTCCGGGAGGACGCGACCGGGCATGTATCTCTTCATCGCCTGCGAGGCCATTTCAGTATTCATGATTAGTTTGTGTAATTTAATCATCTAATTGGTTTTGTAATATTCATTTAGCTTAGTGTAGCTATTTGTTTCAATTTGGATTGTAATAATTAATTAGCTTGTTAGTTAATTAGTTTTGATTGTGTAATAATTAGTCTAATTAGTTTAGTTAGATTAATTACTTAGTTCAGCTTAGATTAGCTTAGCTTATCACTCGGACCCTCCGTCGAGAGGGCGAATTTTGTAATAAGTGTGCGTGAGTGTGTGAATGTCTTCCAACCCCACGTCTTTCTCCCTTTTACTTAACCGCTTACGATGGTTAGTTCTAGGTCATATTTTGATTAGCATCCTTATGCTTGCATGTTTGCATTCATTCATCAGTCTTGCATGCACCAGGCTCAGCGCATCATACTAACTGCATTGTATTTCAATTCCTACTTGAATACATGTTATCTAATTGCATTTCATATGCCATTTTAGAATAGTCGAGCCTATTTCTAGTTGCATTTTGCATGTGTTGCATTAGCCCATCTTAACATAAACTAGGATCATGCATGATTTCTAACTAGTTGTTGTTTTGGCTCGGAGTACACTTTAAGTGTTTATACCTTAGCATCCCTGCATATGTAAATGCTGCCATGATAGCATGCTTGCCATGAAACTAACTGCTTAAGTGATATAACTGCCTGAATGCCTGTGGGTGAAGGTTGGATTACTTGAATTGGAACAATTCATCAAAATGTGAGTTTTAAGCCCACTTGAGGGTGGCAAAATCATGTTTTTCTAAGCCCACTTGAGGGTAGCAAATCCACGTCTTAGCCTACTTGCGAGCAGCACCTTCAAACCATTTTCAAACAAACATGAGATGTTTTGTTCCAACTTAGGTGATCTAGTCTATACTTGTATGCTGTGCGCATCACATAGTAATTCTAGCTAATAAACCGAAATAAGAACACGTGTTTTCAAAAACAAAATATCATGTTAGTAAAGGCCGATCTTTGATCGGGCGAACGGGGGTGCTCATTGCATGACCTTCCCCTCTCGTACCCAAGTTCCCAAGCCGAGGAAACTTTGGTGATAACGGACACGTGGCCTTAGGAACGAGTCAGGGTTTCCTAAATTTCCCAAAACAAAAACATTTAAGTGGCGACTCTGTATCTGGCAAAGCAGTTCATGTTTGGCACTTCTTTATAAAAATCAGTTTTCCAAAACGATTTGCCGGATTTGGACTCTTTGGTAATTTATCGATCTTGTATTGCACTTTGCGAGATTAGATTCAGAACCGTGATATTGAGTCCGAACTGTAGTAGTCTAATGAACAAACCGAATTTCGCATCGATTCGCGCGCGGAGCCAGGACGTTTGGGCCCGTCTACAACCATGTTTCTTTTCTTTCTCTCCAAGTAAATAATCTTTTCTTATTCTATTTTCCATCATTTCTTTTGTCATTTATTTTTCCTTTCATTTAATATTTTTTCCCATTTCTTTGGCTCCAAGTTTTCTTGGAGGCTAAGTAGCCTCCCATTATTTAAGTTATTATTTGAAACCATTTTTTCCATCATCTTATGCCTTTGGCACTCTCTCTCTCTCTCTCTCTCTCTCTCTCTCTCTCTCTCTCTCTCTCTCTCTCTCATATTGTTCTCTCTTAAATTATAGAAATATTGAGTTTGGATCGAGAGTTTTTAGAGTAAGAGTAAGCATTTTCATATAGGAGGAGAGTTATAGATTTTATGAAACCTTACATACCTTATGGCTTTGAATTTAGAGATCCATGGAGAAATATCGAGATTCAAGTGTTGGCGACGGAGGAGATTAATTTAAGGTAATTTAAGTAGTATACAATATGATTCCTTTAAATCTCTTTGCAAAGAGTTTATTTTAATTACTTCCAATTTGTAATCCTCTTGATTATTATGATCATTTGATAAATCCTGTGAAATCATTATCTGTTGACACGTGTGAGTATTCTAGTCATTTGATAAGTTTTCTGAAGTTGTTCTGTGTAGTTAGTGTTGATTTGTCTGGCTAAATGACGTGGAAATGCTCCGTACATGGATCGAGTGGACCTTGCCAATAGCTTAGACCAATAGCCCAGATAAGCGGTTGTGCTTCGGTGAGGTGAGTGAGGCCAGTCGCTGGTCATGTACCGAGTAGAACCTAGTATTTGGTCCTAGATAAATTATCATAGGTTGAGTTGACTTGTTTGTGCGATTTGGTAAATTGCTTGATTATCGAATCTAATCGGTTGTGTAATTGTTGGATCCCTTTATTCTCTGTCCGAGCCTTGTTATTCTTGTCGTATTGTATACTTCCCAAATTGATTCATTTTTCAGGTGTAGAGCAAATCTAGCGGCGATTGGAGTCGAAGCATTTAAAGGATTATTGAGTTGGAGATTTTTGGTATTGTTTTTGGAGATTTGTATACATTATAAATTATAGACATTTATGTAATTATTTTGAAGCCAATTTGTATTTTTTAGGTTATTAATTAGTTAGAATTTTAAATTTGAGGTTGATTTGATTTATTAACAGCCCAGAAGTTGGGGCATTACACTGTAAGGTCGGCTTTGGCCTGGGGGGTAGTTGGCTGCCAATTTTAGTCGTCTTTGCTGGGTCAGTGGGGTCAATAGGTACTTCAACTAGTTTCTCCACTAGTTCCCCTCTGATGAGTTCCTCCTCATCTTTGACATCAAGGCCTTCTATGATCATAGCCTCGCTCATCCTGACCTCCTTGAGTGAAACGACGTAGCATTCTCTGGCCACCGTCTGTTCGCCCTTCACCATGCCGACCCCTTGATCGGTTGGAAATTTCATGGCCAAATGGTACATGGAGGTAACAGCTTGAAGGGCGTTGAGAGTTGTGCGTCCAAGTATAATGTTATAGGCGGAAAGACAGTCGACGACGAGGAAAGTGAGTAGCTTTGTGGACTGCCGTGGATATTCTCCGATGGTGATTGGGAGGTTGATGGAGCATATGGATGTCACCAGATCTCTGTTAAAGCCGACCTGAGGGGTTTGTAGAGGTGACAACTTTTCTTCCTCGACCTTGAGTTACCGGTAGGCGTTAAGGAAGATGATGTCTGAGGAGCTGCCATTGTCAACAAGTACTCGTCTTGACTTTGTAGTTCGATAAGAGAGCAGAAATGACTAGGGGGTCATCGTGGAGGTAGTGAACGCCTATGCAATCGGCCTCCATAAAGGTGATCGGTTCACACCATTACTTGGGTTGTTTGTAAGGGCAGTCCACTATCATTACTGTTTTATCGAGGCTTTGCCTAATTTTTCTGAGCTCGGCTCGTTGTGCCGACCAAGATGGTCCACCGCAAGCGAGCCCTTTAGCGATGACTCTGATCTTGCCTACTGGGGGGCAGGGCCGCCTTATGCTCAGGGTTGTGGTGGAGCTCGATCATCACGTTGTCTAGGTGGTTCAGGTTGTTTAGGAGGGGTGTACCGGTCATTGTGCCTGGGAGGGTCTGTCCTAGGTCTTTGATGAGGGCAGGCTATTGTGAACCAGTTAAGGCACCCCTGTCGGATCAAATCCTTGACTTAGTCTTTAAGATTGACACACTCTTTAGTGGTATGGTTGTGGTCATGATGGAAATGGCAGTACTTGGATTGGTCCTAGCGGGTGGAAGGGGATTTTGATGGTTGGGGCCACTTGAGGTTATAGTCACACTAGATTTGGTGCAAGTCTTGCTCCATGGGTGAGTTAAGAGGTGTGTATCGTTCGAACCAACCAAGTGGTCAAGTAGGAACTGGTCGGTCCGACCGTGGAAGTCGGTCTGTATACTGCAAAGGTCAGTGGGTGTATTGAGAGTGCCTGGGCTCAGGTTCTTTTATCTTTTCCCTGGACTGAGAAGCTTTGGATGTGGAGTCTTGACGATCTGCCAAGGAGTCCACAACATTCATGTATTTCTGAGATTTGGCGAGAAGGGTTGCCATTGCGGTCAGAGGATTTTTGAAGAAGAAAAGAGAAAATTCGACGGGCGTAAACCGGCCATGAAGGCTGTAAGAATGACCTTATCGTTATTTTCCTCCACTTGTAAGGCCTCTGCATTAAAACGGGTGACAAAGCTGCATAGTGTTTCCCTCTCGGTTTGCCGGATATTTAGCAGTTGAGTCGCCGGGTGTCGTTGCCACTGCGCACCGATGAAATGGTTTAGGAAAGACTCGCTGAGCTGGTGAAAGGAAGTGATGGAGTCTGGAGGAAGCTGGCCGAACCAGAGTCGCGCCGACCCCTTCAACGTGACGGGAAAAGCACGATACATGATCTTGTCTGGAAAGGCATGGAGGATCATAAGTGTCCGATATGCTTCCACGTGGTCAACCGGATCGGTGGTGCCATCGAAGGTATCAATCGATGGCATTTTGAACTTAAGGGGCAGAGCTTTATCCCTGATGAAGGCGGTGAAAGGAAAGTTAACAGTCGATGAAGGTTTATGCTGCATGTTTTGCATGACTCCTTGTAGCTGAAGCTTCATAGACCGTAATTCTTCGTCCAAAACAGGGGCATTATCCCCGTAAGCATGAATTGGGGGTTGAACACTGCTAGCCTCGCCTTTATGGACGGCAGCGTAGTGCAGTGGATGGTGGTTGTAAAAAGCGGTGGTCCCTCCTAGCGGGGCTACGAGCCTGGAGGAGGGGTGCGCAAGTCGTCAAGGTTCGACGGTTGAAGCTGTGGGACAAAGGGCGAAAATATTCCTAGAGATACATGTGGCGGGAATTGGTAGTGATTGTGGGTTTGTTCCTGGTTAAGGGGGACTATTTGCGATGGTGGAGGAAAGATAGGTAAGTCGCGCTGGAGCAAAGCATTGATCAGGGCTTGGTTTTGTTCAGTCAGCCGGTTGATGCTATTGGTGAGTTCTACGAAATATAAGGGTGGGCTATTTGGGTTGGAGGACCTTCAGGGTTACCAGCATTGTGTTGTGAAGCCATGGACCTGGTCGTGACCATCCACCCTGACGTAGGAGATGGGTGATAAGGGAGTTCCCTCCGGTGACAATGAACACAACTATCAACCAGAGATTTGTTCCTACAGACGACGCCAACTGATGATGCAGTTACTTCAATGGAGGATGGGTAGGACTGATCCACGCTTCCAACGAGTCTACTAGCCGCGTGCCTGCAAAAAGGTCCAAAGGGGGAGATAATCCCCCGACGGACACTCCGACGGTCAAGTTAGGTGAAAGTAGATTAACTTGAGAGAGAGAGAGAAGCAAGGGGATAGAAAACTTAACCTCGATGTATCTCGAAAACTTTCTTTTATCCTTTGCTCATCATTGCCTTGTCCATTCCAAGCTGTTTTGTTGGCCAAAAGTTTATAGCCTAGTTGACATCATTCATGGTGAGTCTGCCTCCTCCGGCGTGAAGGGGTTGCCGCATTTCATGCTATAAAGGCCTCATTAAATGGTTAATGTGTGGGTGCAATAACTTAGCAGGATCTTTGTCTGTTTACGTGGCTAGGTCTTTGCGTGACAAGTGTTTGAATGTTATTAGTCCTAGCCCAACATTAATTTCTCAAAGTTACTGGGCTTTAATATCTGGGCTGTGAGTTGGGCCCTAATCCATGGGTTGGGCCCTCTTGGGTGCCCACTAGTATCAAAACTGTCTTCAATTAAACCATGCATAACACTACAATATTAAATGAGAGCATAATGTTTACTTTATATAAGTGAAACAATTTACTTTTTCCTTCATTTCTTGATGTGGGATTATAAAATAAAAGTTAACAATTCTTGGGGGCGAGAAGTTTATTTCTAATCAAGCAAATCTAACCAATATATTTTGATAAAACCGTTAACATCGTGGTTAAACTAATGAATCAGTCAAACAAAAAATGATTCAGCCTAATTGGTTAGGTCAAAAGACCAACCAACTTACACAAAAATTAATTAATTAAAACTTTTAAATTTTATTTTAAAATTTAAATTATATTGAATTGAAACATGCACAATACTACAATATTATATGAGAGTATAAGATTCCCTTTATATAAGTGAAACAACACACTTTTTCTTTCTTTTTATGATTTGGGATTATCAAATAAATCATAGACTAATTAGAGTTTTATTTTTATATGGTTAAATGAAAGTTAGTCAATGGAAATTTTCTTAATTGTTTAAAAATAAAAAAATTAGTATAAGATATTGAAACTCTCACAAGACTCCTCACTTAAAACTCCATTTTGCTTATATAATATATATAGATTATTGAATTTTTTTTATTTGTAATTATTTATTAAATATTAGTCAAATAATATATTATGATATTAACTATTACTTTAACTTAAGGAGTTGTGACACTTTGGTAAAGCTTTGGCGCATAAGCCCCGAAGTCCCAAGTTTCTCACTCTCCATGGTCAACTCCTAGGGGTTTGGTGCAGTGGTCCTAGTACGGTCCTTTAAGTGCTAGATGACCCATATCCACGCTTGGGTGTGGGGTTGAATCATAACAGTTGCACTCTCTGACTAAAATGGTATGTCCATTATGGAGTCGGTGCACACACCCAAGATTTACCCCTCGTCCTACTCCGGTTAACTGACATTATTGTAGAGTCGGTGCATACACCCGAAATTTGCCCCTCGTCCTACTCCGGTTAACCGACATTAGGTAGTTAATTCCGAAATCAGCGGAGGACAGACTTGGAGAGTTTACTCGTTAACCAAAAAAAAAAACTTTTTATTATTTTAATTTTATTGAATTTGTTTATTTGTAAATATTTATTAAATATTAGTAAAATAATTTTTTTGCTATTATTATACGATGTAGTTACCATGTACAAGCTTGCATAACTAGTAGAATTTTCAAACAATTTTTCATTTGTGGGGAGCATTGTATAAATAAAATATCATAAAGTACTACAAGGTCACCTAATAATTTTTGATATTTTTACGGTCAGTCTTATTTTCAAGGGTTATTACTTAATAAGTTCTTAATGGAAACTCTTTTACCTATAGGTCCTGAATATTTTTGTTTATTCCGTTTTTGCCCTCATGTTTTTATATTCAAATCTGGAGATGAAAAATGAAAAAAAGAAAAAAGAAAAAAAGCTCTCTCTAGAAGATGAAGATGAACTTGCTCGTAAGAAGGTGAAAAGAATTGACACAAGTGAGGAGAGGTTGCAGCGATTGGAAAATTAACACATTCGAAGGAAGCGAATTGGTATCATCGATCAGTCGAGTTCTTCGTCTGAATCGGAATCGGAATCGACAGACGGTGCAGTTTCGACATCGAAAGATGCAATTTACAATGAAAAACTGGAGCCAGAGTTCGATGTGATGAAGTCAATGCTTCATGTGAGTTATAGTGAATCAAAGGATGCTAAAAAATTGAAGGAGAATGTGGAGTTGGAATTGGTTGTTAACAGTAAGGCTGCTGATAAGGTTGATTTGCTTGAAGGAGATATGAAAAGATTTGAAAATGGTTTGAATGGTGATGGTGATGGTGATGGTGATGGTGGTGGTGAAGAGGTGAAAGAGAAGGATGGGCCAAGATTCAGGGATAACACTTTAACAGTGATAAATTTGTCACTGTTGAATTTTTATAAATTTGTTTTTGTGAATTAGTGAGTGTGTATGTATATGAGTATGAAATTTATCACTGATAACATTTTAACAGTGATAAATTTATTACTGTTAAATTATTGTAAATTTGTTTTTGTGAATTAGTAAGTGTATGGATGTGTCGAAAGATAAAAATGAAAAACACTTTTGATTCTTTTGGATAGAACCTGCTGGATAATAAGACCGATCTATAGAACCGGCCTGTAACTTCTCCATAATTTTTTGCATTGGCCTTCAACTCATGTTTGTTTGGAAAAAATTGAGTTTAGTGTAAGTTTTGAAAAAATTATTATAAATATGTGAAACTTTACGAATATTAACAATTAAAATCTTACTCTTTTTTTTTAAATGAATTTATAATAAGTTTCTGAAACTACTATTGAATGGTAATTTCTCCTAATACATATATATATATATATTTGGTAAAAATTTCTCCTAATATTTTCAACGAACTTTCATGAAACAGCCTGCAACAGGAACAGACAACTAATATCAAACGGCCACAATGAAATCCTACTAAAATCAAAGACAAATATAGTAGACAGCTCGCTAAATAACTTGAACATTTTGATATCTACACATTCACATCGACTCCAATTGTACATGGATTTCAGAGTATTACATTTCGGGGTATACATGTTAAAATGAACTTCTGCAATTGCCAAAGCTCCACATTGAAAACAGTATACAAAACCTGCTACTAAATACCCAGTTAACGAAATCTTCAAGGACGAACAAACCTCGCACTTTAGACAACGACGACAATTGAGATGAGGCTAAAAAAAAACCTACGTTGCAACTCCCTATCTCTGCAAGTCACAAAAGTTCATGGAAGAACTGTAATTTATCAGAAAACAAGATCAGAAGAAACGGAAATTCCCTTCGGCATGTCATTGCAAGTATTGGTTCTTTTTAGCACTCTCTCTGGTAGGGCTGGGCATATTTGCAGTAGGGCTGGGATGATATGTGCTTTGACTCAAGCGCGGAGGGGATAAACTAGGAAGGGCATCCAGAGTAGAACGAGGAGAATGACGAGGCACCGCTGTTAAGTCTGATTGTTGACGAGTCTCACTGGAGAAAATAAAATATGGATGAAGCGGGAGCTAGCAGTCATGAAAGAGTAAATATTTGCCAATTCAAGTATGCAATTAAGTGCATGTTTGATAAGTTGGAATGGACTGAAATAGGACGGCCCATTTAGCATTCTATATTTTTTCTTGCTTGGTACGACTTGTGTAAGTGGGGATAACTATTTTATTTTATTTTTTGATAAATTAGGAATAACTATGTTATTGGAATGACTATTCTAACAAAATGTGATAAATACCTATTTACTCCTCCAACATAAGGAATACACTTCTTTTTTCTTTTTTCTTTTTCTTTTTTTTCTTTTGATAAATACACAAGGAATAGACATTTCACTACATCATAAAATCACCCTAAAACAGTGTCTATTAGCCTCCCCTGTGTTGGCTGCCACTGCCCACCACCACCACCACCACCACCCTACAACCACTGCCACTGCCCACCACCAACAGCATCATTGATATACAGGTGTTTATTGATTATTATTTTATTTTTTTATCTCATCCCATCAGTGTAATAGGTTTTTAACCAAACATAGGAATAAGAATTGTCTTTTCATATTGGCAATCAAACAAGTGAAATGAGAATTAACAATTCATTCTATTCAACCTTATATGCCATTCTCACTTCATTTCATTCCTGCATACCAAACGGAAGTGTGTGGCCTGGTGACATTACATGGGGAAGGGAGATAATGCAGAAAGCAACTTACTTGTTTGCTGGTTTTACTCTATTTGTCTGTGCCACTGGAGACACTACCAACTGCTCGAGTTTATGACTGGGAAGCTCTCTTGGAGACAATGCTATATCCTGTTAAAACTACACAAGTTATAGTACAAACAAATCGCTCAAAATTCAGAATAGAGTAAGTCCGCAAACCATAATTTACCGTTAATTTCATTGCATTAAGTGCCTGAGTGAAAGTTGGAACATCCAATTGCTGTGGGTTTTTCAAGAATCGATGTTCTAGTAACATGTTGGCTGATGGCCTCTCTGCTGGATTTCTGCAGAAACAACTACGTAAGAAATCCTTGCCTTCAGGTGACAAGGTTTCGGGTATGGATGGGCTCTCTCTCATAACCTTGAACATAGCTGCAGCCTGCATAGAAAGAAGAAACCATAAGAAACTTAACTATCAGAAGGGGAACAGATGAACACAGTAATAAATGGTCAGTCTTGCTATCACCGCCCTTGGGCATTGTTTAATAGTCAAATAAAGACAAAATTTAAAATTTCAACACACATTTCATTCATTTCTATACACTTTCATATATAGTTATACACTTTTCAGATATTTCATACACAAACACATGTTCCAAGCTTAACCAATGCCCTAAGGGCATGGTTCTTTATAATGAATGCAAGCAAATTTATAATTCACCAACTTCAACAGAAGCATAAATAAATTGGAGCTAAATGCAGAGCCTAAAAATCAGATATCGGATCATGATATACTTTGATCCTATAACAAAAATTACCTGTATTCGTAACGTAAAAGGCATCCATTGTGAAAATGTAAAAGTGAGAAAGCGAGTTTGAGTGTAGGATTAGCTACTTCACAGAAATAATGGAAAGTTAGATCCGGATTCAGTGTCAGCACTCCCAAATCCTTGATTAATGGGGAACCAACCCTGAATTCTGTAATTCACATAACCAGTGTCCCCATGATACATGCATACACTACGTAACATGCCATCAAGTCCAATAACACATTGGTCATGCATGAAAAGCTACTTATTTCTTTCAGATGTTCAAGGAAAGAAAATCCTGAAAATGGTACAGAAAAGCCATATTGCTGTGCTTTTGAAGCCAAAAAATAAAAATAAAAATAAAAAAATTCTTCAATTATAATTTTACACTTGTCCAAAATGATAGAAAATGGCTTCCTTAAACATCCGAAAAAGGTAAAGGTAGTATGATATGTATAAAGGAAAGGGAAGGAAAGAATGAGGCGGGATCATACAATCGATGGTAG
The DNA here is from genome assembly GCA_036172215.1 of Camellia granthamiana. Lineage (NCBI taxonomy): Eukaryota > Viridiplantae > Streptophyta > Magnoliopsida > Ericales > Theaceae > Camellia > Camellia granthamiana. Next base: position 27,465,120 of record CM069903.1, on the reverse strand, counting down.
AAAGCTAACATTCACATAGATCGAAGAATAATACCGAATTTTAGCATTCTACAGAAAGTATCCAAGTCAACTGCAATTCATACAGTATTTTCAATGTAACTTCAGTATTCCAAGTGATAGAAAGAGAGAGCTTACACAAGATACCAAATCTATTCCATGGTTCACACGAGAGAGAGAGAGAGAGAGAGTATTTAAGAAACAACACACAGCAAGATAAAACTCGGACATCTGTCCAATAACTGGACAATAGCACAAATGACAACAGGGAAACGCACCACAGACATCTAAGATGCAACATGTAACACGAAGACAATAAAAAACCAATCACAATAAAAAAAATTTGGTACAACAATCACAATAATTTTAAGAGTGTGTATATATAAATAGAAAATTTAAACATAATTTTTTGTATGGCATGATGTGACTCAATGTGGGCTTTCACTTTAAAAATAAAAAAAAACACCCATCAAGATGGCTTTTATTTACTAAAAATGACATGTTTGAACACCATTGACTTCTAGTGCCTGGGCGATATACAGATCATGAAAATTAGAGGGCATATAAGTAAATTAACATCAAGTGCTTACCCCTTCATATTCACTCCAAGGAGGTTTCCCATTCAACATTTCAATAATAGTACAACCTAAACTCCAAATATCAACAGCCAGAGCAACATCAGAACTAACATCTTTCTGCATCACAGACTGTAAGAGCTGCAGAACAAATGATGATGTCAGTAAGGGAAGCAAAGGAGATGGCCGCTAAGTCAAAAATATATATGTTAAAGCAAGAAGATACCTCAGGAGCCATCCAGTATGGACTACCCTTTAAAGAAAGATTAGCTGCTGGCCCGCTAAGCTGCATGACAAACGAAATCTTAATTTCCAATTGATCAGAAAACATCAAAACAATCACATAGCGCAAAGCTATATAGATTTTATTTTTTATTTTTTAAACTTTTCTACCTCTCAAGAATTGCATTCTGTTATGTGAAAGAGTATATTTGCATGTATTAGATATTTAGAAGGTTTCACAACTCACATGTTTAGCCATCCCAAAGTCAGCAAGCTTGACAACCCCATTTGAATCAACAAGCAAATTAGCCCCTTTGATGTCCCTATAAAATAAATTGTCATCAAACATGGCATGCCAAAAATGATACTCCAAATAATAATAATAACAGATCAACACAGAATTCAAAACAGATGCAACTTGAATCCATAGGCCTTTTCGTCTAATTGAGTTTGTCCAAATGGAGTTACATATGGAAGAGGTTAAACATGATAGAATTTAATATTTTAATCTTGTAATATATGGTAGTGTAACATTATATTCATCACATGATTACACATGATTGTTACCTGTGTATTGTCTTTGTGCTATGCAAGTAAGCCAACCCAGAGAGAATATGGCGAGTAAAACTGCGTACAACACATTCCGTAATTGCTCCACAATGTTCATGGACATATTTATTAATTGAACCAGGATGAACATATTCCAGATATATGTAAAATCGGTCTCCAATCTGCATGCATATAATTTTGATTGCTCATTTAAATGACCAACAGCATCTATGCAGACATACTGAGCATTAATGCAGGCTAATTATCATAATGTGTAATGGGATAATTACTCACTATTTCACTACCATAATACTGCACAATGTTTGGATGCTTTAGCTGGCTGAGAACTTTAATTTCCTGCATAATTGGGAAGGCATTAGAGCAACAACTTTTCCCCCCTCATAAGTATCCACAACAACAGCAAATTAACAAATAAATACACATAAGAATAACTCGGTGCGGAATGGATGCAAATTAATCAACACGAAATCCTTTCTTGTCAATCATTGCGGACATGATGCTGCTTCACAAATTTCAGGTGATAATTATAAGAATGGCTTTGTATTGAATGTCAACATCATGTACTTCTGACACAATTATTTCTACAATAAGAGTAGATGTAATTTATCAATTCTAGTCTAGAACTCTCGAGAGTCAACCACTTCATAAAACTTATGTGGTATTTATTTGAAGACGCTGCTTCCCTTTTATTTTGCAGATGTACTCAAGCAAAAAAAAAAAAAAAAAAAAAAAAACATAAGACTTCTCTCATTACAGAAATGGCCTATTCTGTTACTTGATGGGATGAAAAACTATTCGGACATTAAATTAATCTCTCCATTAGCTACAATTTGCAGTGGTGCACTTCCTTGGTTAATGATTCATCAAAACATATTCGCATTTATCGAGACAACTTTTGACATGAAAATGTACAAATTCAAAAATATAAAACAGATAATAAAGTAGAATAAACACTGGAATACAACCTGCTCTAATTGTTTTATACTTTCTGCAGATTTTGGATCATCAGAACACAACTCAACTTCTTTCATTGCACATAAAGCTCCAGTTTCTCTGTTGAGAAAAAAGAACATTGTTGGTATTTAGTGCTCTGCAGAAACAACCTACAAAAGAAATACAGGTAAGTTTTACCTACCTGTTGCTGGCGACATAGACACTTCCAAATGTACCGCGCCCAATAAGCTTTCCCTTTTGCCATTGAGATTTTTTCGGCATCGAATCTGGTTTAGCTGTGACCTGAGGAACAGAAGTTTGCTGCGAAGGCGTGGTCGCTCCGGGAGGAAGAGGCAAGGGATGGACATTGGCTTGAGCATTACTATCACGCGGTGCTATTGGAATCTCGATGGATAATTTATTATGCAATGGTGATGGGGGTCCACTAGGACTTCTAGTGCGGCAAGGACTTACACTTGGACTATGGAGAGGCGAATTATCAACACTTAAAGCAGTTTTCTCAGGGTACATCTGATAAGAAAACCTCAGACCTACATTCATATCTAAAGGAGGCATATCTGGTGAAGACCAAACTTGAAATGCTTGAGGAGTCATATAGTGATATGGATAAATATCCCTAGTACTTCTTTGAGGGCTCATTGCAGGACTTGAGAAAACACTGCCTGGAGCACTAATTGGTACATTGATACCATAGCTTTCTTGAAACCTTTCAATGCCACTCAGTTCTTGAGGAGTCATCCTAGATCGCTGAGTGTCAGCATGCTCCTTATTTTTTCGGAAGCCATGGGAAGCAAATGAACTGAAATATGACAAAAATGTAAAAAAAGAGTCAACATAACATCAGAAGTGCAGGTCATCACCATGAGAAGTGCAGGTCATCACCATGTGAAACCAATAGAGAATTTAAAACATTCTACACCTAATGTTAACAACCAATTAAAATGACGTGTTCCAATTCACAAATAAATTGAAAGAAACGCTATAATCACCAGAAATTAAAATAGAAAACTAAAATAAAGATTAACATAGTGAGCCAATTGAATCTTGGAAATCTTTTATCTCAAGAAAACAAAAGCATGCGACGCAAAAAAAAAATTTAGTAGATTAGAATAATTTAAAGCAGTTATTCATTGTAAGTTTGTAACCATTTGTTTCTCAAGAGACATAATTAGTACACAGGTTCTCTAATCACTAAAGAGAAGCAAAACTTTTGAAAATAAACTATCAAAATAAAAAATAAAAAAAACATTCTACATGCCCAATATCTCCTCTGCCTATTTTTGCAAGATGCATTGCAAGTAACAGTTAACACCTGATTAATTCAAACAAACAATATCAAAGCAACTTTCTTTCTTCTTTTTTTTTTTTTTTTTTGTTGATAAATCGATATATGGCCCACTGGATCGACTAATATGGGGGGAAATCCACTCTAGCAATCTTCTTCCAATTCCACCGGAAGGGGGAAAATCTAACAAAATTGTTTGAAGATATAGGATGCCCAAAATGCCACGTCGGGAAATCAAATTGAAAATGTCCTTTTTCACGTAGGGTCTCCAGCATATTCTTTGTCAATGAAGTCATGTCCTTTTCTTATCACCTTAACCCAAGTCCACCTATGTCCTCATTTATTTCCTTTTACCAATATTCACGTGAATGTGAATGAAATAAATCTCTTTACAAGCATGCTAGTACGCCAAAAACCCCAATCTAATCTTCAATTCTGAGTTATATATTACAATCAATAAATAAATGAAAAATTAACATGATAAATGTAGAATTGAATGATGACAATAAAAATAATCATCAATGTCTCGTAATGTATCGAATTTGAATGAATTTCAATAAGGATATAATAGAATGTTACCTTTCAAAGGTAGGGATGGGGGTGGGGGTGGTGACAGCAGCAGCATCGGCTCTTTCTCTCTCCTCTCCACATCTGCTGCAAGGCGGTTCTTTGGGCGATGGAAGAGGAACATTCACGGGGATCGAATTCGAATAATGAGATTCAACGGTGGCGTGGCGGAGGAGCATGGCCAAGTCGGGAAGAGGAAGGGGCTGCGGAAGTGCCGCAGAGGACCGAGGGGACAACTGATCGGGGCTGCACCACAACCGTGGAGGCTCCCCGACTTCGCTGTCGCTGAGGTAGCGGACATTCCTGGCGCGGGTGAGTCTCCGGCGCCGCGAACGGAAGCCGAGGCGGCGGAAGGGGAATATCTTACGCAGAGCACTATCGTCTTCGCAGTGGTGCTTGCAGGAGGATGAGGATGAGGATGAGAAGGAGGAGAATTGCCACCAATGCATTGGTAATTGGCCGCCTACCTAACAATGCATGGTATGGTATGAACGCCGACGGTGGCGGTGGCGGTGGCGGTGGCGGTGGATGAGTTCGGGTGGACCCACCGGCCACCCTACGAACCGGATGAAACCCTAGGAATGTAGCCGGAGACGGAGGAGGAGGAGGAGGAGGAGGGAGGAGGAGTTAGAGGTTGGGGTTGGGTCGCTCTCGAAGAATGTAATGACTTTTAATCTCTCTCGCTCCCTCTTTCGGTTTTATTGTTGTGTGTGACGCGGTTTACGACGACAACGTATTTCCACTCGAAACGGGAACGAAAGGTGTCTGCATGATGTGCTTGCTTGAAGGGTCCAAATAAAAATAGAAATACGAATAGAAATGATGGTGACACAGAATTTACTCACACAAAATAGAATTAACGAATGGACAATGATCTATTCTTCCAAAAAAAATTTCATAAAAATACTCTTTTATAAATTTTAACCGATAAAAATCTAATGATACATTGTGGGTATTTGAGAAGTGAATTTTTTTTAGATTTTTTTAGTTTTAAGGTATTATTGGAGAAATTTTTTTTTGTGTTTGAAAAGATAGTTGGATTTTTTTGTGATTGATGTTATATTTGTGAGAGAAAAAATAAAATGATTATAGGGTTTGATGTGATATTTTGTTTGGATTAATTTTTTTTGATTTTGTAACCAATTTGTCTTTTAGTGAACAAAAAAAAAATCCAAAAAATTAGTTCCCAAATACCGCCAATAAATGAATAAGTTTTTACCAATCAGAGTCTATGAACAAATATTTTGTAAGAGATTTTTATGAGATGTAACATAGTTGATTAATAAATCTATTACTGCAATATTTTGTAATGTGAGCAATACAATTTTTTTAAACAAAATTTCTATTAAATACTCCTATGAATATAAGATTCTACCTTGTATAAAACTCACGTGAGTATTTGGTATAAAATTAGAGTTTTTAACATTTTTTATTTTGTCTGTCCACGTATAAAGTTTTGTTTGGTAAATTTCTTTTCTTAATAGATAAATTACACTAATCACCTTTAAAAAAATATATAATAAATATCCTTTATTTTTTATATTTAATTTTGATAAAAATAAAACATATTCAATTCTTATGTTTCTAAATTTTGTTATAATAAGAAGAAGTGAGAGAGAGAGAGAGAGAGAGAGAGAGAGTGAGAAAGGTGATTATCCGAGAAGATCGTTGCGTTGGCATGGCTGAATGTGATGAGAAATGAAGAAAATAATGAAAATTTAATTAAAAACAAATGAAAAAAAAAAAAAATTTTGTTACAAAGTTTAGTAAAGTATTTTCCAAAAATATAATACCTAATAATTTATTTATTTTTATATTTTTTTAAAAAATTTATTGTAAGTATAAATATTACCCCACGGAGTGAAATACCAATAAATTTCAAATATTGATTTTATGAATTATTTAGTCTTTTTTTTATTTTAAGGACCTAAAAATTTCATTCTAGTATAAATTACATAAAGGGTCAAATATTAATGCGCGTATGTTATTTGTTGAGAGACAAATGTGAGTTTTCTCATAATATTCAAATTACTAAACGTAACACTTCAAAAGAAACTTATTAGTATATTTTTTCTAAACGTAATACTTTAATGTAACACTTAAAAAACATAACACTCCAAAAAACTCCTTAGTGTATTTTTCTCAAACGTAACACTCCAATCAATATAACACACAAAAACTGCTTAGTATATTTTTTCCAAACGTAATACTCTAATGTAGCATAATAAAAAATTCTTTAACATACTTTTCTCAAACATAATAGCGTAACATTCCAAAAAAACTTCTTAGTGTATTTTTTTCAAACGTAACACTCTAATGTAACATTAATAAAATTTTTAGTGTACTTTTCTTAAACATAACAACGTAATATTTAAAAAAAAACTCCTTAGTATATTTTTTCAAAATGTAACACTCCAATTAATGTAACACCAGAAAATCACACTAGCAAAAATGTTGATTTCAACGTTCGACAACCAATACTTCAATCACTAATCCCCCCAAAAAGAATCTTCCACACTTTACCTATCCATTCTCATCCCAAAGACGAATTAGAAAATTAAAAAAATAAATCACAAAAGAGCATTCACTTACTCAAATGACACTAAATCAAATAAATACAACTTTCTAGAACCAAAAAAGACTGATTGGTTCAAAAGAAAACTCTTATGCCAATTTTTTGGTTTTTTAATTTTTTTGGATTACGTCAGCTCTTTACTTTTTTACACATTTTTTTTATTAAAAAAAAATTTCAAAAAGTTAGCTTTTAACATACTCTCCAAAACAAAAGTAGATCAATATTTCTTATATGAGATTTATGGGATTTCATTTTGTTTGGTGAGAGTTTTCCAAAAACACTTTTCAAAAAATTCTACTTTCTTATTTTTCGTGTTTTTTTTTATTGAATTTTTTTTAATATTTTAAGCAACTTTTTTAATTTTTAGACATACCTAACATAAATATACCTAAAAAATAAAAAATTTGTGAAAAAAACCTTTTAAAAATTCACTAAATACCAAAAATACAAAAAAAAAAGAGAATTCAGTACTTTTTTTGTATTTTTATCTATTTATTAATTTTTTAAAATATCTTTTCACAAATTTTTTACTTTTTAAATATATCTAAATAAGGTACATCTAAAAAAATAAAAAAAAATGTTTAAAATTTTAAAAATATTCACTAAAAACAAAAAAAACGAAAATTAAAAAACTCATTTTTCAAAAAACTAAATCCAAAAAACTCAAACCAAACACACTTATCTTTTTTTTTCTTTTTTCTTTTTTAACAAATAAATTGGCTCTTTGATTTTAAATTTTACCCTTCAAATCTTATCCAAAAATTCAGTTTTCAATTAACATAAAAATTTGCTAAAGAGTAATGTTAGAAATCTTAAAAATTTTATTAAATTTTTTACTAAATATTTCACATAAATAGGAGACTCATATGGAACCCACATGGTATGAGTCTCACAACTATATAAGATATTTAATAAAAATTTTAATAAAATTTTTAAAATCTCTAATATTTTGCTTTGCTAAATTTAGAAGTTCTGTTATGGAAGGAAGCCACCTGTCCAGTAGAAGGAATAAAAATTAATTTTTTTTGCATTGCCAACTCACCCTTTGTTTATTGTTGAGCCAATTATCTCATCATCAATTTTGTATTTGTATATAGCTTTAAGTTTAGAACTCTTTTGCTTTAACTAAAGATGTAAAAAAAATAAAAAATAAAATAAAAATTAATTAGGGTCTACGTAGTGAATTCTTATCCATTATCAATATTTAAATTCAAATCTTATTTACGCATGATATAATGTGTTACGAAATATTAAAAAGTAATGCATACCTACGATGCATGACAATTATAACTATCATTAAAAAAATAAATGTAGATGAAAGAAAAAAAAAAAAAAAAAATTTTTTTTTTTACCATAATATAAATATAATTTGAGCATGAAAAAATGTATAGCATGGTTTAGTCAAGTAAATTGTATACTTTATATAGTAAAAAATATATTTATGACAATAATTACATGTAACATCAGGTTCAAGTTGCCAGAGAGGCGTGAGTAGCCCAACTCAATCTTTAGCCTTGGGCTAGGTAATTTAACTTTTAAGCCCAACCTTGGTTAACTTGGGCTCAATTGGGCCCGGCAACAGTCAAGCCAGAAGAAAAAGAATAATGCTACAGATCATGAAAAATATATCATGAAATCCATCATGAAAATTTTTTATCCCTTGATTAGTGTGTAATATTTTATTGTATAAATAATCTAAAGATAAAAAATCTTTTATAATCATTTTCATGATATTTTTTTTATGATCCTTTACTCAAATCTTCTCAATCATATGTTACCTTTTCAGCAAGCAGTAGGGCTTGAAGGTATTTTCAGATCTTAACGGTTTGGTTTTCTGATGACTTTTTTGTTGACTTATTTTCTTTTATTAATGTTTTTTTTTTTTTAATAAAAAAAATCAAAATATTTTAAATTTATAGATTCTACTTGATGAGACGGATCAATTTTTTTATAAAAAAAAAATTAAAAATTTTGAAAAAAAGTTCAAAAAAACAAAAATAGTAGCCTTTTTTTTGGGGGGGGGGGGGGTTTATTTTGAATTTTTTAATTTTCTTTTGGATTTTTTTTTTTTTTAAAGATTTGTCTACACAAGACATATCGAAAAATTAAAGTATTTTTATAAAATTTTAAAAAAATGTACTTATTTGGAAGTTCCTAAATAACCACTAATAAATATTAAAATAAGGACACTTTTTTAAATTGTTGCCTTAAACAATAATATTTTTTTAATTTTTATTTTATTTTTTTTGGTGTGAGTCTTAGACAACTAGATTAAATATTAAATAAAGATAGTTTCTGAAATTTTGGTACTTCAACAATAAGAATATTTAAATTTTTTTTGTGAGTCTTAAACAAGTTAAATGATCAAATCATCAATAAGAAAAAGTAATTACATGCTCTTAGCCTTAGAGCATCGTACCAGTGCGACTTCTAAGATTGTTGAGACATTATTTGAGGAGCGTTTAATATATGTCACTAAATGAATTGATTTTTTAAGTTGTGTGACATGTTTTGAGCTTTCAACATTTTTTTTAATCGTCACAAATACTCAGATATAAAAGCTCACTTTTGTAGTCCTCAATTCTATTGTTTGATATTTTTTTCCCCAGAGTCCACCATAATATGATATATAATATTACAAGGATGAGTTTTCGGAGATAAAAATAGAATATACAATACCTCCATTTTCTCTTACTTGGACTGGGATATTAATAAACAACACCCATCTACTTATAAGCGTAAATTTTTAAGGTTATTCACATGAACACCTCTTAAATCATTAAGGAGTATTATTTTGATTATATAAATTATAAAATCGTATAAATAGACCCTTAAACGATTGCGAAGTATTACTTTATCTCATAAACTATAAAAGTGTATAAATAAACCTTATAAACTATGAAAATGTACAAATTAAACCCCTAACAAATGAGTCAAAGTAAAACATGCCAGTAATTTAAGAAATTAATTTGTACGCATGTATAATTTATAGGTGGTTAAAGAGATAATTTTTAATAATTTAAGGGATCTCTGTGTAAATAACTTAAAATTTTGGATAAATTATAAATAAACTCCCTGAGATTTGCTTAAAATACAGATTGCTCCCTATAGTTTGAAAAATTACAAATATCCCCTTATTAAAAAGATTTATTTAACAGAATTAACTAAAAAAATGAAATTCATAATTATTCTCCTATACAATAATAAAATGACCTAAATTATTAATTGCAATATATTTTTAACATCATTAAAAACTGTTAATTGACTTGATGATTTATTAATAAAAGGGCGATTTGTTATGAAATTAGAAACCTCAGAGAGTGGAATGTAATTTTTAAAAATATAGAGACGATTCGTATTTTAATCAAATCACAATGGGTGTATGTGTAATTTATCCTAATTATATTATAAGTAGATCAGCATGACGTGTGAAGTAGGATGAGCAAGGTATATTAATAGAGGGAGAGAATCGTTTTGAAGGCAGGGGGAGATCTTCATTAGCTGACTTCAAACACAACAATACAATCCCAAATCCAACAGATATTACCAACTTCTTTTGGCAAATTATGCTTTTAATCACAACAACGCACGCTTTTGTCTGTTTCCTCTGCTTTTCCACATGCCATCACCACCACATCTAACTCATTTTTGTTTCCTTCTTTTGGCTAATTAATAATTAGCTCCATAAAATCCATATTTGACCAATATATTATTAAGAATATAAAGGTAATGAAATTGATGTCCAATTAGTTCCATAATCCTTATTTTAATAATATGTTATTATTGTGTTTTATTTCACATCTAATTATTCATTCTAAGACATTCAATTATTAATAAATATCACTTTATCATTTCAACTATGAACCCGTATTTATTAACTCATCAACTATGACAATAGAATAAATATGCCTCTTTTTTGAGGTGGTTTGGAGGGAGTGAAAGTGAAACATTTTTATAGTTGAGGAGGTCAAAATGTATTAATTTATAAAGTAAGGGATACAGTGAAATTTGTTGATAATTTAGGACTTAGTATAATTAAATCATTTTTAGCTTATTCTTAAGAAAAAAGGCATCCGATATCGTCTTATATTCCAGTTTTGTGTTTGTATTTTACAGAAAACATTAAAACAAATATTAGGTGACGGAAAAGTAACATCAAACATTTGCAATTTGAATCAGGTATTGATAAAGGAAAAGTGGTTATAGGTCGTTGTTGCTTGACAATTAAGACATTTTTTGTGCCTCTCTCTATTACTTATACATCTTTGACCTTTAATGGTCAAGAAAACTATGCAAAAGTTTGTCAGTGTGAAAAAGAAGAATGAAAAAGATGGGTATGAATGAAGCATTAATATAGTGTGCAAAGAGAAATAGTTATGTTAAAAATATTGAATAAATTATAAAATAATTTATAAATATTATAACATGTTGGAGAAAATACCAAAAAAATTATATTTTATTAATAAATAATGCAAAGAAAATGAGATATAAATAGATTAGCCTGAGGCACAGATATTTCGTTTTCTTTAAGGAGATCAAGCCCATTGCGGTAGGAAGAATCCAAATACTGATGCAGCAGTTACAAAACTATGACTTGTCCCCTCCAAAATATAACAGCCTGATCACTTGTCGTATAATTCAGACCAACTCTGCACCAGATGGTGAACCTAAAGCTCCACCAAGAAAAACACCATTCTTTGCTAGTAATCTCTCTTACATAAACAATAGTTGGTGTTGTTATAAAAAAGAGTAGATGAGATGAACTATTTATAGATCATTAGGACCTTACAATTTATACCAAAAAATAATAATGACTATTAAACTAGAAAAAAGGGAAAGTGTACCTAAATGTTAACTCCCCACCAAGTTATGAACTCCAATTAATCTCTCTATTCATCAACAAGATAAAAGATCACTAAAATAATGAATCTCCATTCATGAATAAGATGAGATTCATGAACAAAATAAAAGAAGATTTATGAACAAAATATATAAATAAATAAATAAAAGATATTAAAATGGTCCAATATAACATAAAGTTGAGATTAAACTTAATTATTAAGGGATGTATATTTAAAATAAATTATAATTTACTATTATAATTTTTTTGTGTTTTAATTTTGTATTTTTACTAGGGACCCAGTGAGAAAGAGACAGGAAAGAGAGAGAGAGAGAGAGAGAGAGAGAGAGAGGACGGAAGTAACAGACAGGATGAATGATGGTATCAGAATATTCATTGTGAATGGAATTAAATTCGATTTAAAAAAATGACAAAAAAAAGTTTTGTTTCGTGCATTCCATGACAAATCCATGCACGTGATTATCTTCCCCACCACCACCCCAAATTATCAATTAGCAGAAATTAATTGAAAAAAAAAATGTTATTTGCACGTTCAATTTTTATAAAATTCATAGGAATAATTATTTTTAAAAAAAAATCTCATAGAACTTTGTAATAAAATAAATTTTAAATTTTGTTAATTTAAATTTTAATATTTTAATTAATTTTTAATGCAAATGATTTGTTTACTTTTAATATAAACACTGATTCTATGAACTTTTGACAATTTAGACCATATTTATAGTATGAATTTAGGTAGAAATTTTTTTTTTTAAAATGTGAAATATAGTTATATTTTATTTATATTTCACTTGTATTTTTCCTTTTCCTTTTCAAATCCCTAGTACATGGGACAGACTTCTTTTCTATCTGCAAACTGGAGAGTACTATTGACCCATGGTGGGACCTGCTCCAAACTCATCTCGATGATGCAAATCATTCAACATCATTCTTGTAAATGTTGGTCAATTTTTACTGTATTAAGAATAAATAATGTTTGTATACTTAACAACAAACAGAAGAAATAAAGTAATGAGAGAGACTGTTTGATTATAAAAATCAAACTAGTAAAGAAAATAAAATAAAATAATAGATTCTTATTTTGTTACAAAAACAAAATCAGAATCTGATAAAAATAAATAAATAAAACAGAAAGTAAATTAATTACTAACCTTATGTATTTATTGAACAAAATTATGACAAAGTCCAGTGTTTAACACTGTATCCTTAAGACAGATTCGTCATTTCCATGGTACTTTCAGATTGTGAACGTCTATCTCTCAGGATAAAATTATCAACAACAAACAGTAGTAGCACTATAAACTGTTTGCACAACGAATACACTTTGTATTTATACATTTTCTTACAGAAAAATTGAAGCAAAATGTAGAGAGCAATGACAGCAACAAGAAAGAAAATTAGAGTGCAAAATCCAAATGAGGGTTTGTCTATTTATAGGAAAATCTGTGGCTGTTCAGTTTGAATTAAACAGGTGCAAACCTATTTGAACAAGTATAATACCAGTTCGGTTTGAATGAACAGGTAAGGAACTTGTTGGGTTTAAATTTCAAACATATACTAAATCTGTTCGGTTTAATTGGACAGATATGGACCTGTTTAGATAGAGGAATAATCTAGACATTATTTGGAATTAAATTCGAAATTCAAATTCCAAAAAACGGTAAGAATTTAATTTTAGAAAAATAAAATTCAAAAATTTTTTGTCCCAAAAAGATAGGCATTGGGCCAGACAAGTCCAACCCAACCTCACACTATGCACCTGCGGCCAAGCCCAGCCCGCCCGACCGGATTGCGACGGCGGCGGCGGCGCGCATGTGTGTGTTTATTTTGGGTTCAATGGGTCTAGCCCAATTTGCCCACAACCTCACCCTTCTACAAAACTTGAGTACCCCTTGGGGCACTCCCTAAGTTGCAAATCCAAGCTTTATAAACCCATAAAAGTTTGCCCACCAAACCAATGTAAGACAAGCTTTAACTCAAACCTTAATAGAAATTTCACCAAAACACCATTTCCATGGAGCTCACTTTGGCTTCAATTTTCCATTCACCCGATAATGGTTTTGAGCAACCAAATATACTACGTGAATCACAACGCGGCATACAACGCGTTACCATTTAGACCCGTCAACTTTGGCGCATAGGTCCCACCTAAAAGTAAGAGCAAAGCTGAGGAAAAATTCTGTTTTTTTTTTTTTTTCTTCCAAAACCATTTCTTACAATCCCCCACATGAATGGAATTTGATGACAACGGAAATGCAACAATATACAGAATTTGTCGAAAGAGTATAAATCGAAAATATTTTACATCAGGATAGGTAGTTTTCGGTCTTCAACCTTTCTTAGTGATAACCTATCGAACTTACTAGCTAACCAATGGACGCGATGCCTTGAATTGTTCAGCTGTTTGTGTAAGCTAAGACAATAGATTTCACACAAAATATCTTCTAACATATCGTGATTCTCACGGTTGTGTTCATTTTGGCCTTGAACACTCCTGGTTGTTCGTGAGTGCTTCTAGAGAATTTTGCCTCTTCATTCTCATAGAACCGACCCCAATTCGACACTCATATAGATGATTCTTATTGTAAGTATCTCCTTATACTCGTCTTGATTTTTATGCCTAAATCAAGATATAAGTAATCATTAAAAGTAAAGCTTATCCTTAAACCCCTGCATACAACATATGTTGTAAATATCACTCTCACCGTAGGAATAGGTAGGGAATTTTAAATCCCTTGGTGATTTCTGTGAGCCACACATAACTTAATTGTCTCTTTGAACTTAGTTCTTGGGTCTCTAGTCACATAAGCAGGATTACTATTATGATGACTTTTATGTAATAGGCTTTAATCTCATCCCCTTCGATAAACTATACACTTGCTCTTTTGTCAAACCTTTTGTTAACGGATCTGCAATATTCTCTTTAGATTTTATATAATCTATTGAGATTATTCCATTTGAGAGCGACGACGAATATGTCGTAACTTACCATTGTATATATAACTCTGTGCCTTGCCTATTGCAGATTGACTATCACAATGAATGCAAATAGCTGGCATAGGTTTTGGCTACATTGGAATATTTTCTAGGAAATGGCGAAGCCATTCTGCTTCTTCTCATACTTTGTCTAAAACGATGAACTCAGATTCTATTGTGGATCTTGCGATGTAAGTTTGTTTCATGGATTTCTAAAAAACAATAGCACCTCACAGAGTAAAGACATATCCATTAGTGGATTTTGAATCTTTAGTATCCGATATCCAATTGGCATCACAATAACCTTCGAGTACTATTGGATATTGAGTAAAGTTTAAGTCATGATCACGGGTAAATCTTACATATCTAAGAACCCAAATGATCGTTTTCCAATGGTCTTCTCTGCGGTTACTAGTGTACCTACTCAATTTACTGACAACATAAGCTATGTTAGGATGAGTGCAATTCATTAGGTACATTAGGCTTCCTATGATTTGGGAGTATTTTAGTTGAGAGACCGCATCACCTTTATTTTTTGATAAATAAAGACTAATGTCTACAGGTGTTCTGTCTACAGGTGTTCTTGCTACATTCATATCATCCTTGATATATTTACCAAGAATTTTCTCAATATAATGTGATTGAGATAATGCATATCGATAAGATGTTTTAGTAATTTTCATTCCTAATATCACATTTGCGACCCCATATCTTTCATATCAAATCTCTTATTCAGCATTTGCTTAGTTGATTTGATTATATTTTGACTGCTTTCAATGATAAGTATGTCATCCATATATAGACAAACTACGACATATCCTTGGTCAGTGTTTTTAACATAAACGCACTTGTTACATTCGTTTATCTTAAACCCATTAGTAAGCATAGAATGATCAAATTTTTCAAGCCATTGCTTAGAAGCTTGTTTTAATCCATAAAGAGATTTTACAAGTTGACAAACTTTCTTTTCTTTCCTTGGCACTACAACCCCTTTGGGTTGCTCCATATAGATGTGACAACCCTTACCACTGATTAGTGCTAATCTATGATTAAGCATGTTTAGTGACTGATTAACTGAAATACTAACTGATTGATTGAGTATATTAGTTTAAATGCATTTCTATCTGTTGACTGTTGAATGATCTGTTCATGTTTTATGTTTTAAACTGCAAATTAAAGGCCTTATCAGCAGTCGAACTAGAAATGGATTAGTATTTTGTGCTAATTAGACTTTATCTGATTTGGTATGATTAAATTAGATAAATAATGCCAATTTACAAGAGTTGGACTTATTCACCAAATTGCCATGATTAGTGGGCCACTTTCTCCAACACCTTGAGGCTTGAGTACACCTAGACATACCTTTTGCTCAGCCATTTTGAGAGACAAACCAACTTGAGAGAGTAGGAGAAAGTTTGATTTCCATCTCAAATTGGCTTGGAAAACTTGGAAGAATTGAGGAGAGAATTGGCAAATTGAACTCCTACATTGAAATTGGAGACCTAAGGTAGGACATTTACCTTCTTGCTTGTGAATTCAAGTTAGTTCTTGCATGGTTCATGGTAATTGAGTGAGTTGAGTTAAGAATTGGTTTACTATGTTGAATTGAGAGCTAGATCATGCATGCATGCTTTTATATTGAAGTTTTGAAGTTGTTTCATGAAAATTGTTGCATGCATGTCCATATTTTGGGTCTTGATCCATGAACTCACCATGTTTTGAAGTTAAATCTTGTATTTGATCTTGTTTTAGCACATTGGAGTTCCAAGGAACCCATGCATGTGTTGAATTTGCATTGTTCTTTATGTTCATGAAAACTTCTTTGAAATTGTATTTAATTGACTTACCTTTGGGCTTTGATTTCTCAAATTGATCTTTGAAACATGTAATATTATGGGTTTTGAAGTGTTTTCCAGAAAATTAGCCCAAGAGGATCGAAATTTATGCTTTAAAGTTGAGTTTTGAGCTTGAGGTTCAAATCTGAAAATTTCAGATTTTGAACTCACGCTCGAGCGGGTAACTTCACGCTCGAGCATACAACCTGGGTTCATGCAGTCCGCTTGAGCGTGGAAAGTGACGCTCGAGCGTGCAATGCGTGTATCCAGTACTCTGCATGTGTTTGCAGTTCGCTCGAGCGGGGAAATGCACGCTCGAGCGAGAACTTGTGTCTCACGCTCGAGCGGGTATCGAGCGCCCATCGAGCGTGAATTTTGTGCATCCAGTATTTTTACTATAGTTTACAGTCCGCTCGAGCGGAGTAATACACGCTCAAGCGGAGCCCTTTTGTTTGCATGTTCGCTCGAGCGAAGAAATCCACGCTCGAGCGGGACCCCTATTTCAGCAAAATTTTTTAAAAGTGTTTTTAAGTGCATCTTTGCATCCTCATTTCATCCTAGGCATTCCTAGGCCTAGTTTAAGGTATCTTAGTGAGGATATTGATGTAGAACCACACCAAGTCTAAGTAGGGACTAAGTCTTCGATTCCCAAGTATGTGACTTAGTGTGTGTTCATCCTGTAACTGTGTAAAGTTGGCATCCGAGGACGCGCACTAGCTTACTTGTAGCCCAGAACTCTGTGAGTAACTATGTTGTAAAGATATGTTCAATCGAGATTATTTTCTGAACAAATGATTGTACTGCTTTATGAAATGACACTGTTTACTGAATGAATGTTTGTCCTATTTGCGAATTGTATTCGTGGCATCCATAGCAATTTACTGTTACTGAACTGTTACTGCTACTGTTACAGAGATCTCTGTCGGTTCCCATGTTTGGAACCACTACTGTTTACTGATATGATGGCCATCAACTGACTATTCGGTCTGATAAGACCTGCTGTACTGCTTTGCTATTGGATGTACCATTTATGACTACTATGATCGAATAATTGATATACTGTTTAAATGACTGTTTTAAATACTGAAAGGACATTCATTCTTAACCTCTTTATGCATGTGTTATTCACTGGGCTTTAGCTCACTGCTCATATATATATGTAGGTGTTCAGGCACCGGACCGTTGCTAGGAGCGTCAGGCTAAGCCTTTGTTTTGTCAAGCCAACCTTCGTGCCTCACTGCGAGGTTCCAGATCTGTTTAAGCTAAGGCTGCTTAGGGGTGTTTAGATTCCCCCTTTCTGTTTCTGTTTTGTATAGACTGTATAGAC
The DNA here is from genome assembly GCA_036172215.1 of Camellia granthamiana. Taxonomy (NCBI): domain Eukaryota; kingdom Viridiplantae; phylum Streptophyta; class Magnoliopsida; order Ericales; family Theaceae; genus Camellia; species Camellia granthamiana. The sequence continues at coordinate 27,447,376 of CM069903.1, read as the reverse complement.
TTGTACTGTACTGTTATGACAGGGATTTGGTCCCTAACTTGAATATCTGTAAATGGTGTATGTATATACTGTTTTTGTTCTGAATGTGAACATGTTATGAAAAGTCTTTTTGCATACAGACTGTCACAACTCATTGGACATCTTTTAATTACTGTTTTGGCTTCCGCCAACCCCTGAACTCTGTATTACTGTTTTACGGTTAAGCAGGCCTTCGGTAATCATCGGATTACTGGCCGGTTGCGGTGCTAAACCCATAGGGGCGGGTTTGGGTCGTGACAATAGATCTCTTCATTTAGATCACCGTTTAAAAAAGCTGTCTTAACATCCATTTAATGTATTTCTAATTTATACAATGCTGCTATAACAATAAGCATGTGGATGGATGTTATTCTTGTCACAAAGGAATATGTATCAAAATAGTCTAGACCTTTCTTTTGTCTGTAACCTTTTACTACAAGTCTTGCTTTATACTTGTCTATTGAACCATTTGTTTTCATTTTTCTCTTGAATATCCATTTATATCCAAGAGGTTTAGAACTGGGTGGAAGATCCACCAATTTCCAAGTATGATTTTGCATAATAGATTCTGTGGGGATATGGTTTGGAAATACTCTATGTATCCTGTAGGACGCTCCTGATCCTCAGCTAGTCACCTGAAAAGGAATAAACACTCCAATCGGGGGTGCCAGTATTAGCACTCCGACGGGCAAGTCAGTGTATACTCTCTTGTTTGCTTGTATCTTAAGTTAATATTATTTGTTCTCACATACCTTTTCTTAGTTGATGCTCCTCTTATTTATACTCGTCCTTGATATTGGGGGTCGGGCCCACCTTTAGTCCAACGTATAATTGCTTACTTGGCCATTCTGTCCTGTCTATTCGTACTCGGCCTTTTTTTACAGCTGATTCTACAGTTGATTTAGTTATTCGGCCTCTGTATCCCCCAGGCTAGAGCCGTATAATATATAACTTGATTTTTCTTTAAATTCGCTTGACTTTTCTACATAAAAATGATATTCGGCTCTCACAGATTCAATTTCATTATTAACAGTCTCTTTCCACAAAGGTGCTTCAGGACTTGTCATTACTTCCTTAAAGTTTTAAGGTTCATTTTCTAACAGGTATGTCAGAAAATCTGGACCAAAGGATTTTCATGTTTTTGCTCTCTTACTTCGTCTTGGCTCATCATCAGTTAAATCATGTTGGTCGAGACCATCACTAGTCTCTTGTGTTTGATTGTCATTAATCTCTTGACTTTGTGTACAATCATAAGTTCTTTTATGTGAATTTAATTCTTGTCATTTCTTATAAGGAAAAATATGTTCAAAAAACCACAGCATTCCTTGACTCTATAATAGTATTCACATTTATATCAGGTATTTCTAATTTATAAGTTAGAAATCGATATGAATTACTATTCTGAGCATAACCAATAAACACACAATCTACTGTTTTTGGTCCTATCTTAATCTTTTTTGGAACAGAAACTTAAACTTTTGCCAAACACCCCCACATTTTTAAGTATTTGTAGGAAGGTAGTCGACCTTTTCACAATTCATAAGGAGTGCTGTTGGTTTTCTTATGGAGTATTCTGTTAAGAACATAATTAGCAGACAATATTGCTTCCCCCCACAAGTTCTGCAGTAAGCCTGAACTTAGTAACATGGCATTCATCATTTCTTTAAGGGTTTTATTATTCCTTTCAGCAATTCCATTTTGTTGTGAAGAATAGGGTGATGTAGTTTGGTGAATAATGCCATGTTGTGCACAAAATTCATTTAATGATGCATCATATTTGCCACCCCTATCACTTCTAACCATTTTAATAGTTTTACCAAGTTGACTTTCAACTTCAGTTTTGTAGAGTTTAAACATTTCTAATGCTTCATCTTTACTTCTAAATAAGTATACATAACAATATCTTGTGCAATCATCGATAAATGTTATGAAATACTTCTTACCTTCTTTAGTTTGAACAAATTTAAGATCACACACATCAGTATGAATTAATTCTAGAAATTCGATTTTTCTTTCAACCGATTTAAATAGAGCCTTAGTTAGTTTCGCTTCTACACAAATCTCACATTTGTGATTAGGATCAATTTCAAACTTTGGTATATAATCCAAACCAATTAATCTACGCAAAGTATCAAAATTCACATGTCCTAATCTACTATGCCATAAATTTGACTCAAGAATATAAGTAAAAGATGTGTTATTCTTATTAATAGCAAGTTTTGGTACAACCGTCATTACATTCAACTTGAAGAAACCATCACTCATGTAACCCTTACTAACATACACACCACTCTTTGTTAATACAAATTTATCAGACTTAAATACAAGCCTAAAAACATTTTTACTTAACGAAGAACCAAAAACTAAATTCTTTCGAATGTCTGGTACATGCAGCACGTTGTTGAGGGTCAGTTCCTTTCCCGATGTCGTCTTCAAGACTACTTTCCCTTGTCCAGCCACAGCAGAAGTAGATGAATTTCTCATGAATAATAGCTCACCATTTGTAGCCTTATTATAGGTAGTGAGCATCTTCTTGTCAGCGCAAATGTGTCGAGTTGCCCGAGTGTCAACCCACCATTCTTTGGGATTTCCAACTAAATTAGCCTCAGACACCACAGCAGAGAAATTGATGTCATTTACCTCGTCAGAGATATAATCAAATTCTGTCACATTGGCTTAATTGGTAGTCTTCTTACTTGTACTTCCGCCATCTTTCTTAGGGTGGCGACAATCAGAGGCTCAATGTCCAGTCTTGCCACAATTATAGTATTTACCTTTAAACTTTTTATTGCCATTGTTGTCACCTTGTTTGGGATCATCTCCAACAAACTTCCTCTTTTTGTTATGTGGTTTGGGCACATGTTCAACCACATTAGCCTTGGACTCAATGAAATTTTTACCATTCATTTTTTCAGCCTTACGGTTATCTTCCTCAATTCTTACTTTTACAATCAATTCATCCATGGCCATCTCCTTACGTTTATGTTTTAAATAATTTTTGAAATCTTTCCGAGCCAGTAGTAATTTTTCTACTAACGTAGCGACTTGGAAAGATTCGCTCAGAGACATACTCTCAGCATGAATATCATGCAAAATTAATTGAAAATTTTGAACTTGAGAAATTACTATTTGGGAGTCTACTATAACGAAGTTCAGAACAACAAATTTCTTTGTGCCGGCATCCTCTGTCTTGTATTTTTTCTCCAAAGAATCCCACAATTCTTTTGCTGTTTTTAGAGAGCTGTAAACATTATATAGCATGTTGTCAAGGCCATTGAGGATGTAGTTTCTGCACAGAAAATCAGAATGTTTCCAAGCGTCTATAGCGGTGACAATTTGCTGATCAGTTTCATCGTTTTTTAGTACTGGAGTCTCTTCACAGAGAAACCGGGCCAGATTTGGAGTTATAAGATAGGACAACATTTTCTACTGCCATCTCTTAAACTCGGTGCCAGTAAATTTTTCCCCTTTTTCTCCATGATTTATTGGAACTTGAACATGGTTCTGGATAGGGACTAGAGTCGTTGTAACAATCGGATTTGGAGTACTACTTTCAGCAGCCATAATATCTTATTACAAAAATCAGAAAAATCAAAAAACAAATTAATTTTCTAGTTACTCAAACCAAAAAATAAATTATAACACAAAATAATTTTATTTTTCTAATTACTAAAATTAGGAAAATAAATTACTACACAATAATTTTCTGTAACATTATTACACAAATTAATATTCTGAAATTATTAATGACACCAGTATATTACTACTGGTTGTCAAAAAAATAAACAGTATATTATTACTATTTGTCAAATAATATATGACTACTATTTGTATTTTCCAACCAGAATATCACTTTGTAAAAAGCACAGAAAATAAATACAATGAAGATACCAAAAAAATACTCTGTCTTAAGATTGCTGGTCAATCTTCACTGTATTAAGAATAAATAATGTTTGTGTACCTCACAACAAACAGAAGAAATAAAGAAATGAGAGAGACTGTTTGATTATAAAAATCAAACTAGTAAAGAAAACAAAATAAAACAATATATTCTTATTTTGTTACAAAAATAATATCACAATCTGATAAAAATAAATAAATAAAACAGAAAGTAAATTAATTACTAACACTATATATTTATTGAACAAAATTCTGATCAAGTCCAGTGTTTAACATTGTATCCTTAAAACAGATTCGTTCTCTTTATGGTGCTTTCAGATTGTGGACGTCTATCTCCAAGGATAAAATGATCAACAACAAACAGTAGCGATACTACAAACTGTTTGCACAACGAACACACTTTAGGTTTATACACTTTCTCACAGAAAAATAAATGCAACAAAATGTAGAGAGTAATGACAGCAACAAGAACAAAAATTAAAATGCAAAATCTAAATGAGGGTCTGTCTATTTGTAGGAAAATTTGTGGCTGTTCGGTTTGAATTAAACATGTGCAAACCTGTTTGAACAGGTATAATACTTGTTCGGTTTGAATTACCTGTTGGGTTTAAATTTCAAACAGATACTGAATCTGTTCTGTTTAATTGGACAGATATGGACCTGTTTGGGTGGAGGAATAATCTAGACATTATTTGGAATTAAATTCAAAATTCAAATTCCAAAAAAGGTAAGAATTTAATTTTAGAAAAATAAAATTCAAAAAGTTTTTGGCCCAAAAAGATAAGCATTGAGCTGGACAAGCCCAACCCAACCTCATACTACGTACCTGCGCTGCAGGTGTGTTTATTTTGAGTCAAATGGGTCTAGCCCACTTTGTCCATAACCTTGTCCTTTCACCAAAACTTGGGTACCTCTTAGGGCCCTTCCCAAGTTGCAAACCGAAGCTTTATAAACCCACAAAAGCTTGCCCATCAAACCAATGTGGGATAAGTTTTAACTCAAACCTTAATGGAAATTTCACCAAAACACCATTTCTATGAAGTTCACTTTCGTTTCAATTTTTCATTCACCCGATAATTGTTTTGAGTAACCAAATATACTATGTGAATCACAACGCAATATAGAATGCATTACCACTTAGACCCGCCAACTTTGACGCATGGGTCCCACCGAAAAATAAGACCAAAGTTGAGGAAAAATTATGTTTTTTTTTTCCAAAATCATTTCTTATAATAAAAAAATCACGTTAATCAGATATCAATAACTATTTGATAAAATAATTATCTCCAATTGATTTTATATATTTTTTAATTGTGATGTGAATTCATATAATAAACAATACTGTACATGCATGTTAAATTAATATACATCATAATTTAAAAATAATAATGAAACCTATTGTTTGTTGGAATCTATATGCATAGGTGTGGCATTATTTGTTGCATAAATTCACATAAAAATGAAAAATGGGCAGCATTTTCTCTGACAGGTTTTTGCATGACAAAAAAAAAAAAGAAGGAGAAATTACAGTGATAATTTCAGAGAATTATCACAGGTCTATGAAAAAATTATAATTATGATTATTAATATTAACAAAATTTATCACTTATTTATAATTATTTTTTAAAACTTATCCCGTACTAAAATTCCACACACCCCCCCCCCCAAAAAAAATAATAATAATAATGTACAAGGACATAAATTCCCTCTAAATGTAATACACAATTGTACCTTTTGGGGGCACTTAGGGCTGGTTTGGTAATTATATTTTGAGTGAAAATTGTTGTTTGTGTTTGAAAATTGTTTAAAAACATCACATTTATTATTGGGAAAATTCAGATGAGGTTTGAATTTATTTATTTATTTTTTGGGTCTTTATATCCTTTTTCATTTTATTTTTATTTTTTATCCCGAAAAAGCCAGAGCTGCCTCATCGAGAAGGGCAGGCAATTGTAATGTGATTAAGGATTATTCTTGTGAGGAGGTGAGGTGTATCATAATTATTGGCAACCATTGCTTAGCAATTCACTTGTTCTGTTGATATATATATGTATTTACAACAATGATTCATCCCCCCTTTTTAGGACCCCCTTTGGACCCCCTCTCTCTCTCATTGGTCACCTTTTCTTTTTCTTTTTTTTCCTGCTCCTCCAATCACCTCTTGCCACGTGGCAAAGGGGGGTAAAGGGGGTGACCCCCCAAAGGGGGTCCCAACCTTTATTCATGTATTTATTGTTGTTTTTACTACACAATCATCTTCATCAGACTACAGATTGGACAATACATTTGTTATGTGTCGTTGACAGAAACATAAATTGTTCGATTGTGTTGTCGCTTTTCATTAAATTCTCCCTCTGCAAGTTGCCCACTGCTTCCACTTTTGTATTTTCTTTTCTTTTCCTGGTGGGTGGATTTTCAAAATGTTGAATTTATTGCCTCGGCCAATTATAAAAATTAATGTTCTATACAATAAAAATAAAAAAAGTATAAAAAATTGTCGTGGTCAGTCTTTAAATACAGATATTAATAATTTCTCTCTCTCACTCTCTCACTTTTTTTTAAAAAATATTCCTAATAATTTCTATTTTATTATAGGACTTTTTATATATTATATATTTATTTTTCCCTTCTCTTCATTGTTGAACTCTTTTTTAAATTGATTAGTTATTAGGCTTCTATAGTAATTAGATTATTACGAGGTAAATCTCTTTCTGATTCACAAAAAGAAGATGGACACAACAAGAACATAGACACAACAAGAAGATGATAGCCGCAGAGTCATGGGCATTAATAGACTCACTCCAAATTACGATCTACCCATTAATTTTAACCATCTTGGAATTCGAGAAAACTGATGCACAGTCATAGATGATAAAAACGTTGGCCGTGTTTGGGAGAGCTCTAGAAATATGATTTCAGTCTTTGATTTGAATGTTGTGTTTGGTTTGAGTTTTGAAAATGTGATTCCACACTCACTTTTAAAAATACGTGTATCCGGCCATCCTCCAGAACGTCCAGTTAGTTGACCGGAATAATGATGGTTTTATTTATTGTCAAAGGGATTTTCCGGCAAATCACCCGTTGGGTAGCTCACCTTTGTTGTGTTTTAGGAACCTTAACGCCATTGGGAGCAACACGAGCTTGGATGCAAGGGGTACGGAGGCAAAGAATATTTGTTCCCTATACAATATAGATATCTATAAATGAATTTTTTATATTTTTAATTTGTGGATCATATTAGGGTAAACTACTAATAGGTCCTAATGGTTGGACTTAATTCCCATCAAGTCTTATTAAAAATAAGTCACAATAAAATCGTTACTAAAAATAATTTTTGTGACGATTTTTTGCATATGTAGTTAAAAATTAACAATTAGTGACTTTTTTTGTCATGATTTTTATAAATTATCGCTAAAACTTATAATTAATAACATATTTCTATGACAAATTTTTCAAACTGTCGCTGAAAGTTGAAAATTAGTGACTTTTTTGTACGATTTTTTAAATTGTCGCTATAAAACTTATAATTAATGATACTTTTTGTGACAAAATTTTAAACTGTCGCTAAAAATTAGCAATTAGTGACATTTTTTAATAGTGTTTGATGAAAAATATTATTAGTTATCATAGGACTTATTGGACAATAAGCCTACTTATTATGACCTATACGTAAGTCCTCCATCATATTATTGGTATAGTTTTTATTTACAGCTAATAATATAAAAACAATTTCAATAAATTGAAAAAAAAAATAATTATTGAAAAGTTAAAGATGAAATACTTCCCTAGAAAAAATACTGAGGAAAAATATTGAGTAGTAATCTTAAAAAAATTTGCACATTAATGAAATTCTGTATAATTTTAATTATTAATATTTATAATAATTACCATTAGTTTGTAGTTTTATTTATTTATTTATTTATTTTATATATATTTTTTTAACATCACTGATAGGTTAATTCCCAAAAAATATATGTACACCCTGAAAGGGAGCACACCGTGAAAAATGTTACGTTGATATTTGATTTGTGATAAAAATTGTCAATGGATGAATCTATGATATATACTTTTAAAATGAAAGTTACGAATTGTTGTGATTATATCATAAATATTGTGATAGGAATCATTTGTGGTGAGAGATATTATAAAATATTTTAGTAAAAAAAATTACAACATGTGGTAAAGGTGTATACAGTATGTCACTTTTTAAGAATGTTTATTGTAGAAACTCTCAAAATTCTATTTAGCTTGTTTGGTTTTGGTTTTCAGAAAATACTTGAAAAAAATTTACTTTTTTATTTTTCGTATTTTTTTTTGTTTCCAATGAATTTTTTTAATATTTTAAGCAAATTTTTTTTTAAAAATTTTTTTAGACACATCTAATATAAATATACTTAAAAAATATAGTATATGTGAAAAAAATCTTTAAAAAATTTATTAAATATCAAAAATAAAAAAAATACTAGTACTTTTTTTAATATATTTTTATATATTTATTAATTTTTTAAAAATATTTTAATATTTAGATACATCTAAGTAAAGTATATCTAAAAAGGTTAAAAAAAATTGCTTAAATTTTAAAAAAATTTACTAAAAACAAAAAACTGAATTTAGAAAACTGAAACCAAACACTCTTTTGAATTTTAGGGAATGTTTTGTGAAGAAATATGAAAAAAAGGGAAGAAATTACAACAGTTTTTTTAAAAAAATTTGAATTAAATTTTTTTTTTTTTTTTTTTCACAAAATAATCCATAACCTTAAAATTAAAACACTGAAAGCTGACGCCCAAGTGGGTAGGAACCTGCTTTGCATCATCAGCAGCGGAAATTGAAACCTCACTAGCAACATCCATCCATTCATCCCCCTACTAACATTACTAACTAACCATTGTATGTATTTTTTTAAAATAAAAAATAGATTGATGAACATAAAATAGAAAAAGAAAAAAAAGAAATCCATAGTATTACAAGAAGGGGACAAAAAAAGAGAAAAGTAGGGGGGGTTGGGGGAAGGATGCAGATATGATAGTATCCGGAACTGTGATATTGAACTTGTACCTGAGCATGAGGGGGGTGAGGTCACAGGGAAGGAGAGAGAGAGAGAGAGAGAGAGAGATTACTCTACATTATCCCATTAAATGGAACGTATAACTCTGCACGCAATTGCTCAACAACACACACAACACTGTCTCTCTCTCTCACGCACACTCCCATATACACACACAGCTCATTGTTCAGTGCTCACTCTCCTCAGTCAGAGTAGTCCCCTTGTGCCTGCCAGCCCCTCTCTCTCTCTTCCAAATTGTCCCCCTAACGTAGTGGTCCCCTCCCCCGCCCACCCCCTACTACTACGCACCAAACTCTGACTCCTCTCTATTTCTTTCCCGCCTGACCTTCCTTTCCCCCTCATCGTGTCCCGTTCAACCAAAGGAAATTGACTATGCTCTCTCTCTCTCTGTTTTTTTTTTTTTTTTCTTCCTTATGAAGCTCTCTTTATGCAAAAAGTTATTCCAAAATTATTAATGATAATGAATTGCTAACTCCAATAATATTACGCTAATCACATTTATATACTACATTGATATATCATCTTATTCCTTATACTGCATTGATTGAATGAATTCGTCACCTTTTATTTATTTATGACATTAATTATTTGCTTGTGCCGGTGTTTGATGGGTTCGAGAATACTGTTGTGAATTAATCACAGTAACAACAGCTGTGTTTTATTACGGTACCGTTTTATAGCCTCCATTTCAACTCTCACTTTTCTATTCTAATTTCCAATTGCTTTTTTATTTATTTTTCCTCCTCTCAAAACCATATATTTCTCTTTGTCCTTCAAATTCCCTTGCTCCATGTAATAATATGTAAATAATTTTTTTATATAAATTGATATAATTTAATGTGCAGGCACACCGCAAGAAAATTATAATTTATTTATGGTAAAAATTATGATTTCAGTAATGATTTAGAGCTCTAAATAATGAGCTTTAAATCCATCACTAGTGAGGTGGAAAATAAAAAAAAAAAAAAAAAAAAAACAAGGCACAGCACACACTATGGCAGTGGGTGGGATCTATTGCCAAATCATTAGTGGTAGCTATAATTAGTGGTCTCAAACATTATTGTTATGATTTTTTGTAGTGTGTTATGTCATTTTATAGTAAAAATTATGAATAACAAATTTATAATGCATACTATAAAATAACAAATAACAAAATTATCTAACCTTGTGATAAAATTAAGATTTTCTCATGGTTAAAAATGTTTTACTTTTTGTAGTCAGAAAAATTATATTTATTGTGTGATAAAAGTTGTGAATTTTTGTCATGTCTGGTGCTTAATATATGTACCTTTTAGGAGTGCACATAATATTATTCCTCAAATGAATTTTTGTAAATACTATAAGGATAGAATTTAAAAAATATTATAAGAATGATATAACAATATTATTTTTTAAATAAAAAATATTTTTAAGTGTTTTTTTTTAAATAAAAATTTCACATTAAATTATTTTAGTCAGTATATTGTTTTTTAGTTATCAATTTTTGTTTATATATTATATTATATGGAGAGAAATAAAGGACCAAAAAAAATTAGTTGAGAGAGAGAGAAAGGAGCAAAAAAGTGAGAGTTTGAATGTAGACTACAAAACGGTATGGTAATGGAGTACAACAATTGCTACTGTGATTAACTCACAGCAGTATCCCCAAACCCGTGTTCATTGGGGATTATGGAAGCAATTTTTAACTTATTTTAATAAAAGAATTTATGCCAGATTGTTTGGTGCAACTTCTATTTATAGTTTGTTAGACAGAAATAATTTAAATAAGTTAATTTTTCAGAAGTTAGATGATGGGTGCTTTTAACTTCTACATTCTGATTATCAGCTTTTAGCTAAAAATAATCTCTACTAAACACCCCCTATGTTTCAATTGATGTTTGATTATTACTTGATCATTACTTATTATAATGTTAATTATGACTTAATTATTATCTATTGCGTTCCTATTTTTCCACTTGCTACATTACAATGCATTATTTTCATGGGTAAATTAGTCATTTTCTATAAATAGTTAAAAAAAATTAATAAAGTTATCAAACACAGTTATCCTGAAAAGTATTTTTAGCCAATAATTAGTTTTTCTTTTAGCTAATTTCCAAAAAACTCTCTAGCGGACTTCAAGGTTTCAATTTTCATCTTTCCGAAAGGTGGGCCTTGAATTTTAATTATGTTAAGTTGGCAACAATAAATTGATCGAGACCATTAAAGCATGGTGAATTTGGACCAAAAAAAGTCTCCTTTAGATGGCACAAGAAAAGATTAAAAGGTTGCTTGGTGGATGAGATATTCCCTTATTAGATGTGATACTTATGATTGAGTCTTACCATTATATAATGGAGTTTTCTCTTTCCATACTTCTTGTATTTTGTAGAAAAATATTTTAAGAAAAATAAAGAAATAAAGAAAGATGACATAAACCGCTTCTAAATACACTCATCAAATTTTGGTATTCATCCATATGTATTCATTTATTTTTGTAAGGTAAAAGGTTTATAAGCGGTTTTAAAGATTAGGAATAACGTGATATCTTATTAAGTGTAATAGTTGGATTCAAATTTTAATGTTGTTGAGCAACATTTTTCCTTTTTTTTTTTTTTTATTCCTCTCCTATAAAAGAAATGATAAAGGAAATGGTGTGTACTTAGAAGCTTTCCAAGACATACCTATAGTATACACTCCTATAAATTACCCAAAACAACCTTCTAATCTTTTGGATATTGTTGTATGATTAACCTGAGCTCTTCCTTCTGCAACTTAGTAATAATGTGAGGCTTGCATGTTAGGTAATGCATTGCGCTTAACACGAGGGGAAGGTGTGATGGTTTTACTTTGGAGGTCACGTTAATAGGGAACTCTTTGGAACCAAACTAGGCTAACTAATCTCGAGAAATAAAAAATTGTAATAATATTAGTAATGATTTTAATGACAACTGTAAAATGTTGGAGCTAATACAATTATATTGGTATTTCAGTATGTTGTTTTTCAATCTTGTGCAAACACAATACCATAGCTAGGGGAGCAACTAAAGCAGGCTCAACCCGAGCCCATCTCAAAATTTGTTGAAGTTTGGACAATATATTTTTGAATTTGGTGCAGGATTGGGCAGAAGAAATCAAGTAATTAAAATTAAATTCAGGTTAAACTTGAGCAGTGACATCAATTAACTCAAGCAATTCGACACTAAATTGTATATATAAATATTACATATATAAAAATTATTAGCAATTGTTTGCATGATGTTGAAATAATTTAGATTATTGTATCATATTAGTATATATTATATACATAAATAGCACAAAACCTTATCATTTTCTTTTATCACTCAGAAATGGCAAAGACCACTGCAAACAGCGCATTGATTTCTTGATTTTCATCTCTCTCCTCTTCGCATCTCTCATATTACGTAAATTAAAAGTTATGTTATTACTAATGATTTTACCAACAAATGTTAATAGACTAGAACCTTCTCTTATTAATATTTTCTCTCAAACTTATTTTCATGTTATAATAGGAAATATAAATTCAACCAAACAAATGAAATGTACCAGGGGTATAGTATAGGATCGGTTCAGGTTCTTGTTTAATTCGAAGTTAGATTTTAATTCAAACACAGTTCTCTTTTCCTTAATCTCTATTACTGAAGTATCTCTAAAGCGGTGATTATACCAAAAAGAAAATGTAACAATTATTTTTTTTGGTTGAAAAACTAATTCAATACAATTGGTCAATTGTAAAATCTTTTTTTTTTTATTCTCTTAATAAAAATGTTATACAAATAATTCAAGGGTACTGTTATGGTGTGCAACTTACGCCTTACACTTACGCCTTTCTGTGTTCAGTCTTACTTTTTGTTTTCACCTTCCACTTACACTTTTTATGTAAGTGGCACATGGTGTGCAACCTTGAGGGTTGCACACTTAAGAAAAGTCCATAATTACTAATATTTGATGTAATTATTGGGAGATTTGAAAACTCATGACCTGTACGGGCGAATCTGTACGCTTCTAAAATTCTTGTATTCCCTATTTTATTGTATGTATTTATTGACAAATTTGAGACCTCATGACCTGCCAGGTAAATCTGTACTTAGTCAAATTTATGCCAGCTGTTATCCTCCTAACAATTACACACTTTTTATAACACGATTAAAAGTTATTTTTTTTTTTTAAATTATATTATCTTATTATTTTTTTACATGTTTTTTAAAAAATTAAAAAAAATTAACTTCTACGATATTTCTCAAAGGGTTTGGCTTCCCTCCAGTCTGTGATCTGACTGGAGAGTGTCGTTGGGCTCGTGGGAACTCATCACGGGTCATGTTTTGATAATCTGAACCGTTTAATATGTAGAATTCGTCGAGTACCATATGCTTGTAAAAATTACATTGATCATATATCGATAGCTATCTCATCGGATTAGATTTCTATCAACCGTTTATTTTTTCACCGTTCATTTTTTTTTTTTTATACAAAACTGATTTGATCACGTAACTATCGATATCCGATCAACTTAATTTTTTACAGACATATAGTACTTGATGAGTTCTACACATTAAAACGATTCGAATTATCGAAATAAAATTCGTGGTAGACTCCCATAGACTCAACAGCACCCTCCAACCCATGATCGGATTGGAGAGAAGCCAGCCCTTCTCAAAATAGGCGTTAATATAATTTTTTTTTTACTTTAAATGAATTAATTATGTTATGTATGAACCTCACATAGACCTACACGTGGGATTGTTATGTATAAACTTGGCGGTGTGCTAGCATATGATTGAGCGATTTTACCAGTGCCAACCTAGTTTGGATTGTTTTGTTTCGCTATGATGCTCTTTGCACTCCTCTTCCCATTCCCCCTCTTCTTTATTGATATAATCTTACTTTCGTGTTCATTAATAAAGTTTTCTTTTTCTTTGCTGATTCAAAAAAAAAAATAGACCTACATGTGGCACTAAAAAAAGCTGACAAGTAAGTTGAAACCCCCCGAATCAGGATCTTCTCCTTCATCTCTTTCCTGGACTCCTTACTTGTTGGGTCATTAGGTTCACTTTTGGGCTTACTTTTGATGATCCGAACCATTAATATTTTACGATTTGTTAAGTATATCATACTTATAAAAAATCAAGTTGATCGAAAATCAGAAACTACATATTCGGATCATCAAACTACAAACTATTTTTTAAAAAAATTTAATAAACAATTATCCGAACATATACTTTCTGATATCTGATCAACTTGATTTTTTCACAAATATAATATACTTAATAAATCTTAAAATATGAATAATTTAAATTATCAAAATTAAATATAAAAATAAGTCCAATAACCCAACAAATAGAAAGTTAAGGAGAGGATCTGATCCCCAGGCCATGTTGGACTCGAAGTTAATGAAAGGTCTCGGAAAGATAAAATTAAACCAAATAAAGTTAAACCAACAAATTAGGCAATAAAGAAATAATTAAAATTTGTGGATTGTGAGGACGGAGGGAGGTGGTAACGGGCTTGGCCGGTTGGGGTGTAGCCGGTTAAAGTGGGGAGGGGGTTATGGGGTGTGACCGCCGAGGGTGGGTATTCACCTCGCAGTTCGTTGGGGGAAGCTTAAGGTTTAGTCACGTCGACATGAATGAAAAGGGCAAAAAAAAATGGGGTCAATCAGGAGGACTGTTTTGGGACAGGGTGACCTAAAAGTAGGGACCTCTATCTCTCTCATCTGTCATGGGTTGAGTCCCACCCAACCTAACTGTTGCAGGGTGGTGGGTCTGTACGGAGGTGCTGACCGGGAATAGCAGGTTGGCTCCTATGGGGGAGAGTCCCAAAACTTCAAAAACACCCAATACGTCTCTCTCGAAACTCGCGCGCAGGGATGGTGATGGAAGAAGGTTGAGGAAGAAGTATTAATGTGTGAATCGAGAGAAATGATGTCAATGTGCGGTGGGTATCTCATTTGACGAAATTGCCCCTGGCTATACTTTTTTTTTAATTTTTTTTAAATATTATTACTCTTGACAAATGATAATTTGCAAATAATATACATTATGTGGGTCATATTTTATGTACTAACTACTTAACAATGGTTAGTGAACATATTTTTACTTGTAAAATGTTTCATTGCGAGATTAATTTGAAATAATATATAAATTATGTTATATAGTGTATCAAAATTACTTAATCGTCATTTCTCTTTATTTAGATAAGTGCGCTTATATTGTTAAAGAAATTTAAAAAAAGTTAGATTTCAAGTCTTCAACTTGCAGTGAAATAGAAGAATTTTTTCAACGTTTGCAGCGCAAGTCCATGTAATATTCTAAACTAATAGTTATTGATTTAAATTATACATATCAAGACTTTTATATTGAAATTTTAAGAGAGTATGCAAAATGTTGACTACAAATGAAATGAAACGTAACTCTTTCGGGTAAAATTGGTACATGCACCTCATTTGTGGAATAAGTATTCTTAGTTTGCTAATAATTGTAAAAAAATAAAAAAATAACATTTTAATTTTCTTTTCAATTGGTCTAAAAGTAAAAAAAATTTACAAACATACATCATTTGCAAATTGTCATTTATTATTTATTTTTTGTTTTTAGAAAAAAAAATATTTTGATTGTCACTTTAAAAAAAGTGAGGCATGTAGCATATGGCTGAGTAAGGAATTCAAAAAATCTGTAATCCGAACCGGTTTAATCCAATCTGGTAGGTTTAGACTATTTTTTGAATTCGTGATTTGGTTCTAGTTTAGAAAATTGGGAAATCGATTTCCACGGATTGCTTTTGGATTTGAGTTTACAGTTTTAGATTGAAACCGAACCGGACCATATATAACTTAAACCATATACATACCATACACTCTGCTAATGTTCTTGATGCTTTTGTCATTTCTTTTTATTTATTTATAATTATTTAGCTTAATTTTGTTTTGTAATTGTTGTTGCCAAGACAAAATGGGTGTGTTTGATTGGGCGAACTGGAAAAGGGGGATTAGAATCCATCGGACTTGAGTCCTGAGACAGTGAATCCCCTGGACTATTTGGTTGGATTGGATATGTATCCTGTGTTTGTTTTTTCATGGGATTAGATGTCCGGACTGTGAATCCCCCGGACTATTTTTAGTGAATCCAACGTTTGGTTGGACGGACTGGATAGGATAAATGAATAAATGACTATTTTACCCTTTTTAAATTGTTTACTAAGTAATAGCAATATTAAACATATCTATAATATTTTAATTATTTTTAGCTAGATTAAATAAAAAATTATTTTATTTTATTTTTTACACAATTAAATAAATTTATTTTTTAAAAATAAATAAATAAAATATCAATAAAAATATATACTATTTTTTAATTAAGATTTTAAATAAATTTGTTTTTAAAAAAATAATAATCAAAAAATGAAATTAAATAAAACATCTATTAAATTTAAATAATGAAATTAAATAAAACATAAACAAAATTTTAAAATAAAACATCAATAAAATATCCATAAAAAATTATTTCAACAAATTAAATAAATAAATAAAAAATTAAATGAAATTAAATAAATTTTTTCAATATTTTTTTTTAGCACCAGTTTTTTTTTCAATGTTTGAAACATATATTTTTTCAATATTTATATCCAACACTTCATGGTCCAATCAAACACAACAGCAACACAAAGAAAATGGGCAAAATGGTCATCTCACCCCTCTAATCCAAACAGTAAATAATCCCACCAATACTATCCCACACCCCCCCCCGGACAGTGGTATCCCCCATATGAGGGATTAGGAGTCCGGCCGGACATGGAGTACGGCGGACTAAAAAAAAAACAAACATCGGATTAGATTTACTGTGCGGATTACAATCCGCACAGTAAATAATCCCCCCATTATCCCCCCAATCAAACACGCCAAATGTTTATTGGATGGGAGTTTTATGTTTGCTACATGTTAAACAATATATTTATTTACTATATATTATGTTTGTTTAAGTTATGTTTCTAAAAATCATGAACAAATTAATGTTGGAAAAATTTCTGATAGGTTGAAAAAAAAATTAAGACGGGTTGATTTTTTTTAAAAGTATTATATGATTTTTCTTGCGAATAGATTACATGAAACTGCGAACCGTGTTTAAATGGTTTGATCCGGATTGATTTTATGATTTAAATAGATTAGTTTAGTTTCAATTTTTATGAAACCGTAACTAACGAATTGGTCCTAATTTTATCCCAAACTAAACCAATACAAACCATGTTCACCCCCCCCCCCCCCCCCCAACAATTTACTAATATAAAAGTACCGTTGTGGATTAAAATTGCGTATAAAAATTATTTATTGCCTAATATATTTCATTTTAACTGTTTCATGAGTTTTGTGTACAAACATTTACTTTATTCATCTTGGACCTGTCCATTCTATCCAATCTTACTTTTTGCCATCCTAGTAATACTTTATTATTTGACATCAATACAATGTGGGTGCTAATATGCTACTATAGTTTTCATTAGGTACTTTGGTGTCATTTGGCATGAAAGTTGGATTGTCTTTTTTGGTTAAATTAGTTACAAAAAGATAAAATAAATTTAAAAATTAATAAGACAAAATGTCACATTCAAATTACAATCATTCCACTTTTTCTCTCACAAAAATCAAAAAAATAAATCTAAACGAACTTTTTAACTGAGATTAAAATAATTAAAAAACCAACTCAACTCTCCAAAAGAAGGCTTTGTTACAAATATTATATATTAGGCGACAAAATGCATTAGTCTTCCTCAGTGCACGATTATGGCCACATGTGTAATTTGCAACTTATGCCATCATCAGTTTGACTGCAAATGAGTCTGATGAGGTGGTTATAAATATGATCGAAAGATTTGGATTAAGATCGTAAAAATTTAAAGTTTGACTGTATCATAACTAACCTAGTTTTTTTTTTTTTTTTGAAACTGTAACTAACCTAGTTTAGGTTTGGGACATTCTAAAGGTTGAAATGAGCGAAAGGGAAAGAAATTTAATAGGGGTATTGGGTTAAGAGTATCCGAGTTTCTCCATCACAAAAAGAAATTTTAGTAAATCATTGTTATTTTTCTTTCCATAATTCAAACTTTGACCATAAGCAAGCACTTAATTGATTTATAATTATTAAGAGTGATATCTGAGCTTATTTTATTTTATTTTTTTATTTGGTTTCCCACGAGATATTCGGGACCGGTTTAACGTGTATCTTGACTAATCCCCACTCGCAGTGAAAGCTTATCACTGGCCACAAGATGTTACAATTGCCGAAACTCGAATTGAGAAGTAAATCCAATTGAATTTCAAAGCTTTACTTAAGCCTCGTTTGGGGAGTGGCTATTTTAGCCAAAAAGTCAACTAAAACTTATCACATCACTTCTCTACTTTTCTGCACATCTTTTCGTAAAAAGTCAAAAAGTTACTAAAATAGCCTGTTCCCAAACGAGGCCTTAGTAATAGACAAACAACTGGACCATAGGGGTCGATTTAGCCCACTCACCCCATCAATAAAATGTGTTGATTTTCGGAAAATCTAATCTTCTGAAACCAAATTTCTAAATATGCTATTAAAAATCTTTTGGTGAGCTTGAATTTTATTGATACGTTGTTACTCATTTTATTTTAAAAAATAATAATATTAAGGAAGTAGGTTTGTGTAAGACCATCTCCAATGCTTCATCAAACCCAGCATCAAATTCAAAATTTGGTGAAAAAGGTACTGTTCACGGCTCCAACGCTTCATCAAACCCAGCATCAGATTGAGTTTTCATCAAATAATTCATCAAACTGAGTACAGCCAAAGCATTTCACCAAATCACTGTTCCTGACCGTTGGGGATATCAACCGGTCGACCAGCCGGTTGCCCGGTCGGTTAACCAACCGGTTGTCCCGGAAAAAGGTTCAAACAATTCAAAAAAAAAAAAAAAAAAATTCTCACACCGGTCGACCAACCGGTTGTCCCGGAAAAAGGTTCAGACAGTTCAAGAAAAGGTTCAAACAATTAAAAAAAAAAAAAAAAAAAAAAAAATTTCTCTAACCGGTCGACCCGCCGGTCGACCACCCGGTTGTCCCTGAAGCATATTAGCTGAATTTGGTGAAGCATTGGAGCAGTTGGTATCAAATTTGCTGAAATGAGTCATTTTTTACTCAGATTTGGTGAAAAATTTGAGTCACGGCTGGAGATGCTCTAAGTAGGGTAAAATTGAAAGACTTTTGTGTGAGTGCAGGGGCATTAAAACCAATCGAGAGAGAAGGGTAATAAGGACAATAGAAAAGAAGATGCAGATTGAGGTACAGAGACAAAGAGGCAACTCAGAGACGCATTTATTAATGGGTCAGAATAAGAAGTCCTCTCTTATTCAGCAGAGACATTTTCTAATCGAACGGTCAACACCTCCCCCATCAACATCTGACGGCATATAATAGACTGCAGTGCACACTGCCTTTTCTCCATCACAACCATTTTCCATCCCCCCCGCCCCCCCTCCTCTCTCTCTCTCTCTCTCTCTCTCTCTCTCTCTCTCATTTATGGAATCAAAATATTTATTTTAAATTTTTTTGTAATATATTCCTAAAATTAAAAAAATATATTTAATCTACAAAATTTTATTAATATAAATCTTATACAATCATTATTCATTGATACAAATTTTCAACTTGAATTATATCCAATGCATGAATAGAATTGAAATATTCATGATCATGATTGAAAAGCATCTATATCTATATCATAACATATTTTTAAATTCAAAATTAAAATAGATTTTAATTTCAAAGTGATGCGATAGAGGCTCCGTTTGGGAAGAGTTATTTGGGATTTTTTTGACTATTTTAGTCACAAAAGACAAAATAGACTATTTTAGTTACAAAAAACAAAACATCACATCCAACCCATTATCATTATCCAAAATGATTCCTACCCCCAGCTGGGGGTGACTCCCCAGTGAGGTGTCACTGGGGGATTGGTCCGGAAAACAGTTTTTTTTTTTTTTTTTAAAGTCTGGACCAGTGGGGGCTCGCCACCTCACTGGGGGTGAGACCCCCACTGGGTGTATAGATCATTACTCAATCATTATATTCTTCTCTCACAAAAAAAGTTAAAAAAATCAAAAAGTCAATAAATCTTTCTCAAACCAAGCTTTTTAGCGTAGGCTAAAATAGCAAAAAAAGTCAAAAATCAACCCACTTCCCAACAATACCAGAATGATTTTCAAAAATTTTAATGATATGTTATAATTTTATGCATTAATAAATTAAAGTTTCCTATTCCAACTATATAATGGAGTATTTTCTCAAAAGTAGATCTAAGTCTAAATTTTCATGATAATTAAACTTCTGTTATCAATCTAAAAAAAAAAAAAATCTTGTGTTTAGGAATCATTTTGTTTATCTATTTCATAACATTTGTATCCATTAAATTAGTTTTCAAGATTACAAATTAGATTTCAAGTTTTTTTTTTTTTTTTGATAACTGACTATTCGAGTTAGTATTTTCTTAGGACGCACACATTGGCCAATGTCAAAATCCTAAACCAATCGACCAAACAAATACACAATAACCCGCTAGTAATCTAACTGGGACAGATTTCAAAACTACCACACTTCAAAATTTTCAATGATTCGCTGATTTTGACTCAGGATCACACTAATCAGCCCTAAAATATACATACACGCATGTATATGCATATGAGAAATGTTAGATATCATGAAATTTTTTTCATGAAAAATTTGTAACCCTTAGATTACCTTGGTTAATGTGTGGTACTTTATTGTAAGTGTAATTCAAAAGTCACAAATCTTTCATGACTATTTTCATGAAAGACTTTTCATGATACCTGACATTGCTGATATACATATAAAGATGACGTAGTGCGATGGTAATATGACTTTTTTCCACTTCGTTTTTCTTATATCGTTTCTGTTTTTTATTTTTTATTTTTCTTTCAAAATCCCTTTCTCTGTAACTGTGTAAAACAAATATATACAAGATAGTCATCTTTTCATTTTCTTCTACTTTTTGGGATCGCGAAACTTGAAGATCGGATCGAGCGCTCTTGCACTCGAACCCTAGTACCTCACCTATCTCCGACGAACGAAGGTTCCTCCGAATCTTACACCATTTTCAACGCCCACAGTGACGACGATTCGTTTTCTCACCTGTTTTCAGTCTTGTTTCCATCAGAGAGAGAGAATAGAGTTAAGAATCCGATCTGAAGGGTTTTTTGGTGAAATCAGAAGGTAACCATAAGAGGTGAGATTTTGACGTTTTGATTCAAAATTCCGAATATATTTTCTATTTTGATTTTCCATTTTTTTTTTTGTTTTCTTTTTTTCAGTGAATTTGAGAGGAGTTTGGTTAGATAAGGAAAGATCTCGACGTTTGGATTCACTGCGAAGCGAAGATTTGTGTGATTTGATGTGGTTTTTGTCCTACAAGGTCATTCCGATTGAAAACGGTGGATCTAGAAAAAAAATGGTAGATAACGAGTTTTTCTGTGCATTTCAAAAGAAAGTTCTAGAGAGAGAAGATGAAGCCTCCTCCTGAATTGAAGCCACAACTATAGTTCTTACATTTACTGGTAATTTCTTATCGATAATTGTACTCAGTCAAGTTTCGATCATCTCTTTTGGTGCCGATTTTGTCCATTTTTTTCCTTTTGAAATATGTTTATATATATATATATATATATTTTGTTTCTTCTTATAAACTGTTTGGTTATGTTTATTATATTTGACTTATCATGTCGGCTTTCTATACACGAAGCCTTAATGAGTATTGACTACTTTGCTATTATATACAAACAAAATTTTTATCGCTGTTGAGTTTCTTATAATGGTGATACTGTATTTATTTTAGTTTGTTTCTATGTCTCTGCAGTGTGAAAGAAAACGATGTCATCGTCCAACTCTCCGTGCGCGGCGTGCAAGTTCCTTCGGCGAAAATGCACTCAAGAGTGCGTATTTGCGCCTTATTTCCCGCCAGATCAGCCTCAGAAATTCGCAAATGTTCACAAAGTCTTTGGCGCAAGCAACGTTGCGAAGATCCTCAACGAACTGAACGCGGCCCAGCGTGAGGACGCTGTGAATTCACTAGCGTATGAAGCAGAGGCTCGCCTTCGCGACCCGGTTTATGGTTGTGTAGGTCTGATTTCGATTCTTCAACACAGGCTCAAGCAAGTCCAGGTTGATCTGTACAATGCGAAGAAAGAATTGGCAAACTACATTGGACCGTCGGCGATGTTACCGATTCTTCAACACCCGGGTTTTATGCAACAACAACAACACCCAAATACGCCCTCTTCGTCTACTGTGATTCCTTACAACATGTCACCTGTTTCGGGTTTATCTGCTGGGAATTCACATAACACGCAATTGTTGATGCGTGAACAACATCATCAGCATCAACACCAACAAATGCTTGAGGCCCAGCAGATGGCGGCGGTCGTGGCGGCCAGAGAGCAACAGGAGATGTTGAGGACTTACGAGCAACAACAACAGCAACAGGAGCAAGAACTCGTGAGGTTTAATGATGGGTTTGACCCGGCCAGTGGACCCGTAAATGTAAGTGGGTTCAACAACGGTGCTATGTCACCGTCGTTGGCTTTGGGTTGTTTTGACAGCCCATATCAGATTCAGCAACAAGCACAAGAGCATCATTCGCACCACCATCAGCTTCAGCCACAGCTTTTGCTTCAACAACAACAACCACAACCACCGCAGGCTCGACAGAGGTCCGGAAGCGAAGAGGGTGGGAGAGTTGGTCCATCCTGTTAGATGTTATTTGAAGCTCAAATGCCCTCTCAGCTTATTCTTTCAACAAATTTTCATTTCAGGTAAGCCTCTCTCCTCATTTCCTGTTTGGTGTATGATTTGTGTTAGTGCTGTTGAATATGTTACGTTTTTATGCGTAAAGGCTTTTATTTTTTTACATGGAGTTGTTGATATTCTTGTTGTTGGGATTTGAAAGCGAAAATTACTTTTTATTGCATAGTGCAGGGCGGGTTGGTTAAGAGATTGCATAGGGTAGAAAGGGGTTGGTTAAAAGAATTATTGTCTTTTCACTGCCCAGAGATGTCTCATTCAGTAATCATAACTAGTACCTACAATTTTTAGCTTTAAGTTTTTTAGCCTTTTGTATGAATTCAGACTTTTTGGCTTGTTTGTGAATTGGCATGTTGGGTCCAGGTGAGGTTAAAAAGTGATAATTGGTTGAATTTTTTGTTTTTTTTTTTGAAGTTTGAATTATTTTCATCTTATAAACGGTAAGTCTATCATTTTTAATGAGTGAAAGGTTTATGACTTTTTTATTTTTTATTTTCTATTTATTTTAGTCTTTTGCTTGCCTTAAGTCTGAAAAAAAGTTGCTTAAACATTTTAGAAAAATTCTATTATATACACTTTTTATTGTATGTATTTTAAAGTCATGTCATTTTTTTAATTTTGATCTTATTTTAGTTATAACTTATAAAATCTTTAATTATACGTCATATGTTATTTCGTTAGATATTTTTTTAGTTATGACTTAAAAAGTATGACTTATTTATTTATTATTATAAGATGCATACGATATACATAATTTGAAGAATGTGTTGTACCATAGTCTTTCTCAACATTTTAAAGTATATACGTAAATAAAAATTCATTACACAATGGTGAGCACTAACATGTTGATTCATCCATTACAATTTTTTTTAAGAGTTGGAGATTTATATTTTAACTCATAGAATTGGGTTGGATTGGGTCGGCTCTATATATATCTTATTGTATATAATACATACATTATTTAATTTATTAAACAAAATAAATGCATTTAATAAAGAAAATACTCTTGAAGGATTGAATTTATGATGTAATGTATAAATAATAAGTTTGTGTGCCAACTTAACTACAAATATTTTTGGTTCTCCTACATAGCCCCAACTTGGCTTGGTCAAAGTGTACCCCTTAATCACACCTAGTAGGTGGAATAAATATTGAATATGATGTCACCAATTAATAAAAAATTATTGTAATTAAATTGAAAGAACACTCTTATTACCAACAACTTTAGTGATATTGATATCACCATTATACTCCCATATTTCAATAAGCGAGCTTTTGAATATGTGAAGATTAGGCTATCAAAGCGCCGAAGCTTGTGTTGCAAAAATTCCGTCCCAAAATAGTTGTTTCTTTTGGAGAATTCAACTTTTTTTGATAATACATTTTTTTGGAAAATATCAATTGTTGTAATTGTACTTTTTATGTTATTAATAAATTTAAAAAAAAAGGCAAAATAGAAAATTCATATTATTTTATTCCTCGATTTTTAGACATGACTAATATTTTAGAACAATAAAAAATAAAATAAGAGACTAATATTTTAAAACGGATGGAGTACTACAAATAATGGGTTGTTGGTGTTTTACTTGTAGATTTATTGATTGTCTGCTTTTATGCAATTTAATTGATATTTAGGGGTGGTTTGGCCTACACTAATTTAGTCTATCTTTTTATCTTTTTTGGGTCACATCAATCAACATCTCCTTTCTACTTTTTTACACATCTTTTTTTAAAAAGTCAAAAAGTACACTTATTTAAAACATCCCAAATAATAGATATTTTTGAGTCAATTGGCATAAATAAATTTTTTTTAAAAAAAAAAAAAACAAACTATGTTAGTGTAAAAAGAAATAAAAGTGTGTAATTTGAACTCTCCCATATAATTTGGTTGTTGTATTTAGGCTTCTTTTAGCTTCTTTTAGGGAAAAGATTAAAAACAGTTTTTTAGTTTTTAATCTTTTTGGTCGCATTACTACTATATTTTTTTACATATTTTTTTAACCAAAAAAAAAAAAAAAACTAACTTTTAACCTAGTGGAAGGACATAACTACAATTCTAGAGGTGACAGTTTTCCCCTAGCTACCTAGCTAGTAAATTAGTAATGGACAACTGAGGCATTAATTTTATCATATTCAGGTCAGACAGTCGCAATCCGGATGCACCCACCAAACAACAGGAGTGTCGTAACACAAACTTGGTTTAATTAGTTTGGTGGCTTGGAGGATTGATCAAAGCAGGGTCTCATGGTGATGGAAGCTCTTCCCCAACACCCCCCCTCCCTCTCTCTCTCTCTCTCCCTCCCCTTTGTTTGGATAGAACGTAGATGAAGAGTGTTTTGAACCTGTTGCTTTTTGACATTTGAATTTGCTAACGAGAACTTGAAATGAAACTAGGCCATAAAGTGTTATGATAATTACTTGTACAATTTCTTTCTATACCAGTGTTGTCATTTTAGCTTTCAGGGTAATAATTATGTTTCACCTTGCTTTGTTTTCTGAGACTGAAATGTTTTTAATTCAATAAGTGCACATACATGAGAACCTTACAAGTTGTTTCAACTCAACCTTAATACATGTTTTGTACTCACAAATCAGTATGTGATTGGCCAAAACAGACAGGCCCTTCCTCTGACTATTCATTTCCTTTTGTTTTCTGAGTGCAGCTCATTTCTGCCTTATGCCAGCGTACAACGACAAGTAGAGAGAGAGAGAGAGAGAGAGAGAGAGAGAGAGAGTAATAACTGTTTTTCGTTTTTAAAGTTCGAAGAAGATGATTTCGCGGGAGGCGTATTTTAAAATGTAGGAGGTGTATTGATCTCAACTATAGTGTTCTCTTTTAGATTACATTTAGAAAGCTTCAAGAAATCTTACTTTACATTTAGTGCTCGTAGCATAACTATTTTGAAAAGAATACTCTCTTTCCCTCATTGTCTCACAAATTTTTTTTTTTTGTTTTTTTGTTTTTCCTGACAAACTTAAGCGATATTCGGCATGGCTCGAATAACAAATCTTAATTTTTCTTTGTTCAATTTATCAAGATTGTCACTACTAAGGTGAGTAAATAACTTCGAAATAGCATCACTATCATTTGCCCATCCATGATACAAAAACAATATTAAAGTTCAAATCTAAGAAAATAATTATTTAAGTTGTATGAGTAGATTTGGGAGAAACGACCCCTAGAATGGTATTGTGTTAATGTATGGAATGAATTTAAATTATATGTTGATATTTCTAAATGAAATTCTTAATATAAGGTTTCTCTTTAGTAATTTTATTTTATTTCTTTGATTTTTAATCGTGAGAGAAGTTGTGGGTCTCATTTGCATGTCTATTTAGAAGAAAAATGTTGAGACCCATTACTACTCTCACTATGTCCCCTTAAAGTTAAGAATATGTGTTATAATAAAAAAATAAAATAAAGTTGGTTAATGTCCACTTTTAAGAATATGGGTTATAATAAACAAAAAAAAACAAAACAAAACAAACAAACAATTGGTTTGGTTAATGAGTACCTTAAGGATATTAGTTAGTAATGTTTAAATTGATTGTACATTACATGTTACACGCACTTTCATACATTACGTATAAGAATATCAAACTTCTTATCGTGTTCTAACGATACTCATTAACAAAACTCTTTAAAATAAACTGACAATGTTTATCTGCATATAGCACAAATAACCAACTATAATAATGAACAACTGCAAATTCGTTGATTTTTCAAATCTTAAAATCCAAATGCAACGTTAGCTTCTAGCAGTTTGGTTGACTGGCTCACTTGTGATTTCATAAGAACGAGGATGTTTTGGAAGCAGGATTATTATACTCAATTATGATAGGGCTCATCGATTTTATTAAATTAACTTTGATGATCATGTGCTGTAAGTATAACATATACGGACTTCTTGAGGGCTGTGTTTAATAAACATTAAAATAAAGTTCCTGCCAAAGTGCTTCTTTAGAGTACATGGTAAGAATGTTTTAAAAAAAAAATTGGCTAACAAGTGCCTTAATGTTTAAAAATTAAGGATTAATTACCTAAAAATTCTATTCACCAATACTGTAGTAGCTTAGGTTTTGTCTAAGGTTTTTTGAACTAATAAATTCTATTTTGAGATATAAAGACATTTTTGCTTATCATTTGATTTCATTCAACTATTTAGTAAAAATGATAATATTATCAGTTTTTTTAGTTTTAAGACTAAGAACATTATTAATTTTGCACAATAATATTCCAGATAGTTGTTTTGCTAATTGAGAGAGAGAAGAAAAAAAAAAAACAGAATATGAAATTAAACGTTTTTGCCCTCTGCCCTTTGGTTTGATTTGATTATCTGGTAAATTGAGAATATTATTAGTTTTTTTTCAGTTTTAAAACTAAGAACATTGAGAAAAAAAAGAAAAAGAAAAAAAAAAAGAGTATGAGATTAAATAGGTGATTTCATTTTCATAACTCTATATATGAGAACAATGATACCAAAATCAACGTTGAAATTGAAATAAAAAATAAAGTTTAGAAACTGAAAAGATTCTCTAAAAAACTAGGATTTTAAATATTTGAATCTTTTTCATCATTTCCCTTCTTCAAATTTGAAAAGTCTTGAATTGTTGAGATGATCTATAACGTCATTGATCACAATTTTGCAAATCTCAAGGTATTCAATGTTCATTTAGGTAATTGATTTCAACATTGGAATTGGCGGCTAGTGGGTTTCGTTCATAAAGGAAGTCGTTGATCGAGCTGAGTCTCACAAATCCAATATTTTGATTCTTCGAATCACTACAATTGTTGCCGAAGAGTACGGGGTCGAATCGAGACTGATTAGAGAGAATCTCAACCAATTTGCTCAAGAGCTCAAAATAGGGTTCGAGATTGAATTCTTGTTGATTCGAACCTTCGAATTCTTATATTTTAAAGCAATCAAACTTTGTAACGATGGATTGGTCGCATAAACTTAACAAAGGAGTTATGGGTTAAAATTTTGTGAGTAGGATCAAAGTTACTACTCCATCCGTCTCAAAATATTAAGGGTTGGCTTGGAATGTTTTAAAAAAGTGCACTTTTTGACTTATTAGCTTATATGGGTTGGGTTTGGGTTGAGTTTGATGTGATGTGTTAGGGAGGTGATGTGATTTAAATAAGATGATGTAACTTAAATAAGATAGTGACTTTTTGACTTTTTGTATTATTTAGGTCATGCCAAACTTGGCCTAATTCCTTATTCCATTTTTCATTATCTCAAAATATTAGTCCATTTTCAAAAATCAAGTACAAAAATAATATAAATTCCATATTTTGTCCTTCTTTTAAATTCATTAACAACATAAAAAGTACAATTATGACATTGATATTCTCCAAAAAATGTACTATCAAAATATTAGTCCATTTTCAAAAATCAAAAACAAAAATAATATAAATTTCATATTTTGCCCTTCTTTTAAATTCATTAACAACATAAAAAGTAAAATTATGACATTAATATTTTTCAAAAAATATACTATCAAAGAGTAATTTTGAAAAATTAAAATTTTAAAAGTGTAATAATTGTACTACCAAAAAAAGTTAGATTCTCCAAAAGAAATCATTATTTTGGGACAGATGAAGTATTATTTGTCAAACAGGACTTGTTTGTAAATTTTCCTTAAATTAATCATACATTTTATATTACACGCTCTCTCATGTTTAAATTAACCCCAAGGGGTTTGGCTTAGTAGGAGGAAAAGACAACCAAAGGGCTTATTACCCAAGAGGTTGCAAGTTCGAATCTCATGAAGGCTAACATCACAAACTTTGGGGCTGATGGAGGTTTGTTCGGTCATTAATTTCAGAACTCTGAGATTAGTCGAGATACACGTAAGCGGGTCCGAACACCCGATTATCATAAAAATAATAATTATAATAATAAACTCTTCTGTTTAAATTGGTAAACAATGTTTTAAAAAAAGGTTTGTTAAAGCGCTTCTTTAGGGTACCTGTTAACTATATTGAAGCCTTTTGACAACAAGTTAAAAAAGTCAATTTTTTGACTTTTTAGTTTTTTTAGCTAAAAAACTCAAAAAAATTAAAAAATCAAAAAGTCAATTTTTTACTAGCTTTCCAAAACATCCGTTCTATATTATTTATTGTCCGTATTTGTAGTAAAATGTACTATTATTTAGAATTACTTAATGTATGAGGTGGACAGTAACAAAATTCTTAAAACAATCATATTATATATTTTTTTACGACATACTTTTTAAAGTGTTAGGGTCCGTTTGGGAAGAAGATTTGTGGCTAAAATAGCCACAAAAGATAAAATATGCTATTTTAACCACAACAAACAAAACTTCACATCCAACCCATAATCATTACATACACTCTCCTCTCACAAAAAAAGTCAAAAAAGCCAAAAAATCCTTCCAAAACCAAACTTTTTAGCCTAGGCTAAAATAGCCAAAAAAGCCAAAAAACTAAAAAGCCAATCCACTGCCCAAACCAACCCTACATTGTTTTGAAAGTGGTGAAAAAAATTATAAAAAAAGGTTTCAAATTCAATCGAAATTGTTTTTGAATTATGAAAAGTGTTTTGTGATTTATTTGATATTTTTGTAAATCTTTTTCTTCTGTGCTTCTGTTAGAGGGACACTTAGGCCTCGTTTGGGAACCCTCCCTTTTAGCCAAAAAGTCAAAAAGTTACTAAATTAGCCAAAAAGTCAACAATCCATACCAAAAAGTCAAAGATTCTCTTTTCTCTCTACTTTTTGCACATCTTTTCGTAAAAAGTCAAAAAGTCATCTCAAACATACTAGTTTTTTTTAGCTCATATTTTAGCCAAATAGCCAAAAAGTTACTAAATTAGCCTGTTCCCAAACGAGGCCTTAATCAGATCCAAATATGAAACTATTATAAATCAGAAAAATACTATATATAAACTATTTTTTATTTAATTTTTTTACTACTAGACAAAAGACATCTGTATTATGTATATTTATTAACATGAACTCCATTAATATTGTGTCTACTAGTAAAAAAACAAGATAAAAAATTATGATTATAGTAAATATATTGACATATACAATTTTGCACACTAAGGGTTGGTTGGGGGTGTCCTAAAAAAGTGCACTTTTTGTCTTTTTACGAAAAGATGTGCAGAAAAGTAGAGAGGTGATGTGATGGAAAAAAGATAAAAAGATAAAAAGATGGATTATATAGGTTATGCCAAACAAGGCCTAAGTGGTATTTTGAGAAGACGGTAAAAAGCAGTTTTTTTGCCTTTAACCAAGCTTTTTGGGAGTGATTTGGGAAGTTGGTAAAAAGTTACTTTTTTTTTAATTAATATTTATTTATGGTGTCACATCACACTAAAATGACTAAAATAACCTCACCAAACTTAAAAAAATTACATTTTACCCAAACCCACAAGATATAAACATTGAGGATATGTAGACGTCCCCGAACACATCCCGGGGGAAGGATGCGACTCCTCCCCCCCCCCCCGTTCTGGTTTGATATTGGGTCACTACAGTTCGAATGACTCAAATGTCACGGTTCTAAATCTCGAACCAAAGAGTCCAAATCCGGCAAATCGTTTTGAAAACAGATTTTTTTTGAAAGAAGTGCTAAACATGGACTGCTTTGCCAGATACAGAGTCGCCACCTAAATATTTTTTAATGGGGAAATTTAGGAAACCCTGACTCGGTGCCAAAGGCCACGTGTCCGTCATCACCAAAGTTGCCTCGGCTCGGGAACTTGGGTACGATTGGGGAAGGTCACTTCGTGAGCACCCCCGCTCGCCCGGTCAAAGACCGGCCTCTACTAACCATGATATCTTATTTTGAAAACATTGTATGTTCTTATTCCGGTTATTAGCCTAAGTTACTATGTGATGCGTACAGCATACAAGTATAGACTGAGTCGCCTGAATTGGAACAAAACATTTCATGTTTGTTTTTGAAAGATGGTTTGCTACCCGCAGGTAGGCTTAAGATGCAGATTTTGCCACCCTCAGGTGGGCTTAGAAAACATGGTGTTGCCACTATCTAGTGGGCTTAAAACAAACAATCAATGCATTATTCCAATTCAGATAACCCAACCTTCACCCACAGGCATTCAAGCAGGTATATCACATAAGCAAATAGCCTCATGGTAAGCATGCTATCATGGCAGTCACTCACACACATGCAAGGATGCTAAAGCATAAAAACTCACCGAGTACTCCAAGCCAAAACAGAAGCCCATTAGAAATCATGCATGATCCTAAATATGCTGAAATGCCTAATGCAACACATGCAAAATGCAACTATAGCAGGCTCGACTATTCTAAACATGGCATATGGAATGCTACAACTAACACGTATTCAATTTGGAATTGAAATACAAATGCGGTTTGTATGATGCGCCGAGCCCGGTGCGTGCAAAACAGATGAATGATGCAAACATGCTGTCATACTGTATGCTAATCGAAATATGCCCTATATCTAACCATCATAAGCTGGTAAATAAAAGGGAGGAAGACGTGGGGTTGGAAGACATACATCACACTCACCAACACTTATTACAATTATGCCATCGCGCAGAGGGTCCAAATAAATAATATACAGTCCCCAAATGAAAGAATAATACAGTCCAAAATAATACAGTCCCAAATAATATACAAATCCCTAATTAATTAACAAATTAACTAAGAAAAACTGTAAACTGGCATGTAAGCTAGGGACTGCCTTGCTTCTGATGAACGATGTATGTTTGGGCTGCCTTGCGCGGAAATCCACTGGGATGCCCCAATTAGCCTCTGTTTGCAATGTTTCTCGAAATGCGTGCCAGACTCCGAAAAGTTGTTGATTTTTCATTTTGCTGCAACAGAGAGCAGGAAAAGGGCATAGCAATGTATTTCACAAATATATACATGCCTCGATCCTCGTGCCACCAATCACGCATATCGATGCATGATGGGCGAGGAGCCGAACTGCACAACTCAATATAGGATGAATGCATGTGAATGCTACAACAAAACCTAACTCCATCATGGGTAATCCGGAGTGTCGGTGACTTGGGAATTGAGATCCGCTCCGTCACTCGGAGTACGGAACGTACCTCGTTTCCCGTGCCCGGGCTAACTCCTATCCCGAACATGATACAATATGCATGATATGCAGCTAATATACAATCCTAACATATATAATGCTATGAAAATGAGATGTCTCGAAATGCGTGCACGCGGGCACGCAAACCAAGGCGATGATCCTAAGGCATGAAATGGCATACGCGATGCAAATTGGACTTACACTAACATGGGAGAGCCTCAGCCGCACCCACATAAGAGGCCGTCAGATAAAAGAGAAGTGCCTCGAAATGCGTGCACGCGGGCACGCAAACCGAGGCAATGGCATATGCAATGCCGTGAGACTAAAATGGCATACAGAATGCAAAGTGGACTTACACTAACATGAGAGAGCCTCAGCCACACTTACACAAGAGGCCGTCGGATGAAAATGAGATGCCTCGAAGTGCGTGTCCGCGGGCACGCAAAACGAGAAAATGGCATACGGAATGCAATGATGCTGAAATGACATACAGAATGCAAAATGGACTTATACTAACATGAGTGAGCCTCAGCCACACTCACATAAGAGGCCGTGAGATGAAAATGAAGTGCCTCGAAATGCGTGCACACGGGCACGCAAACCGAGGCAGTGACATAAAGGCATGAAATGGCATGCAAGTGCAATGATGGGCTTACACCAACATGAGAGGGCCTCAGCCACACTCACATAGGACACCGGAGAATGAAAAATGAGATACCTCGAAATGCGTGCCTGTGGACACGCAAACCGAGGCAATAGCCCTAAGGCACAGAATGACATACGAAATGAGACGTGGCATATGGCATATGGAAAATGCAAATTTCAGCAGCCAAAATGATACAAAAACAGCCCCCGAATTATAGCAAAATTACACCCGATGCCCGAAATGCTATGCTGAGTACCCGAAATGACTTGCAGCTATGCCAAACATGCACAATATGGATATGAAGTGTAAAGACAGATGCTAGGCTGTCCCTAAACTAGCATTTTTCCAGTACAAAGCATGGCCAAACAACAATCACAAGTATGGCAAAAATAGCATGCAAAAATGGGGAAAAAAAAAGGGAACAATGAAGCAGATGGTATACGCAATGCTCAAACTGAAAAATACAGTTCTACAACACTGAAGAGGGACCAAAAATATGAACATTTACAGCTTATGAAAACCCCCAAAACAGTATGTAGATATGCTCAACATAGCATGCAAAATATGAGCCAAAAGAGGGCTATAAAGAGAGGTATACCAAGCATTCACCAAACAGCCTAAGACCCTTAATGAAATATGTCAAGAAGATCAAAATATGACTCTTTCCAGACCTGATTATGGCCGAAAACAGAATCTAGATAGGCTTAACAAAGCATGCAAAAATGGGGGTCAAAGAGGGGTATAATGACAAGTATAACATGGAGACCCCCAACAAAGTTCATCCCTTCTACAATATTGTAGAGAGATCCAAAATAAGCCTACTCACAGTTCATGACATGCTCCAAAACAGATTACATGTAGGCCAAACAAATCATGCAAATTTACGGTAAATATGAGAGATTATGAAGCAAGTGCATGATAGAGAGGCCAAACATGGTTGAGCCCTTCTTCAATGTTGAAGAGGGGCTCAAAATAGGCCCACTCACAGTTTACATTATGCTCGAAAGCAGATCACACATATGCCAAATATTCAATGCAAAATAATGGCATATAAGAGGATATTGAAACAAGTGCAAGATGGAAGGCTCAAACAGGGTTGAGCCCTTGAACAATCATAAAGAATAGCTCAAAACAGACCTAGTTTCAGTTAAGGTCGGAGCTCAAAACAGTGAGCAAGTAGGTTTAAGAAATGAAGCAAGAAAATGCTGCAAAAGAGGGAAATAGAGACTCACCCTTGAAGACCTCTTCTTTTCTACCTCTTGGCTTGAGGAATGTTGCTTCTAAGCCTCTGAGAACCTCTCCTTGCTGCTGGAAATGGAATGGTGGTGGTAGAGCTTGAAGATGATGAAGAAATGGCACCAAACTTGAGAATTTTAGAGAGATGGAGGGAGATGAGTATATGTATGCTCCAAGAAATTTTTCTAACCCTAATGAAGGAGCTGGGAGGCCCCTTATATGGACCAAAAAAAGGGTGTAAAGGTGGAGGGAAATGCACCCAAGCTTTCCCTCCCAAAATATCCCCCGAATCCAGATCTTTTCTGGGGGAAACAGCTATACAGCTGTAAAGTGTGGACTGAGAGGGTCATGGCCGGCCTCTCACTTTTCTTGGAGGTGGCCGGCCGGCCACCCCCCATGGCCGGTCGGCTAGGGTTCAAAAGGTTCAATGAAAATTTCTGGCCGGCCACCAAAGGTTGGTGTCCTCCCATGTGTGTACAACAAGGCCCTGTGGTTGGAATTTGGCAACTCTGAAACATGAGAGAGAATAGGCCACTTAAAAGAGGGGTTCAAAAGGGTCAATGAGGATTACTGGCCGGCCATGTGTTTTTAGAGTCCTCCCATGTGTGTACAACACAAATATGTGGTTTTGGCTCGAAGAAAATGGCCCTAGGGTGTTCAACATTAGCCCGGAAGTGAGAAAAACGGGCGCCGGAGGGCGAAAATGGAATATAACTGGTTGTTGAGATAATTGCTAGCCTCCCACCCTCCAGTGACCTTCCTAGTGATAAAACAGAGGTACCTGCCAAAAATGAACAAAAACCGATGCAAAATGAAGGTTCGGGGGCCGAAACACGCAGTTCGGGATCCCGAAAACCGGCTGTTAAGCACCGAAAGTGGTGTTTGGCCACGAAGTGGGTATCTAAGACCCCAGTGTCCCTTGAAAGGGAGTAAATAAGATGTATGCCAAAAATCGGAGGAATCGGAGATGGTTAGACGGTCCCGAACCGAGGTACACGGCCTGACGGTTCCGAAAACCGGGAACCGGGCTCCGAAATGGGCAAAATGGCCTACGGGCATGAAATGTAGCCCACGGCCACTGAGAGATAGTCTACTGGACCTCTCCCTCCCCTGAGGAAAGAAAACAGAGAAAACCGAGTCTGGTTCGCAAACCGAGGCAAGGCACAGAAGAGAGTTCGGGAGTCTGGAGGCAGGGCGCACGGCCGCGACTCTGAGACTTCTGAACGAGCACAGTATGCAACATCACCGAGCGCTCAACTGGTGACGTCTGAGTCTGAAGGTCGGTCAAAAATGGGGTGTCTACAGGATAATTATGTAATTTTCCAACCTACTTTTGCTACTTCCCAAATGAGCAAAAAAATGCAATTTTGCGTTTTGCTCTAGTCACAAAACGTGGCGTTTTGCTCACACCCCAAAAGAGCCCTAAATTGGACTTGTGTGGTCACAAATTGTGATGGTATACAAATTTAAAAATAAAATGTGTAATTTAGCATGTAATTTTTTTTTTTTACATTGTTGATAGCGTAATTCTTACAAATTTAATGTGTTTTTAAATCAGTAATTAACAAAATCTAAGTAGTATAATATTGAGTATGATCTCAAAATCCCATCCCACTAGCATAGAAATCCGAAATCACATAGGAAGTGGTGGAGAGGCGGGGCTTCCAACCCCGCCACGCAACGCTAGCATGTCCATTCCGCAACTCAAAGAGTACGAAGTGTAGCCCTTTCCCTCGACCATTCGTCTTCTCTCTTCCCTCACTTCCCAGATTCACTCCCCCCCTTCCCCTTCATCATCTCTTTCCTCACTCGCTCACTCACTCACTCATTCTTTCCAACTTTCTCAACAGTTTGTATAATAGCTTCAACAATTCTGTTCCGAACTCGCAATGGCTATCTTCGATTGTTTCCTTTTCATCTCCTTTCTCATTCTCATACTTCCCAACCCATTAGTCTTCTCTCACTCTTTCCAATCAAACCAGTGCGGCGACAAATGCGGCAGCTTCCAAATACGATTCCCTTTTTACATCAACTCTTCATGCGGGTCAGTTTCTGACGACGACCCCTTCCGCCTCATCTGCCACAATTCCACCTCACTCTCTCTCACCATCTCCTCCAAAACCTATCCTATCCTCCAATTCTTCCCCGACGGCGTCTTAGTCGACTTCCCAAACACCACTTCCGCCACCTGCCGCCCCTACAACGACCTCAACGCCTTCGGCTTTGACGGAAACGACTACTTCGGCATCTCCGCAGACAACATCATTGGCCTATACGACTGCGAAGATTCATCATTGTGCAAAACAGAATGCGAAAAGACCGTCATGCCACCGGGTTGCGACGGCAGCGCGGGCAGCTACCCTGCTTGCTGCTACCCGCTCTCCGATCGCACCTCGTGGCACGTCGGCGATGGGTTTTCTGTGTTTTCCCAATTCGGTTGCAGAGGATTCTCGTGCTGGGTCGTTCCACCGGGGACTAATATCGGCAAGCGCGGCGTGAAGTTGGAATGGGCGGTCCCTGGAAATTCATCTGCTGCTGTGTGTGCTGCCAATGCCTACACTGTCAATGCTACATCGGTTCCCTCTGGGGTTCGGTGCCAATGCTCCGATGGATTCATCGGCGATGCGTTCGCAGACGGAGTTGGATGCTTGAAGACATGCCTCAGGGATGGAAAGGAAGCTTACGGCGATGACTGTTTCTTGAACGGACATGATCGAATAAAGGTTGAAATACTTGCCGGAGTTGTCACTTTAGCTCTCTGTATTGCCTCGTTGACTGCAATTTTTTGTCTGTTAAAACGGCCGACCAAATCAAACACATTTGATCGTAGTGCCGTTTCATGCCAGAAAGCCTGTAAGACTCGATTGTTCAGTTACCGTGAGCTAGACGAAGCCACGACGGGGTTCGAGGAAAGTCAGAGACTTGTCGATGGCAACAATGGCACGCTTTACGCCGGAGTTCTTGAGGACGGATCCCACGTCGCCGTGCACAAAATGCATTGCGAGAACGAAAGAGATTTCATTCAATTCATATATCAAAGTGAGATTTTTTCTGCATTTCCACACAGAAACTTAGCCCGCCTCCTCGGATGCTGCGTGGACTCGGGAATCAGAAACCCCGCGCTGATAGTCTACGAGTATCCCGCAAATGGGACTCTGGAGGAACATTTGAGAGGACAACAATTTGAGCTTGAATGGTACAAGAGACTCAACATTGCCTCCGAAACAGCGAGCGTTCTCACATTCCTTCAGCACGAGGTTTCTCCCCCAATTTTCCACCACGATCTCCGATCCGGTTTCATCTTCCTAGACGAAAACTTCTCCGTTAAAATTGCCGGGTTTGGGGCCAACCATGGCGAGGGGTCTCATTCTGGTGATGTTTACGGCCTTGGTGTGGTGCTTTTAGAGATTGTGACAGGTGCTAGAATTGCTCCAACAATGGCATTGCAAAAAATTAGGAGTGGGAAGGTGGAGGAGATTGTGGACCCAGTTTTGTACTACCATGAGCAGCCGCCTTTCCGGCGAGAACAGATAGAGGCGGTGGCGGACTTGGCCACCAGGTGTTTGTTGTTTGGCGGCAGAGAATGTGTCGGAAGACTTGGGATGGTAGATGTTGCGAGGGAGCTGGTGGTGCATGTCACAAAAGAGAGTGCGGAGTATGGGAGTAGTAGGAGAGGAGGACCTGTATTGGAGGAGACTTTTTCCAATTCAAGTCTTCTTCAGATGATTTCTATGTCACCTGACTCTATTCATGTGCCTTAAAAACTGTCCTCACTGATTATATAATTAGAAATGGAAGGTATATTAGAGGGTCCCCAAGGCCTAGTCCTATAGTCTTTCATACAATTATGGATAAATTACACTTTGCACTACATCAAATCCCACTGGTCTTTCTCAATTGTAAGAGTTAATTCTTTGCGCATTTATCAAGTTGCAAAGCAGCACTTTTCTTAGTTTGGTGCTAATTAAATTTGTTTATGAAAATTGTCAGGTGACCCTAATAGGAGGCCCTTTTTTTCTTTTTTTTTTAATAGAACTTGTTCTATATTTTTCGCATCATTATCTTCTAAACTCACGACCACTGACCATCCTTTCTGTAGTTGGTTGGTTTAGATAAGGAAAAGGAGAAAATGAGATTGCTTCTCCAGCCGATTGCTATGCCATTTAAAGGAGAAAAGGGAAAAGAAAAAGACGAAAGCTGAAGAGCGATGCATGCTCAAGCAGCACAAAGGTTAGAAAAAGTAAGCTGTCTGGAGTGTATAGAGCATGTGTACATGAGAAGACAATCCCAAATGAATGGCCTTTTTAGCTTCAGGCCTACTCGGGTAAACACATGTGATGGCGTCTTTCATTCCAATAATAACACAAAATACTATAAATTATTGATTATTTTCTCACTACTTAGATTAAATCGTATCACAATGTAATATGTACTATTGTTTGATTTGCATTTCTTCTTCTTTCTAGCTGGAATCACAAGAAGTCTAAAATTTCTGGTTTCTTGTTTGATGAATCAGAGGTAGTCTTCATGAGTAGCACGAACATGTCAAGACATCAACAGAACATGAGAGCAAACATTTAGCTTACAAAATAGAAATTGATCATAAATCGCAGAATATATGGTCTACTACTTTGTCAAATGAGATGAAAAACATCACAAATAATCATGGAAGAAACACAAGAACATCCACAATATAACTCGAATTTTCATGTGATAAGATATAACTTTTAAGCTAGCTAAAATTCAGATAATTAAGCGGAACTAATATGACAGATAAAAAGGTGACTTAAAATATGACTTAAAAACATGAAGAGACAGAAGCTGATATTATATGGTTAAAGCCAGTCATAATCATTCCTTCAATGTACGAAGAGATATTTATTCAACCTCTTCATCCTAAAAGGATAATAGAAAACTTGAGATAAGGAAAAATGAGAAAATGTTAGAATTGGTGAAGGCTTTATTGTCCCTATCTTAATGATAGAGCCAAAAGAAAAAAGGAAAATTTTCACTATCCCTCTCTGTATAATGTATTGCTTGTAATGTTCATAATCTGATTCTCTTATGTAAGTATCTGCAAAATTTTTAAGGTGGATCAGTCCATACATCTTCATCTTCAACTACGATTCTCTGACAAATCTCCACGCTGATCTTGGGTCATCCATGACCCAATTGATGTTGCAGCCGAAGAATCTGGAAGTTTACGGACATGAATTCTATATTTCTGCAATCACACAAGGATTTAAAGTATACGAATAACCCAAATCTAGAAAAGAAGACTACAAAATGAAATTCAAGGGAGATTCTCGTTAAAATTACCTGCAAATGGCTTTTGACTTCATCGTTTGTGAGGCCATCGACCTGCATGAGTTCTCTGATGTGCTTCGGTGTGGCTGCTGCTGAAAACATAAGAGATACGTGATTTGATTCACAGAAACAATCACAATCACAATCCAATTATCTACAAAAAGGCAGGTAATTTTTTTTGGCCAAGGAGAACTATCTTCGCATTGACACAATTTCTTTCTAAAGATGTTGAACATTTTACCGTCTAATCCATTAATTTCTCTGGGAAAGACAGAAAATCATATGTATCCTGTTTTATAAAATCCCATACAATTTGTATTTACCAAACAGGACATAAATCAAATAGAAAAATAAGCCCTATAACACAATGAATAAATAAACATAGAAGAAAAACAACTTTAGCTCCTCGCTTTCCTTTCATTCTTTTTCTACCTGAAATAAAGTGTATGGTATAAATTTAAAGTTGGTGGGATGTTAGGCACACTTAGAATGATTGTGGTCCATAAATGTAATTTTTTGAGCATCGAGTATTATTCTTTTCAACCATAAATTTTAAAACAATAAAATTGTCCAACAATTTATGGTTTCTCACCCAAGTGAGAAAAGAAAAAAGAGAACACAAGTTCTTTATTTTTATTTATTTTCTTTGCTTTGCATTTAGATGCGCAATTTAGGTGTTACGAAAATTTCATATTAAGCCAGTTTCGTTTCTCACCAATTTTGCTGAAAACGGACACATAGATTCATCTTTCTCTCCATTTCTCTCCCCTTTCACACCATATAACTTCTCTTTCTCTCAAATTTTCTTTCTTTTCACACCAAATCCATAAATCCATACGGGCTGTAAAAATGAGAAAAGAATCCCTTTCAAGAACAATTTTTTACAACATTAAAATTGACCAAATTCACAAAAACAAGATCATGTATGCCTAAAAACATACAATTCAAGAAATTAGATTGAGTTGTGAAATCTTACTCTGTGATCCTCCAAGTTGTTCAAGTGCATCCACAAATCGCCGATGCAGCTCCGGCGACCAGCACCGCCTCTCCTTCTTTGCTCGGTTCCACTGCTTCATTTGCTCAGTCACCGACGAAGAACCCGAACCACTACTCACACTGTTATTCCCTTCCAAATTTAAATTAATCGAACCCCTTTCAACCACCGGAGTCGAAAGCGATACACCATGCATGAGTGAAGCCTCCTTCTCCTCCTTCATTCTCAGCCCAGAAAGTCCCTTGAATGGCACAAATGCCCCTCCCCTGTTCCCAAAACTACAGAGTTGCAATGGATTCTCAGTTGCAGAGCCTCTCTGCCATCAACAAACAAAAACTCTTTATTTACTTTAGGTATATATATGTAAACGATACATTCAGATATCATGTATGTGCATCAATTTTACCGATTTCATGTCTGGTTCTGAGAATTGTTTCTTGGTACCAGCAGGGCTATTCTCACACTTGACATTGCTAGGGGTCCATAGCTGAACAGAGCTCATCCAGTTCTTCTTATCACTCAAATCACTTGAAGAATTACTCTCCTTTCTTACACACTCCATTATCTCCTCCTTCAATCTCTTGATTGCTGCAAACCCAGATCACAACAACAAAGAAATCAAACAACTATACATATATACATATATATATAGAGAGAGAGAGAGAGGGAGAGGGAGAGGATAGACCATCGTTCAAGAGAAAGGTGCAAATGGGGAGGTCATGTTTAAAAGAGTGTATCCTTCTGAGTTCATCTTCAAGTAATCGAACATAACCATTGAGCTTTGATAATTTCTCAGAAACATCAGCTATTACAGAGACTTCTGTGAGAATCTCGGAAATGGTCTTAGGTTGATGATGAACCCAATTCAAACCTGAGTTCAGTTCCGTCGAATTTGCTACCATGATTCTCTCTCTCGCTCTCTCTCTCTCTACATATATGTTTTGGTTCTCCATTTCTCTCACACTCTCTCATTTATACATGTTGAAAACTGAAACTGTGTCGGATATTAGAATCGCAGTCGGGTCGTCGCGTATTTGGGTCAACTCGACAACGCGGGTAACTTGACTCGGTCATGGCCCGAGTTAAGCTCTTTGACTCGTTGTGATCGTGTTTACTACTTTGCCCTCCAATTTTAGGAAAGACAAATAGCTTTGAGTGGTGAATTGGTCTTTTTGACAGACGCTTTGGAGTACCGAAAATGCCCTCGTTGTGTAGTTATTGTAACTTGTCGGAGATTAATGTAATTAGATTTTTTGGAATGTTGAGGTTCACTTTCAACTACTACTTTAAATGCTAGTCAGATTTTCACAATATTCTC
The DNA here is from genome assembly GCA_036172215.1 of Camellia granthamiana. Lineage (NCBI taxonomy): Eukaryota > Viridiplantae > Streptophyta > Magnoliopsida > Ericales > Theaceae > Camellia > Camellia granthamiana. The sequence continues at coordinate 27,405,997 of CM069903.1, read as the reverse complement.
ACCCATAGAAAAAAAATAAATAAATAAATAAATTATGAGATTGTGTACCAGATACTCCTGATGAATAAAAAATTATAAAATATACTAGATGGGTAATCTATATTTACTAATTATTTAATACATATTGATCAGCATTATTTTACTTGTAAAGTTTTCATAAAATTTGATGAATAATAATATCACATAATACTAAGGCCTTGTTTGGGAAGATTAAATAAGTGCACTTTTTGTCTTTTTTGACTAAAAAATTGAGGTTGAAAATATGGATATTTGGGTTAATTTTTTGACTTTTTATGGAAAAATGTGTAATAAAAAATTGTGAAAATTGGTTTTTAGAGGAAAATTTGAATTGGGAGTTGTGCAGCCGTAATTGTTGACTTTTGGTGAATAGTGTTAACTTTTTAACTTTTTGAGTAACTTTTTGGCTTTTTGGATTATTTTGCACTACCCAAACAAGGCCTAAGGCCAAGTTTGACATTCTCAAAAAAATTCAAAAAGTTACTATCCTATTTAAGTCACATCATCTTATTTAAGTCACATCAACTCTCTAACACATCACTTCAAACCCAACCCAAATTCAACCCATATTTCATAAAAAGTCAAAAAGTGCACTTATTTAGTCTTCCCAAACTTGGCCTAACTATTTAATAGTAATTTCATAAACATCAATGGGTGGTGTCTTAAAAGATAAAAATGTCATTTTACTAAAAAGGTCACTTTGCTTGGTTCTATTTTTTAAAAAATATTTTTTAGAAAATTCTACTTTCTTATTTTTTGTATTTTTTTGTTTTTACTAAATTTTTTTTAATATTTTAAGCAAATTTTTTTTTTTTTTTTACTTTTTAGACATACCTAATATAAATATACCTAAAAAGTAAAAAATTTATGAAAAAATCTTTTAAAAATGCACTAAATATCAAAAATACGAAAAAAAGAGAATTCAATACATTTTTTTGTATTTTTATATATTTATTAATTTTTTAAAATATTTTTTCACAATTTTTTTACTTTTTAGATATATCTAAGTAAGGTACATCTAAAAAAGTAAAAAAAAATGTTTAAAATTTTAAAAATATTCACTAAAAATAAAAAAATACGAAAACTAAAAAACTCAATTTGCAAAAAATTTAATCCAAAAAACTCAAATCAAACACATTGATTGATTTTTTTTTTTTTTTAATAAATTAAAACTATACTAAACAAACTAGTGTTTTAAACTCAGAAAACCCCAATTGAATAATGAATGGGGTCTCATCCATCTTCCACATGCCTCACTTCAATTCTATGGATGATTCTATGCATTTATTAAAACTGTGGACTAGTTAAGAATTCTATTTCTTTAAATTTTTTTCCTCACTTGTTTTGAAATACTTGTAATCGTTAGATTGTATAAGAATTTTGAAGTGTGAAAACCTTGAGATATAATTTAACAAATATGGACTTTTAGAACAAAAGGACAAAGAAATTTAATGATTGAGGAGTCGGTGCATTCAACAATTATGATAATGTGATTATATTTGGGGTACAATCTGCTACAACATTTTTTCATAACCGTAATTACATACAAAAGGATAGAGAGAAATTTAATGATAAATGATTTGGTGCCCTGAACAATTATGCTAATATTATATTTGGGGTACAATACAATCTACTAGATGTTTTTTTGTACTGTCAAGATCCAAACCCGCCCCTATATATTTAGCGTCGTAACCGCTCAATAATCTTGGGATTACCAAAGGCCTCTGAACAGATTAACATATGATAAGGGCTGCGACGGAAGCAGATAAATAAAATATATATAGTTCATTGAGCTGTATAGATATACATAGAACAGAAAATTTAAAACTTAATTATACATACACATATGACGTCAATATTTCATAAGTCATGCATCAACATATAGACATCACCAAAACGGATAACAAAACAAAGCATATATAGAATTCTATAATATGGTTCGCAACTTGACTTCGGTAAAACAGGAACCTCCTCGGGAGGCACGGTGGCTGGCTGACAAAACAACTCTCCAGGCAGCAGCTTAGGCCTGGTCACGCGCCTGCTCACCTACATACATAATATAAATAGTAAGCGATAGTCTAGTAAATAATAACCGAGTAAAGGGTTTTAATTAATGTTGTCCGTCATAGTGTCAGAAATCTAAGGTTATATCAGGAGCAGATTCTTTGCATATCAGATTCATGTACATATTCATATTCATATTCATATTCATATTCAAAGTTTATACATCTCACATGATAGTACGTGGTATATCCATTAGCGTTAACAAATCCGATGACCCATATTTGGGACGGCCATAAAGGCATTCCAATGACTCATATGCACAGATACGTTTCCGATAACCCAGAAAGGGACGGCCAAAGAGGCATTCTGATGACCCATAGAGAGACGGCCATAAAGGCATTCCTATGACCCATATAGGGACACATATCATTTGATGCTAAGGATGCAACGAATACATTTCAAAAACTTGGACAATCATTCATTTATACAAAATATAGCATTTCAAAAAACTGATCATTTCATATCATCAGAAAATAATTAAAGTTAAACATAACTTTATAGAATTATTACTCACAGAGGGCTCCACTTGCAGAACAGACAAGGAAGACAAATCAAATGACTTGTGGCGTATGACCTACATGAACAGAACAGACACACACATTGGAACACACCCGGATAGAACTTAACTTGTTTTATTTCATTCCTAGTGTGTTTCTATGTCTTATACTCATTATTATGTCTTAATTAGGGTTTAAGAATGTCTAAAATGCAATGAGGATGCTAAAATGTACTTGGAAATACTTAATCAAAAAAATGCTGAAAACAGGGAAGCGGCGGTGCAAGAAAATACGTGTGGTCGCTTGAGCGCAGGTTTCGTCGCTCGAGCGGAGAGACAAATTCTGAAATTTCCATATTTATGCTCTAAGTCCAAAACTCAAATTCAAAGTTATAAATCACATTCTTTTGGGCCAAAAACTTAAGGAAACATGTGTAGACTTGTAAAACATGGTGAATTCAAAATCATTTCGCAAAATCAAAACCCAAACGTATACCAATTACTTAAAACCCAACTTGAAACTTAAAAAACATAACTTGAAGTTAAGATGCATGAATTGGGTTGACTTCTAAGCTTTCAGAACATGATCAAATGAAGTTAAATGTTGTAAGTTATGATGAATTCCCAAAATCAAGTGAGACCTAGTACATACATGAGGGAATTCTTTTGCAAACAAGAGCAAAACTCCATGAAATGTACATGCATGCATGGGATGCTCAACTTTTCTACTTCCTTAGTTCAATTCTTATGTTTAACCACCTTAATCTCTTGAATTCTTCCACTAATGTCTAGAATGCAAAGCTTAAGGACAAAATTCTTATCTAGAGTCTTCAATTCTTTGGGGTTTGATGATGATTTGAGCAATTCTCTAATTTCCAAGCAATTTCCTTCCAAACTTCAAGGTTTGATCTCAATTCTTGCCCCCTCTCTCTCTCTCTCTCTCTCTCTCTCTCTCTCTCTCTCTCTTACGTTTTTCTCTTCAAGGAAGGGTGATACGAGTGTAAAGTGATCTAATGAGTTCATATGGGCCTTACATAGGCTTGAATTAATGAGACTTAATTAAAGCAAAACAAATGGACATCAATTATTCTAATTTACTCATTCTGAATTGAATTTCAATCAAACCTACCATAAAATTTTAAAAAGTTCGAATAATACACAAATTAAGTTAATTTCGTGATTGGATGCTGATAAGGCCTTCAATTCGCAGAACGAAACATAAACATGAATAGATCTTTCTACGATAGACAGATAGAGACACAAATAATACAACACACATGCAATTAATTCAGAATTTCATCTTAATTACTCATTGAGTATTCTTAATCATGGTTTAATGGTTAATCATAGATCGGGGTTGTTACATATACCCCCAATTACATACAAAAGAATAGCGAAATTTAATGATAGAGGATTCGATGCCTTGAATAATTATGCTAATGTAATTATATTTAGGGTATAGCCTGCTAGGATGTTTTTTTATAGCTCTAATTACATACAAAAGGACATAGAGAAATTTAATGATAGAGAATTCGATGCCATGAACAATTATGGTAATGTGATTATATTTACGATAAAATTTGCTACGACGTTTTTTTATAACCCCAATTACATACAAAAGGATAAAGAGAAATTTAATGATAAATGATATGATGCCCTAAACAATTATACTAATGTGATTATATTTGGGATACAATCTGCTATGACCTTTTTTTATACCTCCAATTACATACAAAAGAATAGAGAAATTTAATAATAGAGGATTCGATGCCTTGAACAATTATGCTAATGTGATTATATATGGGGTACAACCTTTTACGAAGCCTTTTTATAGCCCCAATTACATATAAAAGGATATAGATAAATTTAATTAAAGAGGACTCGATGCCTTGAACAATTATGCTAATGTGATTATATTTTGGGTACAATATGCTACGACGTTTTCTTATAACCCCAAATACATACAAAAGGATATAAAGAAATTTAATGATAAATGATTTGGTGCCCTGAACAATTATGCTAATGTGATTATATTTGGAATACAATATGCTACAACATTTTTTTATAGCCTCAATTACATACAAAATGATAGAGAAATTTAATGATAAAGGATCAAGTCCCCTGAAGAATTATGCCAATGTGATTATATTTGGGGTACAATATGTTATGACATTTTTTTATAGCCGCAATTTCACGTGTGGTGTGACCTATTAATTGATGTATTTAGTGCGATATAAAACGTTACATCAAATATTACTATCTATTGTGACATCTTTTATGATCCCAATTACACGAGTCATGTGAACTTAGAATAAAGCTTTGTAGCTCTAGAAAATGGGGCTTGAATGGCCCGACCTCTATCTCTGTCTTTGTCTGTCTGTCTGTCTGTCTTTCTCTCTCTCTTTCTTCTCTATCTCTCCTCCTCTGCCTTGGTCCTCTTCTTCTTCCTTCTGAACTACAACGATAATGGCGACGCCAAAGGGGTTTGCGACGGTAGGTTGTCCCCCATCTCTCTCTCTCTCTCTTATATATATATATATATAGATCTGTGTATACATAGATCTAACCAGCACAAATTTGTGTATATACACATAGATCTGTTCTTCTTCCTCGTCTTCTTTTCTCCTTCTCTCTTCTTCCTCCCCTCCTTCTTCCTCTATTCTTCTATTTTCTTCTTTTTGTTTCTTTCTTCCTCTTCTGTTTTTTTTTTTTTTTTTTGATTTTTTTTTTTCCTTTCCTCTCTGCTCTATCTCTTTTCTTGGGGTGGTCGCGGTTCTGTTTTGGACGGTTTGCAAATCGGTTTGGACCCGCCCACATGTATGTGGTTTGGGAAAAATTCAACCCGCAATCGCTTGTAGTGCGGGTTGTAGTTTGTGAGGATAGGGTCGACAAATGTTCGGGCAGTTCTGGGCGGTTTACGGATTAGACTTTTTTCTTTAAATTTTTTTTTGGAGCCTTTTTTTGCCCATTTTGTAAATATTTATTTTGGGCCATTTTCCCCCCATTTTCTAAAATGCTCCAACATTAATAATTAATGAATTAAAACTTATAAAATTAAAAAAACAACAAAATCAATTCCTAACAGAAACAAATCATTCAAAATCCTAAACTTTTAAATCAAATCATAAACTAACACAAGCACATCTTTTAAAATCCTAAACTAGATCATTAATCTCATTCACTATCTACTACCCAACAATACAATTAAAGTAAAATCATTCAAAATCCTAAACTTACCTAAAAGTAATTCTTCATTAACTTTTACATTCATCCAAAATGCAATAATAAAATAACAACGGTCTAGGTTTTAAAATAAAAAAATAATAAAAAAAAGTCTAAGTGCGGGCGAGTTCTTGCGGGTAAGGGTTAAACAAGCAATCCGCCATCATGCCATATTCCAAACCACATCTGCTCGTATTATGTTTGCGAAATTGCCTATTTGTATACGGATCAGTTCGGATTGGGCGGCTTGTGCGGTTCGAATAACCGTATGCCCACCTTTCCTCTTCTCTATCTCTTTTTTTTGATTTTGAGTTATGGAAGAAGAAAAGAAAAGAAAAAACAGAGGAAGAACAGATCAAGGAAGATAGAGGAAGAAGAAAAGGAAAAAAAAAAAAAAAAATGTGCCAAAACGACATCATTTTGGCACCTCGAGTCATTCGAACCTTAATGAATTCGAACTACCTAGCGGGATTATGTGAACTTATTAAGTAGGATTTGTTAACAAGTACTCTTAGGATGCAATAAATAGGCCTAACTAACTCCACTACCATGAAACAAAATAAATACAATAATTATCTTATTGTAAAAAATTAAGATGATCAAAATATCCTTATTTATTTATTCAGTTTTATTTCGTCTCTTTTATTTTTTCTTTTCATTTCCTACCATTCTAAAACTAACTCACTTTACATTTTTAATGAAATATCATGTTGCCAATATATATATATATATATATATTTTTGATATAATAATATTGGTGCAATATTGTGGGATAAGAAAATATATTTATTGATATATACACATACATATTGTTGTAATATGCCAAGGGCATGAGTGGGACGGTAGGACTATGCGTAACGAAAATAATATATATTGTTAATGACGTGATTTGATTTTGATGATATCTAAAATATTATGAGATAAATTATAATTTTTTAATATACATATTTTATATTCTTTGATACAAAATATTATCCGTTAAAATATATGGTGTATGATATATTTGTTATAAATATTATTTAAATAGATAATACTATTCATGTTTGAATTTTGGATAAATTACTGCTCAAATCATAAAATTTACTATTCATATTTTGAAAAATTCGATTAGCCACCATTCATCTTTTGACAAATTTGATATTGGAGAGATGTATTCTTTTGAAAAATTTGATATTGATTGATTGTAATTTTTTGACAAATGTAATTTTGGTGTGGTGAGTTGTTTTTGTTAAAGTGTATTTAAAATTTCTACAACTACAAAAAATGTTAAAAAGTATGTCTTTACATATCTGATATAAATATTATTTAAAGAGATTTTACTTTATAGTCAAATATTTTAATAGAAAAGTTACTATGCAATCATTGTGCATTTTTGTTATTTACGGGAGAAATTTGAAAAAATTTGTCGTTACTGTTCATCAACAACGACTTGATCTATATTTTTCAAACGCAACGTGTGGCGTATGTATCTATTCCGCGTAAAGGAAAAAGTCAAATGGGAGCTTCTTGCGCTCCGTCACCTTGTGATCTGAAGGAGCGTCTACCTCCCAACAAGTATATTTTTGGGTATATAATAGAAGTATTTTGTGTAGAGAAAAATTAAGAGCTTAAAGAGAAAATAAAAAATTTTATGTTTTGAATTTTGATTGTATTTTTCCACTCCGCTCTTTCACTTTCAGATCTAAGTGTTATCTTTATTCTTACACTTTCATATCTACTCTTTGTGAGAGAATTATTATAAAAGATGGTTGAAATACCTCTTATCCTTATTGATTATTTTGTGAGAGAGATTTTGTAAAAGTGAGGCATTTATTGTTGAGTGTGACTCAACAGATAACAGTAAAACATGTGTAAAATCCACAAGTTTGGAGGTTCTTTGAGGAATGGACATAGGTTCGGCATGCCAAATCACTATAAATCTCTGTGTTTAATTTTTTCTCCCTATCCCTTTTAGTTTTATATTGATTATTATTGTTTTGTTTTTTATTTGTTAAAATTCAAATATTTTGATTATTATATTTAATATTGTGAAATAATTTTAAAACCCAATTCACCATTTCTTTTGAGTTGCCTACTTGAAATAACACACACACACACGCACGCGCGCACACACACATATATATAAATGGAGAATTAAAGAAAAAGGGTAATTCAGTACTTAAACAGATATAGTTATTGCAATTTTTTTTTTTAATGATAATGGGGTGAGTTAGGCCTATTGATTGCATCTTTAACCAGTGCCCTAAGGGCATTTAGGCTTTGTTTGGGAACTTGGCTATTTTAGTTGACATTTTGATTTTTTGGCTATTTTATGAGATGCAAATTTTTTTGTTTTTTTTTTTTTTTTGTTTGGGATGATCTATGAATTTTTTGTAGTTGAATAAATGGTTGTGAGAGAAAAAATGATTGATTGATGTGTAGAATGTAACATTTTATCTTTTTTTAAGATAAATAATGTGATATTTTGTCATAGGGTCCAACTTGTCTCATGTTAAGATCAAGACTGGACCTATTCAGTCCGGCCCATGGGTTTATTTTGGGATCCGTTTTGATAATCTGAACCGTTAAATGTGTAGAACTCATCGAGTACTATTTCCTTGTAAAAAATCATATTGATCGGATATCGATAGCTATTTGATCGGATCAAAATTCTATCAACTATTTATTTTTTGACCATTTTTTAATACAAATCTGATAAATAAATAGTTGATAGAATTTTGATCCGATCAAATAGCTATCGATATCCGATCAATGTGATTTTTTACAAGGAAATAGTACTCGATGAGTTCTACATATTGAACGGTTTGAATTATCAAAAAGGGCCAAAAAAATAGGCTCATGGGCCGGACTAGACGAGTCTAGTCTTGATCTCAACATGAAACAAAGTGGACCCTTTGTCTTTTAACTATTTTAACTATTTTTTATTTTTATTAATTATTTGGGCGAATTACACTAATGGTCTCTATAGTTTGGGACTTGTGTCACTTTGATCCTTGATTTTTCAATTGTGACACATTTGACCCTGAATTTTGAATTTTGTTCCAAATAAGGACAATTGAAGATACCATTGCTTAATTTCAAGGGCAAAGTCGTCAATTTGATAAAATATAAACTAATTTGATAAAAATAAATTTTTAAAATTTATTTCTGTCTACCAAAGATAAAATTATGTAAAATTGATAAATCTTTTACACATTTATTTATTTATTTATTTACCAAATAAATTTTTATTATGTTTTTGGATGATGATCATGTAATGGGCAGTTGTTTTTATTTTCATTAAATTAGTTTTTATTTTTTCAAAAATCAAATATGGCAACAACTTTGATATCATTGTTAAACCAATCTATTAAATAAAAAAAAATCCAAAGCTAAAAACATTTCATACATTAAATGTATTGATTACATATTAAAAGCCTAACAACTGCCTATTACATGATCATCATCCAATCCAAATACATAATAAAAATTAATTTGGTAAAATAAATAAATAAATAAATGTGTAAAAGATTTATCAATTTACATAATTTTTTTTTTTGGTGGGTAGAAATAATTTTTTAAAATTTAAAAATATTTTTTTGACATTTATTTTTGTCAAAATGGTTTATATTTTATCAAATTGATGATTTTGCCCTTGAAATTGAGTAATGATATCTTTAATCGTCTTTATTTGAAACAAGATTTAAAATTCATGATCAAATGTGCTACAATTAAAAAGTTAGGGATCAAAATAACATGAACGCTAAACTATAGAGACTATTAGTATAATTCGCCATTGTCACGACCCAAACCTGCCTTTATAGGTTTAGCGTCGTAATCAGCCAGTAATCTTTGGATTACCAAAGGCCTCCGTACAAAATAACATAGAATTAAGGGACTAGCAGAAGCAAATATACAAAATACAACATCCAATGAGTTGTGCAGACATACATGAGATAGAAATTTTCAAACTTTATATATACATACATGTGACGTCATAATTACAGTAGTCTGACATCACATTCATTACAGATATAATCAAAAGGGGACTTAGCCCAATGTACTGATAAACTAAAAACTTGTTCATGTTCCAAAAAGAAAACAAAGTCTGAACATTCACAAAACATGACCACTCGACTCTTTCTGGAACCTCCACGGAAGGCACAAAAGGTGGTTGACAAAACAGAAGTCCAGGCGATCAACTCTGAACCTGGTTACGCGCCTAGTCACCTATATACATAAATGATAGAGTGAGCGGAAGCCCAGTGAATAATGATAGAGTAAAGAGTTTTATGAATGATGCCCAGAACAGTTTCCAAATCTCATAGCAAATTGGAATCACATTCATGCTCGTATCAAAAACAGAGTCATATTCTTATTCACATTCAAATCATGCGTGGCACATCCATTAGCATTAACATATCTCTTTGGTCAAGCATATCAAGTTCCATAACGGAACCTCCAGTACCGAGTAACATATCTCATACATGGGCTACGGTATTGTTTCCTCCGGGCGTGGGCCTGGGCCACGGTATTGTTTCCCCTAGGCGAGGGCCTCATGACCATAAGTCACAATATTATATCCTTTGGGTGAGGGCCTCTACCAAGGATACCTCAAATACATTTCAAAAATATGAATCATCATTCATGGAATCACGAAATAACCTTTTGTATCATTCAAAAACAGTTCATATCATATCATAGTGTTTAGAAAGTAGTTCATATCAAACATAGCTTTACTAAGTTATTACTCACAGATAATTAGCACAGATAGCTTGATAGCAACCAATGGATCAATAGTTACAGCGTGTGACCTACACAAACATAACAGATACACATACTAAAACACACACCGGGATCGAACTTAACTTATGTCATTTCGTTCTTAGTGTGTAGCTCGCCTTTTTCGTGCCCCTTTTTGGAAGCTCGAAAAGAAAGCCCTACAGTTCGCACTCCGGCGGTTCTAAATCTAATCTTACAAGTGCAATGTGAAATTGATAATCACCAAAGAGTCCAAATCCGGCAAGTCGTTTGGAAAATCAATTTTAGAATAAAAAATGCCAAAATTGAACTACTTTGCCAGATATAGAGTCGCCATCTAAATATTTTATTTTGGAAAAATTTAAGAAACCCATGACTCGTGCCAAAGGCCACGTGTTCGTCATCACCAAGTTGCCTCGGCTTGAGAACTTAGGTATGAGAGGGAAAGGTCATGAATTGAGTACCCCCGCTCGCTCGATCAAAGATCGGCCTCTACTAATCATGATATGACTTTTATCAACATTATGCATTCTTGTATCGTTTATTAAGCTAGCTTTACTATGTGATGCGCACAAACAAGTATAGACTAGTTTGCTCAAATTGGAACAATTCAATTCATGTTTGTTTTGTGAAAAAAGTTTGAATTTGCCACCTCAAGTGGGTTTAAAACTGATTTGCCACTCAACAAAGTGGGCTTAAAACTTACATTCGTTGAATCGTTTTAATTCAAACAACAAGCCTTCATCCACTGGCATTCAAGCAGTTCATCACTTAAGCATTTAGCCTCATGGTAAGCATGCTAGACATGGCAACATTCACACACATGCAAGTATGCTAAAGCACTAAAAACTCACCTAGTACTCCAAGCTAAGAAGATATAAGTTAGAAAAATATGCATGATTCCTAACTATGTTAAATGTCTAATACAACACATGCGAAGAAGGCATTTAATAGGCTCAGCTACTAATATGACATATGATTCAATTAAATAACATGCGGTTAAACACATATTCAAAGAATTATTGAAATAACAATGCAGTTTGAATGATGCGCCGAGCCTCAGTGCATGCAAGACAAGGTGAATGTGTGCAAGCATAAGGTATGCTAATTCAGACATGACCCTACTCTAACCATCAAAAGTGGATAAATAAAAGGGAGAAAGACGTGGGGTTGGAAGACATACACGTTATTATATTTCGCTCTCACGAAGGAGAGTCCAAATGAATAAAAGCTAACTGGCTAAACTAAGCTAATTAAGCTAATTATTACAAATCAAGATAAATAACTAGCTAAATTAAGCTAATTAAGCTAATTATTACAACACAAATTAATTAGTTACAACTAACTAATTAAAGAGTACAACACAAACTAATTAAATTACAAAATAGGCTAATCATAGGCTAATTAAAATTAACTAGATAGCTCGTCTCGGTAAGCGAGGAAGGCCTATGCATGCTTGGTTTCCACTCGAAGAACATCCGCTATCTGCCCTTGAAAGCCTCTGTTTGCACAACCTTTGCACTATTTCCTTCTCTAGATCAACTCTGCCATGCCTCACAAGCATACTGCTCAAAATTCATTAGTGGCCAGCCGGCCACCATTGAGGGGTTGCCGTCCAACACTGATGGCCTGCCGACTAGTGGCAGTGGCTGGCCGACCACTGATAACACACCTTTTCTTACTACAACAGAGAGCAAACAGGGCAAAGAGAGGGTATTCTCACAGGTTGTTTGTACTCTGTATCCCTTCTTATCATCAAAACAATCTCAAATGAGTGATACACTTGGTTCCAAAACCACCAATCAAGAAATTTCATTGCATGATGGCCAAAGAACCAAGATGTACAAGTTAATGAATGCACAAATAAGACTTAACAACCATCATCTTATCATACGTGATCAAGGGCAATGGAGACCTTGGAAATTTGGCACATTTCATCACTTTGAGTATGAAATGCCCCAATTCTCCTTGTGTTTAATTAACGTCTGATTGAACACATACAACACAAACAAATGCTTACCTTGCATAATTTTACTTGCCACTTTTATTTACTCATTGTAATTACCAACCATTACTTAGTCAATTAATTCCATTGGTGAGAGTTTTCTAAAGTGAAATAAGTGTCAACCAAGGGGTGGTTTAAGGCATGAGAGAAGTTTCATGCCGTTGGTAATGAACCCTCAAAAGAGGATTAAACCATTGAGCATGGACCTCAATCACAAGCTTAAAGAATCCCAAGTTTGAAACAACCTTCAAAGCAAATAAAGAGTGAAGAAATTAGGGAGGTTGTAGAGCTTTAGGTGCTGATGTGAAGTGCAAAACAACACCAAAACATGCAATCAACTCAAACAAGGGGTGTCTAATGACCCAAAACACCAAGCTTGTGAGGACTTTTACACTACAAACATGTAAAACAAGACTTAAATGACCCAAACAGCCCAAAACAAAGCTAAAGCAGTCTGAAACAAAGGCAAAAACATGTTGGAATATAACTATAAAAGCTAGAAAATCATGCTAACACATGGGGTTAACTAGGCTAGCAAACAAGACACAAGGAGGGGAGGCTAACCCCTCCAATTTTGGACTTCAAAACATGTTTTTTGCCACCAAAAATACTCTGAAATTCAGTGGTTAAAGGCCAAGAAAAGGTTGGTTTGAAAGTGGGAAACAAAGGTGCAAAAGCCTTAGAAATAAGGAATAAAGAAGGGTGAGACACTCCCCTAACCTTAAATGGCTTAAAACAGAGATTTTTACAGCTCAAAAATGGCCCAAAAACAGTGGGAAAAGATAGAGAAACAAGAGTATTAAAAAAAGTTTAAAAGACAAGTATTATACCTCTTGAAGCCAAGCACAACTTTAGAGACAAATACAAGTCAAAACCACCTTCAAGAGCTCTAATAGACCTTAAGAGACCTCAACTCAAAGGTGATCAATTTTGGTTAAGGATGTGTATACAAAAGAGTGATATAACTAGGTAAGTGTGCACAAAATTGCAAGAGAGAGAGAGAGAGAGAGATATTTTGGTCCCAAATTTTCTAACCCTAAAAAATGGGAGAAGACGCCCCATATATATAGAAAACATGCATTTGGCTGAGTTAAATCAGTCCATACACGTGTATGGTAATAAAGCTCATTGTGCTAACAGCTGGAATAGCTGTCAAGAAAATATCTGCAAAAAGGCATCAGTGGTCGGCAAGCCACTAATGTGGCCAGCAGGTCACATCACTGGTCGACAAGGCACAATAGTGGCCGGCAAGGCACAAAAGGAGGCCGGCAAGGCACCAAAGGTGGCCTGCTGGTCCTAGGGTGTTGAGGTTTGAAGAACTGGAGTTTTGGGTGTGAAAAACTAAGGTTTTGGTCCAAAACAAGGCACAAAACAGACACGATTTTAGGGCTTAAAGGCAGGGCACTCCACCGAAGACTTCGAGCACTCAAAACAAACACATGCAATCACAATCATCGTGTGCACAAACAATGACGTCCAAGTTTTAGGATGGTCAAAAATGGGGTGTCTACAGTGTGTTTTTAGCCTTTATCCTCATCATTATGTCTTAATCTTGGCCTAGGAATGCCTAGGATGCAATGAGGATGCCAAAACATGTTGTTCAACACTTAGTCAAATTTGCTAAAAATAGGGTCCTTGCTCGAGCACAGCTTCCTTCGCTCGAGCGGAGGTCCAAAAATGTGAGTAGTCGCTCGAGCGTAACTTCCTTCGCTCGAGCGGTTTGTAAACTCTACAAAAGTACTAGTTAAGTGATTTTTCCGCTCGAGGCATGCTCGACAGTCACTCGAGCGCAACTCTTGTCGCTCGAGCGGTCTGCAAAACATGGAAACTTTTGGAAGCATGCAATTTACGCTCGAGTCAACTTTTGGTCTCTCGAGTGGAGGTGTAAAAACAAAGGTGGTCGCTCGAGTACTGGATCTGTTGCTCGAGCGAAGAGGCAGAATTCTGGGATTTCTAGATTACACTCCCAAGCTCAAAACTCGAATTCAAAGTTGAAATTCATGTTCTTTTGGGCCAAAAACCTTATGGAAACTTGTGTAAACTTGGAAAACTTTGTGAATTCAAGATCATTTCGCAAAATCAAGGCCCAAAAGTATGTCAATTCTTCAAAACCAAACTTGAACAATATGTATTCATAACATGCTTATGTTAATTCATGTTCTACACTTTGAAGACATGACCAATTGATGTCAAATTGTGTGAAATGAGACCAGTTTTCAAAACCATGCTAGAGTGAACACATGCATGTATAAATTTCTTGGAATCAAACTCAAAACATGAGAAAATAGGCATGCATGCATCAATCATGTTCAATTCTACCATCTAGCCTTAATTCTCTTTGAATAATGCATAAGGTAACTTAAACTCATAGAGTGTGAGTTAATTTCTTACTTAAAGTCCACAATTCGCTTTAAATTCTAGCTAGGCTCAACAAACTATCACCAATTCCTTCCAATTCTTGAGTACCCATAGCAATTCCCTCTTATTCTTCTTGACTTTAATCTCCTTCTTGGTCTCTCTTTCCCTCTCACGTTTGTTGTGTGTATAGGCTCAAAGATGAAGAAAAGAAATGAGTTGAAGTACATAAAGAGCCTTATGTAGGCTTACCTAGTGGCGATTAATTAAAGTTAATCAAATTGGCATTAATTATTCTAATTTAATCGTTTCGAATTGAATTTTAATTAAACTTACTATAAATTTCTAAAAACTCCAAATAACTCAGAAACCAAGTCAATTTCGTAATCGGATGCCGATAAGGCCTTCAATTCGTAGAACAGAACAAAATTAGAGACATATATTCTTACGCAAAACAGATAGAAACTCATATATCATGTAACGCATGCAATTAATGCAAAATTTTCACTTTAATTACTTATTAGGCATTCTTAATCATGGTTTAACGGGTAATCATAGGTCGGGGTTGTTACAATCTTCCCCCCTTAAAGAGTTTGGTCTTCCAAACTCGAATTACCTTCGTTTTGGTAGAAAATCGGATCCAGAGGGAACAAATTGAGGTATCTCTTCATCATATCTTCTTCAATCTCTGAAGTTGCATAGGTCTCTTCGTGGTTTTGCCAATCGACCTTCACCGGTGGTATTTCTTTGTTCCTCAATCTCTTGATTCTACAATTCCCAATCTGGATTGGTCTCTCTTCATTTGTATAGTCATCTTTTAGAAGCACATGAGTCGGCTCAATCACATGAAGTGGATCTCATACATACTCCCGAAGCATTGAGACGTAGAAAACATTATGCATATGTTCCATGACCGGCGGTAAAGTTACCCGATACATCACTGGATTAATCTTCTCAAGGATTTCATATAGCCCAACATATCTCGCTGCCAACTTGCCCTTCACTCCAAATCTAGCCTTTCATTGGAGTCACTTTTATGAACACATGATCTCCAACTTCGTATTCTCTATCTCGCCTTCAGATATCTATATAACTCTTTTTGCAGCTCTGTGCGGTTTTCAATCGTTGTTGAAGTAGTTTCATATTTTCATTTGTTTCTTCCACAAGCTTCGGTCCTAGCAATGGTCTATCACCTACCTCAGTCCAACAAATTGGAGAATAGCACTTCCTACCATACAATGCTTTATAAAGAGCCATTTCGATGCTTGAATGATAGCTATTGTTACATACAAATTCAGCTAAGGGTAGATGAGTCTCCCAATTTCCTTGGAAGTCTAACACACACATTCGTAACATATCTTCTAATGTTTGAATAGTCCGTTCAGATTGACTGTCTGTCTGTGGGTGATAAGCACTGCTTAATCTCAGTTCAGTCCCCAAGCCTGTTGTAGACTCTGCCAGAATTTTGAATCTCTGTCAGATACTATGAAAACTGGAACTCTATATAATTTCACAATCTCATTTACATACAAATTAGCCAACTTATCTGTATTATACAAATATTTGACAGGCAAAAAGTGGGCAAATTTAGTTAAACGATCAACAAAGACCCAAATAGAATCCATACCTCGGGAGAAGCGAGGCAGTCCAACAATGAAGTCTATCGTGATATACTCTCATTTCCATTCCAGTATTGGAAGCGGTTGAATTAGTCCAGCGGGTCATTGATGTTCAGCTTTAACTTGTTGGCAATGCAGACATCTTACTACAAAATCGGCAATCCTTTTCTTCATTCCAGGACACCCAAAATTCTGTTTTAAATCATGATACATCTTTGTATTCCCCGGATGCATAGCAAATTTTGAATTGTGAGCCTCAGCCATAACTCGTTTCCTCAGGTCAGAACAATCCGATACACAAAGTCTATTTTGAAACTTCAACACATTGTTCTTAAACACAAATCCTGGTCTTGGTTTTGTGTCAAACTCATCAGCAATTCTCTTCAAAAATTCATCTTGCAACTGCTTCTCTCTAATTTCCTCAATAATTACAGGCTGAACGGAGATGGCGACTAAAATTTCGCCCTGTTCACGCAATAAAATTTCAATCTCATTCTTCTCTAAGTCACATAATAACTCTCTTTGACCAGTGAGCAAACAAGACAAATTCCGAATTGACTTTCTACTCAATGCATCTGCAATGATATTTGCTTTCCCTAGATGATACAGAATTTGCAAGTCATAATCTTTGATAAATTCCCGTTACCTTCTCTGTTTCATATTCAATTCTTTTTTAGTAAAGAAATATTTCAGACTTTTATGGTCAGTGTACACTTCACAAGTCACTTCGTATAAATAATTGAGCCAAATTTTTAATGCAAAAACCATAGCTGCTAATTCAAGGTCATGAGTTGGATAATTCTTTTCATGTGGTCGAAGTTGTCGAGAAGCATATGCAATCACCTTTTCATTCTGCATTAATGCACACCCCAAACCTTTATAGGAAGCGTCATTGTAAATCTGAAAACCATCAGTTCCATTGGGCAATGTTAAAATAGGAGCAGTTATCAATCTAGTCTTCAATTCTTGGAAGGCTGATTCCCGTTGGTTATTCTAATTAAATGGTACATTTTTCTATGTTAACTGTGTCAATGGCATAGCAAGCTTAGAGAAGTCTCGCACAAATTTGCGGTGGTAGCCAACAAGCCCTAGAAAACTTTTGATTTCTGATACGTTAGTTGGTCTTGGCTGTAGCTCAACTTTCTCCGCGCCCCCTTTCGGAGAGCTCGAATTGATCCTACAGTTCAGACTCCTATCACAGTTCTGAATCTAGTCTCACAAGTGCAATGTGAAACTGATAATCACCAAAGAGTCCAATCCGACAAATCATTTTGAAAAATTGAATTTAGATCAAATAATGCAAAAATTGGACTGTTTTTCCAGATTACAGAGTCGCCATCTAAATATTTTATTTTGGAAAAATTTAGGAAACCCTAACTTGTGCCAAAGGCTACATGTCCGTCATCACCAAAGTTTCCTCGGCTCGGGAACTTAGGTACGAGAGAGAAAGGTCCTGAAATGAGCACCCCTGCTCACTCGATCAAAGGATCGGCCTCTACTAAGCATGATATGTTGTTTTATAAACACATGTGTTCTTATTCCGGTTATTAGCTAACTTTACTATGTGACGCACACAAGAAATTATAGACTAAAATCGCAAGAATTGGAACATTTCAACTCATGTATGTTTTCGAAAATGGTTTGAAGTTGCCACCCTCAAGTGGGCTAAAACGCGGAGTTGCCACCAAACATGATGGGCTTAAAACATGATTTGCCACTTCGCAAAGTGGGCTTTAAAACTCTCATTCGTTGAATTGTCCCAATTCAAACAATCAAGCCTTCATCCACATGAATTCAAGCATTTAATCAATTAAGCACATAACCTCATGGCAATCATGCGAATCATGGCAATATGGCAAACACACTCATGCAAGTATGCTAAAGCGTAAAGACTTACCGAGTACTCCAAGCCAAAACAAAAGCTAATTAGAAATATGCATGATCTTAACTATGTAAGATGCCTAATGCAACACATGCAATAATGCAATTAATAGGCTCGGCTACTAATATGACATATGATACAATTTGAACAACATGCTTTGAAACACATATTCAAAGAAGATATTGAAATATAATGCAGTTTGAATAATGTGTCGAGTCTCGGTGCATGCAAGACAAATGAATGATGCAACATGCAAAGCATAAGGCATGCTAATCGAAACATGATCCCTAATCTAACCATCAAAAGCGATTAAATAAAAGGGAGAAAGACGTGGGGTTGGAAGACATGCACACACACACACACGCTTATTACAACATTACGGCCTCTCGAAGGAGGGTCCGAATGAATAAGCTAAGCTAATCTAAGCTAAGCTAATTATTACAACACAAAACTAATTAACTATTCTAATTAACTAATTATTATAAACCAAAATTGAATAATTAGCTATGCTAAACTAATTAAACTAATTAACTATCCAAGATAATTAAATAATTACAACACTTGAATGAATGAATGAATTAGCTACTACTAATTAATTAAACAAAGCAAGTAAATAGCCTCAAGGGCAAGGGAGGCATGCATGCTCGATTGGCTTCCTCCCGAAAATCCATCGCCTTGCCAACGAATGCCTCTGTTTGCACTCGTTTGATCTCTAAAAATTGTGCCAACTTCCGAAATGCTTCTGCTTCAACTCAGGAACACACTAGTGCAAAATTCATTTCTAGCCGATCGATTACCAATGGTGGCTGTCGGTTACCATTGGTGGCCGGTCAGTTGCTTTTGGTGGCCGGTCGGCTGATACAAGTGGCCGGTCGGCCACTGCTTTCCTGAACTTCCCTTTTTTGCTGCAACAGAGAGCAGACAGAGGTAAAGCAGTGTATTCTTAAGGGGTGTATGTACTGCTACCCTCCTTATCATTACACAAATTCAAAGGAGTGTAACTCTTGATTCCTAAACCATTAACCAAGCATTTTCAATGCATGATGGCCTAAGAATCAAGCTTGTACAATTTCAATGAGTGCAAAACAAGACTCGACAAAACCACAACCCTATCATGCATGATCAAGGGTGATGGTGACCAAGAATAATGGCACGTTTTATCACTTGAAGCATGAAACGTCCCATTTTTCTTGTGTTTGGATTTATGTCTGATCTGAACACATGCAATGCAACACAAAGATGGTTAGCTTGTCTCTTTTACTTGTCCAATTATATTTACTCATTTTACATTACCGATTAGTCCTTTAACCGATTAAGTCCAGAGTGAGAGTCCTCTAATTGAAAGTAGGCTTAAACCACAAGTGCCTTGAGCATGAAAGAGTCCTCATGCCGTTGGTTAGTAGAAACCCTCAAGAGAGGATTAAAACCATTAAGCATAACTGTCTCAATTTCACACTCAAGCCAACAAAGGGTTCAAAGTCACTTTCAAAATAAATGGAAGAGTGAAGAAGAGAGGGAGATGATAGAGATTTCAGTGCTGAAATGGGATGCAAAATGACACTAAAACATGTAAACAACTCATGCAAGTCATGTTTAAAAGCCTAAAACATTAAGCTAGTGAAGATCACAACAGTATAGGCATGCAATATAAAGCTCAAAAGGTACAAACACTTCAAAACAGTCTTAAAACAGCCTAAAAAGAGTCCTAAAACATGTTTGAAGCACGCCAAAAATAGCTAGAATAGGAGGCCAAAACATAGCACAAGTTAGATTATTAAGCACAATTGCACTACAAGCATACAAAGCAAGACTCATATGACCAAACCAGCCCAAAACAGAGTTAAAACTAGTAAAAAAAAGTGGCTAAAACATGCTGAGAATAAGCTAAGTTAAGCTACAAAAACATGCTACCATGTGATGCTAAATAGGCATGCAAGTGAGACACAATGAGGGGAGGCTAACCCCTCCATTTTTGAACTTCAAAACATGCTTTCCACCACTGAAATAACTCTAAATTTTAGTGGTTTAAAGGTCCAAAAAGTTTGATTTTAATATGCTAAGAAATGGCACAAAAGCTTAACAAGTAAAAAGACAAGAATGGTGGACCACCCCTTAACTGAAAATGGCCTCAAACCAACATGTTTAGGTCATAAAAACAGAGGTTTTTGTAGTTGAAAACCAGGCCAAAAATAGTACAAAAAGATAGTAAAACAAGTTATGCAAAACAAGTTTTAAAAGGTGAGTCTTATACCTCTTGAAGCACAACACACTTTAGGCACAAATGAGGCACCAAATCAAGCTAAAATCACCTTCTAAAGCTCAAAGAAGGTCCCAAGGAATCTTAGCCCAAAGATAAGCAACTTTGATCAAGGATTGATAAGCAAACTAGAAGTGTATCTCTACTTGTATGCACAAAAGGGCAAGAGAGAGAGAGAAATCTAGAGATAGAGAATTGTAGAGAGAGAGAGATTTTTAGAGAGTGAGGCTCCCAAAATTTTCTAACCTTGCAATATGAGAGATATGGCCTCTATATATAGAAAAAAGAGAGCCTTGGTCGAAAATATCTGAAAATGAGACAGCTGGAGCAGTACAGAACAGCTGGAGGAAAAATATCTACAAAATATCTGAGTTTTGGACACCAGTGGCCAACCGTCCATCATCGGTGGCCAACTGGACACATCCGTGGCCGACCGTACACATCTGTGGCCGACCAGCCACACCCGTGGCAGACCAGCCACTACCAGTGGCCGACAGCAAAAATCTACTCTCCAGGTCCAACTTCAAATGGGCATAACTCCTTCATCTGGACTCTTTTTCAAGTCATTCTTGAGCCTAAATTGAATCCCCAGAAGTCTTCTTTCCAATGGTGTAGCCTCATATCAAAATTCAAAGTGTGATAAGAGATATGCTTCTTTTAGTATAGACTGCTCAATTTTGGTCCTCGCGAATTGATGCCTAACTGCTCCTCAGCTAATTTTCTTCCCTCCTCTCCTATTTTCTTCAACTCCAAACCTCTAAACAAGATGTTTTAAATATTTTTTCAAAGAGTTTACCTCTCCTTCATTTATTTCCACTTTGTCCTTGCTCGATTTACCGAAAAGCGCAACATTTATCGAAATGCGAGCCTCGGAACATCATAGAATCATTTTTCAAAAATATTTTGCAAGAGAGGGTTTTAAGGTCTAAAAAAAATTTTAGTCAAAAAGCTTTGGTCCAAAAAGGGGTGTGAAGTTGGGATTTGAAGCTCTTCTTATTGAAGAAATCGAACGTTTACACTGCACAACTTTCATCACCAAGTACACAATCAGTGGTGCCCAAGTCTTAAGGGCTGTCAAAAATTGGGTGTCTACAGTTGCCCCTCTTTGACAGAGCTCGTAGTCATGAAATGACGAGAGTGAATGTCAAATCCCAGAGACGACCCATTTTTGACAAGACCGCAAGACTTGGGCAAACAAACAAAATGCAAATGCAGTTGGTTGAACCCGAAGGCTGCCTACGTATCCCTTTGTAAAGAATCAAACCAGTGTAGTTCAGGGGCAAGATGCAAATGGATACACAATATAACGAAACAATGTAATGAAATAATCAAACCACAAGTAGTGCAAAGCCACACAAATATCATAAAGGGATGGAGATGCAAAATCAAACTACGTTTAATCACAGAAAAGGTCCCAGAACCCTCAAACCACCATTCTCTTAGTGGAATAGGCGTGTGCACATGCAGAATTGTGCGTTTCGAAGAAAGAATACAAGTAAATGAGTGGTATGATATAAGTGAGGAATGTTCTACTGAGGAAAGATCGTGATCCTAAATGCTAAATACAACAAAACAAAATACGATGCAATGAATGCAATGGATGCAGTGAATAAGGCGCAAGCCGAACCACATTTTGCCTAGAAAAGGCATAGACACAAAACAAAGCACATCTAACACAGAAAAGGTGCCAAAACGCTCAGACCACAATTCTCTTAGTGGAATAGGCGCGTACACATTATCATAGAACCATGCTTCAACGAAGGAAATGTATGAGCACATGCCAAACTAAGCTTAACATGCAAAGGATGCAGGCGATAAAATAGAATAATGTAATTGATGTAACATATAGTGCAGTAGATGCAAAAGGGGGACATACTCCAACCATGTTGGAATCGTGAGAGGAGGAAGATAAATTCCAAACACGCCGAAATCGTGTGAGGAAAAGAACACTCAAAGCACGCAGAAATCGTGAGAAGAGGTCCTAAGACAACTACTCAGGGGCGCGTTCCATGTGTCTTGAAATAAATTCCAAACACGCTGAAATTGTGTGAGGAATGGGACACTCTAACCACACTAAAATCGTGAGAAGATGCTTGAAAACAACCAATCAGGAGCGCGTTCCACGCATTTTGAGATAAATTCCAAACACGCTGAAATTGTGTGAGGAAAAGAACACTCTAACCACGCTGAAATCGTGAGAAGAGGACCTAAGAAAACCACTCAGGGGCACGTTCTACGCATCTTGAGATAAATTCCAAACACGCTGAAATCGTGTTAGGAAAAGAGCACTCTAACCACGCTGAAATCGTGAGAAGAGGTCCAAAGAAAAACCAATCAGGGCGCGTTCTATGCAACCTGAGATAAATTCCAAACACACTGAAATCGTGTAAGGAAAGGAGCACTCTAACCACACTAAAATTGTGAGAAGAGGTCCGAAAACAACTACTCAGGGGCGTGTTCCACGCAACCTAAAACAAATTCCAAACACGCTGAAATCGTGTAAGGAATGGGAGCACTCTACCCATGAAATCATGAGAAGAGGTCCTGAAAACAAACCAATCAGGAATGCGTTCCACGCATCCTGAGATAGGCCCGGAGGACAACGATCCTAAACGCTACACAATGTGAAAGGATAAATGATACAAGATAACACAAGATGCAAATAAATGCAATAAGTGTGATGATATGATACGTGTTACAAGTAGTGTAGTGCATGATATTTAGAGAAATGCAATAAACAAACAAAGCGGTGCTTTAAAAAGCACCTCATGAGGTGAGTGGCGATGAACCGCTCTACTCTGACAGGGATCTCCCCCCTGTGTTCTTCGAACTCTTACTTTGTGTTCTTTGAATTCTTACCTTCAACTCATAGTACAAAGGTCCTGAAATACTAACAAGGAGTGACATCTGCATGTAGAAGCCAGGGATGCTGCTTTTCTTCCTAATCATATTCACAACTTTCCCTATTCTCCAACGGGGTGATAAATTAGGTTGATTCAGTATCCAGAATCGAAGCGCATACACGCTACCTCAACCTATGGGGCTGCCATACAGATTTCAAGCCGATGATACACCCTTGGGTATTTAAACCAGACTTTAGTCTCGAAAATCCCAAACCTTTGTGCTCTAGGCATCGCCATTCGAACTCTAGTTTCCACCGTCTCAGTTGATCTCCAAGGAACTCACTACAAACACAGGCAGGTGGCTATACTAGACCAGTGGAAGTCATTCGAGCACGACAAATATCAAAGAAATTGCACCTTTAGAGGATTTAAGGTCTCCTAGACCAAAGGAGTGCACAAGACAGTGCGATGCAAAGTGAATGCACAAAACAGTGCTATACATGGTGCACAAGACAGTGCGATGCAAATAATGCACGAAACAGATGAGAATGCACAAGACAGTGCAATATGCAAGGTGCACAAAACAGTGCGATACAAGGTGCACAAAACAGTGTGACGCGCAAGAAAGCACGAGTGTAAATTCAAATGCACAAGAAAGTGCGATGTGCAAGAAAGCGCGAGTGTAATGCACAAAAAAAGTGCGATGCGCAAGAAAGAGCGAGTGTAAACTGCACAAAAAAAGTGCGATGCGCAAGAAAACGCGAGTGTAAACTGCACAAAAAAGTGCGATGCGCAAGAAAGTGCGAGTGCAAACGCAGGATTTTAAGGTCTCATAGACCAAAGAATGCACAAGACAGTGCGAGTGAGACACAACCACAAGGCGCACAAGACAGTGCGAGTGATACACAACCACAAAGTGCACAAGACAGTGCGAGTGATATGAAATTGTGAAATGGATGCACTAAGTGAGATTATTGTGCGATAGATACATGATGTTAATTAAAAGCATGTTCTATGCATGAAACAAGCATATTCTACGCAAGAAACAAAAGCATATTTTATGCAACACTGAAAGCATATTCTATACAACACTAAAAGCATATTCTATGCATGAAACAAGAGCATATTCTATGCAGAATCACAAACGATGTGCGGCACGTATGCAATAGAAGTGTATATGAAAATGTACATTCTATACAATAAGGGAGGCAAATATGTACTTTGGTGCCTTGAATTTACCTCTCGAAGGACTTTGCAACGTGCTTAACTCAAAAAGGACACACCCTGTTCAAATTGGCGAGAGGTAACATTTGCATGCTGCTTTAATTGCCAATCTGACCTGAAGCAGGCTTCAACTTGGGGTCGAGGTACACTCATACTCCAGAGAAGGGCGAGGCTTGAGAAGGTGCACCTGGAATGTAGTCTCGAACTTTGCTGAAGTTGAAACATACTAAGATGCTCCAAATTTTTCCTCTTTTCTTTTGATTTGCAGTCTGGAACCTATGTGTAACACCAAAAAAAATAAAAATAAATAAATAAATAAATAAATAAAAATAAAATAAAATAAAAATTACAAATTATAATTATTTGAATTATCCATATGTTAATTGCGGATTATATGAATTAATTTGTGTATATTTGCCCAAATTGGGAAATCATTTGTTGAGAATACAACTTTGGAATTGAAATTGACGACTTTACTGGGTTCAGAAATCGAAATTGAGAACATAGATATGTTAATTGGAATTTTTAGAATCATCTGGGAAGTTTAATTAAAAATTAATTTTTGTCTAATTCGTAAAGTTATGTTTGGCTCTCATTACTTGTATTGAGTTTAAAGATGGTTAGTTAAAGCCTAAATCACCTCAGTATAATTTAATTTGGTGTAATTAAGATTATGAGATAATGAGATTAAATGCATTTGAATTACTTGACTGTAATTTAATTAATGAAGTGAATTATTATTATTATTATTATTATTATTATTATTATAGAGCTTTCTACTCAAAAAAAAAAAAAAATGAATAAGAGAGAGAGACAGAAAGGTTAGTGGGTCTTGTTGGTTGCATATAGGTTACACACGTAGCGAGAGAGAGGGAGAGAGTCTTGAAGTGTGTGTGTTCAACATAAGTTATCAGAATGAAGAAGAAATAGAAAAGTAAGAGAAAGAGGAGAAGAACTACAACATTGAAGACCAAGCTTTCATCTTTATGAATTGTCAATTCAAGGTAGGAGTTTCAACCCATTTTCTTGAAATTAAAACATCCATACTTATAATCTTTTAAGAGGTTGGTATAATTAAGATGTATTCATGGTTATTGGGACTTTTGTGGTTGTAATTGAAAGTTTAGAACATGCGAGCCTAGTTAAGAGGTGGATTGAAGAAATTAGTCCATGAATCTATCATGCATGGCATTAATTGAAGTAATTAACACATAAACTTTACATGCATGGCCTAAATTCATATGAGACATGTTCATATACTTGATTTCTTGCATGGTTTATGAGATTTAAAGAGAAAACTCTATAGATTTTGAAAAATGGAATTCTTGGATGCATGTTTATGTTTTTTTTTTCTTCTTTTTTTTACCAACTTAACTCAAGTTTGTGAGTTTTTACATGGACATTTGAATCATGAATTTGAAGTTATGATTTTTATTTGAAGTTAGGATGGGAGATTCAAGTTGTTTTACATGGATTTGAGCCTCAAGTTAGAACCATGAATTTTGTTTAATACTTGTTATGACTAAATGGATGTTTCATGAAATTGAGTTTCAAAAATGGAAAAATGGGTTTAATTTGATATTTAGAGCTTTATAAGAATTCAATTAAAAATTTGATTTAGATTCATAAAATTAGATGTAGTCAAATTAAGCGTTAATTGAGAATTAATTAAATTCAATTGAAATTGAGTTAGGCTCAAGATTATGGAAATAAATGTGAAGATTAATTATTTGGGCTTTGATTTGCTTGAAAATGGAGTTGAAATTGTAAAATGTGCATATTTATGATTTTCTGATTCAGTAATTTAAACATGACTGAATAATTGTAATTTAATGTGTATGAGCCTAATTTAAGTTTAATTGTGTAATTAGTAAACCTAATAAGAGTTTGTATGTGATTAGATTATTGATATTTAATTAGTTCGGTTAATACAAGACTAAGCATGTTTTAATTAGAATTTAAAGGAAATTAATAATCTAATTAATTCTTAATTCTAGTGATCCATATTTAAAAGCTTAAGTGAACTAAATATGTTTAAGATGAATGTGTATCGTGCTACGCATATTTGTGATTGTAGGTCACGAGTCAGGGACTACTTGACCAACCGTTCTGGAAGCCTACTGTGAGTAACATTTCTGTAAAGATATGTTGATATGAATTATGTTTTAACTGTTACCGTTAAGTGATAAGTTCTTAAATGCTATTTTGATCATGTGAACGAATGTCCTATTTGCAAATATATTATGACATCCACAGATAGTCCCAAGTCATAGGGGACGGCATGTAACTGCGGGTCCATGACATATGATTGTTTTCGAGATCTCGTTAGCCACTTCATCGTAGTGATATGTGTTTAATCGGTATCCCAAACCGATTACTCTAGTCGGAAGACGATATATGATATGTTCTGTGAGATGTACCATTACATTATGTTCTGATATGAGACTGATATTATTGATTGTGATATGATTTGTTTTACGGATATTGTTTTTGGAATTCGTTCACTAACCCCTTTACGTTAATGTTATTCACTGGACTTTAGCTCACTATTTTTATATATATGTATAGGTGAGCGTTCTGGAGGGCAAGCCTAGAAGGGGTCTTTAGCTGAGCCACCGTTTTGAAACCTACCGAGTTGTCTTCTGTGCCTCTGAGTTGGGGCTAGGCCTGGAAGGCCGTTGTCAGGCTTTTGATCGTGAAGTACACTTTTGTTATGTGCCTATGTTATGTATAAGATGTTAAGTTATAAGTTATGTACTGAATGTGGGTAAATTAACGTTTTTGCATGTAAATACTTGTTCATATATATGCATAGCTCATTGGACTATTGGTGTTTTTGTATATTACTTCCGCTAGCCCCGATTATTTTTTATTATATTGATTATACAGGAAGGCCTTTGGTAATCTCGGATTACTGGCCGGTTACGATGCCAAACTTATAAGGGCGGGTTTGGGTCGCGACACTATGTAGCTTCAGATAGGTCCTTGTTCTATTGTTCTTACATGACCTGGGTTGAACCCTGCAGTTTATGAAAGAAGGAATTTTGTTTTGCACATATGTGGAGAAAGGCACAGCACTCTAAGCACAAAACGATTTATTTTTGAAATTGAGAATGAGAAATGAGTTCTTAACCAGGTATTGAACCTACGACTAACCATAGTCAAAATGACTCAACAAAGAAAAACAAAGATAAAACAACCTAACACATCTATTGACACTCGAAATGCCTCAAAACAAGAATCGAGACAAAAAAAAAAACAATAAGCACAACACTCGAATGTGTTCCAACAATGGGAGACCTCTCAGTTCACGAGGAGCCTATTTCTTCGGGTATTGTTTTCCACCCTTTCTCATTTGTGATTCTCACATCACTATGGCACTAAATCTCTAGTTTTCTGAAAAAGCCATTTTCTCACTTTTTCTCTCAGCGGACATCTCTCTATTCTTTAATCTCTCTTATTTTTTATCCCTCCCCTTGATGGTTGATGGATAAATAGGAAGTTGTGGGCTTTTGCCCCTAGTATTCTACTAAATTCTCTTTCTTCCGCTCACAATAGTGACCTTTCCCACAGAGGGGTTAGGGTGCGACTAGATGTGCAACAGACCCGCAACTGATATCGGTTGACGATGCCCCTGGCTTAACTTGATCGAGATGAATTACAGCATGTCCCACTGGCCAGGTATACAATTGATTGGTCTCACACATTGCGTTTCTACGTCCCTATTTCGGGTCAGATGCCAATTTGGGTGTGATCGTCCCAGATGAGGGAACCGAATATCCAGCTCCATTTCTAGTTCGTGCTTCGCACTTGGCTTGATACCTCATTTTTTGGAGGATGAGAAAGCTTTCGGCCCTTTGCTATTAGCTTCAATTGTGCCCTTTCTGGTGAATACATTGATAACGAGGAACAGACAAAAAACCTGACTCAACTGTGCCCCAAGTTCATTATTTTGACCATTTTTTGTTTTGGCTTTCTACTAAAACAAATTTTAACCAACATGAGAGTTAGATTATCATGTTTGTTTGATTTTCTGATTTGAAATCATGCAAGTTAGGTTGTGAGCACTGAAAATTTTCCTTTCTTTGGGTCCAAGAAATGGTCCAATTTTGGAAAAAATGGAATAATTTTCGAGAGAATTAGTCAACCTCATTAAAAATTCTCAAAAACTGTTTTTGCAAATGACCACTGCTCGACCAACATAGAATTTACTATTGAGATGCACAATTTCATATCTGAATTTGATTTGTCTTGCAGCTGAATCTTTATAACGGAATAGGACAATCCGATTTTGAATGAAGCTGAGCCAATTTGCACATGGATAGGATAGCCGAGTTGAACAAGGGTAAACCAATCAACATGGATGAGACAAGCAGGCTGAAAATGATTGGGGCCGAACTTCAGGATGAAGTTGCCTACGTATCCCAAAGATGGGAATCAGGCCATACGTAGTTCCGGGTTGAGGTTCACTTGGGTATTGACACTCTCATTTTGCGCTCTAACTTTTGCCAAGGTCGCCATTCTGGGTTTTCAACTTTGCGAGCTCTGTTTTTCTTTTTCTTTTTTCATTTCTTTTCATCTTTTCTTCTTTTCTTTTTCTTTTCATCTTTTCTTTTTCTTTTCATTTTTTTCATTTTCCTCATTTTTCATTTTTCTTTTTCTTCTTTTTCTCTGCTCTAACTTTTGCCTGGGTCGCCTTTCCGGGTTTTCAGCCCAGTGAGCCTCTCAAGGATAAAAAAGAGTTTAACTTTGTCCATGTTGATTGGCCATAGGATCTCTAAGCCATCTGAATCCAGGAGAATGGTTGCTATTTACTGATGATGTAGGAGCCCATCCAATCGGGTCTGAATTTGCCCTTAGTATTGTGGATAGGAACTCGATTATCCTTTTCTTTTTCTAGCTGCTAGAATTTGGCTTTCTTGCCAGTCTTCATTGGTTTGCGGAATGACTCATCTTTTGAATCTTTGAGCACATCTAACATTTTTGCCCCTAGTTCAAGGGTTGCTTCTGATCTAGCTTTGCAAGCTTCTTTTGATGATATCTGACCTTCTTGATCTAACCTTTTTGCCCCTAGTTCAAGGGTTGCTTCTGATCCGGCCACACAAGCCTTATATTATGATTGATCATTGAACATTCTGAATCAAAGTTCAAGGTTTGAAAGCAAAGGGGTTGAGTCTTGAGACTGCGAGTGATCCTATACTGCACAATCTCAAAATCAATTCCACGCATGTCTTTGCAGGACCACGCAAAATATTTTTTGAAATTTTTTAAGAAAGCGACTAGTCGCTCGTGCTGAAGACAATGTAGAACCAATCTAGATCAAGCTAGGATCTTTCTCAGTACTCACATTAACAAACATGATCTCATTTATTAAGGGCTTAGTATGCCTCTATTCTTCTCAACTGATCAAATTTTGCAAATCCAGAAGAATTCCTCCCTCTTTGTTTTCATCACAGTGTTAGAAAAGTTTTGAAAAGCTTAGGTCAATGCAATGATTTCAAGACACAGAAGAGTAAGTGAAAATCTTTGCCGTTTCATTCAGAACTTCTGGCGCAACTGGCTCAATGGCAGAAACAGACACAAAAGAAAGGGTGTAAAAGACAAACACAAAACAAGATAGTGATGTCCGAGGTAACACCCCCGAAATCACCTGACTCTAACACAACAGGACTGACTCGATACAACAAGACAGACTCAATACAACACAACAGAACTGACTCAATACCCAAGTCAGAAAGTACAATAAATAGCATTTGCAAATTGCTCAAAACAGTGCGTGCCATCCCCATATCTGGAGTAAAATGAGCGCCATCAGCAGGTGATTCATCCCCCGATCACATAATCACATTATCTCCCAAGTTCATCGATCCAGTACCGATAGACTTTGCAGGACCTGGTGCGACGATGACCTCTTTATCAATCAGATCTTGTATTTCATGGCGAAGATGAAAGCAACTGTTAGTGTCATGGCCAGTTTGTTGATGGAAGGCGCAGTACTTGGGAGCATCATGCTTGGCTGAAAGGGGATCCGGGAGAGGCCGAGGCTCAAAGGGTTTGAGATGGCCTTGTCCTATAAGGATTTGGAGAGCTTTGGACAAGGTTATGTAAAGCGGGGCGAAGACCCTCTGGCCTCGGAGTTGGTGCTTCGAGGTTTGTGGAGTTATATTGGATGTACCAGCAAAGGGGTTGGTAGGAGCTGACTGGGTTTGCTGATCTCTTCTGAGTGTAGCATTGGAGCTGAAAGGGGTGTTTCTAGTACGATATCCCTTTTCCCGGCTTGCCCCTTGATTCAGAATGCTCTCATCCTAAGTAGCAAAAGTGTCATCCACAGTCTTTACAACAACTGCGAGCACTTGCTGTTTGTTTAGTCCTTCAGCTTTCAAGGCCTCAACAGCCCACTGAAGATGTTCACAGGGACTAATGCCTGCCCCTACCTTGTTCTTATCACTTGTCTCCACTTTGCCAAGGGATTGGGTCGCTATATCAGAGCAGAGCCTAGTTGTTGTCGACGTGTCATTGTCTAGACCTGAGATAGCTTTAGCCACTTTCACCCACAGCTCGCCCCAAGATTGGGGAGCCTTTTGGCGTGAAATTTCTGGCATGTGATATGGGCGATGACGGAGCCAATATCCCAAAGGCCAAATTTGCCACAGTTCTCTGAAGATCTTCAATCATTCTCATCAGCTCAGAAGTAGTAGGTTCATGGGTTTGAGATGTTTGGGGTTCAAGTGCATCTATCATACACAAGTCCATGCTTTCTGGAATGAACACCTCAGGCTTGGGTAAATGGGCCAGGGTGATGTATATGTTGGGGTTGTAGGTGGATGGCAGTGTATGGATTAGATTGAGGTGTGGATGAGGTACTTGGTTATTGGGGTCTTGAGGTGGAGCTATTGTCAGGTTGTCGATGAGATTCTGGACCTCATGACGAAGGCGGTAGCAATGATCGGTGCCATGACCACGTTGTTAATGATACACGCAGTATTTGGTGAGGTTATGTCTGGCAGAGAGTGGGTCAGGCAGAGGCTGGGGATCAAGGGGTTTGAGATACCCTCTTTCCATCAGGACTTTTAATGCACTTGTTAAGCTCATATAGAGAGGGGCGAAAGTTCTGTCCTGAACTCGAGTTAGGCCGACTGCTTGTGGGTTTGTATTGGCAAAAGGGTCGGCTGTGGCAATTGTATTGATTTCAGTGGGTTTGGGAATAGTGCTACTACCAGCATTGGTACTCCCAGAAATCACCCTCTTTATCGGTTCACTTGTTCTGGGAATAATCCCTCTGTTGAACGCGCTCTTAATCTGAACCCCCAATTCATGCAAACTTTTAAAAGTAAATAGTGGAGCGACTATTAACTTTTGTAGCATATTAGGCCCAAGGTTCTGCACCACTATCCGCACTTGATCCCTCTCAAAAGGGCAATCTGTCATCTGTGCTGCATTTGCTCTCCAACTTGCAACAAATTCCACAAAAGGCTCTGCAGGATTCTGGTGGGTTGCTTCAAGCTCTTGGGTGGTCATTTCAAGTTGTGTATTATAAGAATACTGATCGACAAATGCCTCAGCCAATTCTTTCCAATTCTGCTTCATTTTATCCTCCAACTTGGCGTACCAAGTGGCTGCTATGCCCCGACAGGGTTCTTCCATACAGAGAGAGTTTCTGCGGTTTAGTCAGACCCATCGGTTTCAGGACGTCCAAGAAAAGCCGGATGTGTGTGGCATTTTGAATCTGTCTGGGAGTCGTACGGTAGCCTCGGTGTACCCATCCTTAATGTCGGAAATGGAATTAAGGCCTTGTGCTTTTTTGAATTGCTTCTCAAGGTTTGCAATTTTCACCGAGGTCAAATCGAGATCATTAATATCAAGGGGATAAAGCCTCTTATTAGGCTGCACCAGGGGTTTGGAAACTCGAGCTTGAGCCAATCCTTCTCGGGGATCCGGACCTTGTGAATCTTCAGCTGGCAGAAGTGGGTCAAAGTTCGGCTGGGGTCTCGAGACTGGATGTATGGTAGGTGCCCCAGATGGGCGTTGCATTTCAGCATTGGTCTCATCCTGCATGGCGATTCCCTGGTTTAATGCTGCTATCATGGCCACAACTTCTTCCAGACTCTGTGCCATCACGGATCTGCTAAGTTGAACACAGGTGATATAACTGGTGATTGTCGGATCAGTTGAACTAGTGAGCCCTATATGGCCCTTCTTTGCCCTGCCACTGGCGAAGGAAACACTGGTTGCCATTTGAACTAAATCTCTAACTTGACAAAGTCTATCAACACAAGTCCAATGTACCCGGGGGATATTGGAGCCTTCTAAAGCTATGGTTCCAGGACTACCTTGCAAAAGAGAAAACAGATAGCATCTCAGGCCAATTTCATTAGAATGGATATGATCACAGTTGAATGACTGTATTCCACACTAAATTCTGCCCCAAAACAAATACGAACTTGGTAACTGATATGCACATTCCTGTACAGTTTCACTGCAAAGCACATACCAGTTAAAGAGAACCAAAACACCCCTATGATGGAATAGGGTTACCCTATCCTAGTTTTGTCAGGAACTAGGGGTTCACTATACAGACAAGCGATTTCATACAATTCCTGCATTCGAGTGAGTAACTTGTCCTAGTTTGGAATAGTCTTTATGGTTTTCGATATGCAACTAGGTTGATTGGTCAAAAAGGAACCTCAGCAGGACTACCTAATATACCTCTCACACCTAACACCGAGAAATGAAAGAAGGATCAAACGGTACAGTAATAGTCCAGATCCAAGGGTTGTGTTCCCATCGTGGCAAAGCCCGCAACCGGTCAGTCTTTTGGTAAGCTTTTCCAAGCAAGCCTCTGGCAACCGCTTAAGAATAGCAAATGGCAAAAACTGTGACTTAGGAGCACCAATGCAAATGCAATGAAAAGAAACACATAAGTGTAGATAAAATAATATATCATGAGTTCAAGTCAAGTTCTCTAAATCCCCAACAGAGTTGCCAAAAGCTATAGCTCGACTTTCTCTGTGCCCCATTTCGGAGAGCTCGAATTGGTCCTACAGTTCGGACTCCTATCAAGGTTCTGAATCTAGTCTCACAAGCGCAATGTGAAACTGATAATCACCAAAGAGTCCAATCCGGCAAATCATTTTGGAAAATTGATTTTAGATCAAATAATGTCAAAATTGGATTGCTTTGCCAGATTATAGAGTCGCCACCTAAATATTTTATTTTGGAAAAATTTAGGAAACCCTAACTCGTGCCAAAGGCTACGTGTCTGTCATTATCAAAGTTGCCTCGGCTCGGGAACTTAGGTATGACAGGGGAAGGTCCTGAAATGAGCACCTCCGCTTGCCCGATCAAAGGATCGACCTCTACTAAGCATGATATGTTGTTTTATAAACACATGTGTTCTTATTCCGGTTATTAGCTAACTTTACTATGTGACGCACACAAGCAATTATAGACTAAAATCACAAGAATTGGAACATTTCAACTCATGTTTATTTTCGAAAATGGTTTGAAGTTGCCACCCTCAAGTGGGCTAAAACGCGGATTTGCCACCAAACATGATGGGCTTAAAACATGATTTGCCACTTCGCAAAGTGGGCTTTAAAACTCTCATTCGTTGAATTGTCCCAATTCAAACAATCAAGCCTTCATCCACAGGCATTCAAGCAGTTAATCAATTAAGCACATAGCCTCATGGCAAGCATGCGAATCATGGTAATATGGCAAACACACTCATGCAAGTATGCTAAAGCATAAAGACTCACCGAGTACTCCAAGCCAAAACAAAAACTAGTTAGAAATATGCATGATCCCAACTATGTAAGATGCCTAATGCAACATTTGTAATAATGCAATTAATAGGCTCGGCTACTAATATGGCATATGATACAATTTGAACAACATGCTTTGAAACACGTATTCAAAGAAGATATTGAAATACAATGCAGTTTAAATGATGTGCCGAGCCTCGGTGCATGCAAGACAAATGAATGATGCAACATGCAAAGCATAAGGCATGCTAATTGAAACATGATCCCTAAGCTAACCATCAAAAGCGATTAAATAAAAGGGAGAAAGACATGGGGTTAGAAGATATGCACACACACACACACGCTTATTACAACATTACAGCCTCTCGAAGGAGCGTCCGAATGAATAAGCTAAGCTAATCTAAGCTAAGTTAATTATTACAACACAAAACTAATTAACTATTCTAGTTAACTAATTATTATAAACCAAAATTGAATAACTAGCTATGCTTAACTAATTAAAGTAATTAAACTAATTAACTATCCAAGCTAATTAAATAATTACAACACTTGAATGGATGAATGAATTAGCTACTACTAATTAATTAAACAAAGAAAATAAATAGCCTCGAGGGTGAGGGAGGCATGCATGCTCGATTGGCTTCCTCTCGAAAACCTACCACCTTGCCATCGAATGCCTCTGTTTGCACTCGTTTGATCTCTAAAAATTGTGCCAACTTCTAGAATGCTTCTACTTCAACTCAGGAACACACTGGTGCAAATTTCATTTCTGGCTGGTCGGCTACCAATAGTGGCTGTCGGCTACCATTGGTGGCTGGTCGGCTGCTTCTGGTGGCCGGTCGGCTGATACAAGTGCCCCGGTCGGCCACTGCTTTCCTGAACTTCCTTTTTTTGCTACAACAAAGAGTAGACTGAGGCAAAGTAGTGTATTTTCAAGGAGTGTATATACTGCTACCCTCTTTATCATTACACAAATTCAAAGGAGTGTAACTCCTGATTCCCAAACCATTAACCAAGCATTTTCAATGCATGATGGCCTAAAAACCAAGCTTGTACAATTTCAATGAGTGCAAAACAAGACTCGACAAAACCACAACCCTATCATGCATGATCAAGGGTGATGGTGACCAAGAATAATGGCACGTTTCATCACTTTAAGTATAAAACGTCCCATTTTTCTTGTATTCGGATTTATGTCTGATCCGAACACATGCAATGCAGCACAAAGATGGTTAGCTTGCCTCTTTTACTTGTCCAGTTTTATTTACTCATTTTACATTACCGATTAGTCCTTCAACCGATTAAGTCCAAAGTGAGAGTCCTCTAATTGAAAGTAGGCTTAAACCACAAGTGCCTTGAGCATGAAAGAGTCCTCATGCCGTTGGTTAGTAGAAACCCTCAAGAGAGGATTAAAACCATTAAGCACAAGTGTCTCAATTTCACACTCAAGCCAACAAAGGGTTCAAAGTCACTTTCAAAATAAATGGAAGAGTGAAGAAGAGAGGGAGATGGCAGAGATTTCAGTGCTAAAATGGGATGGAAAATGACACTAAAACATGCAAACAACTCATGCAAGTCATGTTTAAAAGCCTAAAATATTAAGCTAGTGAAGATCACAACACTATAGGCATGCAATATAAAGCTCAAAAGGTACAAACACTTCAACACAGTCTCAACACAGCCTAAAAGGAGTCCTAAAACATGTTTGAAATAGCTAGAATAGGAGGCCAAAACATAGCACAAGTTAGATTATTAAGCACAATTGCACTACAAGCATACAAAGCAAGACTCATATGACCAAACCAGCCCAAAACAGAGTTAAAACTAGTAAAAAAAAGTGGCTAAAACATGCTGAGAATAAGCTAAGTTAAGCTACAAAAACATGCTACCATGTGATGCTAAATAGGCATGCAAGTGAGACACAATGAGGGGAGGCTAACCCCTCCATTTTTGAACTTCAAAACATGCTTTCCACCACTGAAATAACTCTAAATTTTAGTGGTTTAAAGGTCCAAAAAGTTTGATTTTAATATGCTAAGAAATGGCACAAAAGCTTAACAAGTAAAAAGACAAGAATGGTGGACCACCCCTTAACTGAAAATGGCCTCAAACCAACATGTTTAGGTCATAAAAGTAGAGGTTTTTGTATTTGAAAATCAGGCCAAAAATAGTACAAAAAGATGGTAAAACAAGTTATGTAAAACAAGTTTCAAAAGGTGAGTTTTATACCTCTCGAAACACAACACACTCTAGGCACAAATGAGGCACCAAATCAAGCTAAAATCACCTTCTAAAGCTCAAAGAAGGTCCCAAGGAATCTCAGCCCAAAGATAAGCAACTTTGATCAAGGGTTGATAAGCAAACTAGAAGTGTATCTCTACTTGCATGCACAAAGGGCAAGAGAGAGAGAGAGAGAAATCTAAAGAGAGAGAATTGTAGAGAGAGAGAGATTTTTAGAGAGAGAGAGGCTCCCAAAACTTGATAACCTTGCAATATGAGAGATATGGCCTCTATATATAGAAAAAAGAGAGCCTTGGTCGAAAATATCTAAAAATGGGACAGCTAGAGCTGTGCAGAGCAGCTGGAGGAGAAATATCTGCAAAACATCTGAGTTTTGGACACCAGTGGCCAACCGGCCATCATCGGTGGCCGACTGAACACATCCGTGGCCGACCAGCCACACCTGTGGCCGACCAGCCACTACCAGCGGTTGATAGCAAAAATCTGCTCTCCAAGTCCAACTTCAAATAGGCATAACTCCTTCATCTGGACTCCTTTTCAAATCATTCTTAAGCCTAAATTGAATCCCCGGAAGTCTTCTTTCCAATGGTGGCAGTCTCACATCAAAATTCGAAGTGTGCTAAGAGATATGCTTCTTTTAGTGTAAACTGCTCTGTTTTAGTCCTCACGGATTGATGCCTAACTGCTCCTCAGCTAGTTTTCTTCCCTCCTCTCCTATTTTCTTCAACTCCAAACCTCTAAACAAGATGTTTTAAAGATTTTTTCAAAAAGTTTACCTCTCCTTCATTTATTTTCACTTTGTCCTTGCTCGGTTTACCGAAAAGCGCAACATTTATCAAAATGCGAGTCTCGGAACATCATAGAATCATTTTTCAAAAATATTTTGCAAGAGAGGGTTTCAAGGGCTAAAAAACATTTTAGTCAAAAGGCTTTGGTCCAAAAAGGGGTGTGAAGTTGGGATTTGAAGCTCCTCTTATTGAAAAAATTGAATTTTTGCACTGCACAACTTTCATCACCAAGTAAACAATCAGTGACGCCCAAGTCTTAAGGGCGGTCAAAAATGGGGTGTTTACATTGGCCAGTCTACAATGGCCTCAATTTTCTGTGAATCCACTGATATGCCGTCTTTGGCGATTATATGTCCCAGAAATGCTACACTATCACGCCAAAATTCACATTTGGAAAGTTTTGCATATAACTTCTTCTCTCTTAGAATCTATAAGGCAGTTCTCAGATGATTTTCACGTTCTTCCTTGCTTTTGGAATAAATCAAGATATCATCCATAAACACAACTATAAATTCATCTAGAAATTGTTTAAAAACCCAATTCATTAGGTCCATGAACGCAGCAGGTGCATTGGTTACCCCAAATGGCATTGCCAAAAACTCATAGTGCCTATATCTAGTTCTGAATATAGTTTTCTCTATGTCTTCTACCTTAACTTTTAGCTGGTGATACCCGGATCTAAGGTCTATCTTAGAGAACACTTGTGCTCCTTGCAGCTAGTCAAATAGGTCATCTATTCGAGGTAGTGGGTATTTATTCTTGATCGTCACTTTGTTCAACTCCTAATAGTCTATACACAGTTTCAAAGATCCATTTTTCTTTTTGACAAACAAAACTGGAGCACCCTATGGTAAAGTGCTCGGGCGAATAAATTTCTTGTCTAACAATTCCTGAAGTTGAGTTTTCAATTCTTTCAATTCAGAAGTCGACATTCTATATGGGGTTTTGGAAATCGGTTGTGTTCCGGGTACAACATCAATATTAAACTCAATTTCCCTATCAATTAAATTTCTGGGCAATTCATTTGGAAGCATATCAGGGAATTCATTTACTACAGAGATGTTCTCTATAATAGGACTATCAAAAGTCATAGTCAAAACACAACACCTATACCCTCTACATCCCTTCCTAAGCAGTTTAACAGCTTTCATGGTAGAAATTAAGTATGGGAGAGGAACTACCCAATTTCCAGTAAACACAAACTCAGGTAATCCAGGTGGATGAAATATAACAGACTTATTCACACAGTCAATAGTTGCACAGTACTTCGTTAACCAGTCCATACCCCATATGCAATCAAAATGATCAATTCCCAAAGGCAATAAATCAATATACAATGTCACATCACCAATCACAATACCACATACTGGATAAACATAAGCACATACCATAGAACCCCCAAATGGCGTAAACACAGACAATAAATAGTTTATGGGTTCTAACAGTCTAATTAATTTCTGAGAAAAGGCATGCGCCACAAATGAGTGTGTAGAACCAGAATCTATCAAGACATACGCATTTTGAGCACAGATAAAAATTATACCTAACACCACAGACTCGATGTTTTGTACATCCCTTGGCACCAGTGTGAATACTCTTCATTGCCTTAATGTTTCATTTCTAGGATCACTTCTACCATTCGTTCTTGCATTTGATCTTGTTACAGAGGCAGATCCGGCTGAACTTGTCATAGGGCGATTAGCATGTTCGGACCTAAGTGGACAATCCTTCATTACATAGCCTATTTTGCCACACCGATAACAGGCACCAGATACACGGTAGCACACACCTCTATGCTTTCTTCCACAATCAGGACAGTTTCGAAAAGATCCACTACTCTGCCTAGAGCTACTGGAGGATCTCGTGTTTTGCTTCTTCGAAAATGACCGACCTTTCTTGAAGTTGAATCCAACTCTTTTACCTCTCCATTCAGTTGTTAGAGTTGTAGCTTGTTTCTTTGCCGCTAGAATGGCCTCTGCCATCAATGCTCTATCAAGTACTTCTACATATGTAGGTAATTTCAGTACACCTACTCGGTCAAACACATCCAGGTCTAATCCCCCTCCAAATTTCTGAGCCTTCTTGTAATCTGTATCGACCATATGAAAAGCAAATCTAGCCAACTCTGTGAACTTCGCCTCATACTCGGCTATGAACATCTTCCCTTCTTAGAATTTAGAAACCTTTTGGTCCCGAAAGCACTGAGAAAAGTATTTATTGTAGAAAATCTCATTGAATTGTGCCCATGTCATGTTCCCATTGCTATTTTGGATTAGTAACCACCATCTTCGAGCTTCATCTTTCAAGGTGTAAGTGGCCAAGAGAACCTTCTGAGTCTCAAGCCAGGGAAATACTTCAAATAATTTTTCCATCTCGAGTAACCATGTCTCTGCCTTCAATGGTTCAATACCACCTAAGAAAGTTGGCGGTTTCATCTTCATGAACTTCTGAGTTAGGTTTATAATGTCATTGTTGTCCAGTTCAACTTGTATCGGCGAAGGTGTAGGGGGCAGAGGTTGTTGCTTGTTAAGGCTGCTAGCATTTGTTCTATCTGACTCATTTGAGCCTAGGAAGATTCACTTGTATCATTACCCTTTGCATTCTCCATGTTGCTATAGGTAAACAAAGCAATAATAAACATAGGCCAATAACTCTTTTCACAACGTTCAGAGTATTTCAGTTTCAGTTCATTCTTCTTCCATTTCATATGTTCGTAGCCAGATTTAGTTGCATAGTTACAGAAATTAACGCACACTCACACATGCAGATGAAATGTCCCTACTTCTTTCTAGGACATCCTATAGCTCATATGGACTCATGTGTGCAGTTTAACTTGTGCTCTGATACCACTCTATCACAACCCAAATCTGCCCCTATAGGTTTAGCGTCGTAACCGGACAGTAATCCTTAGATTACCAAAGGCCTCCGTACAAAATAACATAGAATTAAGGGGCTAGCGGAAGCAAATATACAAAATACAACGTCCAATGAGTTGTGCAGACATGTGATAGAAATTTTCAAACTTTATATATATATAGACACGTGACATCATAATTACAGTAGTCCCATGTCACATTCATTACAGATATAATCAGAAGGGGACTTAGCCCAATGTAATGATAAATAGAAAACTTGTTCATATTCCAAAAAGAAAACAAAGTCTTAACGTTCACAAAACATGACCACTCGACTCTTTTTGAAACCTCCTCGGGAGGCACAAAGGGTGGCCGACAAAATAGAAGTCCAGGCGATCAACTCTGAGCCTGGTTACGTGCCTAGTCACTTACATACATAAATGATAGAGTGAGCGGAAGCTTAGTGAATAATAATAGAGTAAAGAGTTTTATGAATGATGTCCAGAACAGTTTCCAAATCTCATAGCAAATCGGAATCATATTCATGCTCGTATTAGAAACAGAATCATATTCTTATTTACATTCAAATCATGCGTGGTACATCCATTAGCATTAACATATCTCTTTGGTCAAGCATATCAAGTTCCATAAAGGAACCTCCGGTACCGGGTAACATATCTCATACATGGACCACAGTATTGTTTATCCCGAACAAGGGCCTCATGACCATAAGCCACAGTATTATATTCCCTGGGCAAGGGCCTCTGCTAAGGATACCACAAATACATTTCAAAAATATGAATCATCATTCATGGAATCACGAAATAGCCTTTTGTATCATTCAAAGACAGTTCATATCATATCATAGTGTTTAGAAAGTATTTCATATCAAACATAGCTTTACTAAGTTATTACTCACAGATAATTGGCACAGATAGCTTGATAGCAACCAATGGATCAACAACTATGGTGCATGACCTACACAAACATAACAGATACACATACTGAAACACACGCCCAGATCGAACTTAACTTATGTCATTTCGTTCTTAGTGTGTTTCTAGCTTTTATCCTCATTATTATGTCTTAATCTTGGCCTAGGACTGCCTAGGATGCAATAAGGATGCCAAAACATGTTGTTCAACACTTAGTCAAATTTGCTGAAAACAGGGTCCTCATCTGAACGGAGGTCCAAAAATGTAAGTGGTTGCTGGAGCGCAACTTCCTTCGCTTGAACGGTCTGTAAACTCTGCAAAAGTACTAGTTGTGTGATTTTTTCGCTCGAACGGTCGCTCGAGCATAAGACCGAGGTCTCCACTCGAGAGCAACTCATCGCTCGAGCGGTCTGCAAAACATAGAAACTTCTAGGAGCATGTAATTTACGCTCAAGCCAACTTTTGATCGCTCGAGTGGAGGTGCAAAAACAAAGGTGGTCGCTCGAGTGTAGGATCTATCACTCGAGCGGAGAGGCAAAATTCTTGAATTTCTAGATTGCACTCCGAAGCTTAAAACTTGAATTCAAAACTGAAATTCATGTTCTTTTGGGCCAAAACCTTAAGGAAACTTGTGTGAACTTGGAAAACTTTGTAAATTCAGGATCATTTCGCAAAATCAAGGCCCAAAAGCATATCAATTCTTCAAAACCAAACTTGAACGATATGTATTCATAACATGCATATGTTAATTCATGTTCTACACTTGAAGACATGACCAATTGATGTCAAATGGTGTGAAATGAGACTAGTTGTCAAAACCATGCTAGAGTGAACACATGTATGTATAAATTTCTTGGAATCAAACTCAAAACATGAGAAAATGGGCATATGCGCATGAATCATGTTCAATTCTACCATCTAGCCTTAATTCTCTTTGAATAATGCATAAGTAACTTAAACTCATAGAATGTGAGTTAATTTCTTACTTAAAGTCCACAATTCGCTTTAAATTCTAGTTAGGCTCAACAAACTATCACCAATTCCTTTCAATTCTTGAGCATCCTTAGCAATTCTCTCTTATTCTTCTTGACTTTAATCTCC
Source organism: Camellia granthamiana (assembly GCA_036172215.1). Classification (NCBI taxonomy): domain Eukaryota; kingdom Viridiplantae; phylum Streptophyta; class Magnoliopsida; order Ericales; family Theaceae; genus Camellia; species Camellia granthamiana. Next base: position 27,363,588 of record CM069903.1, on the reverse strand, counting down.
TTCTTGGTCTCTCTTTCCCTCTCACGTTTGTTGTGTGTATAGGCTCAATGATGAAGAAAATGAATGAGTTGAAGCACATAAAGAGCCTTATATAGGCTTACCCAGTAGTGATTAATTAAAGTTAATCAAATTGACATTACTTATTCTAATTTAATTGTTTCGAATCGAATTTTAATTAAACTTACTATAAATTTCTAAAAACTTCAAATAACTCAGAAACTAAGTCAATTTCGTAATCGGATGCCAATAAGACCTTCAATTCGTAGAACAGAAAAAAATTAGAGATAGATATTCCTATGCAAAACAGATAGAAACTCATATATCACATAACGCATGCAATTAATGCAAAATTTTCACCTTAATTACTTATTAAACATTCTTAATCATGATTTAATAAGTAATCATAAGTCAGAATTGTTACAACCCTAATTATTTTAACCAAAATCCAAATTGCCAAACGAGCCTTTAGTGCCCGTATAAACGTTGCATCTATTGATAAACTCAAATTTGGCAACATAACAATGCTCATTCCTTGTGCCAAAAAATAAAAAAATAAAATAAAATAACAATGCTCATTCCTAAATATATAGTATTTTTTTCCACTTTTTGTCTTACCTACAATCTTCACGTTTATTTTTAATTTTTATAACTTCTCCTGTTTTCTTTCACTTAATTTTTTTTTTTTCAATCAATAAAAAATCAACAGTGTGCTATGAAAACCAATCCATTAGTCTTTTATTAATTGACAAAAAATATGTTACAATTTCAAAAAAAAAATAAGTAAATAAAAAATGAGCAGCTGTAGGACAATCTGAAAATTAGAAAGCTATAACAAACATTCATTGAATTGTAGGCTTTTATATAATAAAATAAATATATAGATACCAATAGTTTATGATATTTATGAGAAGTGGAAAGGCTGCACTTAAATGAGATATTTTTGTTTGTCAATATAATAGTACAAAATAAATCAATGCCCTATCCAGTTAAACATATGGTAGTACAAAATAAATTTATAATTATTTTAAATTTTGTTAATTAATATTTTAACAAAAAATTAAAGTAAAAAATTATAAATCAATGCACATGACCAAAAAAAAAAAAAAATCAAACGCATGGGAGTGTAACTCTTCCTATTTAAAAAAATAATAATTAAAAAAAAAAAACAACAAAATTGAAGTACAGCTTCTCTCCCGTCCTTCATTGGATTGGAGAGGTCTAGTCCAACCAATTATGGGATTATATTGGGATCTAAACGTTCATTAATATCAAAAATCATGTTTATCAGATATTGATAATAACTTAATCAAATCACATTTATTAAAAAAATAAACAAATTATTTTTAAAATCATAAAATCTATCCATATTTTTTTTCAACAAATCTGATTCAACCAGGAAGTTATTGATATTTGATCAATTTAATCTTCAATATGAATAATATGTTAGAAAAAATGGTGTTTTATATGGCTTATTTTGGGCCAACTTTAAGGCCAAAATTAAGTGGGTCCCAAACGTCTTTTGAAGTGGGTTCGAAGAGGTGACGTGTTCCTTACCGCGTGGCAAGTCACACGGTGAAGACAGAACATCAAAACCATTTGTGGGTGAATGGGAAGTTGACGTCGTTTTCGAATTTAACATTAATTTTTTAGACAAAGTTCATTTGAATTTTTTCAATAAAATTATTGTGAGAATTTTATTTAAATATAAATTTATTTTTTGGTTTCCTAAAAAAAGATTAAACTATTCAAATAGTTGAATATAATTATTCCAAACAGTGAAGGTTTTTGTTATGATTAAACTATTCAAATAGTTTAATAAAATTTATTCCAACAGTGTAGAACTTTGTCCACCAACGGCTATTTGTTTTTCAAATTGTTTGGAAGGAAAAACTATTCCATGTGCAACGGCAGAAACTGTTTGAACAGTTTGCACCTATTCATTTGAATCTCATCTGTTCATTCAAAATTGGAACCTGTTCGGACATCAGTGTTTTTCTATAAATAGAGCCATATTCCAGCAGTCTTAGTATTCGAAAAATCAGTCTAGATTTTGTCTCATTACTGTCCATTTTGTTTTGGTGCATTTTATTCTTCATATATAATTTTAGGAATAAATATTCAAAGAGTTAGAACACATGTTTGGTTCACCGAACAATTTGTTTTGGAGTGCTACTACAAATTGGTTAAGATCATTGTATCCTGGGAGATAGACGCCACTCAACCGTGAGCACCGTAGCGGGGCGAATCTGTCTTAAGGATAGAGTGTCACACACTCGACTTGGTCTTTGAATTATTTATTCGGTTCTACAAAATAAATACTATGAGTTTTATTTTATTTTGTTTGAATTATTTTTATTTATTTTATTTACACAGAAGATTGTTCCAACAATCTTAAGACAGATTCGAATTTATTCTGTTACAGAATTTTTTCGTTTGTTTCCTTTTCTCTTTCTTCTTTTAAGAAAATTATTTTTTGTAAATTTACAAAATAATATTCTGGTTGGAAAAACAAATAGTGATTATATGCTATTTGACAGATAGTAGTAATATACTGTTTATTTTCTTTGATAACTAGTAGTACGATACTGGTGTCATTAGCAATTCAGAATATATTTTTGTGAAATTTTTTTCAGAAATTAATTTTGGGTTTTAGAAATTATTTTCTGAGTTTTCATTACTTAAAATTCTGTTTTAGTATTTTAATTACTGTAGTGTTACTAAAATCAATTTTCGGTGTGGAATTAATTTGGTTGAATAAAATTTTATTTTATTTCCAAATTAATTGAAATATAAAAGTTATTTTCTTATTTCTTTTATTTTACAGAATTTAATATTTCTGTGTGGAATTACTTTGGTTGAATAAAATTTTATTTTATTTCCAAATTAATTGAAAAATAAAAGTTATATTCTTATTTCTTTTATTTTACAGAATTTAAATTTCATGTGTGGAATTAATTTGGTTGAATAAAATTTTATTTTATTTCCAAATTAATTGAAAAATAAAAGTTATATTCTTATTTCTTTTATTTTACAGAATTTAATTTCTTGTTTGAAATTAATTTGGTTGAATAAAATTTTATTTTATTTCCAAATTAATTGGAAAATAAAAGTTACATTCTTGTTTCTTTTATTTTTTTACAGAATTTAATTCTGTGCATTTGGTTTAATTTTCTGTGTAGTATAAATTCTAATTATAATTTTGTTTTATAAATTAGAATTGATGGCTACTAAAACAAATGCCTAAACAAGTACTACTGTGGTGGCTGCAATTGCACCAAACCTCTCTCCTGTGGTGACAGTACCAATAAATCATGGAGAGAAGCCAGAGAGGTTCTCAGGAACTGACTTTAAAAGATGGCAACAGAAAATGTTGTTCTATCTTACAACTTTGAACCTGACTCGTTTTTTCCGTGAAGATGCTCATATCCTGAAAGAGGATGAAATCGACCGGCAAGTGGTTGCTGCAGTTGATGATTGGAAACATGCCGATTTCCTTTGCCGGAATTACATCTTGAACGGACTTGACAACACATTATACAACGTTTACAGTCCAATCAAGACAGCAAAGGAACTTTGGGAATCGTTGGAGAAAAAGTACAAAACGGAAGATGTCGGCTCAAAGAAATTTGTGGTTGGCAGATTCTTGGATTTTGTAATGGTTGATTAAAAAACTGTGATCAGCCAAGCTCAAGATTTCCAACTCATTTTGCATGACATTCACGCAGAAGGCATGTCTCTCAGTGAATCCTTCCAAGTTGCAGCCTTAATTGAAAAATTACCAAAAGGCTGGAAGGAATTTAAGAACTACTTCAAACACAAGCGCAAAGAAATTTCTATGGACGAGTTAATTGTGCGTTTAAGGATTGAGGAGGACAACCGCAATTCTGAAAAACGGGCTGGTAAGCATCCTATGGAGTCTAAGGCAAATGTAGTGGAACATGCTTCAAAAACCAAGAAACGAAAGTCTTTTGGAGAAAGTTCATCACAAGGCTCTAAAGGGGGGAAAAATAAAAAGTACAAGTTTAATAGCAAATGTTACATTTGTGATAAAGAGGGACATCGGGCCAAAGATTGCCGTAGCGAAGGCAAAAGCAAAAGGAGAACAAGCAAGAAGCCTACTCAAGCCCATAAGACCAAAGTGGACAATATTTCTAATGGTGTCGATGACATCAATCTTTCTGCAGTTGTTTCCGAGGCAAATCTTATCGAAAATCCTAAAGAATGGTGGGTGGATACTGGTGCTACTCGTCATATTTGTACCGACAAAAAGATGTTCACATCTTATTCTACAGTGGACAATGGTGAACAACTTTTTATGGGCAACTCCTCAACTTCCAAAGTTGAAGGACAAGGAAAGATTGTTCTCAAGATGACATCAGGAAAGGAACTCACTCTTAACAATGTGCTGCATGTACCGGACATTCGCAAGAATCTTGTTTCCAGATCTTTGTTGAGTAAAAATGGGTTTAGGCTAGTATTTAAGAGTGATAAATTTGTACTTACTAAGAATGGGATGTATGTAGGAAAATATTACATGTCTGATGGCCTTTTCAAGTTAAATGTAATGACCGGTGTACCCTCAGTTATTAATAATACTACATCTTCTTCTTACTTGCTTGAGTCTTCAAATTTATGGCATGGTATACTAGGACATGTTAATTATGGATCTTTGCGTAGATTAATTAATATGGAATGTTTACCTAAATTTGACATTGATTCAAATCATAAATGTGAAATTTGTGTTGAGGCAAAATTATCTAAAACTCTTTTTCATTCAATTGAAAGAAGTACGGAACCACTTGAATTAATACATAGTGACATTTGTGATTTTAAATCAATTCAAACTAGAGGTGGGAAAAAATATTTTATCACTTTTATAGATGATTATACTAGATATAGTTATGTTTATTTAATTCGAACCAAGGATGAAATTTTGGAAACTTTCATTCAATATAAGAATGAAGTTGAAAATCAACCTGGTAAGAAAATCAAGAAACTTAAAAGTGATAGAGGTGGTGAATATGAATCACCTTTTGGAGAATTTTGTAAAGAACATGGAATAATTCATCAAACCACCGCTCCTTATTCACCTCAGCAAAATGGAATTGCTGAAAGGAAAAATAGGACTTTAAAAGAAATGATGAATGCCATGTTAATAAGTTCTGGATTACCTCAGAACTTGTGGGGGGATGCAATACTTTCTGCTAATTATATACTTAATAAAGTACCCCGAAAGAAAGTGAATCAAACACCTTATGAATTGTGGCATAGAAGAGTACCGTTCTACAAATACTTAAAAGTGTGGGGGTGTTTGGCTAAAGTGGCTATTCCTAGTCCTAAAAAGACTAAGATAAGTCCTAAGACCATTGATTGCATTTTCATTGGTTATGCTAAGAATAGTAGTGCATATCGGTTTTTGATTCATAAATTAGAACATACCGAAATGCATGTAAATACTATTATTGAGTCAAGGAATGTATCATTCTTTGAACATGTATTTCCAAATAAGACTGGACAAGAGACTAGTAACAATAAAAGATCTCATGATGCTATTACTAGTCATGATCAAGAACAAGAGCAAGAGTTAGAGGAAGAGTAACCTAGGCGTAGTAAACGTGCTAGAACTTCAAAATCTTTTGGTCTAGATTTCCTAACATATTTATTAGAAAATGAGCCTTTAACTTTTAAAGAGGCTATGTCCAGTCCTGAAGCTCCTTTATGGAAAGAAGCTGTCAACAGTGAAATTGAATCCATCTTGCAAAATCACACTTGGGAATTGGTAGATTTGCCACCAGGTTGTAAACCTCTTGGGTACAAGTGGATTTTCAAAAGAAAATTGAAAGCGGATGGATCAATTGACAAATACAAGGCAAGACTTGTGGTCAAAGGTTTTAGACAAAAAGAAGGTCTTGATTACTTTGACACATACTCACCGGTTGCTAGAATAACATCCATTAGAATGTTAATTGCCATTGCATCTCTATACAATCTAGAAATTCGTCAAATGGATGTGAAAACCGCTTTCTTAAATGGTGAGTTAAATGAAGAAATTTACATGAAACAACCAGAAGGTTTTTCTGTTTCAGGAAAAGAAAAGAAAGTGTGTAAATTGGTTAAATCATTATATGGTTTAAAACAAGCGCCAAAGCAATGGCATGAGAAATTTGATAAGGCTATGATGTCAAATAGATTCAAAATTAATGAGTGTGACAAATGTGTTTATATTAAAAACACAGATAAAGGTTATGTCATTGTATGTCTTTATGTAGATGATATGCTCATCATTGGTAGTAATAATGACATGATTAAAACTACTAAGAAAATGTTGAATAAACATTTTGACATGAAAGACATGGGCATTGCTGATGTAATTCTTGGTATGAAAATTACCAAAACATCAGAAGGATATGCTTTGTCACAATCTCATTACATTGAGAAAATACTTGACAAATTCAGCAAAGATGATGATTATCTTGCTAGAACACCTGTAGATGTTAATTTGTATCTTTCTAAGAATGTACAGGATAGTATTTCTCAATTAGAGTATGCCCAAATTATTGGAAGCTTAATGTACTTGATGAACTGCACTTGCCCAGATATAGCTTATGCAGTAAGTAAATTAAGTAGATATATGAGTAATCCAGGAGTAGAACACTGGAAAGTAATTATAAGGGTTCTGAGATATCTCCGATTTACTCGTAACATTGGGCTTAATTATACTAGATATCCAGCAGTACTTGAAGGTTACTATGATGCAAATTGGATATCGGATACTAGAGACTCAAAGTCCACCAGTGGGTATGTCTTTACTCTTGGTGGGGTGGCTGTATCTTAGAAATCTTCCAAACAGACTTGCATTGCTAGGTCTACTATGGAATCTGAATTCATAGCTTTAGACAAAGCAGGGGAAGAAGCAGAATGGCTTCGCCACTTCCTTGAAGATATTCCAATATGGCCAAAACCGATGCCTGCTATATGCATGCATTGCGATAGTCAATCAACAATAGGTAAAGCACAGAGTCATATGTATAACGGTAAGTCTAGACACATTCGTTGTCGACATAATACCGTAAGACAACTACTCTCTAATGGAATTATTTCCATTGAATATGTAAAGTCTAAAGACAACATAGCAGATCCACTAACCAAAAGGTTAGCAAGAGAGTTAGTTGAGAATTCATCGAGGGGAATGAGACTTAAGCCTATTAAATAAGAGTTACCACAACGGCAACCCAACCTAGTTGACTGGAGACCCTAAGATCTAAGTTCAAAGGGACAACCGAGTTGTGAATGACTCAGAAGGATCACTGGGGAGTCTAACTCCTACCCATTTCTTTGATGAAATAGTGATGTCTGCCGCGTTTGAGGTTAAGTAAAATTTTAATGATTCTTATATCTAGGTAAATCTAATGGAGTATGGCAGGATACTCTTCATAAGAATCACCTATGTGAGTATGAACTGGGTCGGTTCTATGAGATTTGTGAAGGGCTACAATTCTCTAGAGCACTCATGAAAGACCAGGTTGTTCAAGGCCAAAATGAACACAATAGTGAGAACTAAACTGTGTCTGGGGATATACTGTGTAAGTTCTATTGTCTTGGTTTACACAAATGGCTGAACAGTTCAAGACATCATGATCACTGGTTAGCTAGTAAATCCGATAGTGTCTCACAAAGAAAGGTTCAAAGCCAAAAGCTACCTATCCTTCGCAGAATATTTCCAATTTCTGTACTCTCTGTAATTAGATCATGTTGTTGCATTTTCTCTCCGTCAAATTCCATTCTTGTAGGGGATTGTTAGAAAAAATGGTGTTTTATATGGCTTATTTTGGGCCAACTTTAAGGCTAAAATTAAGTGGGCCCCAAACGTCTTTTGGGGTGGGTCTGAAGAGGTGACGTGTTCCTTACCGCGTGGCAAGTCACACGGTAAAGACAGAACATCAAAACCATTTATGGGTGAATGGGAAGTTGACGTCGTTTTCGAATTTAACATTAATTTTTTAGATAAAGTTCATTTGAATTTTTTCAATAAAATTATTGTGGGAATTTTATTTAAATATAAATTTATTTTTTGGTTTCCTAAAAAATGATTAAACTATTCAAATAGTTGAATATAATTATTCCAAACAGTGAAGGTTTTTGTTATGATTAAACTATTCAAATAGTTTAATAAAATTTATTCCAACAGTGTAGAACTTTGTCCACCAACGGCTATTTGTTTTTCAAATTGTTTGGAAGGAAAAACTATTCCATGTGCAACGGCAGAAACTGTTTGAACAGTTTGCACCTATTCATTTGAATCTCATCTGTTCATTCAAAATTGGAACCTGTTCGGACAGCAGTGTTTTTCTATAAATAGAGCCATATTCCAGCAGTCTTAGTATTCGAAAAATCAGTCTAGATTTTGTCTCATTACTGTCCATTTTGTTTTGGTGCATTTTATTCTTCATATATAATTTTAGGAATAAATATTCAGAGAGTTAGAACACAGGTTTGGTTCGCCGAACAATTTGTTTTTGAGTGCTACTACAAATTGGTTAAGATCATTGTATCTTGGGAGATAGACGCCACTCAACCGTAAGTACCGTAGCGGGGCAAATCTGTCTTAAGGACAGAGTGTCACACACTCGACTTGGTCTTTGAATTATTTATTCGGTTCTACAAAATAAATACTGTGAGTTTTATTTTATTTTGTTTGAATTATTTTTATTTATTTTATTTACACAGAAGATTATTTCAACATAATACACCCAACGAGTCTTACAAAATGAACGATTTAAATTATGAAGACGAACTAATATAGACTTCAAGAAATTCTCACCCTCTAAAAAACACTTGTTCCATTTCACACTGAATTGCAATCAGCTTGCTTGGTTAGGTTTTTCAAAAAACATTTTTCAGAAAATTTTACTTTCTTGTTTTTCGTGGTTTTTTTGTTTTTATTGAATTTTTTAAATATTTTAAGCAATTTTTTTTTACTTTTTAGACATAACTAACATAAATATACCTTAAAAATAAAAAAATTGTGAAAAAAACCTTTTAAAAATTCACTAAATACCAAAAATATATTTTTTTAAAAAAGCGAGAATTCAGTACATTTTTTTGTATTTTTATGTATTTTTTAAAATATTTTTTCACAAATTTTTTACTTTTTAAATATATCTACGTAAGGTGTATTTAAAAAAATTTAAAAAAAATATTAAAAATTTTAAAAATATTCACTAAAAACAAAAAAATACGAAAACCAAAAAACTCAATTTTAAAAAAATTTAATCTAAAAAACTTAAATCAAACTCACTGAATATCTCCCCAAAAAAATATTTCATAGAGAGAAAATTCTTGCAAAACAACCTTTTTAGGAATGTTTTATTCAAAATCAGCTCTGCGGGTGGTCCTTGAGATGCAAAATATTACAAGAATCTCATTCATTGATAAATGGGTAAATTAATGAATTAAAGTCACACACAAAAACACAGTAGTACAGTAGAGAATCAAAAACGGTTGTGAAACTGACTCACAATTCCAACGAGAGATGGCCATGTGAAGAGATTCTTCGTTTGGGTACGTCACGATGGAATCGTCTCTTCCAGAATTCCACGTCGCTTTGAAATTCCAGACACTACTACTATCCCATACCTCCCTCACATGAATAGGGCTGTAAACGAATTGGATTGCGCCGAGCTTTGTTGGGCTTAAGCTCGACTCGTTTATTTATCGAGCTCGTTTATTGAGTTCGAGCTCGGCTTGATAAAGAATTAGACTCGAGCTCGGCTCGGCTCGATAATTTTTTTTAAATATTATTTATATTATTTAAATATAAATATTTAAATAAAAAATATTATTTATATTATTTAATATATATAAAATGTATTTATATTATTATTTATATATATATTTATATATTTTTAATATATAAATAATATATTCATATATATTTATATAATATTTAATATATAAATAATATATTTATTATATAATTTAAATAAAGATAAACGAGCCGAGCTTAACGAGCTGAGCTCATGCGAACTCGAGCTCGGCTCGTTTACTAAACGAGCCAAATATGCGAGCTCGAGCTCGGCTCGTTTACTAAACGAGCCGAGCAGAGCCGAGCCGAGTCGAGCCGAGTTTGTTCATGAATAACTCGGTTCATTTACAGCCCTACACATGAATCAAGATTTTCTCTTTCATTTCTCTAATTTCGATAATGCGAATTATTTACATTTTAAAATTTGTTAAATATATCATACTTATAAAAAGTCAAGTTGATCAAATATCAAAAAGTACATGTTCGGATCATTGAACTACAAATAATTTTTTTTTTAAAATTAATAAATAGTTTTCTGAATAAATGCTTTCTAATATTCGATCAATTTGATTCTTTATAGATATGATATACCTAATAAATCTTAAAATATAAATGATTCGAATTATCAAAATTGAACTAAAAAATAGACCCAATAACTTAGCGAGAAAGGAGTTAAGGAGGGAGACAAAATAGAGAATCTTGATTCCACTGACATGCCCCATGAGGCATCACATTTTCCTCATGTCTAATTTTTTATTTTATTATTTTATTTTTTTTTATATTTAAAAATTAGGATCATCAATTTTAGTCTAATCCACAACAGCAGATCAGCTCAGATAAGGATTCTTTCTTCTGTGTGATGGATGGGGTGAGCCCCACTTGGGTAATATGAATAAAACTGGTCTTCTTCTTTCAGCCAAACAAGAAAATGCCTCATGCAAAAGGACAAGGTATTTGCAGCCATCGTTTGTGTCTCGCTTCCTATACCCAATCTTTTTTTGAAAAAATTGAATAGTAAAAAAATAATCTCATTTTTAAAAAGTGCAAATCCCTTCAGTATAATATTCTATTTGTAATGTAATTATTTTAAATGTGAATTATACTAATAATCTTTATAATTTGAGATTTGTGTCATTTTAATCCCTGACTTTTCAATTGTGACATATTTAATCTTGAATTTTGAATCTTGTTCAAAATAAAGATAATTGAAGATATCATTAGATTTTTTAAGGGTAAAATCATCAATTTGATAAAATATAAATTAATTTGACAAAACTAAATGTCAAAAAAATATTTTTAAATTTTTAAAAATTATTTCTACCCACTAAAGATAAAATTATGTAAAATTAATAAATATTTTAGACATTTATTTATTTTTTTACCAAATTAATTTGTATTATATGTTTGGATGATGATCATGTAAAATTAATTTTTAAAAATTAATCATGTAATTTTTATTAATTTTGATTAATTTTACATAATTTTATCTTTAGTGGATAGAAATAATTTTTAAAAAATTAAAAATATTTTTTTGACATTTATTTTTGTTAAATTAGTTTATATTTTATTAAATTGACGATTTTGCCCTTAAAATTAAACAATGATATCTTCAATAGTCCTTATTTGGAACAAGATTCAAAATTCAGGGTCAAATGTGTCACAATTGAAAAGTCGGGACTAAAGTGACACAAGTCCCAAATTATAGGGACTGTTAGTATAATTTGTCCTTATTTTAATATTGTTCCATTAAAATGCTATTTTTCCATCTCTTTTTCCATCTCTTTTTAAGATCTACCTTCACTTTGTTGGAAGATCCTATTCTTCTGAATTGAATAGTAAAATAGTGAAATATTTGAACGGTTTTTTAATGATGGCATTATTGTCATAACTCTTCTTCTTTTTTTGCTTTTTTTTTTTCAACATCAAACTCTAAAATTAGAGTGCTGAATTACAACCACAAGATCATACAATCCAAGATTAGAGGATTACAAAAAATTAACTGTTAGAAACAAGGAAATAAGAATACTTTATAAAGAAAACAAAAGGTGTACTTTAAAATGGAAAACGAAATGTTTAAATGATGTGGATTGTTTGAAGAAAAAAAAAAATTAGTCAATGACCCCGTTTTAAAATTTGGTTATTTTAGGTGGTTTTTAAAATTTTTAAGCATTTTAACCTAATTAAAAAAATTATTGGTTAAAAAAGTTAAATTTGAAATGATGATTGATTTTTCTTTATAATTAATTTAATAATTATAAGAAAAAAAGTCAAATAATTATAATTTGAATGTGATATTTTATTTTAGTCTCTTTTTTTTATTATTATTATTTTTATTGGCTATTTTAGCCCAAAAAAACCAAAAAACCTACATCCCAAACAGGGCCAATGTCAGGCAAATAAACGCCATCAACCACTACTTTCTGGCTAAGCACAGGTTGTCAAGCGATTCTTATTCCCCAGCAGATAACTGGTTTCAAAAAGTCTGGCTAATCCATTTTATGCTTGTTCTGCCTAAAAGCAATGGTTCCAAACCCTAATCAAACGAACAATGCCAAGACAAGTATGAACATTTTTACGACCATGGAAAATCCTATCTTCATTGCAAACGAAATCAGGACATAAAATATTCTTATTAAGATAAAAAACCAGTGGTACCAAATCATTTGTTCGTGATCTTCTGGACAAGTTCACAAACCATACCCATCTCTGCGATGATAACTAAACATTCATATCACATGAGATTCTGAGAGCAAGTTGTTCCCAGTAAAAGAGATTTCCCACCATATCGATTCGCTGCCATGTAATCACACACCATTGATTCCTCTTCATGAACTTCTGATAAAAATGAAGTTCTTACAATGGAATAAAAGAAAACAAACTGCCAAGTTCTGCAACACACATATAAATAATTAATTAATAAAAAAGTCTACACGACAATTATTTAAGTGGAATTCACACTAACGTTGCAATCCTGACATGTGCAACATGAAGAACAGTAATGGCAACAGTTATGGTGGTGGTGAAAATGTTGCATTTTAATCGTTAGATGCTGCATGGTTGAGTTTCGCTGTGGATTGGAGTCGTAGCCATTCAGTGGTACTGATGGCGGCCGACAAGAAATTGAAGATTGATGAGGGGAGGTGGCGGTGATGTTGCTTGCTTCACTCTTGAGTTCGGAAAGAACAAACTATGTTTAAAAGCCAATTATGTCTTCCAAATGAGTAGTAGAGCAAGCTATTGCACCCACTTCCAAAATATCCTTTTAATATAATTGAGTTGCTTCTAAGGGATAGCAAAAGGGTAGGACAAAATCAAAAACTGAATTAGCATTCACTTCCAGAAAACCCAAAAATAGCGAGTCTGAATATCAGCATCTAAAGAAAGATGAGAATTTCTGAAGTACAAAGATTGAGGCAATAATTAACATCTTTCTTTTTCTTTTCTTTGTTTATGGATTAGACGGATACTATTTGCCTCTCGTGTTGGCCTGGGAGTGAAGATACATCAGAGGACAACAAAAGAAAAAAAGACAATGGTTAGAATATTAAACTAAACTCACATGCAAAATCCCCAGTTCTTCGCAATTTAACAAAACCATGTGCGAGTAACTCAGTGCTCTGTCTTCATGAAATGAGTGGTAAGGAGCTTTGAAACAGTGAATCCGTTGAAGGAGTCAACATCAAAGAGTTCTCTCAGCTTCTCATCACTTATTATTCTCCTCTTATCAGATGGATCCTTCAAAAAAACAAAAAAAAAAAAAAATCTCAGAACCTATTGAATGACAGGTTCATTTGGAAGAGGCCAAGACCGAAAAGATACTGAAGCATCAAATAACACAAACCATTAGACAATACTTTATCTAACGGATTTACAATGCCTTGAAGCAAATGAACAAATGTGTGGGAACAAACCTTTTCAATTCCACTTAACAGATCAAAAGTGGCACCACAAACTAATTCATAAGAGTGAATAAACAAAAATATAAAAAACATCATCAACTCCTTAGATACAAATGCTTTAGTGGATCCATTTTCTTGATTCATGGCTTTTGTAGAAGACAAAGAAAATTCGGAAGTGTCTATTAAAAAAGCATCACCCTCCGCAAGGTTACTGTGATGCATTCTACCCTATGATGCACGGGCACCTCTCTGAAGTTGATGTATAGGTGACTGACACAGACATGCTATGGACACGATACACGCTGCGGACAAGTTGATGACCATTTTTTCAAAAAAAAAATATATATATATATTTTTAATTTTGTTTACTATAATAGCATAAATTTGATAAAATTAAATATTTGACATAAAATAAATATTAAATATTTAAAAATATGACACAATAAATAAATATATAAAATTATATATTTTGCACGTGTCTCCAACGTGTCGTGTCCTACATTTATTGAAAATTTGCATGTCTACGTGTCCGTGTCGTTTCTGTGTCTGTGTCCGTGTTTCTTAGATTCTACCTGATACTGTCACGTGCCATTATAATTTTCTTCATATTTTATAGATGAAATGAAATAATTTGTACAGTACTACTGAGAAAAATATAACTGATATCACACAATTGAAAAAGTAAATACTTTTTTAGGAATAAATCTAGTTCTGCTTCGGTATTGCTCTAGTATTGATTTTTCTTTTTACAATTTTTTAAGTTTGATTCTGAATAATCTTCTTCAATATCTTTTTGTTCAGTCAAGGGAACAGATACAAGATTTACTTGGTTTTGTGCATTTGATCTAAGTAAAAAGGTTTCTCATTACATATTGCATGAAGTATTATACAAACCCCCCTCTAAAACAAACAAAAAATAAAAATACACTATATATGAGTAGTTTGCACTTAAAATTAAGAGGTGAACATGTGCAGAATAGATATTGTGTATGCCAGTGTACACACAACCTAGCACAGCATAAATATTGTTTGACAAAGGAGATCAACCATGCACCTGAAGGTTGTTTTGTTTTATATATTGCCAGATTCTCTTCACAACTTCAGATCGAGACAATGAACTTTCTCCTGTACCAAGGAACTTTACTAAAGCATCTGATAGTGGAAGAGGAGCAAGAAAACCAGAGTTCCCTCCCTTCTGCCGTTTTTCCTTTCTTTTTGGTTCATCATCTGAATCTATATTGGAAAAAGGAATAGTGAGGAGTAATTAAACTAATCTACTTATCTACGAAATGCATAGCATAAGACAGATAACTAGTGCAACACACATGGTTAACCCATTTGAATATGAATCCTGAAAATGGTGAAAAGAATGTTTGAAGCCTCCCAACCTGGAAATGACAGTCAGGTTAAGCTGCAAGAAATGTTACTAGTGGTGGAATAGACAATGTCAGGTTAACTTACTACAATAGATAGTAAGTAAAGAACACAACCTTGAAACTCCTTAAAATGTAAATAAAAATTAAATTCTCTGAAAAACCAAACTAACATCATCTAAGAACTTAAATCACTGTATGTACCATCTTCTCTTTCTTGTTTCCTTTGCTTCTGCTTCTGTGGCTTCTCCTTTGGCGTAGATTTAACTGAAGCTGCTAAATTATGTAAAAACATTGTAAGCAATATTTGAAGAACTTGCATAAATTTGCTAGTGCTACAAGATTGTTGATGATACTGAGAGCATAAACAGAGAAAAATGAATAGAAAGAAACCGACTTGACGCAACATATTCTCAACAGGTCGCAAGAACCACACAGTTGATATGGCAAGCCTTAGAACAAGACAAAATGCTATTCCTATCAAGTAAAGTTCCACAAATATATACTATAGTCATCCTGATAACGAGCAAAATTTAGCCCAAAAGGACAATCCAAATCTAGCTTTGTTACACTGTACCAAGTAAGTGAGATGGTGCAGCACCTATAATATTAATTGCAAAAGTAAACCTTGTGAAAAAGCAAAATAAAATGGCATAATAAGTAGTACCATCATCTGAATCCAATGGCCAGATATGCTTTGCTAAGGACTTGTTCATTTGGAACATGTTTATGCAATCAACTGCAAAAAGGGCACGCAGTGTGTCATCGCAAATTATATTTCGCCTATTGCTTGGGTCTTGCAAATTCTTTTCACGAATATAGTTCCACAGTTGCTTGACAACCTATAACAAAATAATGGGCAAACAAATACAGATATGAATGACATTAATATGCAACATCAATACAGGACAAAGTTAAAAATAATAATGTAGAACTTTTGGGATATACCTCAGTTCTGGCTAATTCAGGCACCCCAACAAATTTCTGAAGCTCTGGAGACAGACTACATAATTTGGTAAAGCCACCACCACCACCTCTTTTCTTAACCTCTTTATTCTGCTTCTTAGACCTGTATAAAGGGCAATCATTTGTTTGGTTTGGAAATATTAGAAAGTGCAAGCCCTGTAAAAAAATTTATCAAACCTTTATGAGCAGGTATGCTAATGTCAAACAAAAGTTGTTTCTCAAACGTCTCCTATAACTACATAAGACTTGACTAGCGAATAATTGGGATGGATAGGAAAATCAAAAAGAACCTTTACTAATAAATTCAAAGGTAAGTAATCTTCAAAATCAACCTCATATACATTGCAACGATTCTATGAAAACTAAATGATAAGACTGACAACCACAGAGTTAGCCTTAAAAAGCAAGATGTTAGATTTTTCAACAAAAAATATATATATATATCGAAAATTCTAAGATTTCTTTTACTTATTTCTTTTCACCTTTTCTAATTTTGTGTGCATACACTAGAAGGTTTTCATGAAACTAGCATAGCATGTGGCAATCATTTGAGCAGTGGACATGACCTCAACAGGTGATAGTTACACAGCATCAGTCCATTATTTCATGCAACGATTGTGCCATTAGGAAATCACTAGCTTGATACAACCTTTGTCTCCAAAATCCAAATCAAAACTACAATGCCGAGAAGATTTCTCTTTTGGGGGTTAGTGTCAATCTGCTCTCTATCAAGCAAGTTATGAGGAACACTGCTACAAAAATCCCAGCCTCAAGCACAGTCACATAAGTTTTCAGCGATGAAAATTCTACAATTACTTGAAATTGCTAGAAATAGGGCAGTGCTGGTT
Source organism: Camellia granthamiana (assembly GCA_036172215.1). NCBI lineage: Eukaryota > Viridiplantae > Streptophyta > Magnoliopsida > Ericales > Theaceae > Camellia > Camellia granthamiana. The sequence continues at coordinate 27,346,697 of CM069903.1, read as the reverse complement.
ATTCTTGTAACAGTGGTTTAAATTTAAAACAAATTGCATCTCAGATTTTCCCCTAGTGGACTTTTGTTGGTCTCCTGTTGTTTTACCGTTTTAGAAAGGTTTTCAATGAAAAAACCCTTCACCAATTAGTTCAGGCGTGCTTGGCTCTATTCCCTTCAATGAATTAGTTACTTCTCAATTGCATTTCACTCACTGGCGAAGTCTTGTCTTCCCTCAGTACTAAAAGTTTCACAGCAGTAACAGCTTTTTGTGCTTTTTCAGAACAACTATTCAGCTCACCATACACATGCTAACCCCCTTCTGATGTAGATAATGTCCATATTTAGCATCTTTTGTCTATGGCTAGTTAGGGAAAATTCAAAAACATTATTCAATAATCAATACAAGTTATTTATTCGAACTACGAATCAGCATTTCGAACACATTTCAGGTTCCCAACCAAACACTAGCTGAGAATCAGCATATAATGCAAAACTTGAAAATAAAACAAGTGGAGCATCAATGCATGTATCATGAAAGAAAACCCATCTTCTAATTCCTTTTCTTCATCTATTCACATACTATCGAACAAAAAAAATTTTTTTTAAAATAAAACATACTCAAATGGATTATAACAGTTTCATCTTACACAAACTCAATGGTCTTACATACAAAAACACACAATAGATTATCAGAAAGTTCACATTTGAAGCATTCCCTCTGAAGCAATTAAGAGAACACTAATTCATCTATCAAAGAAATACAAGAACCGGAACCATGTGCAACTCTTAAGTAGGAACATTCAGTGTAATGATAAGTGAAGGAGACCAAAATAAAGCAAGAATGTATTAATAATGATTAATTTTGTGTATGGCAACAAATGGGTTGCTTGATCATCTGCTCAACTATACATGTTTTAACAAAAATTAGCAACCTGAGAAGTAACTAACTAACTACAACCAGAGGCCCTAAGTGAAAATTTCCCAATCAACTTATCAGAAACATTACACCAAAAAAATGCAGTCAGACAATAACACAATTGACACCCAAATTACTCAATAATACAATCCCCACACTGCTAAATTTAGACTGAAGCAAGCAGTTACCAAACCTACAATTCCATGTGTGTGAAAACAGACCTATATATGTATATATATACAAATAGACATATGCATATAATTAACTAACCCTCTTTTAGAAGTGCTCTTGCCATTACTGGCTTCTTCTTCTTCGTCGTCCTCTTCTTCCTCGTTTGCTTCGCCTTCGTCTTCTTCTTCATTCTCTTGGGCGTTATCGACCTGGCTCTGAAGGTAAAGATCGACCTGTTCACGAATAAAAGCCTTCTTGTCCGACAAATCGATCCCGAAATCCTCCTCCAGCCTCCGCCGGATGGTGGCGGTGGTGGTGGTGGTGAGATCCGAGGTTCGGAGGAAATCCCGAAGCCGGCCGACGAGCTCCGAATCGGATACCATATTCTCTCCGGTGCGTTGGGTTTGCGGTTGGGATGGTTCGGTTAGGTTAGGTTTAGGTTAGGTTTTTTGAAATGGCGATTTTAATGGGAAGGGAAATATACTCGGTAATGTTTGGTTTAGTTTTTAAACCATCATTTGGATTAAAAAATAAAAAAATTTGATTGATCAATAAAATTTTAAAATACAATTTAAAGATTAATTTTCTATATTTTTTTATTATTAATAAATCAATCAATTGTTTTTCTCTTTCTTCTTTCCCCTCTCTCATTTTCTCACATTTTACATATCAATCAAATTTCCCCCCATTGTTCACAAAAAAAAAACAAAACAAAACAAATTTTCTCTTATATTCGTCTGTTTAACTACAAATAAAATTTTAAAAATTACCAATCATCCCAAAAAACTCATAACCAAATAAATTTTTAATTTTCAAAACTCTTTTTAACAACTTATCTTTCAAAATATAATTCAAAACTCAAAACTTATTTCAAAACTAAACCAAACGGAACCCTAGTTTCTTTCCGGTGCGTTGGGTTTGCAACTTAGGATTTTTATGAGACTCGCATTATACCAAAATTTTTATCAAATTTTTTAAATCTTAAATTTAAGTAAAAATTTAATCTAAATTTGTGCATTCTAACGTTAAAGTTAAAATGTTCATCAAATATTTGATTGATCAGGAGAAAGTCAAGACATAAGTAAAAATTGGGTTTAAATAAATAAAATCCAGTTGTCCAAGAAGACATATGGAAGAATAGGGCTGCAAATGAACCGAACTGTTCATGAACAAGCTCGGCTCGGTTCGGTTCGTTTAGTAAACAGGCCGAGCTCGAGCTCAAATATTAGGCTCATTTAGTAAACGAGTCGAGTTCGAGTTCACATAAGCTCGCCTCGTCAAGCTCAGCTCGTTTATCATTATTTAAATTATATAATAAATACTATATTATATATTATTTAAATAATTTAAATAATATATTAAATAATATAAATAATCTTTTTTATTTAAATAATATTAAAAAAAATTATCGAGTCGAGCTGAGCTCGAGCTCAGTTCGACTCGGCTCGGCTCGTTTGCAGCCCTACAGAAGAATGTCTGATCCAAAAATCACATACAAATTTGATGAACGATAAACATTTCTTTCATTTAATGAAATATTTTTTTCTCCTTTCATTTGATATTAGTTTGAAAATAATGTTGGAATTGATAATTTTTTTTTTTTTTTTTTCAACTATGGAGATGGTGCAAGAGATGTAGATAGGTAAGAGAGAGAAGGTATTTGTGAAAATGGGTAAAAGATGTTGTCAACTTCGTTTATTTCTTCTTGTTCGTTCATTTGTTGGAGTGAAAGTGAAGAGTCATCTCATCTCATCTTGTCTCGCAACTTTGTAGGTAATAATGTAGGTATAAGAAAAATTATTAGTTAGTTTAAGAGTAACACGTGATGTTTTATATATATTATAATTAATGAAATGAATAAAATTTATAATTTCATATTAAATAATTTAAAAATATAAAAATTTATAATTAGCACGAGACATGACTATTGCCCATAAGACTAACATTGTTTTATAGGGATAGAGTGTGGCCGTGAGTGAGCGAGGCTCTGGAGATTGTTGTCTTTTGACTGAATTGCCAGTACGTACTTAGAAATATGCCGTAAAATCAATCAATGCTTTGTTTGGTCATGAAAAATGCTTGGACTTCTAATTAGAGGTGCTCCTAGTGACCCACTGTCACTGTCAGTGCTGTGTCTATTTTTTTTTCCTCTTTTCTACCTCATTAGAGGTGTGTTTAGAGCCTCTAAATTAGAGTTCTCTAACATCACTGGTTTGGTTATTTCTAAGGTCAGAAATGATACCAATCTCTTTTTCTTTTTCTTTTTCTCTTCTTTTTTTTCTTTTTTCTTTTTTTTTTCACAATCTCCACGTACACATGTCAATTAAAGATAGAATAAAAAAAAAAAAAAAAAATTGACCAATCATAATACATTAAAAGTGATGGAGATTCTCCAAAAAAGGGATCCCAACCTTTTTCCTTTCTAAAGTGGGGCTTGTTAAAGGTTGCAATCATTTTTTTTCCTTTTTATTTAGTTCAATGTGCACCATTTATCTTAAACAAATGGTGGTGCTACATATACCAATTAATATATTAATTAGCGTATTAATAGTTGTTATGATATTATTATTGACCCCACTTATTATACAAATTACAAATATTAAAAATATCTTAAATTATGTCACATCATCAATTAATATACTAATTAGTACATTAATTAATACATATAACATTATTTTAAAACAAAACAATTACAAAGATGAATTTATTTTTGAGAATGGTATTATCACCTTATTCTTAGAGAGTTTTTGTATAAATTTTATATATTAGAGTTTTTCAAAAAAAAACAATTTTAAAAATTAGTTTTGCACATAAATCAAAATGTAGTGTCTTTTGAAATGTTTAATTGTTTTAGTTTCCGAAATCACACTAATCGTCTTATAATTTGAGATTTATGTCAATTATAATACATTTGATCTTGAATTTTGAATCTTAATCTAAATAAAGACAATTGAAAAAAAAAAGAAAAAAAGAAAAAAGACAATTGAAGATATCATTATTTAATTTTAATGGCAAAATCGTCAATTTGATAAAATATAAACTAATTTGACAAAAATAAATTTCAAAAAAATATTTTTTAATCTTTAAAAATTATTTCTACCTACTAAAGATAAAATTATGTAAAATTGATAAATCTCTTAGATATTTATTTATTTATTTATTGTTTACCAAATTAATTTTTATTATGCGTTTAGATGATGATTATGTAATGGGTGGTTGTTTTTATTTTCAGTAAATTAGTTTCTATTTTTTTAAGAGTCAAATATGATGACAACTTTGACACCATTATTAAACTAATTCATTAAATCAAAAAATTCAAAACTAAAAATATTGCATATATTAAATATATGGATTACACATTAAAATCTTAACAATCATCGATTACATGATTATCATCCAAACACATAATAAAAATTAATTTGGTAATAAACAAATAAATGTCTAAAAAATTTATCAATTTTATATAATTTTATCTTTGGTTGGAAGAAATTATTTTTAAAATTTAAAAAATATTTTTTTTGACATTTATTTTTGTCAAATTAATTTATATTTTATCAAATTGACAATTTTACCCTTGAAATTAAGTAATGGTATCTTCAATTGTCCTTATTTGGAACAAAATTCAAAATTCAGGGTCAAATGTGTCACAATTGAAAAGTTAATGACCAAAGTGACACGAGCCCCAAATTATAGGGACTATTAGTGTAATTTACCCTTTTCTTCTATTGAAAATATTAATATATCTTTTGGAAAGTGAGTTAGTAGTCACTTCCTAACTTTTAACTCATTTTAAGTCACATTATCTCTCATATTTTTTATACGTTTTTCAACAAAAAAATAAAAAAATAAAAAAAGTCAGCTTTTAACCATATTCCCAAAACAACCCGTAGTATTTAAAAAAAATATTTTGAACATAAGTGAGAGGGGTGATCAGCTGTTGTTCGTGGCTAAGGATGGTTGTTGACATTAGATAGGGTGACTAGATGTGGTTATCGGCTACCGAATGTAATAATGGGAGGTAATTTTTGACAAAAAAATAATTGTCACCAATTGAAGATGATTGGTCTTGATCAGAAGTGGTCATTCAGTGTGAGAGGTGGTGGTCGACGCAACAACCAAAAGTGTGCCATGGGAGGTGATTGGTGAGTTGTCCCACTACTTGGGATGGTGATTAGAGGACATCACCAGTGATAGTAATTGGATGTGGTAGCCAAGTTCAGATCCTCTCTAGCCAAATCCTCCAGCCCTTCCTCTGGTTAAGGGCCAGTATTTGGCCACGTCCCTTAAGAGAAGATCTACGGCTCAAATGCTTAAAAAAAAAAAAAAAAAATTGAATTTATTTCATTCAACATAGCAACAGCTTCCCTTCCATTCACTTCACTTTTTCCCTCCCTCTTCGAAGCTCTGGTGAACAACGATCGGCGAAATCGGCGGCTAACATCGACGGTCTCTCCTTCTCTCTCGTTGTCTTACTCCAAAGGTTTCAACCGCGATTTCAGCTGCTGATCTCTCCCTCTATCTTACTCCGAACATTTAAGCTGCGTGTTCAGTCGCGAACCAAGCTCTGGCGACTCCACGAACCAGAGCTGCACTTCATCAAACCGAAGGTAATATTTTTTTTTCATTAATTTTTTCCCAAATAATCTATCATGTTCAAAGCTGCCATTTTTTAAACTTGTAGTTGATGTGTGTTTCCTATTCAAAGCAATTACGTTTGATGGTTTGCCATTTTCATTGTTTAATAGGCCCAAAAAATAAATAAAAAATAAACGCAGAGGGAGAATGAAAATGGTAGAGAAGAGACTGAAAACATTGGACTTGATTTTTTCAATTTTTATGCCTAAGTTTGATGGTTTGGCGTAGAATTTATGAATAAATACATACATACATACGTATATATACATATATATATTATTGCTATTGATTCATGTTACTGCTTGAAGTGCTATTTTATTTAATCAGCTTTGTTCCTCTTTCCTTTTCTCTACAATTGTTTGCAGTTCTCTTAATCTGTCAAAAACTTTATCTGTGTCTTTCCACTTTGTCACTAGCCACCCATCTTTCGTCCCAGGTCCTAGGTAAGTCATTTGGTTAGGCAGTATTGGATACATAGGGGTTCTCCAGAATGGGTATGTGTGAACACATCGTATGTGAAAACATGATAAGTTTAGACAATGTATTAAGCTCACTATAAACCATTTCAAGAAAAGGAAAAAATGAGTAGATTATTTAGAAGTAACTCTTCTGCCAGCTCTAGGTCAATAACACTACCCTCTATACCTAATCAAGGTCTAATAATTAATGAAGAAGATGTAGAAATACAAAATGATAAAATTGATGCAAGTTGGAATATACCACAATTACCAATTAAATAAATATATAAAACTGTTGTTCAAATTGTGAAATTAATAAATAGATTTATGAAGAAAACAAAATTATATACCGAGAACATATGCTGATAATTACAACTAAATTTCAACAGAAATACACAAAACAATAAAATGGCAAAGAAACCAAACCGAAGCCTGCACGGTAGTAGTTTCCTTAAAACAGATTTCGCCGCCTCACGGATCGAGTGCTTGAGGAATCCCGGCGTCTGTCTCCCAGGATACGACGGTCAAAACTAGTTACGGCAGAAGCACTCTCTGTCTAGCTTAGTGAACAAAAACAGTGGCAGCACTCTCTCACTGTAGAAATTTCTAGCATACTGACTAAAGAATGGAAAAAACAATTTCTGTGTTTGAAACTTGACAGGATGGTCTCAATTTATACATGTATAGGGGAGAGAGGAGAAGCCTCCAGCCTTTATGGCTAGTTACTAATGCACCATTAACCTCTGCAATAAAGGCAGGAGTTACAAACCCCATTAATGCACTATTAAACTCTGCAATAAAGGCAGAAGTTACAAACCCCATTAACTCTTTCATGAAGGTAACTTCATGGGGCAATTTCTCATTCAATTCTCAATGGTTTTTGGCCATTCTATTTGTGGTGTAAAGATCTCATTGCAAAGTATCTAGACCCACTTGGACCCAACACAATAGATGGTTAGGACCCACTTTAATATTTAATTAAAGTCACCAAAAATCCATTTTTTCCAACAATCCCCCACATGAATAAAAATTGACCAAATGACTCAACAAACGGACACCGTTCAACAATAATGACTCGGAGAGAGAGTACAACGGACTAACCCCGACATTAGAGAAGATAGCTTTTGGCTTTGAACCTCTCCCAGTGAAAACCTATCGAGTTTACTGGCTGATTAGTGAATATGACATCTTGAACTGCTCTGCCGTTTATGTAAACTGAGACAATAGATCTCACACGGGAATTACTCCTACCACCATTCTGTTCTCACTGGTGTGCCCTGTATGGCCTTGGGCACTAGCCTAGTTCAGCGAGTGGTTTCAAAGAATCTTGGCCTCCCAATTCTTCTAGAAGCGGCCCCACTTCACACTCACATAGGTGATTCTGCTTGAGTATCCTGCTATACTTAGCTCAACAGCTTAAGACACTAGAGTCATTAAAAGCTCAGCTTAACCTCTACACTTGCAGGTATCACTGATAGAAGGAATGGCTGGAGGTTTAACCTCCTCAGTGACGTACCACTGTTACACGCAATTAGGTTGTCCCATTGAACCTAGATCTTGGGATTTCCAGTCAACTAGGTTGGGTTTCCATTCTGGTAACTTCCAAAGGCCTCAACCCTATTCCTCTTGACGAAGTTTCTATTAACTCTCGAGTTAACCCTTTGGTTAGCGGATCCGCAAAGTTGTCCTTAGACTTTACATAGTCTATAAAAACAACTCCATTTGAGAGTAGTTGTCGAATGGAATTATGTCTACGACGGATATGTCTAGACTTTCCATTATACATATAACTCTGTGCCCTACCAATTGTAGATATCACAATGAATACAAATAGCTGGCACAGGTTTAGACCAACGTGGAATATCTTCAATGAAATGGCGAAGCCATTCAGTTTTTCCCGCTGCTTTATCAAAAGCAATAAACTCTGATTCCATCGTAGATCTAGATATACACATTTGCTTGGAAGATTTCCAAGATACGACTGCCCCACCAAGAGTAAACACAAATCCACTAGTGGACTTTGAGTCCTTTATATCTAATATCCAATTCGCGTCACTATAGTTTTCTAGCACCGCTGGATATCGAGTATAATGCAGCCCATAATCCCGAGTGTAGCGTAAATACCTTAACACCCACACAATGTCCTTCCAATGAGAAGCATCGGGATTACTTGTGTATCTACTAAGCCTGCTAACCGAGTAAGCTATATCCGGCCTAGTACAACTCATCAGATACATCAAACTGCCAATGACCCTAGAATATTCTAGCTAAGAGACACTCTTATCATTATTCTTGGTCAAGTGCAGACTGACGTCTACCGGTGTTCTAGACACACTTGTATCTGATTTACTAAATTTCTCAAGTATCTTCTCAACATAGTGAGACTGAGAAAGTACAATTCCACTAGATGTTTTGGTAATCTTAATACCTAGAATAACATCTACAAGGCCCATATATTTCATGTCAAACTTAGAGTTTAACAATCTCTTGGTAGTTTTAATCATCTCATCATTACTACCAACAATGAGTAAGTCATCAACGTATAGACACAAAATGACATAACCCCTATTAGTGTCTTTAACATATACGCATTTGTCACACTCATTGATTCTAAATCCATTTGACAACACAGCGTTATCAAACTTCTTATGCCATTGCTTAGGAGCTTGCTTCAAACCATACAATGATTTGACAAGCTTACAGACTTTCTTACCTTGTCCTGGAGTTGAAAACCCCTCGGGTTGCTCCATGTAGATTTCTTCATTCAAATCTCCATTTAAGAAAGCTGTCTTTACATCCATCTGATGTATCTCCAGATTGTGCAAAGCTGCTAACGCAATCACCATGCGAATGGATGTTATCCTAGTAACAGGTGAGTACGTATCAAAGTAATCCAGGCCTTCTCCTTGTCTGTACCCTTTGATAACGAGCCTCGCCTTATACTTGTCAATTGACCCATCGGCCTTCATCTTTCTTTTAAAAATCCATTTTCAGCCTAAAGGCTTACAACCTGGAGGTAAATCTACCAACACCCAGGTGTGATTTTGTAAGATGGAGTCAATCTTACTTTTGATTGCTTCTTTCCATCAAGGACTCTCAGGAGAAGTCATAGCTTCGTGGAAAGTTTGAGGTTCTCCCTCTAACTTATAAGTCAAGAATTTCAGGCCAAAAGACTTTGTAGTCCTTGCCCTCTTACTCTTTCTTAGCTCATCTACATCTTCAGCTTGATCATTAACTTGATCACGCAAGTAATCATTTGTTTGATTAGCTATGTGATCATTGTCACCTTCAACCTCTTTCATGGAACTCTGAATCCCTTCTTGGAGACGACACGGAAATACATTTTCAAACAAAGATGCATTTCTTGATTCCATGATAGTATTCTTGTGTATATCTGGAATAGCAGATTGAACCACAAGAAATCGATATGCACTGTTCTATTGTGCATAACCGTTGAATACAAAGTCAACGGATTTTTAGGCTTATCCTAACCCTCTTGGGTTTAGGTATTCCCGCCTTTTGCATGACACCCCCACATTTGTAAGAATTTATAAGAAGGCTTAACGCCTTTCCATAACTCATACGAGATCTTGTCCACTTCGCTTCAACACAAGTTTCACACTTGTGTTTCGTCAGAATGACCTTGTCGGACTCAAAAACCATGCAAAAGTCCGGAACATACAGGACTTCGTTCAAGGAGGGCTTCTCCCTCATTCCAGAAAATTTTCCATGCTCATTGACATTGGCATTCACTGAAGAGGTACTCCCTCATTTCTTTCTATTATCCTCCTCAATTCGGAGTCGGATAATTAAGTCTTCTTTGTAGAATTTATACAAAGTCTTAAACAAATCCTTGTGTCATAATGATTATGAAACTCTCAAAATCATATCACAGTAAATACATTCCCAGAATGTCATCAATCGAATTAGGCACCCAAATATATTTAGTCCAACCTATCACTCTGAAGCCAATAGTCTTACTATTAGGAAACACAAATCCAGTGTTCAATAGTCTATTATATGGAACTTCATAACATGGCCAGTAGTCTTATCACTAGGAATCACTAATTTCTCAACATGTGGTCAGTAGACTTTCTACTACTAGGAATTACAATGTCTTAACCTGTGATCAGTAGTCACTTTACTACTAGGAATCACAATATCCTGACATAGGATCAATAGACTCTTTCATTACTAGGAATCATCATGCCTTGACATATGATCAGTAGCTTCTCCACTACTAGGAACCATGATGTCTTGACATGTGATCAGTAATCTGTTCACTACTAGGAACCACAACCTCATAACTGTGTAGCCAGTGGTCTAACACCTCCTAGGAACCACCAGTTTTCTATCTCTATGATCAGTGATCTTGTACTCACTAGGAGCCACCAATTTAAGAATATATTTGGAATTTAAAACTCCAAAAAATATTCACCCACTATAACAGGTTGTCATCTTTGCTTTCAAACAAAGTCACATAGCAATCATAAATGCTATAAATAACACAAGGATACCATACTAATTGCCTCTGATTAATTCAGAAATGTTATCATGCAATCTTATGATTTCCTTTAATCACACTTGATCTCTCAAGATCTTCCTTTAAGAATCTCGCGAGGCTAAGGTTGTCAGGTGGAACAACATTTCTTTTTGTCACATTTTGAAGCCATTTCTGAAGCATCACGACAGAATTTCACTTCTGTGATTCCAGAAATTAAACTTAACCCTTAGAAAATCCCTCAGATGAAAATTTAATTCAAAACTAGTTTCACCATTTAACCTAGAATCGAACATGGTCAAGAATGTTCCCAGGAAGACTGGAGGGGTCACATCGGTTCCACTTAAAACCCAGTTAACCTTTTGACAAAACAGCCAAGAGCATGTTGACTCCTAGTCTATGGGAAACAACTTTAAAATTGAGATTTCCAGGGGATAAACTAAGTTATAACAAACTAATTCCCAAGCAAATAAAATTTGCTACTAGAATTACACCACTCATAAAAGTTAACCGGTACTCTCGGAACTGAGCCCATGACAGTTAACCGGTACTCCCGGAACTGAGCCCATGATTTCTGAATAAAAATCAGAGATATTTTAACGAATGCTAAAATTGGATTTCTTTTCTCAAAACCACAACTCTTTGGAAATAATCAGATTATAAACCAAAACACTTTGGAAATAATCAGATTATAAACCAAAACACTTTGGAAATAATCAGATTATAATCAAAGATTTTCTTCAAACTTGGTTTTCCAACACTTTGGGAATAAAATGATTAAATCCAAAGACTTCCTCAAACCCCAAAGCTTTAAAACCAAAGCCGTCTTAGTTGTCATTTCTGAACAAATAAGAACTACTCTTTAGCCAAGGCTAAAGACTTTGGTTTCTATTACAGAAAACCAAACCAAATTCCAAACTTACGAGCAATTTAAAAATTGCTACAACCAAATACATGCATATAAAATGCTTCTAATAATACAAGCAAATAAAACTTGCTACTACAAATTGATAAACAAACCAACTAAATCTCAAGCAAAAATGCTTCAACCATTTAAATAAAATAGCCAATCCATAAGGATTCTATTTAGTCCAAAAACCTTGCCACGCTTAGGTATTCCTATTCAACACAAAAGTTAGTAGTCCAAACATTTTTGTTTTTACATTCCTTTTTGCATAAGTATTCCTATAAAGAAAGTTAGCAGAAAAAACCACAACAAACTACAAACAAATAATCTAAGCAAAAAATAAATAATTGAAACCATTTTAAACTAATAACTCTAAATAAATAAGTTAAATTCAAAGTTAATGCACCCAATTAAATAATTCAGAATATTTATGTACATAAATTCATACAAGTTACAAAACTCTATAACTCCAAAATACATTAAACTAAAATTAATAGGCAAGAATTATAAATAATTGTTAGAAACCAATAACCTTTTAGCAATTAACATGCAAAAAATTCTAAAGATTAAATCATGTAAGAAAACTAAAAGCTAGAAACTAAACAACATGTCAAAACTTGCATAATTTACAATCATTGAAATAGTGAGCAATTCCGCAACAGTTCCTAGTAACATTATATAAAGCTAACCTAATTGTCTATATAAATCTATTCGATCAATTTCATAGAAAATATATAAAAATCTGTTTTAAGCTTGTTGTTCAAATTGTGAAATTAATAAATAGATTTATGAAGAAAACAAAATTATATACCAAGAACATATGCTGATAATTACAATTAAATTTCAACAGAAATACACAAAACAATAAAATGGTAAAGAAACCAAACCGAAGCCTGCACAGTAGCAGTTTCCTTAAAACAGATTTCGCCGCCTCACGGATCGAGTGCTTGAGGAATCCCGGCGTCTGTCTCCCAGGATACAACGGTCAAAACCAGCTACGGCAGAAGCACTCTTTGTCTAGCTTAGCGAACAAAAACAGTGGCAACACTCTCTCACTGTAGAAATTTCTAGCAAACTGACTAAAGAATGGAATAAACAATTTCTGTGTTTGAGACTTGACAGGAGGGTCTCAATTTATACATGTATAGGGGAGAAAGGAGAAGCCTCCAACCTTTATGGCTAGTCACTAATGCACCATTAACCTCTGCAATAAAGGCAGGAGTTACAAACTCCATTAATGCACTATTAAACTCTGTAATAAAGGCAGAAGTTACAAACCCCATTAACTCTTTCATAAAGCTAACTTCATGGGGCAATTTCTCATTCAATTCTCAATGGTTTTTGGCCATTCTATTTGTGGTGTAAAGATCTCATTGCAAAGTATCTAGACCCACTTGGACTCAACACAATAGATGGCTGGGACCCACTTTAATATTTAATTAAAGTCACCAAAAATCTATTTTTTCCAACAAAAACTACTTTTATGCAGTCTACATTTCATGTAAATCTTCATGTCAAAACCTTAGAACAAATTTATGCTTTGGAAAAACCTAGAGAAACATGTCAATTACTCGATACGAATACTATTAAACGTCATTTAAAAACTGGTCATAATTTTATTCACTTAGGATTAATTCAAGTTGGAATCAAACCGTTGACTCAACAAGGAAAAAATACTTCTGTTTTATTATGTCTAAGAGATGCTCGTTTCCTGGATTGTAATGATAGTTTAATGGGTATGATGGAAACTGGTCTCCATAGAGGACCCGTCCATTTTAATTGCTTTCCTGATTTTACTCTTAGTCTTAGAGATCCACATATATTAGATGCATTAACTTTGAATATTCAGTTAAATGGTTCTTTTACAAACATGAAAGAAAAAGTCCATAACATTGCATTAATTTATCGTGTTTATTACAAATGTATTAAAACTAATCTAAATGTTCAAGCTTTACACAAGAGTCCAAAAGACAAAACTTTACTAATTCAAAGTAGTAGTAATGATACTAACATAAATATTCCTAAGATGATTGAATGGAAAGATATTACTCTACCAGATCAATGAGTTACAGTCAATGAAAATTACAAACATAATAAAAAACAGTCCACTAGTCAAGATGTCCAAGATATTCAACAATTTACTGATGGCTCAGTTAAAATTAAATTTAATAAATCTACTCAATCCTCTAGACATAGTACTTCTAGTATACCTACTGACACTGAAATAGAATATGAAATATTTAGTACCCCTTTATTTAGGAAAAACAGTCAAATCCATATTGGTCAAACTTCACATAGTAAAATGAAAGGTGTCGATGATTCTGCAACTTCCCAGATTAGTAAACATGTCTATTCAAGTTATACTCATTGTAGACGTCCCCGAACGCCCCGGGAGGGTTAAGTCCCGTTCTGTTCATTTGGGTTCACTACAGCTCGGACTCGATTTGTTGTCACGGTTCTAAATCTTGAACCAAAGAGTCCAAATCCGGCAAATCGTTTTGAGAAAACAAATTTTTGAAAGAAGTGCAAAATATGGACTGCTTTGCCAGATACAGAGTCGCCACCTAAATATTTTATTTTGGGGAAATTTAGGAAACCCTGACTCGGTGCCAAAGGCCACGTGTCTGTCATCACCAAAGTTGCCTCGGCTCGGGAACTTGGGTACGATTGGGGAAGGTCACTTCGTGAGCACCCCCGCTCGCCCGATCAAAGATCGGCCTCTACTAACCATGATATCTATTTTTGAAAACATTGTGTGTTCTTATTCCGATTATTAGCCTAGGTTACTATGTGATGCGCACAGCATACAAGTATAGACTGAGTCGTCTGAATTGGAACAACACATTTCATGTTTGTTTTTGAAAGATGGTTTGCTACCCGCAGGTAGGCTTAAAATGCAGATTTTGCCACCCTCGGGTGGGCTTAGAAAACATGATTTTGCCACTGTCTAGTGGGCTTAAAACAAACATCTGATGAATTGTTCCAATCCAAATAACCCAACCTTCACCCATAGGCATTCAAGCAGATATATCACATAAGCATATAGCCTCATGGTAAGCATGCTATTCATGGCAGTCACTCACACGCATGCAAGGATGCTAGAGCATAAAAACTCACCGAGTACTCCAAGCCAAAATAGAAACTCATTAGAAATCCATGCATGGTCCTAGGTATACAGAAGTGCCTAATGCAACACATGCAAAATGCAACTATAGCAGGCTCGGCTATCCTAAACATGGCATATGAGATGCAACAGCTATCATGTATTCAACTTGGAATTGAAATACAAATGTAGTTAGTATGGTGCGCCGAGCCCGGTGCATGTAAAACAGATGAATGAATGCAAACATGCTATCATACTGTATGCTAATTGAAATATGCCCTAATCTAACCATCATAAGCAGGTAAATAAAAGGGAAGAAAGACGTGGGGTTGGAAGACATTCATCACACACACACACACTTATTACAATTATGCCCTCTCACAGAAGGTCCGAAAGAATATACAGTCCCGAATAAAAGAATAGTACAGTCCAAATAATACAGTCCAAATATGTACAAATTCCTAATTAATTTACAAATTAACTAAGAAAAATAATAAACCGGCATGCAAGCCAGGGACTGCCTCAACTCTGATGAATGATATATGTTTGGGCTACCTTGCGCGGAAATCCACTGGGATGCCCCAATTAGCCTCTGTTTGCACTTGTTCTTGAAATGCGTGCCAAGCCTCGGAAGACTGCTGATTCTTGATTTTGCTGCAACAGAGAGCAGGAAAGGAGCGTAGCAATGTATTTGTACAAATGTATGTATGCCTCGATCCTCGTGTCACCAATCACGCATCTCGATGCATGATGGCCGAGGAGTCGAATTGCACAACTCAATATAGAATGAATACACATGAAAACTCAACTAAAACCTAACTCCCTCATGGATGATCCGGAGTGTCGGTGACTGGGGAATTGAGACACGTTCCGTCACTCGGAGTACGGAACGTACCTCGTTTCCCGTGCCCGGGCTAACTCCTATCCCAAACACAATGCAATATGCATGACATGCATGAAATGCAACTAACATACACCCTAGCATACACAATGCTATGGAATGGCATACACAATGCACGAAGTAACATGGCATACACAATGCGCTAACATACACCCTAGCATACACAATGCTATGAAATGAAATGGCATACACAATGCGTAATGGACTTACACCAACACGAGTGGACCTCAGACACACTCACATAGGAGGCCATAAGATGAAAATGAGACAACTCGAAGTGCGTGCACGCGTGTACGCAAACCGAGGACCGAACCTACGGCACGGAAATGCCACTCTAACAAGACATGGCAAGACATGGGATATGATATGAAAACATGCAAATTTCAGTAGCAAAATGAGACGCGAAACAGCCCCGAAGCATGGCAAAAATGCACCCGATGCATGAAATCAATCCCGAAATGCAAGATTAAGCACATGAAATGACTTGTAGCTATACGAAGCATGCATAATTTAAACATGAAGTGTGAAGACAGAAGCTAGGCAGCCCCAAAACAAGCATGTTTACAGTTCAAAGCATGGCCAAACAGTGAGCACAAATGGGCCTAAACTAGCATGCAAAATTGGCCAAAAGGAGAGGGGTAATGAAGCAGCTAACAAATTCTGGCCCCAAACAGAGAAAGGGCCTTCTACAACATTGAATAGGGACCAAAAATATGACCTTTCACAGTTTATGAAAGACCCCAAAAACAGATACAAGTATGACAAACAACTCATGCAAGAAATGGGCCAACAAAGGGGCAAAGAAGTAACTGATATATGCTGGCCCCAAACAGGTTAGGGCCCTTCAACAATGTTGAAGAGGGACCCAAAATATGGCTTTTTACAGTAGATGATCAAGCCCAAAACAGTGTAGAAATATGCTCAAAATGCCATGCAAAATTAAGGCCACAAGAGGGCTATAACATGAAGTATACCAAGGATGTCTCAAATAGCCATAGACCCTTAATGAAACATGAAGAGGGGATCAAAATAGGGTCATTTTCAGTTCGGACCAAAGTCCAAAAACAGAGACACAATAGGCTAATAAATCATGCAAAAATGGGGACCAAAGAGGGGTTCAATGGCAAGTGACACATGGAGGTCCCAAACAGTGATAAGACCTTCTTCAATGTTGAAGAAGGGCTCAAAATAAGCCTACTCACAGTTTATATCATGCCTCAAAACAGATTATATATAGGCCAAAAATATCATGCAAAAATATGGCATCCAAGAGGGGTCATGAAGAAAGTGGTGGCTGGAGGTCTCAAACAGGGTAAGACCCTTCAACAAACATGAAAAATGGCTCAAAATAAGCCTAATTCCAGTTATGGCCGGAGCTCAAAACAGTAAGCCAAAAGGCCTAAGAAATGATACAAAAATGAGCTAGAAAAGAGGGAAATGGCACTTACCCTTGAAGACCAATCTTTGGTTGCTTCTTGGACCAAGAAATGTTGCCTCTCAAGCTCTGGAAAGCTGCTCCAAATGGCTGGAATGGAGGTGGTGGTGTGGTGCTAGGTGATGGTGAAGAAAGGGTGTAGGAACTTGGATGTTTGGAGCTTGGAAGTGGGAGATGAATGGAGGTATGTATGCAAGGCTTCAAGACCAAAATTTTCAACCCCAAACCAGACCTGAGATGCTGGTTTTTATAGGCAAAAAGAGGTGAAAAAAGAGGGGGAAAAAAGGGGGGGAAAACAAGCCAAGTTTCCCCCCAAAAGTTGGCAAACCCGGATACACAATCTAGGAGGGAAAGGAGGGCATTTTTGCAAGGAACCAGGTGTGAGGAACATGGCCAGCCAGTTTTCTTGGGCTTAGGTGGCCGGCCGGCTACTTTTTTTGGCTTTTCTGGCTAGCCAGCTACTTTTTCTGGCTTTTCTGGCCGGCCAGCTACTTTCAGGACAAAAAACATGGGCTGCCGGAAAGAAAAGTGGCCAGTGGGTGTTTGGGAAGTCCAAATGTGGCCGTTCAAGTGTCCAAATTGAATCCCTGGAAGTTAGCTTTCCAATGGTGCAAACCTTGTATCAAAATTCCTCCTGTGGAAAAAGTTATGCTAGTTTCCGTGAAGCCACACAGATTTGGTCCTAACCGGAGTGATGCCCTACTTCAATCAACCATATCTCCCCTATCCGGAATTGGATTTAGGAGATTCTTAAGTGCAAAATGAGGCCCCGGGAGTAAGCTTTCCAACGGTGGTGGCCTCATAGCTTGATTCCAAGTATGCGAATGAATAGGCCCGATTCGGCGAGGGCTGCTCGACTCTTTCTTAACGGTTCATGCCCATTTTCTCCCCCTACTGGATTTCTTTCCTCTTCTCCTCTTTTCTTCAACTTCAAACCCTTAAGTAAGGTGTTTTGAAAGATTTTTCAAAGATTTCATCTCTCTTTCGTTCATTTCCACTTTGTCCTTGCTCGGTTTACCGAAAAACGCGACGTTTGACAAAATACGAGCCTCGGAACATCGCGGAAACTTTATTTCAAAAATGTTTTGAAAGAGAGGGTTTTAAGGTCTAAAAACCATTCAAAATAGCTTTGGTCAAAAATGGGGCGTGAAGTTGGGATTTGTTCCTCTCTCTTTGCCGAAGAAATTGCACCTTTCCCCTGCACAACTTTCTCCACCATGTAAACCATCAGTCGCGTCGAAGTCTTATGGACGGTCAAAAATGGGG
This sequence comes from Camellia granthamiana, assembly GCA_036172215.1. Lineage (NCBI taxonomy): Eukaryota > Viridiplantae > Streptophyta > Magnoliopsida > Ericales > Theaceae > Camellia > Camellia granthamiana. The sequence goes on along the minus strand of CM069903.1, from coordinate 27,328,423 downwards.
TGTCTACACTCATCTTCCTGAAGAGGACACTGTCTCGCAAGATTCACCTACACAAACTGACTTTGAAGTTATACCTCCAATAAACCCCCAATTATTAACAATTAGTAAACCCTTTGCTCCTAACTTAAATAAATTACATATTGAATTTAAATCTAAAAATAATAAAGTCAAATGCCAAGCTTACAGACTTAAATATGACTCTAACCAACAATCCAAAATTACTCACAAATGGTATAAGTTTATGACTGAACATAGTATAGAAGTTCCTTTATTTGAATATTTAGAAAATTATTACAAAAAAGTTAATACAATCACAAAGACTAAATGGAAAACTTCTTCTAATGCTACTGTTAGCTCCAGTCATCCTCATCTATCCACCATAATTATAGAACACCAAGGTTCTGTTATTCAAGCTTCTCCATTTAAATTACCTGGGAATGACAATGAATTAAAGAAAGTCATTGAACAAAACAATTATACTAATCAATATTTAAAAACACTTGGTAAACAATTAGATAAAATAGAGACTAATTTAGATGAATATACGCCTAGTCATTCCTCCAAACAATCTTTAGACAAACCTTTAATTAATTTACCTAGTCAACGTTCCAAACAAGATAGTCTGGTCACTCAGGATAGTTCTACTATTAAAATCATCGAACAATTATTCACCAAGTTAGCCTCTCTTTCAAATGAAAAGGACATTTCTCCTTCAACTGAAAAAGGTCTGTATTAAACCAACAACCTACTCTAGATATTATTTCCCATCATTCAGAAACTGACACATTTGATAATGAAATTAATCTTTTAGCTCAGCAATTTCAATTTTCTAATCTTAATCGAATTACTTATCCTAAGGTCAATCCTACAACTCTTACAAAAAATTGGTATTCTAGGCCTACTCCTCCTGATCTTCAATATGAAAAAACTAACCTTAATAACCAATTTTCTTTTTCTGCTAAAAAATTATATGAATGGAATATAGATGGTCTTAGTGAAGATCAAATCCTTCAAAAATTAAACCATTTATCCATGGTTGCCAATAGTTTTCTTAGTAACTACCTAGATTATACTCAACCTGAAATTGTTTCATTAATAACCTCTGGTTTTACTGGTATGTTAAAATCTTGGTGGGAAAAATATCTCACTGAAGATTAAAGAGAGTCTATTTTACATGCAAGTCAGAAAGATGAAAATGATTTACCCATATTTGATGAAACAATTGGCTATTATAAACCTGATGGTATCAATACCTTAATTTACACCATAGTTAGACATTTAATTGGCACACCTACTAATATATATTCTAGAATACATGATCAACTTAGTAACCTTACTTGTCCAACATTAAGTGATTTCCGATGGTATAAAGATATTTTTACATCCAGAGTAATGCTACGCGAAGATTGTACTAAATCATTTTGGAAAGAAAAATTTATTAATGGTTTACCTAGTCTTTTTGCTCACAAAATTAGAGATGTTCTTAATCAACCTACTGGTGTAATCGAATATGATAATTTAACCTATGGTGATATAATCAGTACTATTCAAAAAGAAGGATTAAGAATGTGTATCGACTTAAAACTTAGTCAAAAAGCTGCTAAGGATAAACATAAAGCTAAATATGAATTAGGAAATTTTTGTGAACAATATGGTTTACCTCTAGTTGCATCCTCTAGATGAAAACATAAACATAGTAAACAAAAAATTTCTTACAAACACTCCAATAAATATAAGAAGAAGTATTTACCCTCTAAATCAACTGATAAATTTTATACTAAACCTAAAAAGAAGTATTACAAGAATCCAACGTCAAAATCTACTAAAGACATTACCTGTTTCAATTGTGGCAAAAAAGGTCATTATTCCAATAAATGTAAAGAAAAACAAAAATTAAAGGATAAAGTTAATCAACTCCAAATAAATGATGAATCTAAAAATCAATTATTTGAAATCTTCTAGTTAGATCAATCCCCAATAACTCCTCTACTGACATACTTAACTCAAATACCTCATCTGATTACCATTCACCTAGTGATACTTCTGATAATAATATTGAATTAGGATGTAATGATACTTGTTGCAAACCTATTAAACAAATCACTGTCCTTACCAAACAACATCAAGAAGAAACTGCTCTTGTTGAATTAATTAGTAAATTAGAGGATCCTGAATTGAAGCAAAAATATGCCAACAAATTAAAATCATTACTAATTAACAAAGATACTAAACCACAACATGACAAACCAATCATTAGCTTAACAAAAACTTTAGATAGATTTAAAAATAAACAAAAAGAAGTCACTCTTCAATATCTACAACAAGAAATTAATCAAATTAAACAACTCATCAAAGATTTACAAAGTAAAGATAAAATTTTAGAAGAAGAAATATATGTACTGAAAATTAATAACAGTTTAGACAACTTCCAACAAAATGATGCCATCTCATCTAATGAATATGAAGGTACTAACGAAGATACTAATCCGGATAATGTTCTGTTCGATAATCGATCCAATCTATCTGATAATCTTGAAAATAAACGATTAAATCTTATCAATAAAATTAATATTCAAAAATGACATTCAAAAATCAAATTAGTTATCAATGATTTTGAGTTAGAAGTCATCGCATTAATAGATACTGGTGCTGATCTTAATTGCATTCAAGAAGGCTTACTTCCTACAAAATATTATCATAAAATAGGTGAATAATTAACTTCTGCTAATGGCAGTAAAATGCATATTAAACATAAATTACCAAAAGTCCATATTTGTCAAAATAATGTTTGTTTTAAAACATCATTTGTTTTAGTTAGAAATATGACTGATAAAGTTATTTTAGGAACACCATTTATATTTTTACTTTATCCATTCACCACTTCTAATCAAGGAATAACTACTCAAGCCTTTGGCCAAACCATAACTTTTAAATTTTTATCTCCACCCGAAGTTAAAGAATTAAACCAGTTAAAAGACTGTTCTATTTCTAAAACAATTAATCGATTAACTCGTCACATCAGATATCTTAAAGAAGAAGTAAATTATAAACGAATTGAGCAACAATTAATTAATCCTATTACTATTGCTCAAATTGAACAATTTAAACAAAAATTAGAATCAATTATTTATTCTACTTTATCTATTGCCTTTTGGCATCGGAAAAAACATGTAGTCACACTACCATATATTAAGAATTTTAATGAAAGACAAATTCCTACTAAATCTAGACCTATTCAAATGAATCATGAATTAGTTGAAATGTGTAAAAAAGAAATTAATGAATTACTAAAAAACAAAATTATTAGTCATAGTAAGTCACCCTGGTCTTGTCCTGTCTTTTATGTTAATAAAAATGCTGAATTAGAAAGAGGAGTTCCTAGGTTAGTAATTAATTACAAACTATTAAATAAAGTGTTAGAATGGATTCGTTATCCAATTCTTAATAAAAAAGATTTAATTAAAAGATTTAGCCAAGCTGTCATTTTTAGTAAATTTGATTTAAAAAGTGGATTTTGGCAAATACAAATTCACTCAAAGGATCATTATAAAACTGCTTTCACTACACCTTTTGGGCATTATGAATGGAATGTCGTGCCCTTTGGATTAAAAAATACTCCTAGTGAATTTCAGAACATAATGAATGACATTTTCAATCCCTTTAGTCATTTTTCCATCGTTTATATAGATGATATTCTCATTTTTTCTAAATCCCTTAGTGAACATTGGAAACATCTTACTGCTTTCTTCTATACCATAAAACTCATGGTCTAGTTATTTTTGCTCCTAAGATTAAACTATTTCAAACCAAAGTTCGATTTTTAGGATATGACATCCACCAGAATACAATCTTACCTATTAGTCGATCCATTGAATTTGCTTCTAAATTTCCTGATGAAATCTTAGATAAAACCCAGTTACAAAGATTCTTAGGATCACTTAATTATATTGCTGAATTTTACAAAGACCTTCGGAAAACCTGTCAACCACTCTTTGATCGATTAAAGGATAATCCTCCTCCTTGGTCTCCTACTCATACTGATATTGTTAAACAAGTCAAACAATATGTCAAGTCTCTCCCATGACTTGGTATTCCTACTGAAAATTCATTTAAAATTATTCAAACTGATACTTCTGATATTGGTTATGGTGGTATTTTTCTCCAAAAAATTACTCCTCAGTCCTCTGAACAGATTGTTCGTTTCCATTCTGGTGTTTGGAATAAAGCACAAAAAAACTATAGTACTATTAAACAAGAGATTTTATCTACTGTTTTATGTATTAATAAATTTCAAGATAATATTTTAAATCAATTTTTTTTACTCCGTGTTGATTGCAAATCTGCTAAATATGTTTTAGAAAAAGATGTTCAAAATCTTACTAGTAATCAAATCTTTGCCCGATGGCAATCTATTTTAAGTATTTTTGATTTTGATATTGAATATATACCTGGTTGTCAAAATTCTATTCCTGATTTTCTTACCAGAGAAATTTTTACAGGGGGATAGAGGATGGCAACTCCTTTTATTTCCTACCATAAATTACAAGTCACCTATTATAAAGACCTCATTCACCAAACTGCTTACCATATTGCTTGCCTCAAATTAGCCAAAAAATCCACTGAACGTGCTCAATTTATTCGATTTCACACAATTCGTAGTCGCCGTAATCTACTTGCTCATTATATCAACTGTGCTGATTATCATATGAGTAAATTAGATATCCTCAGTGGATGCTAATTTCCATCTTATCCACTTATTTTACAGATGTCTACTCAGAGACCTTTGAGACCTTCTAGTAAGGCTCTTGTTCCTTCTAGTCAACCAGTTCCTCCTTTGGAATTAGTCACCCGATATCATCCTGCTGAATTAGTCAACCGTTACCAAGTTCTTGGTAATATTCCTAACCTAGTTATACCTCTGCATTGGCTACTGATCCATTTGCCTTTTCTTCCCAGTCAGTTACTCCTTACCCTCCTAACCCTATTAAATCAGCTCGTTCTGATTATGTCAAATCTCATACCACTAATCTCTTTTTCAAAGAACCCAGTCACAAGAATACTCAAACTGTTCTTGACCTAGTCAAATCCTATTTTCCTCCTAGATGGCATTTTGCTCATTTTCATCCAGAAAAATCAATCACCTATTACAAAGACATCCTGTTCAACCATCAGTCCATTGTTATTAAAATTATCTATGATCGGACTTACACCAGTAAAATTGTATACCATTCATTGTATATTCACAATATAGTCTCTTTGAATAAATGGGGTCCTCCTTTTCAACTCCGAGATTTACCTAGTCATATAATTCAATATAGTTATTATGATTATATTGATGCTTGGTTCAAAGTTCTCCTGTATCAAAATGAGTCAAATAGTCACTCTTGGTTGCTCCAATTTGATCATAAATTCAATTCAGAATTCCCCACTTGGTTTCTCAGATGGTGGACTCAGTATGGGGCTATTGAAGATATTTTCCCCTCTATTTTGATTAAAAAAATCAACTATTTTTCTACTATTTTTTCATTCAGTCCACAACAAAAGAAATTCCCTACATTGCTCATTTTTATATCCAAATACAAAGTTCCATGGATATTTAAATGGCAATATGTTATTTCTGAGGATATAATCTTTCGTCAACACTCTGTTAAATGGTGGGATAATTTCAAAATTCCACGCATCATTGAACAAGTCCAAGTAGAATTTCCAGTCAATATTCATGCTCCAACTCCTGCCATGATTAAAGCTCAGCAGAACCCAACTACTTCATTAACACAAGGAAGCCAACTTCCTCCAGTCAATCTTGGAAGCCCAACTTCCAGCTCTTCCAAGGCCAAGTCAGCGAAGCCCAAATCTGATCAAGCAAAGGCAAAAACCAAGGCTAAACAATCATCGTCACAGGCTAAGCCCAAAGTCAAGTCCAAGTCATCCAAAGATGAGCTTCTCCAAATAGCTTGCCTACTCATGGCCCAAGCCAAGTCACAATCTGATGAAGCCAGTTCAGAAGAAGGTTCAAATGATTTAAACTCTTCTGAAGGTTCAACCAATCAAGATCCTTATGGGTCCCAGTTTCAAGATGCTTAAGACCCATATGCTTGATATAGTCATTGGATTCTATATAGCTATAATTATCAGCTTCAATCAATACTCTTCTTTTGAGAAAAGCTGCTGTTATATATATCTATATTGATTCCCTCAGTCACATGCCTCCGTCTGAAAGCAATGAATAGTGAAAAAGTCAAATTTACTGTTCACTATTCATCAAAAAGTCAACATTACTATTCATCATTCATCATAATTCATCCAACCGACAAATTTAGTACAATCAAAGGCAGCCACCAACTTTAGTCACTCATCGAAAGTTGCAGACAGCTCCCATGTGCTTCTTTCAAAGTCAGATTCCTTCACAAGACTCACAGTAACTCTTCACAAGGCTCACAGTAACTCTTTTCATCTATAAAAGAGCCTCTTCAGTCAAGAATAAGGGCATATCAGAAAAATTTGATTGCTCATTCTCAAGAAAAAATAGCTATCTATTTAACTTTATATTTTCAAATTCGTTTTCAAGTCATGTATTTTGAAGAACTGTTTGCTTCATTCCAGTAAACGATTGTAAGTTTTAATTTATGTATGTATGTTTTATTTTAAGTTTTAAGTTTTATCTTAAGTTTTAATTTAAAATGTTTAGTGCTGTTTCCTCTTTCCTGCTTATATATATATATATAAAGTGTAATCTATAATGTGGTTCTGCAAGATCATATTCTGAAAATAACACAGTTGTTATTTGTTGGTTTTTATTAATTGGTTCCAAATAAATAAATAAAACACTTCAAAGCTATATTATTAATGTTCCTCCAGGCTATATTTTATAAATTATTTAGTGATGATCTTCTCAAATGCATCAAATGCCACATGAAACAGGCTATATTTTTGTTGTTAAGTGTAATGTTGGTACATGTTCATTTTGTAATTAAAATTTTATATACTCGTATGGAAGATTGGAGGAATTATGTACCAAGTGAAGTAGTACATGAAACATATATATTAGTTTAGTGAAATGTTTATATTACTCATATGAAGATTGGAGGCCATATTTTTGATGTTTTGCACTTATGGAGTCTATGAATGACAAAAAAATATTTTTGATGTTGTTTGGGTTAGAAAAAAAAAATCTGAGATTGCAAAGAAAAAAGAAGCAAGAGTTGTGGAAATCTAGCTGGGTCATTTGGTGCCTTGATGTGCTTTTGTATGGTTGAATGAAGGAAATTTTCCTAAGAGATGTCTTGATATGCTTTACTATTTGATATTTTCAGAAAGGTCAATGTCAAGCACAAATGCAAGTATGGGTAGCATTCATGAAGTTAGATTTGACAACCGCAATTGTCGATGTGGCAGCAAAGCTATGGTTAAGATTTCTCAGTCAACGGATAACCTAAATTGCTTATATTTTGTATGCCCCAATTCACCGAATGCCTGTAAGTTCTTTGAGTGGTGAATCCCTCCACATATGCAACATAATTTGAAGGTAGTTGAGAATGATCTTCTTGAAGAACGCATGGATGTGTTGTCTACTCTTAGAGAAGTAATTATCTTGAAAAGGGAGCTGAAAGACATGACTATGAAGAGTAGGAAACAATATAGATACTTGGCAATGGTGATTGAAAGAGTTAGTGATAAATTAAATTACGTCTTTGCTTTTATTGTTCTGTTGTTGGTGGTAGTTGTCATTCTAGTGTATTTGAAATAGTATATGTAATGTAGGCTACAATGACTATGACTTGTATTGTAGGCTGAATGTCTATGTAATGTATGGTGGACTATTACCATTTTGTTGAAGTGGTAATGAATGTAGTGTCTTTTTTTTTGTTTAATGATCTATGTTTTATGTACACATTTAATATTCACCTTCATTGCTAAACATATATGGAGAAAGAACTTGTAAAATGTTAGCAAATTGTGAGATTAATTTTGTCAATTACACTAAGTAGTAATTATTTGGATATGGATAGTATTACTGCTCTTATTTGAAGTTGAGATTTGAGATGGAGGTGTTTGTGTTAATTACGTATCTTTTACCCATTGACACACCTGGTTGCAAGTCTTGGCCAATTACTAAAGGATGCGGATAGTACTATTGCTCCTATTTGAAGTTGAGATTTGAGAGATTTTTTTTTTTTAATGCAATTAATCAAGCAACTAATATTAATGTCTTCAACAACAGTGGCATGCATAAATCATTTCATGATTGTGCAAGGAAATCCAAGTGCATTCATCTTAAATCATTAATAAACACATCTTAAATTCTACAAGAATCCAAGTGCATTCATCTCCAAACAAAACAAATTTGACCTACAACATAAACTACAAACAAAACAAAACAAATGGACCTGCCTAGTGACTTGCCCCAAACAAAACAAAACAAATTTGACCTACATAGTGACCTACCCCAAGTATTACTACAAATGGACTATAACATGAACTACAAACAAAACATTCAGCCGATTGTGAGGCACAAACAGCAACAAAACAACACAAATAGCAACATCGAGGCATCTCTTATGCTTGAAATTTGAAGTGCCTTCCACCTCTTCATGGCCATACAAACCCTGAAAAAAAATTGAAAACCAGCAATTCATCACCAAAACAGCATCAAAACAGCACCATTTTAGCACAAAAAATGACTAAAAAATAATGACAACATAGCACAAATTCAGCTGCACTTTGGAATACAAAATAACAGTAATTCACCACCAAAACAGCAGCAATTCAGCAACAACAAACAACATTAATTTCAGCATAAAAAATGACTAAAAAATAGCAGCAACATATCACAAATTCAGCAGCACTTTCAAGCACAAAATAACAGTAATTCATCACCAAAATAGCAGCAATTCAGTAACAACAAACAACGTAATTTCAGCACAAAATTTAGCAAAAACAATATCAAAACAATAGCAAAAGTACCTCAGTAGACAGCTGCTAATTATTTGTTGGTTCGACAATCTGTATTTGAGGCTTCAGAATCTTGAAACCCAATGTCATACACACCTTGAAGTAGTGTCATAAATGTTGGTTGAGCACAATATGCCAAATTGTTTGCTTACAATGAATTCATATTATATTAGGCTTTATAACAAGATGCAAATGACCATACTATACTCACAAAAAAAAAAAAAAAAAAAAAACACGAAAATAAAAACTAATTGACAAAACCTCACTCACATTACATGTGGGATATATGAATGGAGGAGGAATTGAAGTACCACCCATGGTAAAGGAATGAGGAGGAGGGGGAGCAGGAGAAAGATGAAGAGGAGTAACATTTTCATGAATGTAGACATCTCTTCCAACAGATAATGGAGAAAGTCTCACTGTTGTAGTAGCAACAGGCTGTGAAGAACTCACAAATGTAGCACGGGATTTCTTTTAAAGCTTGCTTGTAATGCCAGCTCACATGGACCTTTTATCCTCCTTTTGCCCTTACTAGTTGGATGTTTTTTCTTCAATCTTATTGGAATTTACACAAGATGATTGTTGTCTTTAGAACTCAGTTCCAAGCTTTGAGGTTGATCATCAATACTTGTTTCTTTTTCGATACAAAAATGGACACTTATCTTGCTTTCAACATTTGCACCTAATGTAGTGAGTTGTGAACAACAAAAATCATAAGTTTCCTTAGTTTCAGCAACTCTACATGCTGTTGCTCTAAATGTGGTCATCAATGTCTTATACCGTGAGGCTTGATGGAATTTGACATCTACTTGAATCTCATTCCCCAACTTGTCTTTCATAACTTCTGCTCTTGCTTGTTTGGTTCACCTCTTCATAATGTATTGTAAAGGAATCTCTTTTAACTTCAATATTTCTCTCATAACCTTCAAACAGTGACTGCACAAAATCCGTTTCCTTTCAAACTTTGTACAACTACAAGTCAAAGAGCCATTCATCTCTATCTTCACTTTTCTTGCATTTTTCCTAATAGCATCAACAATTGTGTATAGGCTACAACCATCATTGTATGCAATTGCTTGTATGTCTGATTCAACAGAAAGAAAATACTCATCTTGAAACTCCTCAAAAATATTTTTAGTGTACACATTATCCATTTGACTTAACATTATGAATGGCGCTCTCACCCTTGGTAACATTTGGCACAAAGCATATCCAGCTTCTAACTACTTGTACCGCTTCTCCCAAAGTACCTTTTTAAAATGTATGAAGAATTCATTTAAATTAAAATCAGAACAAATGTAATCCTTCAAAAAAACATTAAAAGATTGACTACGTTGTGTTGTACTCATTCCCGCAGCCCATGTTGATCTAACATATGGCCAACCCTATTTTTCCTTCACCCCAAAAGTCAACTTCAACCAATGATTAGCATGAGCATCATATGTATCAAGCATTTCCCCCCACTTCATTTTCCATTCATTTTCATCCCCAATGTCAAACATGAATCTGTTCAATACACCTTTCACCCCCTTATCTTGAAAGAGACAATTAACATGCCTTGATGTATTTTGCATCAAATGCCAAGTGCACAAACGGTGACTCGTGTCAAGCATGACAATGGGTATGGCCTTAGCCATTGCAGCATCTTGATCGGTAAACAAAGTTTTTGGTGCATTTTTTGACATAACCTTTAAAAAAGTTTGAAATAACCATACAAATGTTTCGGCAGTCTCATCATACAACAAAGTAGCACCAAAAACAATTGTTTCCCTATAATGATTAAATCCCACAAAAGATGCAAATGGCTTGTGCTCTTTATTTAACTTGTAGGTAGTATCAAATGTAACTACATCACCAAATTAGGTATAATCCATGATCATTTGTGCATCGGCCCAAAACATATTCGTTATTTGCTCCTCATTGTTTAATTGGAAAGCATAAAAAAAAGATGGATTCTCCAAAGATTTTTGTTGAAAGTATTGCAACACATTACCTATTTCTCCATATGCTAAACTTTTTGCCTTTTGGTTCTCAAGTAATTTTTTTGATCTAATTTCGTAAACCCAAGAGACTGCCTCCCACTAGCTTCCTTACCCATGAGTTCAAAAGACTGTCCTAAACGAAGACCAGATTCTGAGGCTAAGTCTAACTGAATTGCTTGGGTAGCTGACATCTTTCTTTGAGATGGCAATATATGGGCACAATCAAGAGATACAAGTTCATGGTTGTGTTTTTCTTTGAAATCAATCACAACTAATTTCCCAATACTAACATCCAATTTAATAAAAAGTTAGGCCTTACAACCAGTCCTAGTTTCAGCTCTAGGGGTTTTTGTCAATGGGTCTCGCTTGTCAACCTTCCGAAATCCCTCCTTGTTGTAAACAAAATTTCTAGAAATAATTTATTTTGTAAACTTGTTCTTCTTACAATATTCCCTTCTTATGCTAAATCTCATTCTTCCTCCATATGCATTATAAAAATCATACGCACCTTCTTCTGAATCAAAGGTCATTCCTTCGTTTGGCTTCCAACCACAATCATTGTCAGGTTCCATATCCATATGAAAACGCAACTAAAAAGTAAAAGCAATGAAATGGGAGAAGTATCAATACAAAATAATAAAGTAAAATAAGTTGGGTTTTAGAGGTTTTGTTAGCTCAATCACTGTATTCTTAGTAATTCAAGACTGCCTTTTTTTTTTTGGGAATTTTTTGACCTGAATATGAACTCAATTTGCATACATTAGCATAATTTTCTTCTACCACATTTTTAATTGCTTTCTAAGAACCATCATAATTGCTTTGAAGGTCTGCTTTGAAGTATTTTATTTATTTATTTGGAACCAATTAATAAAAACCAACAAATAACAACTGTGTTATTTTCATAACATGATCTTGCAAAATCACATTATAGATTACACAATATATATATATATATATATATGTATATGTATGTATATTATGAAATTCTACGCCAAACCATCAAACTTAGGCATACAAATTGAAAAAATCAAGTCCAATGTTTTCAGTCTCTTCTCTGCCATTTTCATTCTCCCTCTGTGTTTATTTGTTTATTTTTTGGGCCTATTAAACAATGAAAATGGCAAATCATCAAACGTAATTGTTCTGAATAGGAAACACCTCTCAACTACAAGTTTAAAAAATGGCAGCTTTGAACATGGCAGATTATTTGGGGAAAAATTAATGAAAAAAAATATTACCTTCAATTTGATGAAGTTAAGTTTAATGAAGTACAGCTTTGGTTTGCGGGGTCACCGGAGCTTGGTTCGCGGCTGAACTCGTGGTTTAAATGTTTAGAGTAAGACAGAGAGAGAGACCGGCGGCTAAAATGTTCATTCAAATCGCGGTTGAAACCTTCGGAGTAAGATAGCGGGAGAGAGGGAGAGACCGTTGATGTTTGCTGCCGACTTTGATTCATCGCCGATCGTCGTCTATGTTCGCCACCGACTTCGCCAATTGTCGTTCACCAGAGCTTCAAAGAGGGAGGGAAAAAGTGAAGTGAATGAGAGGGAAGCTGTTGTTGTGTTGAATGAAATAAATTCAATTATTTATTTATTTATTTATTTTTTATTATTAGCATCTGAGCTGTAGATCTTCTCTTAAGGGACATGGCCAAATCCTGGCCCTTTACCAGAGGAAGGGCCGGAGGATTTGGCTAGAGAGGATCTGAACTCGTGGTAGCCAGCGCTAATGGTGAGTGGTGGTCAAATGAAGTAAGAGAATGAGAAAGAAATAAAAATGGGTCATTTTTGATAAATCCTCTTTCTAAGTGCTTTATTCTATCTAATCCATATTCTTTTTTGAGTATTCCATTAAGTCTTATTTAATATAATATGATTAAATCATCATTTTTAATTTTTTGCACATGTTTCTATTTTGAAACTAATACATAACAATAGTCTGTCATTTTATGGAAAAAAAATCTCTCCCTCTTTCTAAAGAGAAAATCTTTATTTTATTCCATATAGAAAATCTCTACCGCATTTTATGGAGAAAATCTCAAATTATGAATTTTGAATCTTTTTATAATTTGAAAATTGTTAAAATAATGCAACAAAAAATATGAATGAAAATCAAAATACAATGTGAATGTTCACAGTAAATAACAAATATACAACTAACTTTTGAAAAAACAAAACAAATGCTAAAGTACAATGCAAATGTTCACAATAAATAACAAATATACAACTAACTTTTGAAAAAATAAAATTTATACCAAAATATAATGTGAATGTTCACAAATCTATAATTAAAAAACAACTAGCCTTAAAAAAAATAACTCATACCAATGTAAACATTTACACTGTAACGTAAAAACATAAAAATTTAAAAAAAAAAAAGATGAAAAAAGTGAAAATCGACTATTTCAATTGCTCAATGGTGACAAAAATTATTGTTCAACTAACAAACATAATAACAAAAATAACAAACATACAATTAACTTTTGAAAAAATAAAACTTATACTAAAATACAATGTGAATATTCACAATTTACAATTTAATGCACAACTAGTTTTTTTTTTTTAAAAAAAAAAAAAAAACTCATACTAATGTGAACATTCACACTACAACGTAAAAACATAAAATAAAATTGAAAAAAGTGAAAATCAACTATTTCGATTGCTCAATGGTAACAAAAATGATTGTTCAACCAATAAGTATAGTAAAAAAAAATAACAAAATACAACTAACTTTCAAAAAAAAATTCAAAAAAAAAAACTCATACGAAAATACAATGTGAATATTCACAATTTACAATTAACATACAACTAATGTTTGGTAGAGCTTTGAAAATTTAATTCCACCCTTTGGTTTGAGTGTGGTGTTTGGTTACAGTTTTCAAAAATGATTCCACACTCACTTTTGAAAACATGTCTACCTGGTCATCCTCTCGGAGTCCCCCTGGACGTCCGGTTGGTTGACCGAAATAAATTTTTTTTTAGCACCTGTTATTTTTATATTTTAAATAAAAAATATTTTCAATTTTAAAATTTTTTTTTTTATGATATTTGAATGTTGTGTGTTTGGTTATGAGTTGTAAGTTTTTAAATCAAATATCATATGTCACACAAAAAATTTCAAACTCAATTCAAAACTTTTTTCAAAATTCATCACCAAACAAATTTTCCACACTCAAATCATAATTCCAAAACTCACAAACTTAAAGTACAACTCAATTATCAAATTATAATTCTAAAACTCTACCAAATGCTACCTAAATTCATACTAATGTGAACATTCACACTGCAACATGAAACAAAATTAAAAAAAAAAAAAGACTATGTCAATTGTTTAATGGTAACAAAAAATGATGATTCAAACAACAAGTACATCAACAAATAATCAATAATATGTGAACATACACATCTTACAAAATATATAATTATATCAATAGCTATATTTTAACACTTATTTCTCATACTTTCAAACAATGTGAAATGTGAACATTTACACTGATTGACAAAAAAATAGAAATAATGGCAGTAGTAGAATTAGAAATTCAAAAAAATATTCAATCACTCTAAAAATAAAAAAATATCACCCACATCATCATCTTTATCATTATCGCTATCATTAACAATCTATACAATTTCACCATTCCACCAATCTAAATCAAACCAAACCCACCTTTGAATAATATGTTTCTAACAAAATTGATTGGACATAAATAGAGTTTCGACTTACAACAATAGATAAATAGAGAGTTTCGAACACAGAGCAACAATGCATGGACACAGAACTTCAAACACAAAGTGACAATAGAGGAACACAAAGTTTCACCGCAACAATGGAGGAACATAATATTATTTCACCACTATGTGTAAATTAGAATTTCCAAACCCTACCGAATAGAAAGTTTCGAAACCCTAGCACAATGAAACAATACCACAAATGTGAATAAAACTGATCAAAAAGAAAAACGTGAATAATGGTAACTACCAAAATAGAGATAGGAACAAAAAGGAAATGTGTATATCATTTTTCTATGTAATACATATCATCAATAGACATAAGGATGTAATAGTCCAACAAACAATATAAATCAAGAAAAAAGGACATCGTGGAATAAAAGTACAAATACATGACTAATTAAGTTATAATTTTTTTTGGTGGATTTATTGAATTAAAGCACTTCTAAATGAGATTTATCAATAAAAAAATCCAATAAAAATAGATCGATCATAAACAAGTGAAACTACTTTTTTTTTATTATAATAATTTAATAAATTTGTAAATTGTTTAGAATTTTTTGAAATAAAAAATAAATGCCAAACAGTTTTTTATTCACAAATTTATTTTTATAAAAATAAAAAATTACAAATATAAACATTACCAAACGTCAAATCATTTAAACATTTTACTTCAATTCTTGGAGAACTTCTACCATGTCCATTTGACTTTTTAACAAGAATTTAACAACACTATAATAATTGCGATTTTTAACCAAAAAGCAAATGTTTGAAAGACTTAAGTATCTCCTGTCACGCCCTCAAAATAATACATCAAACCCAACATTCTTAACATGCATTGATATAAAGAAGTAAACATCTTTCTATTTATCAGAGTAGTTCGTACAAAAGTATTACATGTTGACAACAAAAGTAAATGCCCTATGGGCTTACAACTTTCCAAGCCAACACTTGGTCACAAAGAAAAGAGTACTAACTCAATTACATATTAAGCCCTTGGCCTGAATTTACATGTAATACATTAAAAGATAACAGAACAACAAAAAGTCTTTCAGCCTCTAGCCTCCCAAGCCACATCCTTGGAGGTGGCATACCATCTGTACCTGGAAATGATGTCCCATATAGGGTGAGCCACAACCCAGTAGAAATATACTAAATCAACTATAATCAATGACTAAAATAATAGCATGTGATAGGTGGTCAACACTTATACATCCACTTACATCACATTACAATTCCATGACAATCATGTCCATGTTACATTTCACTTTTCATTTTCTTATCAATTCATTTCAAAAACGTGGCTCAGAATCTGGCCAGATAATTCAACAGAGATTACATCTCTTATTAACAATATTTCCAATTCAATTGGGATAACAACTCATGTTAAACATTTCTTACTTCATAATAGATACACATTTTGGTGCTGTATCAGTCTCAGCCAAAATCATTTCCATACTTCACAAATGATACACATTTTAGTGCTGTATCAATAACATGTAAAAACACTTCCATACTTCACAAATGATACACATTTTAGTGCTGTATCAATGTCAAACAAAATCCGGTTTAGCGGTCCATCCCCTATCTTCCCCTAAACCGTGGAGTACATCCCCTATCTCCTCCCATATAACACAATATATATAAGCAATTATCATATACATGTTCACTCAATCAATATACAATTTTGATGTATTATACCAACCTCCATATTCTATGGCATACTCAATTGATTAGTTTTAGTTCGCCTAATCATCATGCATTGTCTACAACAATCAAGACTATCATCCATCGATAGCCCAAAGCAGTTATTTCTAAACAGAAAATAAATGCACCAAATGGATATGTTATCAACATTTTGACTAGGTGAGCGATAAATTAATCCAACTACACCCCTTTAATCCCATAATTCCCCAATTCCAATATTCTCAATTCAATTCCCATATCTCAAAATTTATTTTACAAATTAATTTTTACCAAACTAATTAAGGCATTTCCCCATAATTCTCATAACAACCCTAAGGTTCCATTTTCATCAATAATCCAACATTAATTCCTTTTCTCAAAGTATTACATACATATGGGTTTATATATATGAAAACCCCCTCTTTTATAAATTACACAAAGACCCCAAACTTTTCCAATATTACCCAACAACCCTAACATATCAAAATGCCAAAATTTAAAGACAAAGCTCATAAGATGGAGTAGGATATCCCTACCTCGAAGTTAGAGCTCAAACGGAGATGAAGACCAAAACCCAACGTGCTCCAAATTCAAGAATTTTCAGATTAAAACAAAGCCCTCAATACCCTCTATCTTTTATACAAAGAGGCTAGGCTAGGAACTCACTAGAAGGAGATGAAACCTTAGAGAGAAGGTTTGTAGAGAGAGAGAGAGCTCAGATCTAGGGTTTGTATAAAGAAGAGAATGAAAAATGCTAAGTGTAACCCGCTGCTGCCTGCTGATATACAACAGGCTCACTCGAGCGAAGAGTTGGTCTCTCGAGCGACTAGACACAAAGAACTCTCGCTCGAGCATAGAAAGCCTCGCTCAAGCCAACAAGTCGTAGCTTCGGGTCTGTAACCCAGAAGCATGCTTGAGCGCAAGAATGCTCGCTCGAGCGAAGAAACAAAAAACACACACCTCGCTCGCTCGAGCCAAGAAACGCAGCTCTTAGGTCAAAAATGAGACGCAGACGCACGCTCGAGCGCAAGATTTCTCGCTCGAGCCACCAGACACAAAAACTCAACTCTCGCTCGAGCGAAGGAACCCTGGCTCGAGCGAAGGATCTAAAACACAGAGCTCGCTCGAGCGACAAAAGTCTCGCTCGAGCGAAGAACCAAAATTCTAGGCAGCAACCATTTGCTCCCATTCACTCCCAACCTGTAACAATCCTGCCCATAACATCCTATAACTCAAATACAATGTATAGAAGGACAAAAACAACAGATACATAACATCAACTCTACAAAACCTAAGTTTGGAATACAATAATCAATGGACGGAAAACTGGGATCGCTATAACCTCCCCCCCTTAAGGAATTTCGTCCCCGAAATTAAGCACAAGTTTTCAAAAACAAGTTTTTCTCAATTTTCGACAATGTTACCAACCAACATTTCACAACTTGACCCATTACCGGTCATCCCATCTCTATTCAAGAGGCATCTTACAATATATGTTCCAACATGCATTATCAACATGCATCTTTTTCAATTCCAACAATTTTCAATGTACATGGTTCACAATTCCATAATATATTCAATGCCAATATTACATTTGCATTTCTACAACATATTTAACATATAAAATGCTAAAATAAACTTCCATTTTCAAGGCATATACAATAATACCTCCACAATATTTCCATAAACCAAACATATACAATGTTTTACAACTTAAGACATATACAATGCTCTTAAGGTTTATCAATACAGCAAAATATATAATACATGCTCAAACATCCACAAATAGATCCGGATATTTCTCTCGGACCTCCAATTCACTTTCCCAAGTGGCTTCTTCCACTCCGTGATGTTTCCACAAAACCTTTACCAAGGGAATGGTCTTGCCTCGCAAGACTTGATCCCGTCTATCCAAGACCCGAACCGGTCTCTCCTCATACGAGGCATCCTCATCTACCTCCAAGTCGGTCCAATCTAATACACGTGACGGATCCGGCTCATACTTCCGAAGCATACTAACATGAAACACGTCATGCACTTCGGACAACTGTGGCGGTAAAACTAAACGGTAAGCAACCTCGCCAATTCTCTCAAGGATCTCAAAAGGGCCAATAAACCGAGGGGACAACTTCCCACTCTTCCCAAACTTCATCAAACCCCGTCTAGGTGATATCTTCAGAAAGACGTGATTACCCGCCTCAAATGCTAAAGGCCTCCTCCTACGGTCGGCATAACATTTCTGACGACTCTGGGCTGTAACTAGCCTCCTACGGATAAGCTCAACTTTCTCCGTCGTTTCCCGGACCAATCCGGACCCAACAAAGGCGCATCACCCACCTTGGCCAAACAAACAGGAGACCTACACGGTCGACCATACAAGGCCTCAAATGGTGCCATATCGATACTCGACTGAAAACTGTTGTTGTAGGCAAACTCCACCAAGGGCAAGTGCCTCTCCCACGACCCACAAAAGTCAAGAACACAACCTCGAAGCATATCCTCAAGGATCTGAATAGTATGCTCGGACTGCCCGTTAGTCTGAGGATAATAAGCCGTGCTAAAGGTCAATCTAGTGCCCAAGGCACTCTGCAAACTCTGCCACAACCTTGCAGTAAAACGTGGATCTCTATCTGAGACGATCGACACTGGGACCCCGTGCAGCCTCACTATGTCCCGAACATACAAATCGGCAAGATGATCTATCGAATCTCTGACGCGCATAGGAATAAAGTGCGCCGACTTAGTCAACCGGTCTACAACCACCCAAATAGCATCACTACCCCGCTGAGTCCTCGGAAGACCTACAACGAAGTCCATAGTGACATGCTCCCACTTCCACTCGGCAATAGGCAAGGGTTGTAACAAACCCGCTAGCCTTTGATGTTCGGCCTTCACTTGCTGACAAGTAAGGCACTTCGACACGAAAGCTGCCACATCCTTCTTCATACCTCGCTACCAGAACTAGCAACCCAAATCACGATACATCTTAGTGCCTCCTGGATGCACCGCAAGGTGTGAATGGTGAAACTCTCGGAGTTCCTCCTCTCGGCAGGACTCCGGCACAAACAAACGGTCTCGGTATCTCACACTCAAGTCGGGATACACAGTCAAACCCTTCTCAACTTTCCCACTGGAGATCTTCTCTCGGAGAGATTCTACCTCAAGGTCACCTCTCTATGCCTCTAACACTCGAGTCACAAGTGTAGGCTGCGCAACAACAGTAAACAAGGCCACAGCCTCAACAGATTCGCCCAGAAGCAAATCAAACTCCCCAAGTGCCCCCAACATCTCCCACTCCCAGATGGCTATACTAGCGACATCACTAATGGACTTCCTGCTAAGGGTATCGGCCACAACATTGGCCTTCCCCGGATGATAATGTAACTCGAAGTCGTAATCCTCAATAAACTCCATCCACCTCATTTGCCTCAAGTTCAAGTCCTTCTGTGTAAACAGATATTTTAGACTCTTATGATCCGAGAACACCTTGAATCTCTCACCATAAAGGTAGTGCCTCCAGATTTTCAAGGCAAAGATCACAGCTGCTAGCTCTAGGTCATGTGTAGGGTAATTCTTCTCATATATTTTCAACTGACGTGAGCCATAGACTACCACTTTTCCCTCTTGCATCAACACACAACCCAAACCTTCTCGTGAGGCATCACAGTAAACAGCATAACCCAAACCTCTCTCCAGAATGGTCAACACTGGAGCGGTAGTAAGTCTAACTTTCAGCTCTTGGAACGACTTTTCACAAGTCTCACTCCATACAAATTTGACCCATTTCCGCGTCAATCTAGTCAACGACGAAGCTAGCCTGGAGAAATCTTTCACAAACCGGCGGTAATACCCAGCTAATCCCAGAAAACTGCGGATCTCAAAAACACTCTTAGGCTGTGCCCAATCTTGCACTGCCTCAATCTTGGATGTATCAACAGACACCCCTTCCCCGGAAACCACATGGCCTAAGAACTTGACTTCTCTTAGCCAGAACTCACACTTCCCAAACTTGGCATACAGCTTATGGGCTCTAAGCAACTTAAGTACCACTCTCAAGTGTTCCTCGTGCTCCTCCTCAGAAGGTGAATAAATCAAAATGTCGTCCACGAAAACGACCACAAAACGATCTAAGAATTCCCAGAATATCCGGTTCATCAAATCCATAAACACTGCCGGTGCATTGGTGAGCCCAAAAGGCATCACTAGAAACTCATAGTGGCCATACCGTGTACAGAATGCCGTCTTCGGAATATCCTCCTCCCTGACCCTCAACTGGTGGTAACCCGATCTCAAGTCTATCTTAGAGAAACAACGGGAACCCTTCAATTGGTCAAACAAATCATCGATACGAGGCATAGGGTACTTATTCTTAACCGTAGCCCGATTCAATTTCCGGTAATCAATGCAAAGTCTCAAGGCACCATCTTTCTTTTTAGCAAAAAGGGCCGGTACTCCCTACGGCGAAACACTAGGGCGAATAAAGCCCTTATCTAGCAATTCTTGGAGCTGAACCTTCAACTCAACCAACTCGGCTGGGGCAAAACGATATGGTGCCATAGAAATCGGCGCCGTGCCGGGCACTAGATCAATGGAGAACTCAATCTCTCGGTGAGGTGGCAAACTGACAAGATCCTCGGGAAAGACGTCCGAGTACTCACAAACTACTCTCGGCAATACAATCTGGGTCTCATCACACTCACTACTCAAAAGGCTAGCAAGAAGACCACTAAGCTCACTCCGCCCTCGCGGATCATACACCGGTGGCAAAACACTACCAACCCGATCCCCTAAGAAATGGAAACAATCCCCGCTCAAGGTACATACTGTGACCCTCTGGCGGTAACAATCGATAACAGCCCGGTATGATGATAGCCAGTCCATACCCAAAATAACATCAAAACCCGACATGGGCATTACTACAAAAGGAAACGGAAGTCGGCGATCGGCGACTTCTATATCACAACCTTTACATCCTTGTTTCAAAATCAATTCACCCCCAACTGGTGATACAACACATATAGGAGATGCTAATTGTGCCAACTCCAGTCCCAAAACAGATGCAAATGCAGCAGATATAAAAGAATGGGATGCACTCGTATCAATCAACACATTAGCGACCAAGTTGCAAAACAAGAAGGTACCTCTCACAACAGATGGAGCAGGTACAAGATCCTACGCGGTAACAGCATACACGCGCCCTGAAGGTCTCTGCTCTACCTGCTCACCCCTAGGAGCAAAAGACTGCTGCACAGACTGGGATGACGAAGCTCCCGGATTGGCCCTCGAGGCCTGCACAAACTGAGCTAGCTGAAAACTCTGCGTCTGTCTGGAACCAGACGCACCCGATGTGGCACTCAACTGCGGGCAGAACCTTTTCAGGTGCCCCGCCTGACCACACTGATAACAAGACAGTGGCTGACCCCTGCCCTGACTCTGGCTTTACGGTCTAGCTGAAGATGAAGCAGCTCTCTGACCTCCTCCCCCTCTGTGGGCAAGCTGGAGACTTGTGACCCAGCTGGCCACATTTAAAACAAGTCATGTCTCCCTGACTGCTTTTCCCAGAGCCTGCACTCGGCACTGGAAAGGCAGATCTAGCAAAACCTCCCTGAGACTGCTGAGGGTGTGAACCCCTCTGTCTCCTGCCATCACCTTGACCATCCTGACTCCTCTTGGAGCCTTTCTGCCCCTCCTCCTCCTTCATCATGATCTCCATATGGGCTGCAGCATCAACCAGATGCCTATAGTCTCGAGTCATAGATCCGCCAACTCTCATTTTGAGGCCGTGCCTCAACTTCTTCTCGAACTCGATACAACGGCGTTCCTCGGACGCCACAAGTTCAGGTGCAAACCTGGACAAACTAGTAAATGCAGCCTCAAACTCGGCCACTGAAGAATTCAGCTGTAAAAGCTGGCAGAACTGGTCTCTCAACTTCTCCCTGACAGCTGGAGATAAGAACTTCTCCTGGAAAGCATCCACAAAAGCCTCCCAAGTGCCACCAATACGACCCTTCATGAATTTCCACCACTGACCCGCATCCCCCTTAAGCTGGAAAGATGCCAAGGTCACTTTCAAAGCCCCGTCTTCGATGCCTAGCATCTCAAACGTCTTCGTCATTTGTTCCAACCACTCATCCGCCTTAAGTGGCTCCTTCGGATCACTGACAAACTCGTCCGGATTAGACCGGAAGAACTCCTTCTTCAAGAAAGAAGGCCCTGCATCAACAACCTGGGCCTGAACCTGATTCTCAGCCCTGAGAATGCCCATGGATGCCCTCAAAGCTTCTGCCATCTCGCGGGCTAAGGCGCCTATGGCCTGCTGTCCTACTGGCTCAGCCACATTGGCCTGGCCAACCCCCTCCTGCTGTGTCGGAATATCATTCGGTAAAGGCATCTCCTGCCTACCACGCCTACCACGTCTACCTCCACGTCCTCGTCCTTGTCCTGACATCCTAATAAAGGTAACGAAGAACATTAGCACATTCACAAATGTGCCGAAGCTATAACACTCGCGTCGTAATACATTGGACAACTGTAATTCATTCCACGTAAGCACATAATCACATAAGCACTTATGAATTTCATTTTTGGATAATGATAGTCCCGAGGCGTTGCTAGAGTTCCAGTTAGAAACAACATTGATCAAGTGCTTTTCCAATAGGACTCCCAGAAACCCAATGATCCAATCAACATCTTAGAAATTAAATCCCATACCCATATAGTCATATAAGCATGTTATCAAATAAACACATACTATCATACATAAGTCTCTAACAAGCGAGACAAACCCATTGTGATACTAATCACTTCCCACGTACCCAAAGTATTCGAACCCGGTACGCTCTGATATCAAGTTGTCACGCCCTCAAAATAATACATCAAACCTAACATTCTTAACATGCATTGATATAAAGAAGTAAACATCTTTCTATTCATTAGAGTAGTTCGTACAAAAGTATTACATGTTGACAACAAAAGTAAATGCCCTATGGGCTTACAACTTTCCAAGCCAACACTTGGTCACAAAGAAAAGAGTACTAACTCAATTACATATTAAGCCCTTGGCCTGAATTTACATGTAATACATTAAAAGATAACAGAACAACAAAAAGTCTTTCAGCCTCTAACCTCCCAAGCTACGTCCTTGGAGGTGGCATACCATCTGTACTTGGAAATGATGTCCCATATAGGGTGAGCCACAGCCCAGTAGAAATATACTAAACCAACTATAAGCAATGACTAAAATAATAGCATGTGATAGGTGGTCAACACTTATACATCCACTTACATCACATTACAATTCCATGACAATCATGTCCATGTTACATTTCACTTTTCCTTTTCTTATCAATTCATTTAAAAAACGTGGCTCAAAATCTGGCCAGATAATTCGACAGAGATTACATCTCTTATTAACAATATTTCCAATTCAATTGGGATAACAACTCATGTTAAACATTTCTTACTTCATAATAGATACACATTTTGGTGCTGTATCAGTCTCAGCCAAAATCACTTCCATACTTCACAAATGATACACATTTTAGTGCTGTATCAATGTCAAACAAAATCCGATTTAGAGGTCCATCCCCTATTTTCTCCTAAACCGTGGAGTACATCCCATATCTCCTCCCATATAACATAATATATATAAGCAATTATCATATACATGTTCACTCAATCAATACACAATTTCGATGTATTATACCAACCTCCATATTCTATGGCATACTCAATTGATTAGTTTTAGTTCGCCTAATCATCATGCATTGTCTACAACAATCAAGACTATCATCCATCGATAGCCCAAAGCAGTTATTTCTAAACAGAAAATAAATGCACCAAATGGATATGTTATCAACATTTTGACTAGGTGAGTGATAAATTAATCCAACTACACCCCTTTAATCCCATAATTCCCCAATTCCAATATTCTCAATTCAATTCCCATATCTCAAAATTTATTTTACAAATTAATTTTTACCAAACTAATTAGGGCATTTTCCCATAATTCTCATAACAACCCTAAGGTTCCATTTTCATCAATAATCCAACATTAATTCCTTTTCTCAAAGTATTACATACATATGGGTTTATATATATGAAAACCCCCTCTTTTATAAATTACACAAAGACCCCAAACTTTTCCAATATTACCCAACAACCCCAACATATCAAAATGTCAAAATTTAAAGACAAAGCTAATAAGATGGAGTAGGATATCCCTACCTCGAAGTTAGAGCTCAAACGAAGATGAAGACCAAAACCCAACGTGCTCCAAATTCAATAATTTTCAGATTAAAACAAAGCCCTCAACACCCTCTATCTTTTATACAAAGAGGCTAGGCTAGGAACTCACTAGAAGGAGATGAAACCTTAGAGAGAAGGTTTGTAGAGAGAGAGAGAGCTCAGATCTAGGGTTTGTATAAAGAAGAGAATGAAAAATGCTAAGTGTAACCCGCTGCTACCTGCTGATATACAACAGGCTCGCTCGAGCGAAGAGTTGATCGCTCGAGCGACCAGACACAAAGAACTCTCGCTCGAGCGTAGAAAGCCTTGCTCGAGCCAACAATTCATAGCTTCAGGTCTGACCCAGAAGCACGCTCGAGCGCAAGAATGCTCGCTCGAGTGAAGAAAGCCAAAACATACACCTCGCTCGCTCGAGCGAAGGAAAGCTCGCTCGAGCCAAGAAACACAGCTCTCAGGTCAAAAATGAGATGCAGACGCACGCTCGAGCGCAAGACTTCTCGCTCGAGCCACCAGACACAAAAACTCAACTCTCGCTCGAGCGAAGAACCAAAATTCTGGGCAGCAACCATTTGGTCCCATTCACTCCCAACCTGTAACAATCCTGCCCATAACATCCTATAACTCAAATACAAAGTATAGAAGGACCGAAACAAGAGATACATAACATCAACTCTACGGAACCTAAGTCCGGAATACAATAATCAATGGAGGGAAAACCGGGATCGCTATATCTCCCTTCATTTTATTTATATTATTATATTAAGGGCTGGTTTGGCATATTATAAAAAAGATAAAAAGTCAAAAAATTACTAAAAAAGTCAAAAAATTATCACTATAGACAAAAAAATATATAAAAAAATAATTTTACACAGAAAAAAGTACAACTCACTTCTGACGTGAGTTGGCTTTATTTGACTTTGTTTGTACAAATCACACAGGCGGGTGCACAAATAAGACGGTGTTGTTTGGCTCGTGGGGGCCCATTACGGGTCCGGTTTTGATAATCTGAACCGTTTAATATGTAAAACTCGTCGAGTAATATGTGTCTGGAAAAAACCACGTTGATTGGATATCGATAACTATATGATCAAATCAGTTTTGTATAAAACAAATGGACGGTGAACAAATTAACGGTTGACAAAAAACTAATCTGATCAGATAGCTATCGATATCCGATCAACATGATTTTTTTATAAACATATAGTACTTGACGAGTTCTACACATTGAACGGTTCCGATTATCAAAACGGGACACGTGGTGGGCCCCCACGGGCCGAACAGCACCGTAGGCAATCTAGTCCTATACATCTTGTTGCCAACCGTATGCATGACGGTACCATCATTGTCAGTAGGCAATTATATATTTAGGGGTAATTTGGTAATTTTGCTATTTATTAAAATATTTTAATACACATTTTTTCATAAAAAATCAAAAAGTTATCCCAAATATACATCTTTTTTTCCTCTACTTTTTTTACCAAAAAGTCAAAAAGTGCACTTATTTAAAGCACCCCAAACAACCCCTTAAGTAAAAGTTAGACTTGATATCAAAGTCTTTTGCTTCCTTCTCCTTATGTCATGTTACTTTCATTTATCTATTTAAAATATATTTTAAGAAAAAAATTGGATAGAGAAGTACATGAGACTCGAAATATTGACATTAAGTTTAAGAAAGAAAAAAAAAACTATTACCACTTAAGAAATACACATATTGTGATATTAATTTTTATATTATTTAATTTAATTTTTGTTTATTTACATGTGCCAACCTAATTGTTAAAAAAAAGACATAAGATATTTTTTAGGTCTTTTCATTGTATTATTGCATCAATTCCTATACCTCTTTTGAATTGAGTGATTTTGAGAGAGAGAATCTTTCCAAATAACTATTTAGACGGTTTAACATAAAAAAAACAACGTCGAATTAGTACACACACACAAAAAAAAAAAAGATAGTTTAACATCTTGCCAAAAAAAAAAAAAAAAAAAGACGGTTTAACATAAAAAATTTGGGAGAAATAAAGGGAAAAAAATTATCTTAAAACTCAAATCCTTGAATTTCTCAAAAATTGAATAGATTTTTGGAAAATCTTTGCCTTTGCTTTCTAAACCAAACCAAACCAAACTAAGCCTTAAGTCCCATCAAATGCGGTCGGTTATATGAATCTTTCTTCTTCACGCGGCCCTATCAAAGGCCATTTCATTAGTCAAATTAAGTAGATCTATATCTCTATTTATAACGTTAGCCAACATTAATCTAGGCCTACCCTGTCCTCTAACACTCCTCTCTACCGTTACAGTATCGCATCTCTTCACTACTACCTTTGTTGGTCTCCGTTGAATGTGACCAAACCATCTCAATCGATTATCTCTCAACTTATTGTCTATCAGTGCTATTCCTACCCATTCCCGAATACACTCATTCCTAATTCTGTCTAGTCTAGTCTTGCCACACATCCACCTTAGCATCCCTATCTCAGCCACACTCATCTTATCTACATATTGTTTCTTGGTTGCCCAACACTCCGTCCCATACAACATTGCTGGTCTAATAGCCATTCTATAGAACTTACCTTTTAGTCTAGTGGGTATTCGTTTATCGCACAGTACCCTAGACGCACTTCTCTACTTACACCATCCCGCCTTAATCCTATGGGCCACATCCGCATCAATCTCCCCCGCTGTTGTGATAATCGACCCTAAATAACGAAAATGTTCACTCTTAGGCAATTCTTGGTTCTCAATCTTCACTTCTCCTCTGCTTTCATT
This sequence comes from Camellia granthamiana, assembly GCA_036172215.1. Classification (NCBI taxonomy): domain Eukaryota; kingdom Viridiplantae; phylum Streptophyta; class Magnoliopsida; order Ericales; family Theaceae; genus Camellia; species Camellia granthamiana. The sequence continues at coordinate 27,301,059 of CM069903.1, read as the reverse complement.
GTTACTGTTACTAAATTTACACTCCATGTACTCTGTCTTATTTCTGCTTATTCGGAAACCTTTAGATTCAAAAGCTTTTCTCCAAATCTCTAACTTTGTATTAACTCCTTCTCTAGTCTCATCCACTAGCATGATATCGTCTGCAAAAAGCATATACCATGGCACGTCATCTTGAATATTTCTCGTCAACTCATCCATAACTAAAGCAAAAAGATAAGGGCTTAAGGTAGATCCTTGGTGTAACCCAACAGTGATAGGAAATTCATTTGTCTCTCCAGCAGGGGATCTAATAGTGGTCACCACCCCTTCATACATGTCCCTAATCACATCAATGTAACCTTTTGTCACTCCTTTCTTCTCTAACACCCACCGTATTATATCTCGGGGCACTCTATCATATGCTTTCACAAGGTCGATAAACACCATATGAATGTCTCTTTTCTTTTCCCTATACTTTTCTATTACTCTCCTCAAAAGATAAATCACTTCCAATGTTGACCTACCGAGCATAAACCCAAATTGATTCTCTGACACCTCTGTTATATTTTGCAATCGGCGTTCCATCACCCTCTCCCACACTTTCATTATATGGAACATTAGTTTGATTCCTCTATAGTTGTTGTAATTCTGGACATCTCCTTTATTCTTATATATTGGCACTAAAATACTCTTCCTCCACTCATCTGGCATGTTCCTAGTCAACAAAATTTTGCTAAACAACCTAGTCAACCAAGCAACCCCCTTTTTACCCAAGCACTTCCAAGCTTCAATAGGGATATCATCAGGTCCTAAAGTCTTATTTGATTTCATCTTCTTAAGTGCAATATCCACTTCAAAGTTCCTAATCCTGCGATAAAACCTATAGTCTTGGTTTATCGTATTACTAGCCATTTCTTCCCCTATTGCCGTACCTCCATGTTCCTAATTTAATAGTTTCTCAAAATAGTTCTTCCATCTTTCCTTAATATCTTCATCTTTGCCTTTGCTTTCTATGGGGAAAAAAAAAAAAAATTTGATTTGTTTTTACCTAGTGATGGTGCACATGCTTTTACATAAATTTTCATCTAGTGTAATTGAGTTTTTAAAATGACATCATTTTCTAATCTATTAACTGTTATTGCATAAATAAGTTACCTATAGACAATGCAGCAAAATTATCAACAATAATACAACATATAATCTTAGGCAATAACAGTTATTTTAGTTTAGAAGTTAAAAATTCACAATTTGTTCAGAGATAGTAAAGTTTTAGCCCTAAGGTCTGTTTGGTAAAATTTATTTAATTTAAAATTCCATATCTAAGCATATATGTAATATTAGGGTATTTGGAAAAAATTTTAAACTTCTAACTTATTTACTTTTTCTTAGCTCAAGAGATTTAAAATAAACTAAATTCTTTTTAAAACAAAGTACAACATATAAATTTTATAATTTGTAAGTAAATTTCATCAAACAAGACATTAAAGTTATAAACTACATTATGAACCCAACAAATTTTTACATAATAAAATACAAATTAAAAAAAATGAGTCTCACAAATAGAATCCACCATAAGTAGGCTTTTATTCTACATTTGTGTCTAATTTTTTTTTTTTTATAAATTGTAGATTTAAATACTAACCCAAAGGGTTGGCTTAGTGGGTGCAGCTTAGGACCTGAAGATATGTTCCTTTAGGTCTCAAGTTCAACTCCCACTGGATATTATCAAATCTTTAGGGTGACAAATGCTAACAACTCTCACTGGATATTATCAAATCCTTAGCGTGACATATGCTAATCTTTAGGTGACAAATGTTAATAAGTGAGTCTTATACAGTGTTTAATGTTAGGAAAAAAGTGCATTAATTTCAGTAAAAGTCCATAAATTTTGACAAATGCTAACAACTCCCACTGGATATTATCAAATCCTTAGAATGACAAATGCTAACAAGTGCCCCTGAATATTATCAAATCCTTAGGGTAACAAATGCTAATAAGTGCCCTTTATACTAACAACTCTCACTGGATATTATCAAATCTATAGGTGACAAATGTTAACAAGTGCCCTTTATACAGTGTCTAATGTTAGAATAAAGTGTAAAAAGTGTATCAATTCCAGTAAAAGTCCATAAATTTTGACAAATGCTAACAACTTCCACTAGATATTATCAAATCCTTAGAGTGAAAAATGTTAGAAAGTGCCCCTGGATATTATTAAATCCTTAGGGTGACAAATGTTAACAAGTGCCCCTTATACTTAGGGGTGTGCGTGGTGCAGTTCAGGCGGTTTGAGAGTAAAATTACAAACCGAATGATGGGCTGGCGGATTAGCGGATTGACAAATTGCGGTTTGGGCGGTTTTTGGCTGTTTGGCAGATTGGCGGATTGAAGAATATTCTAACTATGAGTGTTGATTTTTGACCACACAACTAAGAGGGGAACTCAGCTGGAGAACATTGGCAAAATAGATTAAGCCCAATAACCTGCACAAAAAGATAAGAATCCGACGGTGGTTCGTCCACCCGGGGGCACTCCAATGATCAAGTCAGTAATCAATATCTCAAAGATAACAAATTGTGCTCAAACTCACAAGAAATAACTTATGGTTCTCAGTATCTCACCCCTACCTGAGACCCACGGGGGTGCCCAGCTTTTATAGCCAGCACTGACCTGATTCTTGTAGGAGCCTCACTTCAGTGAATTCAGGCTCAATACTCATCCTGGACTTTCAACTAGATAGGAATAAACTCCCTAAGAGCTTTATCTTTATCCAGACTGAGATCCTCCCCTATTCTAGGACACTTGTCCCTTACCCGCTCATCTCAGATTCTAGTATCTCCGCAGATAACCTTGGCCTAATAGAGATCACCTCAGCATCAGGACCAGGCCACGTGGCACCTCAGCTGACACTTCGGCATCACCTTGGTCACGTACTGTCATTCACAAAATATGTCCTCACAACTGCCCCATAGGTTCTATTACTTCGGTAACCTGAGGTGATGGAACCTACACCGTTTGTCCACATTTTATGTCGGCTAAGAATTCACTTATCCTTCTGACTGAGATCATAACTCATCGGCTTCATATGACCAGGATTCAATTGTCTATCTTTATCAAGGATCAAGAACCAAGTTCTCAGCTTTTTGCACATCTCCATCGAGATCACTGTTATGACCGAAATCATGGCCTTATTATGTCAAGAATTTCAAGAGTTCTAACTGTGCATGAGTTATCACGCACGGTTTTCTCAACCGTTTCCTTCACGTGTCCGTTCCTTATTGGTCTGTACTTGACACGCGCTATCAGGTCGCGTTGCTTCTACGCACGCTGCCTGACAAGCACGTCGTCTGAGGTGCTTAATTACGTTTTGACAAAACTCCTTTCTCTTTCTTAGTCTCTTCACTTCTCATTCTCTTGTTTTCACTCTGCTCAAGTTTTCTCTCTCTAAAACAAAACCCTAAAGCCACCATTGTCGTTTCTTCGAGCGTCCTACAACTGCTCCGTCCACCGCCTCCGGTCAAAGCATCCATCGTCCTATTCCACTTGTAGTCATAGTCCAACTCCAGCAAACCTCAAACCGGTGTCCTCGTCCTCGGCCATAACCGGTAAATTTCTAATTTCTTGTTTTTGAATCTTGAATTTGTGTAGTGCTTCAAAGAATGCCAATCATGTTTTGCTTGAGATATTTGTGCACTGATTTTCACACACTCACTTAGTGATTTGAAATTTTGGGTGTGTATATCTATTTTCTGCTTCAATCTTGGTTTCTGAATTTTTTTGTCTTTGATTCCTTCTTGGCTTTGAACTTCGTTCTATTTCTATTTGCTTTGTCTGTTTTCCAGATTCTTGCTCTTGATTCTTATTTCTGCATAGACTTAGGTTTGGGATTTGATTTAGAACCTTGTGCTTTAGGAAAATTGAAACGAACTTCCCTTAGATCTTCTAAAACCCTTGCACCAGTGCCTGTTTAGGTTTTAGCCGAGGTCTTCAAACCCATTTTAACCATTTTTCTTCGGAATCTAGTACCACTTATACCAAGCAGACATAATCGGTATGTTTAGGTGGAGGGTGGACACCCCAGCTAAGCTAGATTATTTTAGGCCGTCGATGAGAAGACATTCTCAGAGGGGCAGGCCGCCATCTGTGATGCATACAAAGCCTAGGTCAACCAAGCTTGTAACCAAGGCTTTTACCTCAGTTGGACGGCGGCTCTGAATAAGCTCTCTATCCCAATGGACTCCCCCTTGAGAGACATTAACCAGCTCCAAACACGCTTTCCTCCAACTCCTAAGGGCTTAGAAGTCGAAGCAAGGATGATGATACCGAGGCTGATGATGCCGAAGAAGAGGAGACTGCTGTTGGGACCAAGTCCCCTACTCTAAATGGGCAAGTCCTGGACTTGACTCAGGATGAGGAGGGCGAGGTCTCCAAGAGTGCCTCTTCCAAAAAGACAACCAGCGAAGCTGAGGTCCATATCACCAAGAGGAGCCTTGACCAGACTCTTCTTGAGATCGATGCTGAGATCGAGGCTGATAAAAATGCCGAGAAGAGTTCCCAGCTGTCTGTTGACATCGAAACACTGCCAACCGCCAAAGTAGAACAATCTGAGATTAACGCCTAAGATCCTAGTGCTTAGGATTCTCAATTTTTCACTATACTTTTTGTTTTCTTTGAACAAGTTATAATAGTTTCTGCTTTAATTGGGCCGAATTGCCTCCTTTGTAACTGAACAAGTAGTCTTTTATGAATGCATGCTTCCTTTTTTCTAAAGTATTGAAAGCTCCTCTTGCATGCTTACTGTTTTTCTTCTATACATGTTTCTATAGTTAGAATATTTTTTTGCATTTCTTCAAAGTACACCTTAATTGTGTATTCACTTCGGGGTAGAGTACCTCGGATATACCCTGACTGTTTGTCTCGGCCGACAATTGGAATACCTAAGCTAACGCTTAAAAATGTTTCGAAACATTTTTACAAGTGCTTTATTCAGTAAACTTGCTTCTTCACTTTTACTTATGGTCTTCTATCATTATTACCTTGGCTAATCTTCAACTTGTAAATTTTTCTAAAATTTCAACAAGTTCAAAGCTTCTCAAGTTTTATTTATCACTTCTGCTCCCTGCCCCCTGATATGAGACTAAGTTTCACTTAAGTTCACATTATTCATTTATGGCCTTTCACCGAAGTCAGATTCAAACAAAGATTAGCCGAGGTCCATGTGACACCCAAATGTTTTAAATTACAATAAATAGAACTTAAAAATAATATATATATATATACAATGACAATAATGGTAACTAAATAAATAATAATAAGTAAAGGCATAATTTAGGAAATTGGGAATTTTATGGTTAAAAAAAAAAAAAAAAACTTTGCGAAAAAACTACACCTTAAATATTTTAGTAAGTGGCAAGTGAGGTTGGGTCATAAGGTTTTTAGACATGAACCTAACTTATAGTCATATATAATTTTAGGAGTCATCATGAATTACCAAAGAAGATAATAATGTTTAAATTAGTAAAGTGGTCAAAATAGTCCTATAGTTCTAAGAGTAGTCAATGGTCAAAGAGATAAAACCAAGTTAATAAATAAATAAGATAAGGGTGGTGGACTGGAGTGATCAACTGGAGTGATCAGCAAGATTTGATCTCCACGCGTCAAAATACGGAACCTTCCATATACTTGTCACCCACGAATTTCTTCCTATAAATAGGGAAGAAGGACAGGTTTAAGGCAACGGAAACAGAGAGTAGAAAAGAGAATGGGCGGGTGAAGATCGTGAGCAATGGAAAGAAGGAATAAAGAAATTAATTTAAGATGAGTTATATTATACCTTGGGTTACCAAAATGTATTTTACTGATGTTTTGACTTACCAAAATCTATTTTACACTAGTTATGTTTTGTTAGTATATTAATAAAAGTTATGTTTTATAAATGTTTCAGTTACGTAGATTATTTTCTGAACCCTATTTGCTTAAAAGGAAACCCATGGATATGTTTATTTATATTTTAAAAAATATTTGATTATGACCTTATAAGCAATTATGTTTTGTAAGTACCACCACGGGAGTTCCACGCCTTGGGGGACTTAAATAACCATTGGCTAGTGTTTGACCACTTTGTGGTCCAGTGTTGTCATGGATCCATTGACCTCTGTAGTGATTGTTACTTTAGTGATGTACCGTGGTTATAGTGACTATTTCAGTTTCTAGCACTTAATTAATTTGTGTATTCAACTCAACCTAATTTATGTTAATGTTTTAGCTTAAATAAATATCCATGGCCATTTTGTGCCCCTACACTCATAGTATGATATTTCTCACTGTGTTATGTGCTTATAGCTGTTACCCCTTTCAGGTGATGAGGTTTAGCGGGATCAAGATGGAAAATGAATCTCTATGTTATTTTGTTTTCTATCTTTTATTATTAGACTCTTGTAATACAATGAAGTTCAAGTAAACTATGTTTTATTTCCTTTTAAATAAACAGTTGGTACCCAGTTATTTATTTTAATTTATTTAATTTATCCGCTTGCGTTGTGACTACAGAATTATCCGAATTATTTTATTTTTATCTTGTTACGACGCCGAGCCTTTGGATACCGGGTTTGGGTCGTGACAAAAGTGGTATCAGAACAATGGTTTTTTTTGTAAAAAATATATATATATATAATAATAATAAATAAAGAAATAAATTTTTAAATTTTTTCTGCAAATTTTCACATTATTTGCAATTCACATTATTTAAATTGAAAAAAAAAAAATGTAAACTTGCATTATTTGGTATTATGTAGTATGTCTAACGCAAATAAACCATGTTATATATATGTCTAGGCTAAATTTTCTTGTGTTGTAGGAAATGGCAAACCTAATGGAGTTATTTTGGTACGAGCCCCCAGAAGCTCATCTTCTCCCGAACCAATTACAGGGCTAGGGTGACTCAGAGAGTCTTGTCAGGCAAGCCCATCCAACACTTGACCATCTCATGGAAAGATCCGTTTATTTACAGGCTGACCCCGATGAGGACTTATTATTCTGGAGACTTAGCCGAGGTAGCACTCGTGAAAGGTACATAGGACCGACCCACGTTGTTGGTCTTGCTCCGGACGTAGAACTACCACATTTTCTGGTCGCACCTCTACCCGTAGGCTTTGCAGAGAGGAGGGGACCCGCATATCCTAGTAGCCACATTCGCACCATGACACCACCTTCCCAGCACATTGCCTATATCCCAGCTGTGGACTTTACCGACGGTGCATCATACCTGGAGACACCGATACGGATTACTGGACGAGAATTCTGGGGTTATGATCACGGTGCTCCTGTTTACATGGTTCAGGTAGTATGGAGCTGCTTCGGAGTTGAGCTTAGTGGGTGGGAGTTTGAGTCCATCATGCAAAGTGAGTTTCCGGGGTTGTTTCATGGACCAGTTTTCCGAAGCCAGTTCTCCTGGTGGCCTAATGGACCATTCTAGATGTCTGACCAGAAGACCCTTTTTGTGAGCTGACCATGAGTAGTCTAATCTTTTTGTATCAGTAGGATTAGACATTAATTTGTGACCGCTAGACTAACGCCCTATGTATGGTAACAATGATGTCTATATATATATGGTATTGATATTAACATGATGGTAAAACTAATATGTTATATATGAATGTGGTGATATTAATAGCAAAACTAATATTAACATGATGGTAAAACTAATAGATTATATATGAATGTGGTGATATTAATAGCAAAACTAATACGTTATATATGATTGTGGTGATAATAGAACTAATATGTTATATATGACGTTGTATCAAAATTATATCAATGTGATGTCACGCTTATATCATTTTACCTTGTAGTAATGGCCAACGAAGGAAATGAAACCGGATCATCAGTCAGCGGTACCATCCCAATAGAACAGATCATGGAAAGGGCAGTCACCAACTTTTTACAGGCCTTGCAAAGCAGCATAACCAATGGGACATTAGAAAGACGAGAAGAACCGACTACGATTAAATAATTTCAGGAGCTGAAACCCACCACGTTTATCGGCAGTCCAAACCCATTAGTAGCAGAGGCCTGGGTCAGGGACATGGAGAAAATCTTCCGTGCACTACCTTGCACAGAAAGACAGAAGGTGACTTTTGCCACCTTCACCTTCAAAGACGATGCACAAGAATGGTGGCTCCTTACCCTGGAAAAGGAAGATATTGTGACTTGGGCGAGATTTTTAGAAGTATTCTATGAAAAGTACTTTCCAGATTCACTACGGGAACAAAAAGCGTCAGAATTCATACATCTAAGGCAAGGAACCATGACAGTGGACGAATATGGAAGTAAGTTCACACAGCTGGCCCGGTTTGCGACATATGTCATTCCCACCGAAGCTCGCAAAGCCAGGAAATTTGAAGCAGGGTTGGATCCTGAAATGAAGGACAGGCTGGAGGTTCTGAAACTACCAACCTATGCGGCAGTGGTAGATCGAGCATACATTGCGGAAAAAGGAATTAAAGCCTTGCGATCTGGGGAGCCAAGTCAGAGGAAGCGAGGTGTCGCACCTCCCAAGAGAATAAATATGAGCACAACCAGTTCAACCGGCCCAAGCAATCAAAGTCCTGCAAACCCTAAAGGAGGCACCACTCCAGCTTGCTCTACCTGTGGATGGACTCATTGGGGACCATGCCGTCAAGATACGGGAACATGCTTTAGATATGGCCAAGTTGGCCATTGGCTGAGAAATTGTCCAACGCTCGTCCGTCCCTTTGAACCAGTCCGAAAACCCGCAGTACCTGAAGGAGCGAGAAAGGACCAAAAACGCCAAGGAAGAGCTTTTGCCTTGGTGCCTAGAAACCCAGAAGTTACTGAAAATGTTGTGTCAGGTACACTCTCTGTTTGTGGTCACTTAGACCATGTTCTCTTTGACTCTGGTTCAACTCATTCTTTTGTTACACCACACTTTGCTACCAAGTTGACATCAACACCCGAACCCTTAGGATACATACTATCTGTGTCTTTTCCCTCTGGAAATTCTGCCCTCAGTACTAATGTATACAAATCTTGTACTGTATCCTTAAAAGGTGAAACCTTACACGTAGACTTGATACCCCTTGGCATTAGTACCTTTGATGTAATCTTAGGAATGGATTGGTTAGCTGCTAATCGTGCCTCTATTGATTCTAAAGCCAAAAAGGTATTCCTCAGGTCGCCAAACCAACTCGAGCTTGTCTTCGAAGGAACTGGAGCCTCTCCCCCTCCCTGTATTATATCCTTCATAACAGCCCAACGACTGCTAAGAAAGGGTTGTTGTGGTTGTATCTGTTATGTGATTGATACTCAACAAGAGACCCCCACACTTGATGCGATCCCCGTAGTTCGAGAATTTCCGGATGTATTTCCTGAAGACTTGCCTGGCACCCTAGTTGATTGGGAAATCGAGTTCACCATTGAAACCCAACCTGGTACACAACCAATTTCAAGGACCCCTTACCGCATGTCCATGGCAGTATTGAAAGAACTAAAAACTCAACTCCAATAACTACTGACCAAAGGCTTCATCCGACCGAGTACCTCACCATGGGGAGCTCCAGTACTATTCATAAAGAAAAAGGATGGTACAATGAGGTTATGTATCGACTATCGAGAGCTAAATAAAGTCACCATAAAAAATCGGTACCCCCTGCCACGAATTGACGACTTGTTTGATCAACTGCAAGGCGCCCAAGTGTTCTCAAAAATTGACTTACGTTCTGGTTACCATCAGCTAAAAGTCAAAACGGAAAGCATCGAAAAGACTGCCTTCAGAACCCGTTACGGGCACTAGGAGTTCCTCGTCATGCCATTTGGCGTCACCAATGCTCCAGCGGCCTTTATGGACCTCATGAATCGAGTGTTCAAACCTTATCTTGACGAGTTCGTCATTGTCTTCATTGACGACATTCTCATATACTCCAAATCACCAGAAGATCATGAACGCCACTTGCGAAAAGTTCTACAGACATTACGTGATCACAAACTTTATGCCAAGTTGAAGAAATGCGAATTCTAGATCACTAGTGTACACTTCCTCGGTCACGTCATTAACAAAGATGGCATTTCAGTTGATCCCCAAAAGGTTGCAGCAATCGTGGATTGGCCACGACCTACTAACGTATCAGAGATTCGAAGCTTCTTAGGCCTAGCCAGCTACTACCGGCGCTTTGTGCAAGACTTCTCGAAGATAGCTTCACCCTTGACCCAGCTAACTCAAAAGAACACACCCTTTAAATGGACGGACAAGCAGGAACGTTGCTTCCAAGAATTGAAGAACAGACTCGTGACGACTCCGATACTAGCACTCCTCGCCGAAGCAGAAAAGTTTGTAATTTATAGCGATGCCTCATACAATGGTTTGGGTTGCATTCTTATGTAAAATGGGAAGGTTATTGCTTATGCCTCCCGCCAACTAAAGACTCACGAAAGGAACTATCCAACTCATGATCTAGAATTAGCTGCGGTGATCTTTGCCCTCAAAATCTGGCGTCATTATCTCTACGGAGTAGCCTGCGAGATCTACACTGATCACAAGAGTCTCAAATATCTGTTTACACAGAAGGAATTGAATATGAGGCAACGACGATGGCTAGAATTTATGAAGGACTACGATATAGAGATTCATCATCGTCCCGGCAAAGCTAACGTAGTAGCAGACGCATTAAGTCGAAAAATGACCAAAAGTTTGGCATATACCCTCGTTCCCCACAAGATCAATGGGTTGCTCACCAACATAATCGTAGAACCAGAGTTGATTGAAGAAATTAGAGCCCGCCAATATGAAGATAAACTTTTGAAGAAAAAGTACGAGGAACAAGGAAGCACGGCCGATCCTGATTTCACGATAAGCAATGGAATACTAAAATTTCAGAATCGAATTTGTGTACCCGACCTTCTAGAACTCAAGAAAAGGATATTGGTAGAAGCTCATAGCTCGAGGTTTGCGATCCATCCTGGCAATATGAAGATGTATCACGATCTGAAGGAATACTTCTGGTGAACAGGAATGAAGAAAGACATAGCAAGCCATGTCTCCAAATGCCTGCGTTGTCAACAAGTTAAAGCGGAACATCAGAGACCTGTAGGAATGTTGCAACCACTCCCTATTCCTGAATGGAAGTGGGAACACATTACTATGGACTTCGTGGTTGGGCTACCGCAATCAGTCTCGAAGAATGATGCAATATGGGTTATCGTAGATCGATTGATGAAGTCGGCGCATTTTCTACCAATCAGAATCATGTACTCCCTCTCTAAGTTTGCTACTCTCTACATTAAGGAAATCATTCACTTGCATGGCACCCCAGTTTCAATCGTATCCGATAGAGACCCCCGTTTCGTGTCTCACTTCTGGAATAAATTACACGAAGCTTTGGGAACCACTCTAAGGTTTAGCACGGCTTATCACCCCCAAACTGATGGGCAATCTGAAAGGACAATCTAGACCTTGGAAGATATGTTACGTTTGTGTGTCCTAGACCTCAAAGGTAACTGGGATGATCATCTAGCTTTCGTGGAGTTCGCGTATAATAATAGCTACCATGCAAGTATTGGAATGGCACCATACGAGGCACTGTGTGGAAGGAGATGTCGATCACCTCTGTGTTAGACGGAAGTCGGAGACAGAAAATTATTAGGCCCCGAGATCGTGCAAATAACGAGTGATAAAATTTAACTCATCCAACAACGAATTCGCACTACCCAGAGCTGCCAAAAAAGCTATGCAGATACACGAAGACGAGACTTAGAATTTCAAATAGGAGATCATGTGTTCCTTAAAATCTCACCGACAAGAGGGGTAATCCGATTTGGAAAGCGAGGAAAGTTAAGACCACGTTACATCGGCCCATTCGAGATACTCGAAAGGATTGGTCCTGTAGCATATCGTCTTGCGCTTCCACCCGAACTATCCAATGTCCATAATGTGTTTCAGGTTTCGATGCTTCGTCGATATCTTCGAGATCCAGAGCATGTTGTCGATCATGAGAACCTAGAAGTCCAAGAAGATCTCTCCTACGAAGAGCAACCTGTATAGATTCTCGATCGTCGTGATCAGATCCTTCGAAATAAAACTATACCCCTTGTAAAGGTCTTATGGAGAAACTATCGTGTCGAAGAAGCAACGTGGGAAACTGAAAGCCAAATACGAGCCAAATACCCACACCTCTTCGAAAACCAAGGTACGTCAAGTTTGAGGACAAACTTCTTTTAAGGAGAGGAGAAATGTGACACCCGAATGTTTTAAATTACAATAAATAGAACTTAAAAATAATATATATATATATACAATGACAATAATGGTAAATAAATAATAATAAGTAAAGGCATAATTTAGGAAATTGGGAATTTTATGGTTAAAAAAAAAAATTCCTTTGCGAAAAAACTACACCTTAAATATTTTAGTAAGTGGTAAGTGAGGTTGGGTCGTAAGGTTTTTAGACATGAACCTAACTTATAGTCATATATAATTTTAGGAGTCATCATGAATTACCAAAGAAGATAATAATGTTTAAATTAGTAAAGTGGTCAAAATAGTCCTAAGTTCTAAGAGTAGTCAATGGTCAAAGAGATAAAACCAAGTTAATAAATAAATAAGATAAGGGCGGTGGACTGGAGTGATCAACTGGAGTGATCAGCAGGATTTGATCTTCACGCGTCAAAATACGGAACCTTCCATATACTTGTCACCCACGAATTTCTTTGTATAAATAGGGAAGAAGGACAGGTTTAAGGCAATGGAAATAGAGAGTAGAAAAGAGAAGGGGCGGGTGAAGATTGTGAGTAGTGGAAAGAAGGAATAAAGAAATTAATTTAAGGTGAGTTATATTATACCTTGGGTTACCAAAATGTATTTTACTGATGTTTTGACTTACCAAAATCTATTTTATACTAGTTATGTTTTGTTAGTATATTAATAAAAGTTATGTTTTATAAAGGTTTCAGTTACGTGGATTATTTTCTGAACCCTATTTGTTTAAAAGGAAACCCATGGATATGTTTATTTATATTTTAAAAAATATTTGATTATGACCTTATAAGCAATTATGTTTTGTAAGTACCACCACGGGAGTTCCAGCCTTGGGGGACTTAAATAACCATTGGCTAGTGTTTGACCACTTTGTGGTCCAGTGTTGTTATGGATCCATTGACCTCTGTAGTGATTGTTACTTTAGTGATGTACCGTGGTTATAGTGATTATTTCAGTTTCTAGCACTTAATTAATTTGTGTATTCAACTCAACCCAATTTATGTTAATGTTTTAGCTTAAATAAATATCCATGGCCATTTTGTGCTCCTACACTCATAGTATGATATTTCTCACTATGCTATGTGCTTATAGCTGTTACCCTTTTCAGGTGACGAGGTTTAGCGGGATCAAGATGGAAAATGAATCGCTATGTTATTTTGTTTTCTATCTTTTATTATTAGACTCTTATAATACAATGAAGTTCAAGTAAACTATATTTTATTTCCTTTTAAATAAACAGTTGGTGCCCAGTTATTTATTTTAATTTATTTAATTTATCCGCTTGCATTGTGACTACAGAATTATCCGAATTATTTTATTTTTATCTTGTTACGACGTCGAGCCTTTGGATATTGGGTTTGGGTCGTGACAGTCCAACCTTGGTTTCTCTGTGTGGACTCGCCTTTTTCGGGGCCCCGCCTTTCGGAAAGGTTTGAAAAGAAAGCCTCATAGTTCAGACTCCCGCAATTTTGAATCTAGCCTCAGAAGTGGAATGTGAAATGATAAACATCAAAGAGTCCAAATCCGGCAAACCTTTTTGGAAAATCGATTTGAAATCAAATAATGCCAAAATTGAACTGCTTTGCCAGATACAGAATCGCCACCTAAATATTTTATTTTTGGGGAAATTTAGGAAATCCTAACTCGTGCCAAAAGCCACATGTCTGTCATCACCAAAGTTGTCTCGACTAGGGAACTTGGGTACGAGAGGGGAAGGTCATGAAATGAGCACCCCCGCTTGCCTGGTCAAAGATCGGCCTCTACTAATCATGATATAATTTTTATAAACATTATGTGTTCTTATTCCGATTATTAAACTAGTTTTACTATGTGATGCGCACAAGCAACTATAGACTAGTTTGCTCAATTTGGAACAATTCAACTCATGTTTGTTTTCGAAAATGGTTTGAATTTGCCACCTCAAGTGGGCTTAAAGATGTGGATTTGCCACCAAATATAGTGGGCTTAAAACATAATTTGCATAAACAAAGTGGGCTTAAAACGCGCATTCGTTGAATCGTTCTAATTCAAACAACAAGCCTTCATCCACAGGCATTCATGCAGTTTAGCATTTAAGCACATAGTCTCCTGGCAAGCATGCTAGAGATGGCAACATGGCAATTACACTCATGCAAGTATGCTAAAGCATAAAGACTCACCTAGTACTCTAAGCCAAAACAGAAACTAGTTAGAAAGATGCATGATCCTAACTATGTTAAGTGTCTAATGCAACAAATGCAATAATGCAATTAATAGGCTCGGCTACTAATATGGCATATGAATCATTTTGAACAACATGCGATTAAACACGTATTCAAAGAATATATTGAAATAGCAATGCAGTTTGAATGATGCGCTAAGCCTCGGTGCATGCAAGACAAATGAATGGATACAAGCATGCGATATGCTAATTAAAACATGTCCCTAATCTAACCAACAAAAACGATTAAATAAAAGGGAGAAAGACGTGGGGTTGGAAGACATACACACGTACACACACTTATTACAAATTATGCCCACGCAAAAGAGGGCCCGAATGAATAAGCTAACCAACTAGCTACGCTAATTAAGCTAACTAATTATTACAAACCGAATTAATTAACTATTCTAGCTAATTAATTATTACAAACCAAAAACGAATAACTAGTTAAACTAACTAATTATTGAAAACACTTAATTAGCTACAACTAATTAATTACAACACATGCTTGATCTAACGCTAATTAAACTAACTAACCAATCCCGGGAAGCGAGGAATGTATGCATGCTTGATCTTTCACGCAAAAAAGCCACCGTTTTGCTGCTGCAGCCTCTGTTTGCACATACTTGATCACTGAAAATTCTTCTAATTTCCAGAACACCTCTACTCCATCTCAGGAACACACTCTACAAAAGTCATTGATGGCCGACAAGGGGGACAAGAGGCCGGTCGGCTACCATTGGTGGCCGGTCGGCCACTGCTGGTGGCTGTGGGCCACTGCTGGTTCACACTTCCATTCTGCAACAGAGAGCAAAACAGTGTATTCTCACAGGTTGTTTGTACTGTTTATCTTCTTTATCATCACACAAGCTCAAAGGAGAGAAACTCTTGGCCCTTAAACCATCAATCAAGCAGTTTCCATGCATGATGGCTAAGGGACCAAGTTTGTACAAGTTCAATAAATGCACAAACAAGACCAAAATGACCACCACCCTATCATGCATGATCAAGGGCAATGGTGACCTAGGAAAATGACACATTTCATCAATTTGAGTATGAAATGTCCCATTTGCTTTGTGTTCAAATTAACGTCCGATTTGAACACATGCAATGCAACACAAAGAATGCTTATCTTGCACACTTTTTACTTACTAATTTTGTTTACTCATTTTAACTTACCAATCCATTCTTTAACCAATTAAGTCCATTGTTGAGAAGTCCTCTAAAGGGAAGGAAGTGTCAAACAAGGGGTAGTTCAAGGCATGAGGGAAGCTTTATGCTGTTTGTAATGAACCCTCAAAAGAGGATTAAACCATTAAGCATGAGTCTCAACTTCAAGCTTAAACAACCTTAAGGTTGAAACAACCCTCAAAACAAATGAAAAGGTGAAGAAATGAGGGAGGTTGCAGAGATTGTATATGCTGAAATTGAGTGATAAAAGCACTAAAAACATGTAACAACTCACACCAATGCTAGTTAAAGCCTTAAAACACTAAACTAGTGAAGGAATTAACACTACAATTATGCAAAACAAGAATCAAACAAGCTAACCAACCCAAAATAGAGCTAAAACAGGTTATTTCAGAAGCAAAAACATGTTGGACTTGAGCTAAGTTAAGCTAGAAAAACATGCTAACATGTGAAGCTAACTAGGCATGCAAACAAGACATGAGGGGGAGAGGCTAACGCCTCCAATTTTGGACTTCAAAATGAGTTTTTGGCCACTGAAAATACTCTAAAATTCAGTGGTTAAAAGGCCCAAAAAAGTTGATTTGAAAGTGATGAAAGAAGAGCACAAAAGCTATACAAGCAAAGAAGCAAGAAGGGTGAACCACCCCTAACTAAAAAAAAGGCTCAAACCACCACTTTTGAGACACAAAAACAGAGTTTTTTATGGTTCAAAACCAGCCTCAAAACAATTTAAAAAGATGATAAAACAAGTATACTAAACAAGTGAACAAGGCAAGCAAATTGCCTCTTGAAGCAAAGAGCAACTCTAGGCACAAATCCAAGCTAAAACCACTTGCTAGAGCTCAAAACAAGTCTCAAGGAACCTCAGCTCAAAGAGAAGGAGATTTGGTTTAGGAGGTATATGCTAAAGTGTAGAGAAACCAAGCATACACACACAAATTTGCAAGAGAGAGAGAGAAATCTAGAGAGAGAGGGAATTTTGCTCCAAAATTGCTAACCTCTTAAAATAGTGGAGGAACCCCCATATTTATAGAAAAACACCCTCTAAGCTTGGAAACATCTCACTATACATATGTAGGGAGATGCAGCTTATTGTGCTAACAGCTGGCACATCTGTCAACAAATATCTGGAAAAAGGCATTAGTGGCCGACCAGCCACACCTCTGGCCGACAACCCATGGTGGTGGCCGACAGGTCACCAAAAGGTTCCAGACTCAAAAACAACCAGAATTGGTCCAAAACCAAGCACAAAACAGATAAGGTTTCAAGGCTCAAAGGCAAGGCACTCCACCGAGAACTTCGAGCACTCAAAACGAACACATGCAATCATAATCATCAAATGCACAAGTGATGACGTCTGAGTCTTGAGGATGGTCAAAAATGAGGTGTCTACAGTTGCCCCTCTTTGACAGAACTCGAAAGTCATGAAATGATGGGAGTAAATGTCAAAGCCCAGAGACGACCCATTTTTGATAAGGTCGAAGACTTGGACAAACAAACAAACAAGACAAAAACGGTTACGCCCGCAGGTTGCTACATATCTCTTTGCATAGAATCAAACCAGCGTAGTTCTGGGGCAAGATGCAAATGATATGCACGATGCAAGAAGATAACTTATGATCATGCAATGCAAGCAAACCGAAACAAAGTACAACAATCTCAATCATAAGAAAGAGTAAGCAAACACGCCATGCATGGAAATTACAGACTGAATCACATTTCATGTAGAAAGGATGTAAGAAAATTATGCAAGCTTAACTACGCGACGTGTAGGAAAGACGAAGAGCAACCGTCGAGTGCACTCGAGGTCTCAACCGAGATCCTAATGTGTTGCACACGGAAGGAAAAAAGGGGGGTGTATACACCGGGGCACACCCGAATGCTTTTAACCGAAGGGCGGTGACCGAGGGAGGGTATAAACATCAGGACGTACACAAAAATGTTTTTAACCAGAGGACGGTGACCGAGGGAGGTACAAACATCAGGACACACAAAAATGTTTTCAATTGAAGGACAGTGACTGAAAGAGGGATATAAACATTAGGATACACACAAACGTTTTTAACCGAAGGACGGTGATCGAAAGGGGGGATACACATCAGGACGCACACAAATGTTTTTAATCGAAGGACAGTGACTGAAAGGGGTGATAAACATCAGGACACACATAAATGTTTTTAACTGAAGGTTAGTGACCGAAAGAGGTGATAAGCATCAGGACGCACACAAATGTTTTTAACAGAATGACGGTGACCGAAAGGGGGGTGTAAACATCAGGACACACACAAATGTTTTTAACTGAGGCACGGTGACCGAAAGGGGTGATAAACATCAAGACACACACAAATGTTTTTAACCGAAGGTCAGTAACCGAAAGAGGTGATAAACATCAGGACGTACACAAATATTTTTAACCGAATGACAGTGACCGAAAGGGAGGTATAAACATCAGGACACGCACAAATGTTTTTAATCGAAGGTTAGTGACTGAAAGAGGTGATAAACATCAAGACACACACAAATGTTTTTAACCGAAGGACAGTGACCAAAGGGGGGCATAAACATTAGGACACATACAAATGTTTTTAACTGAAGGACGGTGACCGAAATGGGTGATAAACATCAGAACGCACACAAATGTTTTTAACCGAAGGATGGTGACCGAAAGGGGTGATAAACATCAGAACACACACAAATGTTTTTAATTGAACGTTAGTGACCGAAAGGGGGGTATAAACATTAGGATATACGCAAATGTTTTTAACCGAAGGACGGTGACCAAAAGGGGGGTACAAACATCAGGACACATACAAATGTTTTTAACCGAATGACGGTGACCGAAAGGGGTGATAAACATCAGGACACACACAAATGTTTTTAACCGGAGGAAGTTCAAAGGGTACAAGTGATTCTACCTGGAACACCTCTGAATGAACCGTACATACAATATCATGCTTGCATAAGAAAGAAACTTAACAGGTACAATGTAGTAAGAATGCATGTTCTACGCAAGACAAATAAGCAAGATACAATGTCAACGACATGTTCTATGCAAAACATAGGAGAAACAAAACAAAAACATATTCCAGAATGCATGTTCAATGCAACAGTACAAAATGCATGTTCTATGCACGATCAATAGCACAAAATGCATATTCTATGCAAGATTAACAACATGTTCTATGCATGGTAAGTTGAAAGCATGTTCTATGTAACAGAATGCACATTCTATGCAATAGTATATGTGAAATGCACATTCCATACAATGACAAAGAGATACACGTTCGATGCAATGAGGAAAGCGTATTTGATAAAACCAATTCAGTCACAACTTCCGATTTACCTCTCGGAAGAGTTGCAATATGCTTTAAAAGGATACATCTCGTTCGTGTCGACTAGCATTGAACATCATGCACTGAAGACACGACTTGGAGCTTCCACAGAGGCAATTCGTACTTAAAAGTGAACTTTCTTTGCACTTCTTGAGAAAATGAAGACATAAAACAGCATCAAAACTCAAAGGAAAAGCACTGGGCACTGGTCGACCACCAGGGGAAGGCGTCGGCCACCTCTACTTACTGTCGGCCACCACTGGTGGCCAGTCGGCCATCGATGGCAGTTTCGGCCCATTTTGGTCATTTCACCACGGGTCTTTAAATAAATACACCCAAACTTCATTTCCACACTTCTCCATAGCCGAAAATCCTTCCTCCTTCTCTCTAGACATTTTCCCTCTCTAGATCCGAGCTTTATACGTGTATTCCAATGCCCCACGCACATTTGATTCGCTAAATCCTCTTTGTATACTCTGTTTTGAACATATTGAAATTCGATTTCAGTGCTTTTTCTTGGAGTTTCACCACTTAAGGCTTGTTTCCCTCAAGTTCTTCTTGGGTTCTGTGCCTTTTCTTGAGCTTTGACTTTTTCTTTCATTTTCTCTCTCTTAGGGTTGACTTTTGTTGACTTTTGGCATTTTCCACACATTTTCCACATTTTCAGCCACTTTTCTCATCTTCTTTCCAGATGGCGGACGACGTTTCTCACGACGGAGCTTCCCCAGAGGTTCCACCTCAGTTGTCCCTAGGGATAGAGGCAGAGCCTGAGCCTGAGCCTGAGCCTATGCTACTACCACCCAGGGTTTGACCCGACGACATATGATACTCTGACGTATGTGCTACCACCTGAGAGTGTCCGGCATTTCAGGAGGTTTGAGTGAGGCGCACCAAAGGACCTTTTGCTACGAGAGCCAGCCTCTCATTTTTCCTACGGCGCCACCAAGGTATACACTGTATTCTCATGTTTTCTTCACCGTACCTTGCATCTCTTGCTTAAACCACACTCTTGCACTGTATTTCTTACACTGCTTTTCACCTGCTCATTTCAAACATATTCTTGCACTGTATTTCTTACACTGCCTTTCACTTGCTCGTTTTGATCACAAGAGGATTCTCACTCTATCAGAGGCTATAGAGCCACATCTGCAAGGGAGTGGTATATGGAGCTCCCCGATGGTGTCCGCCATATTGTTGATGAGGCCGGCTTCGGCTTGTTCTGCATTGGACTATCGCGCCTCATAGCGAGTCGACCTCTACTCAGAGCATTGGTAGAGAGGTGGTGGGATACCACCAACTCTTTCTATTTCTTTACCGCGGGAGAAATGACGATGACTCCATATAATTTCTCTATGCTCACTGGCATAGAGGTAGGGGGTTATCCGATCCCTTATGATACAGACATGGTTGAGTGGGAGGCGGCATGGATCTACCTGCTAGGAGCACACCCACTTATCTTTCAATTGGAGATGGTCTGGTACAGTTGGTTTGCAGAGCAGTTTTGAGGGAGAGAGCCAGTGACAAGAGAGGAGACCGAGCATTACGCTCGTGGCTTCTTGATGTTCCTTTTTGGCACCACTTTGTTCGTAGACAGAGCGAACACTGTTGGATTATATCTCCTGAGTGCACTGGTGGACTTGTCTCAAGTCCGTGTTTATGACTGGGGTGGTGTTGGCCTTACCACATTATATGGATACATGAGCTCGATATCCCGCAGGGGTGGAAACAGGGTTGGCGGCTACTGGAGAGCCTAGGAGGTATGCTTTACCTTTTCTGCTTTGCATTTCTTACCGTTCTTTCTGCTTTGTACTTGCACTTTCTGCACTACACATTTTGTTCTCTGTATTCTGTATTCTATATTCTCTGCTTTCTGCATTCTCTAGACTCTGCATTCTCTGGACATTGTACACACATTCTGCTTTCTGCATTCCCTGTGTTTTACTGTACACTCAATGTGGCCCTTTTCTTTTGCAGCTTTGGGTATATGCTACTACCCCAGCTCTTGCCCCAGAGCCAGAGGTAGAGATGCCTCCTGTCGTGCCGTACTCTCACCAGTATGATGGGAGATACCTGCGGAGGACACGAGAGACTTTTTCATTCTTCCGCCGGTACTTCGACACTGTGACTGCAGCATAGGTAACTCAAAACACTTTACTTCAGCTTTGATTCATACTTCAGCTCTGATTCATACTGCAATATCTAATGGCAACTAACAATTTGTGTATTTTCTATTTACAGATCACATGGTAGCCTTGGGCGACGATGCCTGAGGAAATCGGGGACCAGTTTACTGCAGCTTGAGGGGCCACCCGTTTCTGGCTTCTGTTCGAGGGTCCGGTTTGCCGAGCCTAGTTCCTAGGCGAGCGTTTCATACGCCAGACCTTGGGTTTACCGCAGCCGATAGCTCCCATGGCGCCTTCACCATCTATGAGAGCTATAGAGGAGCTCATCTCCCTGGAGATGATCCAGTTTACCAGAGGCTTGGACGTCGATTACTTCTTGGGGAGGGTGATTATGCTACATTCATCGAGACACATGGCATTCGCGGAGGTGAGGGGATGAGAGCTCCAGCAACGAGAGAGAGAGCCAGAGTACCCAGGGCGACTGGGGCACGTGGTAGAGGGGCCATACAGACGAGGCAAAGGACGGGTTGGCCAGAGTTGCCTATTGTACTCACATGTTGGCGGTATACTGGGGAGGCATATTAGATCCTGATTGAGCCTCTTGCAGCGGGACACAGATACATTAGAGCTCCTGATGCACCACCGGTATGTACCCCATTCTTTAGTTTTCCCATTTCTTTCTAATATTTGTTCTTTCTGGACATTGATCACTTTTAATGTATTTGTAGGCACCTACTGGATACACCGAGGATCTGCTAGAGCTGTTAGCCTCATTCGAGGACATGATATTGAAGAGGGAGGCACTGTTTGGCTTCCACGGCATTTAGGTTATTTCTTCAGTTTTCTTGCATTCTAGTCATCAAATTTCCACTAACACACTGAAACTAACATTTCAACTGAAAATTTCCCCACGCTGCACTGATACACTGCGTTTGAATTTATACACTGTACCTGACCTTTGCATATACTCATTATGCACACCATACTTGCATCTGATACACATATTGTGGCTGACATATGACAACTGTCTTTTTAAGTCCCACCTATACCAACAGCACCAGCGACAGCAGCACCAGGACCATCAGTACCCCCTTTGGCAGCAGGGAGAGAGAGACCGGCTCCAGCACGCAGCCGAGGCTGAGCTAGGAGCGCCTGAGCTGAGAGTGGCCCTTCCGAGCCTATTCTGAGCGAGGATGACACTGAGACCAGCGAGGCCGAGGAGGCAGCGAGTCAGCATGCCCAGTCATCCAAGAGTGGAGACGATGACGCCGGCTTGGGTTCTGCTAGTGGCGATGCTACTGAGACAGGTTCTGAGGCAGAGAGCAGCAGTGACTCCGATTCAGTTCGGTATCCGATTCAAACAGCGGCGTAGATGGAGACAGTGCTGCAGAGTCCGCTTCGCCGAGAAAGAGGACGAAGAGGGCCTCTCGAGCCTGAGATAGCTGGCACTGATCTATCTATATTTTTGCTTAGATTCTTTTGTTAGTAGTGTTAGCACTTTGTACAGCCTCTATAGCGATCCCGGGTTTTACCCTTTGTTGTACAGTGATCCGGACTTGGTTCCGTGGATGTTAGTGGTTGTTTAAATCTTGTTCACATCCTTTCATACTTCTTATTCAAGTTATAGGATGCGTTGGGCAGGTTTGTTACAGGTTGATTGTGTTTGGGAGCCAAGTGTTGCTGCCCAGATTTTTGGACCTTCGCTCGAGCGAGAAGTTTGTCGCTCGAGCGAGCTCTTTGTTTTGGTCCTTCGCTCGAGCCAGGGTTTGGTCGATCGAGCGAGAGTAGAGTTTTGTGCCTGGTGGATTGAGCCAGAGTAGCTTCGCTCGAGCGAGCGATTGCATCTGGTTCTGGACCTGAAAGTTGCATTTCTTAGCTCGAGCGAGCTTTTCTTCGCTCGAGCGGTCTAGTTTGTTCTCCGCTCGAGCGAGTAGTCCGTCGCTCGAGCATGCGTCTGGTTGCAGACCTGAGGGTTTGAGTTGTTGGCTCGAGCGAGCATTCTGTCGCTCGATTGTGCTTCTGGGTTGTTGGCTCGAGCGAGATCTTCTTGGCTCGAGCGAGAGTTTTCTGTGTCTGGTCGCTCGAGCGACCAAGTCTTCGCTCGAGCGAGCCTGTTTTATATCAGTGGGCAGCAGCGATTTTAAACATCACTTTTTCATTCCCTTTTCTTTTCAAACCCTAGATCTGAGACTCTCTCTCTCTAAACTTACTCTCTCTCTAAGATTTGATCTCTCTAGAGTGTGAATCTACCCTAGGGCCTTTATTAAAAAGATAGAGGGTGTTGAGAGCTTTGTTTTAATCTAAAAAAGTTGGGATTTGGAGCACGTTGGGTTTTGGTCTTCATCTCCATTTGAGCACAAACTTCAAGGTAAGGATACCCTACTCCTCTTTATGAGCTTTGTCTTTGAATTTTAGCATTTTGACATGTTGGGGGTAGTTGGATAAATTTGAGGAAGTTTGGGTCTTTTGTGTAAATTTACAAAAGATGGGGTTTTATATATATATGAACCTATATGCATGTTTGGCATGGAAAAATGAGACAAATGATGAGTTATTGATAGAAATGGAACCTTAGGGTTGTTATGTGATTTATGGGATTAATGCCCTAATCACTTTGATAAATTAATTTGTGGAATTAATTTGAGAAATGAGAAATTGAGTTGAGAATGTTGGAATTGGTAATATATGGGATTAAAGGGTGTAGTTGGATTAATTATCACTCACCTAATTGGAATGTTGATTATATATCCATTTGGTGCATCTATTTTCGGTATAGAAATAACTGCTTTGGGCTATCGGTAGAGGATAATCTTGATTGTTGTAGACAATGCATGATGATTAGGCAAACTAAAACTAATCGATTGAGCAGGCCATGGAACATAGCGGTTGAAATAATACATTAACTTTATGTATTGAATGGTTGTATATGATCTGTGTTTATATACATGTGTTGTGTGAGAGGAGATAGGGGATGTACTCCACGGTTTAGGGGAAGATAGGGGATGGACCTCTAAACCGGATTTTGTGTGACATTGATACAGCACTGCAATGTGTATCAAGTGTTGATTATGGAAGTGTTTAAATTGATTTGATATAGCACTAAAATGTATATCGTTATCAATTGTGAAATATAGAAGTGTTTCTATGTTATGTTGATACAGCACCAAAATGTGTATCTTCGGTAAAGTATGAAAGTGTTTTAAAGATGAGTTGCATACTCTTTAAATTATTTGGCTAAGTGTTGAGCCTTGTTTCAAACTCAAAGTTGAAAAAGAAGTGGAAAGAGAATTGTTACATGGACTTAAATGTCATGCAACCGGAACGTGATATAAGTGGATGTATCTGTGTTGACCATCTATCAACTGCTAATCTTTTAGTCATTGTTCATAGCTGGTTTAGTGTATTTCTACTGGGCTGTGGCTCACCCTATATGGGACATTATTTTCAGGTACAGGTAGCATGCCACCTCCAAGGACATAGCTTGGGAGGCTAGAGGCAGACAGACTTTTTGGTTGTTTGATTTCCTTTTGATGTATTACATGTAATTCCAAGCCAAGGGCTTAATGTGTATTTGAGTTAGTACTCTCTTTTTGTAACTAAGTGTTAACTTGGAAAGCTGTAAGCCCGTAGGACATTTGCTTTTGTTGTTAACATGTAATACTTTTGTAATTAATTACTCTGATGAATAGAATGACAGTTATCTTTCATATCAATGCATGTCTGGATTGATGGGTTTAATGCTATTATTTTGAGGGCGTTACAGCCTCAGACAGTTTTATTTTCTTTAAAAACTTGTACTGCACTTTTTTTGTAAAAACAACCATGATCGGAATGAAAACCAAGCTTTTTGAAAAAGTGTTGTATTTTGCATCATGAGCACCGTATTGCATGAAAATGAGATTGAATTTGACATTGAAAATTGAATACTTGTACTGTCACAACAGTCTGAATCAGGTAACGAACCGACCAACAACTGAAATAAATCAAGTAATACAACTCGATAATCAAAATAACAATAACTCGATAAACGACAAAACAATTCGATACACAACAAAATGACTCGATATAGAACTCGATTACCAAAACAACTCGATAAACAACTTAAATACAACATAACAAACTTGCTAAAACTAAAAGGACTTCAAACAGGACCTTAACATATGCAAAGAGTATAACAAAACAAAGGTTCTCAACATTTACAACACAAAGGTGGGCAGGTCTGCAAAAAGGGCTGTCGGCCATGAATGGACTCTGTTGGCCACCAATGTGAGGAACTTCCAGAATGTTGACATCTGGCTTCCACTCACTGCCTTATCTTCTACAAAAGGTTCAAACTTCGTTTTTTCTTAATTTCAGCTGCAAACTCTTCACAAATGGAGCCATTCTTCACCGAAAAACTCTCGAATTGGATTGCAACTTTAGATGGCTCAGAAAAGATGAATTTTTGGGTTTTGGCATAGATGTACTATTCTCGCTGAGTCATTCTCCGTTTTGTTTTCCATTCCTACATGCCGCAGCTAGATGTTAGAACCCAATTACACATGCCTTTAGCTTCGGGGGACAAGAGATATGCCCGGCAATTGAAGAATTTCAAGTGTTAATGGAGTCCCAGCGCGACGAGGAAATCTTACCTTAGCCCCGTTTTGGTCACATCCAAGCTTTGGAAAGGATGTGTGGGCTCACTTTACACGACGCCCGATCTTTGGTTCACAATGGAGAGCTGGATATTCCCAGTCTAATTCATCAGTTTTCTGACGCCGGTGACCGAGGCAATTTTCTTTGGCGAGGTTTTCGACAATACGCCCTTTATTTGTGTGTGTTAGCACATTTCCTTCTTGCCCCTAGTTTTGGCAGGTCTAGCATTCGGCTAGTTGAAGTGGCACAAGGCTTGAAAGAGGGCAAGAGGTGAATGGGCTTGGTACTAGCCGAGACTTTGATGGGCTTGGACGCCTTCATCGGCGAGAGACAAACAAATTCACAGGGAGTCCACTACTTCTTCAGGTAATATTTCCCACCCTTTCTAATATGTGTTTCTCACATCACTCGGCACTCATGCTCTGTTTTTCTCTTAAAGCCCTTTTCTCACTTTTTCTCTTAACATACATCTCTCTATTCTTTAATCTCTCTTTTCTTTGATCCTTCCCCAGATATGGCTCATGGACAGGTTGAAGGTAGTGGACTCTTGCGCTGCATATTCATCACAAGGCTATTTCTTTTGCCAACGGCTAGTTGATTTCCCGAATAAGGGATGGTGGTGCCATTGGATGTGCAACAGGTCTGCTGTTGACGTTGCCCCTGGTTTGATCTACCCGAGATGAGCTACAACATGGCTCGTCAACCTGGCATTCAACTAATTGGCCTGACACACTACGTATTCTACTTTTTGTTTCGGTTCAGGCGTTAGTTTGGTCATGACCAGACTTGCCCAAAAGAGGGAGTACCGGGCTTCGTTCCCAATCCGAGGTTCACAATTGGCTCAATATCCCACTGCTTGGAGGACAAGAGAACTTCTGGCTCCTACCCCTAGTTTTAACTGCGCACTTTCTGGCGAGTGCCTAACTTGGCTTGAAGATGAGGTGCAAGCTGGGCCTACTTTAGCATCAGAAGCTTATACAAGCTCATGGAGGGGACATAGGAACACCTGACTCATATATGCCCCAAGTTTATTGCTTTGATCTTTACTTTTCAAGTTTTCTTGTTAAATGTAATAAAAGCAACTTTGATTTGTATCAAGAGTTGGAGAACTTTGTATTGAAATCAATGAAATTGAAGTTATAGGCACTGAAAGTTTTTCTTTTGATCCAAAAATGGTTTAAGTTGTAAAAAGATTAATTTGAACAAAATCAACTTTTATCAAAACTTTTCAAAACCATTTTCAATAAGGATCATAACTTGACACACATGGAATCTATCCTCGAGATGTACAACCCCGCATCTAGAAATAGAAAATTGCCCCTTGACTGAATAGCACTGCTCAGCACTGTAGTCAGCTTTTCTTTTAGGATAAGGATCACAACCGATCTTTCAAATAACGAACAGACAAGGATGTCTTGATCAAACATATGCACACAGTTGATTTGGAGGTGATTACGATAGGACTTCAGAATGAAGTTGCCTATGTATCTCAAAGATGGGAATCAGGCCTCACATAGTTTGGTTCGGGTTCGGGTTCACTCGGGTATTAACGCTCTCCTTTTGTGCTCTAACTTTTACCAAGACCGCCCTTTCTAGGTTTTCAACCTTGCGAGCTCAGTTTTTCTTTTTCTAATTTTTTGTGCTCTAACTTTTGCCTAGGTCGCCCTTCTGGGTTTTCGGCCTAGCGAGCCTCTCAGGGGTAATATTTTTTCAACTTGTCCATGTTGATTGGTTGGAAAAATTCCAGGCCATCCAAGTCCATAAGAATAATAGCTCCACCCGACCAAATGGTTTTGATAATGTAAGGACTAGTCCAATTGGGTTTGAACTTGCCCCTTGGATCATGGATAGGAGTTCAGTTGTCTTTTAGCATAAAATCCCTTTTCTTAAGATTCTGAGACTTAACTTTCTTGTTAAAAGCCCTGGCAATCCTACGTTGATAACCCTGAATATGGTACAGTGCCTTCAGCCTCCTCTCATCGAATAGCATTAGTTCCTTGAACCTGCTTTACTGTCAATCTACTTCTGCTATCTAGCACTTAGCCATAACCCGCAACGATGGAACCTCTATCTCAATCGGTAGAACAACTTCCATCCCATAAACCAGAGAGTACGAAGTTGCCCCAGTAGATGTCCGAATTGAAATTCTGTAGCCCCAGAGAGCAAATGGCAATTTGTCTGGCCAGTCCCTGTAGGTCTCAACCATTTTCTGCAAAATGTGCTTGATATTCTTGTTGGCGGCCTCAACAGCTCCGTTGGTTTGCGGCCAATATGTATGGAAATCGACGTTGTATTTCTCCAACAAGTCGATCACTTCTTTCTTGAAATGGGAGCCATTGTTTGAAATGATCTCGTTCGGGACTTCATAACAGCAAATAATGTCGTTGCGGATGAACTTAGCCATATGCACTGCTTTCAACACTACATAAGATTGAGCTTCTACCCACTTCGTGAAATAATCAATTGCCACCAGAATATACTCATGCCCATTTGACCCATTCGGTGTAACTGCCTGTAGACACCTTATTTTTGACTATCCTCAAGACTTGGACGTCATCGTTTGAACACTTGATGATCATCCATGCTCGTGTTCGTTTTGAGTTTCCGGAGGTCTTGGCCGCATGCCTTGCCTCAAGATCTCTCGACTTATCTGTTTTGTGCTTGGTTGTGCACCAAGGACTTGTGGTTTTGCTTCTGAGGGAAGAGGGTGGTTTGTTGGCCATCCCCTCAACCCATCGGCTAAGGCATTGAGCCATCGGCCATGTTTTCTTACTATCGGCCATAAGTGTTGGCCGATCGACACTTTTTTTGGTCGATCGACACTCCTTTTGGTAGATCGGCCACATTTTTTAGCTGAGACCTTTCCATCTGCTTTTTACAGATATTTTGTGCCAGCTGTGATAGCTGGTGGGCACAATTCTCATCCTCCATACATGTGTGTGGAGGGATTTGTTTCAAGACTCAAGCTTGTTGAACAAGCTTGAGAATTGAAATTCTATAAGAAGGGAGCCTTCCCTCCCTTTCCAGAGTTTCTGGAATTTTGTATACAAGTTCTATATCTCTCTATATTTTACCTCTCTCTCTTGTTTAACCCTTGTTTGTGCCCAAAAGTGTAATATCTTCACACTATTCCACACAAACACCTACTAGAACACCATCCTTTGGTTGCTGAGGTCCTTAGGAGTTGGTTTTAGAGTTCTTGGAGTGGTTTAAGCTTGGAAAAGCTGCTGGAGTTGTGTTCTTGAAGGTGTTCTTCAAGGGTGAGTAAACTACCTTTTAATCCCCCATTTTGGCTTAAGCTTTTAGACCCATTTGCATATTTTTTAAAGCTTAACTCTAAACTACAAAAAGTTCTAATTTTGTATCCTTAAGATGATTGTTTAAGGTCACTTTTGTGTTGGGGGTTGTCTACCCTCTCTTAGGCCTTGTTTGGCCTTGTTTTGTGCCTTTCTTTTTGAGCTTTGGAACCATCTTGTTTTGGCCTTTCTACCACTGAAATCTAGAGGATTTTCAGTGGTGGAAAGGTGGTTTTAGAGTCTTGAATAGGAGAGGGACACCCCCCCTCTCCTTGTGTCTCATATGCTAGTATAAATGGCTCATAATGGTAGCATGTTTGCTTAGCTTGTTTTTTCTCTATTTCAGCAAGTATTTGGTGTTATTTTGCCATGTTATACCTCTGTCTAAGGTTGGTTTAATAGCCTCTTGCATGCACCATGTACTTGTAGTGTAATCCTCTCTATTGCCTTCACATGCACCTTGCATTTGGACCACCATTCTTGCATGTTTTGGCTCAACTCAAAGGAGCTTTTAGCCTTGTTTTACCATGCTCTAGCTTTGATTTGCATTGTCTTGGTCATGCATGCATTGTTTTGTATAGCCTTGGTTCAATCTAGCTTGTTGGCTTTGAGTGTCCAAGTCATTAGCATGCATTGCTTAGACCATTTTCATGATTTGACATCATTTCATATGTGTCACGACCCAAACCCGGCCCTATGGGTTTAGCACCGTAACTGGCCAGTAATCCGAGATTACCGAAGGCCTGCTGAACAGTAATACAGTAAAACAGAGTACAGGGCCTGGCGGAAGCCAATACAGTAAATAAATAGTGTCCATTGAGCTGTGACAATCTGTATGCCAAAAACATTTTTCATGCATTCATACAGTCAAAACAGTACGGTCTATACAATCATATACAACCATTCAGTACGGGGACTTAATCCCCCGATAACAGTACGGTCAAACAGTAAACAGTTTATACAATAAACAAAACAGTCAAGAGACAGGTGGGGGACACAAAAACACCCCAAGCCATAGCATGGCGTCTCGGAACCTCGCAGTGAGGCACATAGGCTGGCTTGACAAAACTGGGGACTAACCCACGCTCCTAGCTCCGGTCTGGCTGCTGAGAACCTACATATATATATAAACAGTGAGCTAAAGCCCAGTGAATAACAATAAGTGTAAAGAGGTTATGAATGAATGTCCTTACAATAATGAAAACAGTTCATTAAACAGTATTTCAGTCTTTCCGTATTTCAGTCAATCGGTCATATGTGGTACATCCAATAGCCTATAAACAGTAGGTCCAGAAGGACCGGGTCTTAACAGACCCAACAGTAGTGATGGCCATCAATCAATAAACAGTATGGTTCCACAAGGAAACCGACAGAGCTCTGTAACAATAACAGTAATCAATAAGTGCTAAGGATGCCACAGTACAGTTCACAATACAGGACATACATTCATTCAATAAATAATATCAGTTCAGTAAACAGTTCTGTTCAGTATTCAAAAGATAACCATTTTGAACATATCTTTACACAATCTGTTACTCACAGAGATTGGGCTAATAGCAGCTAGAGCGCGTCCCCGCAGCCAACCCTAAACAGTTAACAAAATGAACACACTCTAAGTTTAACAGTTGGGGAAGTACAATAATTAACTTCCTATTATGCCTCGGTGTGTTCTACATCTATATCCTCATTAAGATGCCTTAAACTAGGCCTAAGAATGCCTAGGGTGGGATGAGGATGCAAAGATGCACTTAGAAAACATTTGCAGAATTTTCAGTGAAACAAGGCCTCCGCTCGAGCTCAGGTTTCCCCGCTCGAGCGTACAAGCAAACAAAGGTCCCCGCTCGAGCGTACATTCCCCCGCTCGAGTGGACTGAAGAATGGTGCAAGATGCTGGATGCTCGATTTCTCCGCTCGAGCGTGAAACACTCCGCTCGAGCGGACTGTAGAACAAGTCGAAGAAAATGCTGGGAGCATGAATTCCCCGCTCGAGCGGCACTTCCCCCGCTCGAGCGGACGGCCAAAATCTGGGAAATCCAGATTCAACCTCCAAATTCCAAACCAAGTTTTGATGTTGCCAATTCGATCCTCTTGAGCCCATTTTCTGGAAAACTCTTTTAAACACATAGGATAACAAGTTATAAAGCTCAATTTAAGAAATCAAGGCCCAAGGGTGTTTAATCAAACTCATTTTCAAACTAGTTTTCAAGAACAACATGCAAACATGACATGCATGAGTTTTTAACCAAATTCAAGCTCCAAGTCTAGCTCTATTGAGCTCCAATCTTTGGAAACAAAATGAAAACATGGACTATAATATAAACATGGACATGCATGTACAATCCACCATGTATTCAACTTCCAAATGCACCAAAATGGCCATGCATGCAACAATTAAGGTCCAATTCAACATGTATGAGCAAAATCATGGCCTAGCTCTCTAATTGGGCATGAACCATGCAAAATGAGGCTCAAAGACAACAAGATGGAGATGAAGTCACTTACCTAAGTCTCAATTACAAGGTTTATGAGCTCAATTAGCAACTACCCTTCAATTTCTTCAAGTATACAAGCCAATTCCTAGTTGATTTCACAATTCTCTCATTTCCCTCTCTCTAGTCGGTTCTCTCTTCACAAAATGACTGATAAAAATGTTTTGGTTGCATGTAATAAGGCTCAACATATAATAAACAAAGGCCCCACTTTGATGGCAATTCTGTAAATAAGGCAACTCTTTGATTTAACTTATTTTAATCTCATTTAATCATTCCTAATCAATTTTCAGATAAATATACCATTAAATCACAAATATTCTACTGATTCCAAAACTCTAAACGGTTCCTAATTCGGCCGCCGATAAGGCCTTCAATTAGCAGTTTAAACATATAAATTCTAATAGATAATCAATCAATCAAACAGATGCAATATGCAATTCAATAGATAACTTATTCAATTTCAGTTTCGATTTCAATCAGTTCATTCAGTACTTCAGTTAATCC
Organism: Camellia granthamiana; assembly: GCA_036172215.1. Taxonomy (NCBI): domain Eukaryota; kingdom Viridiplantae; phylum Streptophyta; class Magnoliopsida; order Ericales; family Theaceae; genus Camellia; species Camellia granthamiana. The sequence goes on along the minus strand of CM069903.1, from coordinate 27,269,039 downwards.
AATTATCAGTCATTATCAGTTCAGTTTAACAGTAATCAGTACGTAATTCAGTAGGTTATCGATAATCAGTACAAGGGTTGTTACAGTCTCCCCTCCTTACAAGGAGTTTAGTCCTCTAAACTCGAGTTACCTTCAGTCTGGAAGAAAACAGGATTCAGTGGAAACAGTTCTGGGTATCTTTTAGCCATGTCATCTTCCCTTTCCCAAGTGGCATACACACAACCATGGTTCTGCCAATCAACTTTCACTAGCGGGATCTCTTTGTTTCTCAGTTTCTTGATCCGTCGGTTTACAATCTGTATAGGCCTCTCCTCGTAAGTGTAGTCATCACTCAACACTATCCGAGTAGGCTCAATCACATGGAATGGATCCCGAAGATAATCCCTCAACATAGAGATGTGGAAGACGTTATGCATATGCTCCATTTCAGGAGGAAGTGCAACTTGATACGCCACCGGATTGATTTTCTCAACAATCTCATAAGGTCCAACGTATCTCGGTGCTAACTTGCCTTTGACTCCAAAACGAGTCTGGCCTTTCATTGGTGTCACTTTCACAAACACGTGATCACCCACTTCATACTCTCTGTCTCGTCTTCTAATATCAGCATAACTCTTCTGTCTACTCTATGCAGTTTTCAGTCTCTGTTGTATCAGTTTTATCTTTTCAGTCGTTTCATATACAATCTCGGGCCCAAGTAACGGCCCATCTCCAACTTCTGCCCAGCAAATTGGAGATCTACACTTTCTACCATACAATGCCTCGAAAGGCGCCATACCAATGCTCGAATGGTAGCTGTTGTTGTAGGCGAATTCAGCCAACGGCAAATGACTTTCTCAATTTCCCTGAAAATCAAGGACACACATTCTCAATAAATCTTCTAAAGTCTGGATGGTCCTTTCTGACTGTCCATCTGTCTGAGGATGATAAGCACTACTCAGCCTCAATTCAGTACCCAATGCAGTCTGTAGGCTTTGCCAGAACCTCGATGTAAACTTCGAATCCCTGTCAGAAACAATAGACACAGGCACTCCGTGCAGTCTCACAATTTCATCAATATAGATAACAGCCAATTTGTCCGCATTATAAATTGTCTTGACAGGTAAGAAGTGAGCAGATTTAGTCAGTCTATCAACAATAACCCAAATTAAATCCATACCTTTTCTGGAGCGAGGTAATCCAACGATAAAATCCATCGTGATATGCTCCCATTTCCACTCTGGTATGGGTAAGGGTTGCAATAATCCAGCGGGTCGTTGATGTTCAACTTTGACTTGTTGGCAATGAAGACATTTGGACACAAAGTCGGCAATTTCTTTCTTCATTCCCGGCCACCAGAAATTCAATTTGAAGTCTTGATACATTTTTGTATTCCCTGGGTGGATAGAAAATTTTGAATTGTGGCCCTCTTGCAGAATTCTTCTTTTCAGTTCAGTGTCATTCGGTACACACAGTCTTTCTTGAAATTTCAGTACATTGTTCTCAAATTTGAACTCCGGTCTCGGTTTAGAATCTCTTTCTTCAACAATCCTTTTCAAGTAATCATCCAATTGCTGTTTCTCCTTAATTTCTTCAATCACTGCTGGTTGAGCAGAAATAGCAGCTAAGGTTCCACCTTGTTCCTTCAAAACAATTTCAATCTCAGACTTTTCAAGATCACAAAGCAACTCCTTCTGTCCAGTCAGCAAACAGGCTAAGTTCCCAATCGATTTTCGGCTCAAAGCATCGGCAACGGTGTTGGCTTTTCCCGGATGATACAGTATTTGTAAGTCATAGTCTTTAATCAGTTCTAGCCATCTCCGCTGTCTCATATTCAGTTCTTTCTGTGTGAAGAAATATTTCAAACTCTTGTGGTCGGTATACACTTCACATGTCGCTCCATACAAATAGTGACGCCAAATTTTCAGTGCAAACACCACTGCAGCAAGTTCCAGGTCATGGGTTGGGTAATTCTTTTCATGTGGTCTCAACTGTCGGGAAGCATAGGCAATAACTCTCCCATTCTGCATTAAAACACATCCCAAACCCTTATGAGAAGCATCACTAAAAATAGTATAACCATCCGTACCTGTAGGCAAGGTAAGAATTGGTGCAGTCACGAGTCTAGTTTTCAACTCCTGAAATGCGGATTCTCTCTAGTCAGTCCAGTCAAATGATATCCCCTTCTGTGTCAACTGAGTCAGTGGTAAGGCAATTTTGGAGAAATCTTTGACAAACCTTCTGTAATACCCGGCTAGTCCCAAAAAGCTTCGGACTTCAGTCACATTTGTTGGTCTAGGCCAGTTCACTACAGCTTCAATTTTCTGCGGATCAACAGAAATTCCATCTTTGCTAACAACATGCCCCAAAAACATAACATGATCAAGCCAGAATTCACATTTAGACAGTTTACCATACAGTTTCTGTTCTCTTAAGGTTTGCAGGGCAAGTCTCAGATGATGTTCATGTTCTTCAACCGTCTTAGAATAAATCAGTATGTCATCAATAAATACCACAATAAAATCATCAAGGTATGGTTTAAAAATTCTATTCATAAGGTCCATAAATGCAGCTGGGGCATTCGTGACTCCAAACGGCATAACTAAAAATTCATAGTGGCCATACCTCGTTCTAAAAGCAGTTTTATCAATGTCTTCTGGTTTAACTTTCAGTTGATGGTATCCTGACCTGAGATCAATCTTGGAAAACACTTGTGCACCCTGTAACTGATCAAATAAGTCATCAATACGCGGCAATGGGTATTTATTTTTCACAGTTACCTTGTTCAATTCACGGTAATCAATGCACAGTCTCAGTGAGCCATCTTTCTTCTTTACAAACAAAACAGGTGCGCCCCACGGTGAAGTACTGGGTCTGATAAACTTCTTGTCTAACAGTTCCTGCAATTGTACTTTCAATTCCTTCAGTTCAGTTGGAGCCATTCTGTAGGGAGCTTTAGACATTGGCTGTGTACCCGGAATCACATCAACAGTAAATTCAACTTCCCTATCAATCAAATCCCCTGGCAAATCATCTGGAAATACATCTGGGAATTCTCTGACTATAGGAATGCAATTCACATCAGTTTTAATATTATCATCAGTAGATACAGTCAGTACGGAACACAAATATCCTTTACACCCCTTCCTAATCAGTTTAACAGCTTTCACAGAAGAAATCAAATACGGAGGAGGTACTACTCCACTCCCATTAAACACAAATTCAGGTAAACTAGGTGGACGGAAAACTACTTGTTTCGTTACACAGTCAATGGTGGCATGATATTTTTGTAACCAATCCATCCCCAATATCACATCAAAGTGATCTATGTTTAACGGCAGTAAGTCAATAAACAGATGCATATCCCCAACAATAATTTCACAAGCAGGATACATATATGCACATGTCATGGATCCTCCAACAGGTGATGATACAGCTAACAAGTAATTCATAGGTTCTAAGGGTCTATTCAATTTCCGTGAAAAAGCATGCGACACATAAGAATGTGTAGACCCCGAATCAATCAATACATATGCATTTTGAGCACAAATAGAGAGGATACCTGACACAACGGTCTCAGTATTCTGAACATCTCCCGGTACTAGGGCAAATACTCGGCCCTGCCTCACAGGCTCTTTCCCGGTAGCTTTGGGGTTAGGCTTTGGTGCTACATTTGATGCTGCTGCGCTTGGTGCAGCTTTACTACTGGCTGGTGGAGCAGAAGGGCAGTCTTTAATTCTGTGGCCCACCTTGCCACATCTGAAACAAGCTCCTGAGATCTGGTAGCAAACCCCTTTGTGCTTATTGCCACATACGGAGCAGGGTGGAATGAATCCACTCCCTTGGCTGGGGCTAGTCGTTGACCCCGTATTCTGTTTCTTGTTTGCAGAGTTATGTTTGCCTTTCTTGAATTTGAAACCCTGTCTTTTACCATGCCATTCAGTTGTTGGTGTTTCAGATTGTTTCACTGCTGCAATATTTGTCTCGGCCATCAATGCCCGGTCGAGAACACCCACAAAAGTTGGCATTTTCAAAACATTTATTCGGTCCTGTATAGCAGCACTAAAGCCTCCTTCAAACCTTCTGGCCTTCTTATATTCGGTATCCACCATATGTGGTGCATACCTGGCAAATTCGGTGAATTTCTTCTCGTACTCGGCAACAAACATATTGCCCTGTCTCAGCTGTTCAAACTCAGTCACTTTTCTGTCCCTGATGCACTGGGGAAAATACTTTTCAAAGAAGGACTCCTTGAACTGAGTCCAAGTCACAATAGTATTCGCATCACGGGTCAACATCCACCACCTTCTTGCTTCTTCCTGAAGGGTGAAGGTTGCTAACAGTACTTTGTTGGCTTCGGAGCACGAAAACATTTCAAACAATTTCTCAGTCTCAAGAACCCAAGCTTCAGCCTTTAACGGTTCTAAGCCTCCCTGAAAGGACGGCGGTTTCATCTTGCTGAACTTATGGGTCAGTGCAATAATGTCCACCTCATTGGCATTCACATTCTGTACATTCTGTTCCGGTTGAACCGGAGGAGGAGGAGGTGGGGGCTGTTGGTTCTGTTGTTGATCTAGTCTTTCAATTACCAGTCCCATCATTTGTTCAAGTCTGGCCATTCTGGCCTCAGAGGATGATGATTCAGTTTCATTTGCAGTACTTGCGTTATCCATTTCACTATAAGCAGTTATAACAGTTATCATTATAAGCAGTTGTATAATTAAACAATTTAACATTTTAACATATATTCAGTCAGTCATAACCACACACTTTTCAAGTTCATGAGATGCCCTAATCACTTTTCTAGGACACTCTATAGCTCATTTGGACACGTGTGTGCGGTATAACTCGTGGTTAAGTATCGCTCTGATACCACTCTGTTACGACCCAAACCCGGCCCTATGGGTTTAGCACCGTAACTGGCCAGTAATCCGAGATTACCGAAGGCCTGCTGAACAGTAATACAGTAAAACAGAGTACAGGGCATGGCGGAAGCCAATACAGTAAATAAATAGTGTCCATTGAGCTGTGACAATCTGTATGCCAAAAACATTTTTCATGCATTCATACAGTCAAAACAGTACGGTCTATACAATCATATACAACCATTCAGTACGGGGACTTAATCCCCCGATAACAGTACGGTCAAACAGTAAACAGTTTATACAATAAACAAAACAGTCAAGAGACAGGTAGGGGACACAAAAACACCCCAAGCCATAGCATGGCGTCTCGGAACCTCGCAGTGAGGCACATAGGCTGGCTTGACAAAACTGGGGACTAACCCACGCTCCTAGCTCCGGTCTGGCTGCTGAGAACCTACATATATATATAAACAGTGAGCTAAAGCCCAGTGAATAACAATAAGTGTAAAGAGGTTATGAATGAATGTCCTTACAATAATGAAAACAGTTCATTAAACAGTATTTCAGTCTTTCCGTATTTCAGTCAATCGGTCATATGTGGTACATCCAATAGCCTATAAACAGTAGGTCCAGAAGGACCGGGTCTTAACAGACCCAACAGTAGTGATGGCCATCAATCAATAAACAGTATGGTTCCACAAGGAAACCGACAGAGCTCTGTAACAATAACAGTAATCAATAAGTGCTAAGGATGCCACAGTACAGTTCACAATACAGGACATACATTCATTCAATAAATAATATCAGTTCAGTAAACAGTTCTGTTCAGTATTCAAAAGATAACCATTTTGAACATATCTTTACACAATCTGTTACTCACAGAGATTGGGCTAATAGCAGCTAGAGCGCGTCCCCGCAGCCAACCCTAAACAGTTAACAAAATGAACACACTCTAAGTTTAACAGTTGGGGAAGTACAATAATTAACTTCCTATTATGCCTCGGTGTGTTCTACATCTATATCCTCATTAAGATGCCTTAAACTAGGCCTAAGAATGCCTAGGGGGGGATGAGGATGCAAAGATGCACTTAGAAAACATTTCCAGAATTTTCAGTGAAACAAGGCCTCCGCTCGAGCTCAGGTTTCCCCGCTCGAGCGTACAAGCAAACAAAGGTCCCCGCTCGAGCGTACATTCCCCCGCTCGAGCGGACTGAAGAATGGTGCAAGATGCTGGATGCTCGATTTCTCCGCTCGAGCGTGAAACACTCCGCTCGAGCGGACTGTAGAACAAGTCGAAGAAAATGCTGGGAGCATGAATTCCCCGCTCGAGCGGCACTTCCCCCGCTCGAGCGGACGGCCAAAATCTGGGAAATCCAGATTCAACCTCCAAATTCCAAACCAAGTTTTGATGTTGCCAATTCGATCCTCTTGAGCCCATTTTCTGGAAAACTCTTTTAAACACATAGGATAACAAGTTATAAAGCTCAATTTAAGAAATCAAGGCCCAAGGGTGTTTAATCAAACTCATTTTCAAACTAGTTTTCAAGAACAACATGCAAACATGACATGCAAGAGTTTTTAACCAAATTCAAGCTCCAAGTCTAGCTCTATTGAGCTCCAATCTTTGGAAACAAAATGAAAACATGGACTATAATATAAACATGGACATGCATGTACAATCCACCATGTATTCAACTTCCAAATGCACCAAAATGGCCATGCATGCAACAATTAAGGTCCAATTCAACATGTATGAGCAAAATCATGGCCTAGCTCTCTAATTGGGCATGAACCATGTAAAATGAGGCTCAAAGACAACAAGATGGAGATGAAGTCACTTACCTAAGTCTCAATTACAAGGTTTATGAGCTCAATTAGCAACTACCCTTCAATTTCTTCAAGTATACAAGCCAATTCCTAGTTGATTTCACAATTCTCTCATTTCCCTCTCTCTAGTCGGTTCTCTCTTCACAAAATGACTGATAGAAATGTTTTGGTTGCATGTAATAAGGCTCAACATCTAATAAACAAAGGCCCCACTTTGATGGCAATTCTATAAATAAGGCAACTCTTTGATTTAACTTATTTTAATCTCATTTAATCATTCCTAATCAATTTTCAGATAAATATACCATTAAATCACAAATATTCTACTGATTCCAAAACTCTAAACGGTTCCTAATTCGGCCGCCGATAAGGCCTTCAATTAGCAGTTTAAACATATAAATTCTAACAGATAATCAATCAATCAAACAGATGCAATATGCAATTCAATAGATAACTTATTCAATTTCAGTTTCGATTTCAATCAGTTCATTCAGTACTTCAGTTAATCCAATTATCAGTCATTATCAGTTCAGTTTAACAGTAATCAGTACGTAATTCAGTAGGTTATCGATAATCAGTACAAGGGTTGTTACAATATGAGATTCAATCCATATAGTATGGTCATGCATTCACATTTGTCGCCTTTTCCATGCTTTGAAGAGTTGGTGTTTTATGCCTTAAGAGTGGATCATTGTGCATGCCTCTATGCTTAGGTCTTTAGGATGCCATCTCAGTGGGTTTTTGGGCTTATTTTGACATGCCATAACTCTGTTTTTTATTGATTAAGTCATGCCATGTTTGGTTGTAATAGGTGTAGTGTAATACCCCTTGTTAGCCTTACATGCCTCATGCCTTTTGGACTTTTGTTCTAGCTTGTGTTGGCTTGGTTCAAGCATGCTTTTGGTCTTGTATTGACCTGCCTTGGGACTGTTTTGGGTGCCCTTGCCCCTTTGGGGCTTGCTTTGCATGGCCATGGTTTAAGTCCCTTTGTTTGTTTCAAGCTTTGAGCTTTCTTGCATGCCATACTTGCATTGTTTGGTTGATTTGGCATCATTCCTAACATGATTTCAGAGCTTATGGTGCTATCACATATCCATGCTTGTCACTCTTTAAGTGTGCTTAAGAGTTGCATCTTTATTCTTTAGTCCTTGAGCCAATTGGCATGCATGCTTGTCTTGTCTTTTCATGCTTTTCATACCATCATTTCAGCACTTTTGGCCACTGATTTGGGCATGGCTGAGGTCTGCCCATTTTGGTTTAAGTCCATCCTTGCATTCTTGAGTTGCATGACATTTGCATGTTGTTGCATGCTTGCTAGTTTGCATGCCATGCATGTTTGTATGTTTAGGTTGCATTTTGTATGCTTGCTAGTTTGCATTTTGTCACATGCTTGTTTAGGTTGCATTGCATTTGGCATGCTTGTTACCTTAGCCTTGTGTGCATGTTTGAGTCATATTGCATTTGGCATGCTTATGTTGCATTGCATAGCTTTTCCATGTTGCATGTATTGCATTGTGTTTGGTTTGGGGTGTCAAACTAAACACGAGGACCGAGGGACATTTCGTACCTGAAGTGACAAAACGTGCCTCAATTCTCGGTCACCGACACTCTTGATCCAACATGATAGAGTGTGAGGCATTCATGTGTTTTTGTGCATTCATTCCATATTGATTTGTGCAATTCGGCCTCTTTGGCCATCATGCATCGAAATGCGTGATTGATGGCTCGAGAGTCGAACACTATGCTCCTTTGAGTCTCAAACATGATAAGGGGTGTAGTTGCGCAACATTTTCTTACAAATGTATTGCCATGCCCTTGTTTGTCCTCTGCTGCAGCAAAAGGAGCAGTCTACAGGAAGAGATGGCCGATCGGCTATCTAGAGTGCCGATTGGCTAACAATTTTTGGCCGATGGACTAAAAAGTGGTCGATGACCCTTTCCCTTTGGCCGATGGCCATATCTTTTGGCCGATGGCCTCTCAGAGTGTCCAGGAGATGGTTCAGAAGCATCATAGAAGTTTTCACAGTTTTCAAAGGTGCAAAATAGTGCAAACAGAGGCAACATGAGGCATGGCAACGGATTTCCGAGCGAAGCCGACCGAGCATGCATATGTCCCTCTTCTCGAGGCCGCTTTAACTGTTTTGTAACTTAATTAATTTGCTTAATTAGTTAAGGTTTTGTAATAATTAATTAGCTAGGGTAGTTAATTAATTAGTTGGTTTGTATTATTCATTCGAGCCCTCCGTCGAGAGGGCCAACTTTTGTAATAAGTGTGCGTGAGTGTGTGAATGTCTTCCAACCCCACGCTTTTCTCCCTTTTACTTAACCGTTTATGATGGTTAGTACTAGGTCATATTTTGATTAGCATTCCTATGCTCGCATGTTTGCATTCATTCATCTGTATTGCATGCACCGGGCTCGACGCATCATACTAACTGCATCGTGTTTCAATTCCAACTTGAATACATGATTATCTAATTGCATTTCATATGCCATTTTAGAATAGCCGAGCCTATTTCTAGTTGCATTTTGCATGTGTTGCATTAGCCATCTTAACATAGCTAGGATCATGCATTGATTACTAACTAGCTTTTGTTTTGACTCGGAGTACTAGGTAAGCTTTTATGCTTTAGCATCTCGCATGAGTGTGAGTGTTGCCATGATAGCATGCTTGCCATGAGGCTAACTGCTTAAGTGATATAACTGCATGAATGCTTGTGGGTGAAGGTTGGATTACTTGAATTGGAACAATTCATTAAAATGCGAGTTTTAAGCCCACTTAAGAGTGGCAAAATCATGTTTTCTAAGCCCACTTGAGGGTGGCAAATCCACGTCTTAGCCTACTTGTGAGAAGCACCTTCAAACCATTTTCAAACAAACAAACATGAGATGTTTTGTTCCAATTTAGGCGATCTAGTCTATACTTGTGTGTTGTGCGCATCACGTAGTAAGATTAGCTAATAAACCGGAATAAAAACACATGTGTTTTCAAAAAAAAAATATCATGCTTAGTAAAGACCGATCTTTGATCAGGCGAGCCGGGGTGCTCATTGCAAGACCTTCCCTTTTCGTACCCAAGTTCTCGAGCCAAGACAACTTTGGTGATGATGGACACATGGCCTTAGGCACGAGTCAGGGTTTTCTAAATTCCCCCAAAATAAAATATTAAGGTGACGACTCTGTATCTAGCAAAGCAGTCCATGTTTGGCACTTCTTTATAAAAATCAGTTTTCCAAAATGATTTGCCGGATTTGGACTCTTTGGTGATTTATCAATCTTGCATTGCACTTTGCGAGATTAGATTCAGAACCGTGACATTGAGTCCAAATTGTAGCAGCCTAATGAAGAAACGGATTTCGCGCCTTCGCGCGGAGCCGTGACGTTCGGGCACGTCTACACTGCCCCAATGACATCAATTCCCCAGACTAAGAAAGGCCATGGTGAAGTCATGTTGTACAGCTTCAACGGCGGGATATTCATGCGATTTGTATGAATTTGGCATTTGTGGCATTGCCGAACAAAACCAATACAATCCTCCTCCATGGTAGACCAGTAGTAACCTTGCTTAAGAATCTTTCAGGTTAGCATTACTCCGCTCATGTGCGCTCCACACTCTCCCCCATAAATGGCCTCCATTAGGCGCTTCGATTCTTCTACGTCAACATACAGCTTGTGCATCCCCAGATGACCCCTTTTATACAACTTACCCCCGCAAATAATAAATTGAACGACCATCCGCCATATTACCCTCTTATCTTTGGCATCTGTCCCTAGTGGATAAACCTCCTTTTCTAAGAAGTTCCAGATATCGTAATACCAGGGGTTTTAATCTTATACTTCATCTATTGCAGCGATCAACTCGTAGGTTGGTGTATATCTTTGTTCAATAATGATCGGACGCATCCGGACTCCAAATGGGATGTCTATCATGGAAGATAGAGTTGATAAAGCGTTAGTGAACCTGTTGTTCTCTCTTAGTAGATAAGTGAAGGTTAGCTTCTCAAACCTAGGAATCAGAACGTCCAAGGTTTGGTGATAGATCTTCATCTTTTCTTTTTTGACCTTCCAATCTCCTTTTGCTTCAGACACAACCAGGTTCGAGTCCCTAATGATGTCCAACCTTTTTGCCCCTAGTTTTAGGGCGGTTTCCAAACCAGCGATACACGCCTTGTATTTTGCTTCGTTGTTAGATACTTTGAACCAGAGTTTAATGGCTAAGGGTATATGGGAATTGTCGGGTGCTATCAACAACACCCCTATCCCATAACCATACTGGTTAGACTTTCCGTCAAAGTACATTGTCCAAACCTCTTCCTCGACCTGCAGAATAGCTTCATCTGGGAATAGGTATTCTATTGCTTGATCCCCTTCTACTGGGTGATTTTCCAGGAACTCAGCTACTGCTCTTTCCTTAATAGACTTGCAAGTGACATACTTCAAATCAAATTCGTAGAGAAGCAACCAACGGGCTAGCCTACTCGTAAGTGCTGGTTTCTCGAAGAGATATTTGATGGGATCTAATCTCGAAACCATAACTACGGAGTGAGCTAACAAGTAGTGCCTCAACTTCCCGGTAGCCCATACCAAGGCTAAGCAAGCCTTCTCCAGCGGGGTGTAACGGGGTCTCATAATCTAGCATTTTCTTACTCAGGTAATAGATGGTTTTCTCCACTATACCTTCAGATTCCTAAGCAAGCATGCATCCCATCGTTGTGTCTATTACTGACAGATACAGAATCAACGGCTTCCCCGGCTCTAGCGGCGACAGCACGGGCGGGTTCTGAAGGTACCGCTTGATCTGCTCAAAAGCAAACTAACATCGGTCATCCCATTAGAATTTTTTTCTCTTCAAGAGACCAAATAGTGGTTCACGAGTTAAGGTTAATTTTGAAATAAACCGTCTTGTGAATTGCACTTTACTTAGAAAGCCTGGCACCTCCTTTTCAGTCCTTAGTGGTGGCATTTCTAGGATGGCCTTGATTTTGGAAGGATCTACCTCGATGCCCCTCTGTGTGATCAAGAAACCCAGCATTTTCCCTGCTGTTATGCCAAAAGTGCATTTCTATGGATTCAGTCTCAGCTGATATTCTCTGATCCGTTGGAAGAATTTCTTTAGGGCGATGTAGTGGCCCTCTATTTCCTTGGACTTGACAATCATGTCGTCCACATATATCTCGACCTCTTTGTGGATCATATCATGTAGAATTGTGGTCGTAGCCCGTTGATAGGTAGCCCCAGCATTCTTCAACCCAAACGGCATCACCCTATAGCAGTAGGTTCCCCACGATGTGGTGAAGGAAATCTTCTCTCTGTCCTCGGGTGCCATCAGAATCTGGTTATACCCGGAAAATCCATCCATGAAAGAGAGCAACACATGGTGTATGGTGAAGTCCACCAATTCATTGATGTGCGGTAGAGGAAAGTTGTCATTCGGACTAGCTTTGTTTAGATCTCTGAAATCCACACGCACCCGAATTTTGCCATCTTTCTTTGGTATCGGAACAATGTTGGCCAACCAAGTCGGATACTCAGACACTAGCAAAAAACCTGCGTCTATCTGCTTGGTGACCTCTTCTTTAATCTTCAAAGTCCAATCCGGGCGTATTCTCCGAAGCTTCTGCTTGATGGGTCGGGCCTCGGGGTCAAGAGGGATCCGATGCTGTAAAATCTCAGAATCGATTCCAAGCATGTCTTCGTAGGACCACGGAAAAACATCTTTGAAATCTTTTAATAAAGCAACTAAGCACTCGCATTCCTCCGAAGACAATGTGGACCCGATCTAGACCAAACGCGGATCCTTCTCAGTACCCACATTAATTGGAATGATTTCATCAACAAGGGGTTTTACAAAACTCTCCTCCTCCCGACCAATCAAATGTTTTAAAATCAGAGGAATTCATTTCTCGTCGTTTTCACTAAAATTTTGAAAGTCATGATCAATGCAATATATAAGTGGCAGAGAGAAGTACTCAAAACCTGCGGTGGCATTCTCATTCACAAAGTCCAGTTCATCCAGTTCCTCGGTTACAACCGACTCAAAAGAAAGGAAAAAAATGACATGAACAAAACCTCGGCATCCGGGTTATCAACCCCAGGAATACCGGACCTACACTCAGACGAACTAAGCCCTCCTCCAGCTGCCAAGTGAGGGACGGTGCGTTAGATGCATCCAAGATACTACCGGAATGGTCCACACCTGATTGGTCTCCGATCATGGAAACAGTTAGGTCATCCCCTAAGCTCTCCGGGTTGATTTGAGGATCCGAAAGGAGACATGCCAGTGCTGCTCCTACCTCAGGTTCACTATTGTTAGAATCACTTTCTGTGCTCTTTACAGGCTTAACAGTTAGTTCAACCTGTTCCTCTACGTCACTCTCTCGTAGCTGCAAGTCAAAGAAAATCTCAAAGCCGGGAACTCGCTGCTTCTCAGAGTTGAACCAAGGTTCAGGGAAACCACAGAATGGGAAGTCTTCTCCCTCTCGAACAAAATAGCTATTCAGGGTTCCCCGAATTGGTCAGTGCACAAGCTCGTAGTGATTCCCGCTTTGCTTTGCTCTGGCTCTTCTGACCATTTCTTTCCCTTTCCTCACCTAGTCCTCTTTGGTAGGTGTATGGCCAAGACCGAAGACATGAGGGTTATGTGGCACATCAGCCAATGCAGTAACCCCCTTTCGGCCACTCTTGCCTAATCCCATTCCAGGCATGTGCTGTAACTTGTTCATGAGATATACAGATTAGGTACTGACATATAGGTTCTCATCAACAGCCAAGATATTCTGCACCACCCGGGCCCCAGCCAAGGTAAACCCCGAAATAAACACATTCTTTTCGCCGTGTACAATTTCTAATACAGGCGTAGTGACCTTTGGTGAAGGATGTATAGATGAATTCCCGAAGACTATGGCCACCCCTTTTCCATAGGGGTACTTAACCATTTGGTGGAGGGTGGAAGAGACAGCTCTTACTTGGTGTAGCCAGGGCCGCCCAAGTAGTAGGTTGAAAGTGGCTGGAACGTCCAGGACATGAAATTCAATATCCTATTGCGTGGGTCCAACCTGCACTCTGATCTGCACTGTTCCCATCACCTCTCTGCTTGTATTGTCATATACCCGGATCACCTGTATAGGAGCAAAATTGGTTGGTTTCAGGCCAATAGCATAAGTTGTGCGACATGGACAGACGTTGATTGCTGACTCGGTGTCGACTAGTACGACTGGCACCCATTTTTCCCGGCACTCTACGGATATGTATAGAGGCTTGTTGTGTGCAGAGCCTTCTGGCGGTAACTCCTTATCGGAAAAGGTCAAAGTTGGCGCAGCGCCTCTTGGGAAGACTAATCCCACCAGTTGTTCCAAAGTAGTGTCGATGGACAACTTCGCTTTATCCATTGCCGACAATACAGTTTGTCTGTATATGCACGGAGCCATAAGCAACCCCCAGATAGATATGTTTGCTTGAATCTTCTTTAACTGTTTCAGCACAGCCTCTTCCTCTAATAGTTTTTCCCTCTGCCTCTTGACTTCTTTATCCTTTACGGATGCCTCGGGTTGGTCCAGATGCGGTGGTTTGAAATATCGGCCACTTCTTGTCATATGGTCGACTTCCTCCACATACCAGGTATTGTCAGGAAGGCCCTCACCCCAATCCTCATTAGTGTGGGCAAGATGCAGATCATCATCTGCCCACCACATTCCTCCGGTAACCGACAAGTAATTGTCCGATTCAGTCTAAGCGTTCCCTCAGCAGAAACATTCCCTACGGGGCGTTGTGCTATTCTAGCTTTCTGATCACTTTCACTCATTTCCTACCTAAATTGCTCCAGCGCGGCTTCTTGTTCTGTATGTACAGTGCTAACAATGCCCAGTTCCTGAGTCAACTGTTCTTTACTAGTGCCTTCCAGTAGTTTCCTTTTCCTGTCGGCCGTTCCGGCCATTGCAACGGTTCCCGCTTTTTGTTCCTCAAGCTTCGATTTAGTTCCCTCATCTATATCGGGTTCATCACTTAGCCACCCAGAATTGTTTGTTGACCTGTTCAGATTAAACCAGTTAATGTGTACGTCGTTTATCAAAGAACTGCAAATTGTCTATATCCTCTTCTAGGTCGGTCAGATCATCTAATCCCTGACTTGGTCCATCCTCTCGAACTACACTGACCTCTATCCCGATCGGCAACACCATTTCCAGCTTGGCTTGATTGATTGGCACAACATAGCAGCTCGAGTCGTATGTCCCTCCAGATAACTCCTCAAAGCCCTCGGGCAATGGAGTGGCATTCTCCACCAAGGCTAACCTCCCATCATCTTTCATTGTCACCACCACAGGTTCTGGTTGGAGTGAGGACGCGCCCATCATGCACAAGTCTGTGCTCTCAGGGATGAACAACGCCAGCTTAGGTAGGTGAGAGGGGGTGATGTATTTACTGGGGTCGTAAGGGACGACCAGTGTATGGATGGGGTTTATTTGCCGGGGTGGAGGGGCTTGGTTTTGTGGTGGGAGAGGATTTGTAGTGACGTTGGGTTTTCGAGAGGTGCTATCACCTTATTGTCAACGAGATCTTGAATCTCATGACGCAATCTGAAGCATTGATTAGTAACATGACCATGCTATTGGTGGAAAGCGCAGTATTTGGCCGGGTTGTGTTTCGGAGGGAGAGGATCAGGCAATGGGCGTTGTTCTAACAGTTTAAGATGTCCTTTTTTGATCAGGACCCCTAGGGCTTTGGATAAGGACATATAAAGTGTGGTGAAGACCCTTTGGCCTCGAGCTGGATGGCTTGAGATTTGCAAAGTTGTATTGGATGTACCGGCAAAAGGGTTGGCAGTCTTCGGTGTGGTGGCGACCATGCTCACATCCGAAGGTCGTGTAGAAGTGCCACCAGTCGTGGCCGCATTGGAGCTGCATGTAAAGGACCTTTTGGGCTGTTCCTTCTCGTGGTCTATCAGACCTTGCTTCATTGCGTCCTCTATTTGCACCCCTATTTCGTAGAACTTAGCAAAAGTAGACAAAAGCAAGACTATCATCTTCTGTAATAATCTTCCTTGCAAGTTATGGACCACCATTCTGATATGGTCCTTTTTAGATGGCTAGATAGTCGTCATAGAGGCCTTGGCCCTCCATCGAGTCACAAAGTCTGAAAAACCTTCCTTCGGCTCTTGACGGGTCACTTCGAGATCACGAGTAGTGACCTCAATCTGGGTATTGTGGAAGTACTATGCTATGAAGGCCTTGGCCATTTCCTCCCAGTTTCTTTTCATAGAGTCTTCAAGCTTGGCATACCAGATGGCCGCTATACCCGACAGGGTCTGGCCAAAAAGTGACAGCTTCTGTAGTCTGGTGAGACCCATTGGTCATAGGATATCAGAGAATAACCGTAGATGGACCATAGGATCCCCGGAACCGTCAAACCGGTTTATATGCGGCATCTTGAATCTATCTGGCAAAGTTACTGCTGAATCAGTATAGCCGTCCTCAATATCAGGGATTGAATTTATGCCCTGTGCCTGTTTGAAGAGTTTTTCTAGTTTGCTGACCTTTAATGCCATAGGGTCAATCTCGAATTCAAACGGCGCCTCCGTCAGGCAAACCGGTGCCTTGGAAGTCTGGGGTAGGATCGGATATGCCTGAATGCCTGCATTTTCTTGGACATTGAATGTGACTCCGAGTACTGGAATTCCTGCTGGGGGTGCATAGGATGCAGAGGCTACTGCCGGTTGTGGTTGTTGTTGCTGAAGCCTATCTATCACTTTTGTTTGGCGAGCTACAACCTCGGCTTGGCAAGTTGTGGTCTCAGCTTGGCGAGCAGCATCTAGCTGCTGAGTCTCAATGGTCTGCTGGAGCTGACGAAGCATATCTTCCATGCTGACTGGAGAACTTTGAGCTACCGGAACTGGCGAATACTCTTTGTCTGGAGTAGAAGTAGAAGATTGGGCCTGACTAGGCACAGATGAAGCAAAAAGTGATTGCTGGGTTGGTGAATTCTGTCTAATCCTCCTCCGTCTTGTAACCGACAGGAGTGAAACAAACACTGGCTGTCCCCTAACTAGATCCCCGGATCTGCAAATCCTTCTAACTCAGGTCCAGAGTGCTTGAGGGGTAATAGAATCGTCTGAAGCAATGGTGAAAGACTACCTTGCAAAAAGAAAATAAAGCAAAAAGAAACAAAAATCAGAAACCGCACAGCACCTCAGCTCAGACACAAACAACACGCAGTTGCAATTATAAGCTGGAGAACTGTACTCAACACTGATTTCTGCCCCAAAACTGATACCCAGACTTACAACTGATGCATACATTCCTACAGAGTCTCACTTTAAAAACACATATCAAGCAAGTGAGAGCCAAAACACCCTTATGATGGGGTAGGGTTACCCTATCCTAATTTCGTCAGGAGCTAGGGATTCACTACACAAAACAAGTGGTTTCATACAATTCCTATATTCAGGTGAGTAACTTGTCCTAGTTTGGAACAGTCTCTATGGTTTTCGATATGCAACTAGGCCGATTGGTCAAAAAGGGTACCTCAGCAAGACTACCTAATATACCTCTCACACTTAACACCGAGAAGTGAAAGAAGGATCAAACGGTACAGCAGTAGTCCAGATCCAAGGGTTGTGTTTCCATCGTGGCAGAGCCCGCAACCGGTCAACCTTTTGGTAAGCTTTTTCAAGCAAGCCTCCGGCAAACTGTTCAAGAATAGCAGATGGAAAACACTGTGACTTAGGCGCACCGATGCAAATACAAATGCAAAGAAAAACATAAGTGTAGATAAAACAACATATCATGAGTTCGAGTCAAGTTCTCTAAATCCCCAGCGGAGTCACCAGAAACTGTGGACTCACCTTTTTTCCGCGCCCCACCTTTCAGAAAGGTTTGAAAAGAAGGCCTCACAGTTCGGACTCCCGCGATTCTGAATCTAGTCTCATAAGTGCAATGTGAAACTGATAAACACTAAAGAATCCAAATCCGACAAACCTTTTTGGAAAATCGATTTTAAATTAAATAATGCCAAAATTTGACTGCTTTGCCAGATATAGAGTCGCCACCTAAATATTTTATTTTTAGGGAAATTTAGGAAACCCTGACTCGTGCCAAAGGCCACGTATCCGTCATCACCAAAATTGCCTCAGCTCGGGAACTTGGGTACGAGTGGGGAAGGTCATTAAATGAGCACCCCCGCTCGCCCGATCAAAGATCGGCCTCTACTAATCATGATATGATTTTTATAAACATTATGTGTTCTTGTTCCGATTATTAAACTAGTTTTACTATGTGATGCGCACAAGGAAGTATAGACTAGTTTGCTTAATTTGGAACAATTCAACTTATGTTTATTTTTGAAAATGGTTTGAATTTGCCACCTCAAGTGGGCTTAAAGATGCGGATTTGCCACCAAACATAGTGGACTTAAAACATGATTTGCCACAACAAAGTGGGATTAAAACGCGCATTCGTTGAATCGTTCCAATTCAAACAACAAGCCTTCATCCACAAGCATTCATGCAGTTTAGCATTTAAGCACATAGCCTCATGGTAAGCATGCTAGACATGGCAACATGGCAATTACACTCATGCAAGTATGCTAAAGTGTAAAAACTCATCTAGTACTCCAAGCTAAAACAGAAACTAGTTAGAAAGATGCATGATCCTAACTATGTTAAGTGTCTAATGCAACACATGCAATAATGCAATTAATAGGCTCGGCTACTAATATGGCATATGAATCATTTTGAACAACATGCGATTAAACACGTATTCGAAGAATATATTGAAATACCGATGCAGTTTGAATGATGCACTGAGCCTTGGTGCATGCAAGACAAATGAATGGATGCAAGCATGTGATATGCTAATTAAAACATGTCCCTAATCTAACCATTAAAAGCGATTAAATAAAAGGGAGAAAGACGTGGGGTTGGAAGACATACACATGCACACATACTTATTACAACATTACGCCCTCACGAAAGAGGGTCTGAATGAATAAGCTAACCAACTAGTTACGCTAATTAAGCTAACTAATTATTACAAACCGAATTAATTAACAATTCTAACTAATTAATTATTACAAACCGAAAACGAATAACTAGTTAAACTAACTAATTATTGAAAACACTTAATTAGTTACAACTAATTAATTACAACACATGCTTGATCTAACTCTAATTAAACTAACTAGCTAATCCCGGGAAGCGAGGAATGCATGCATGCTTGATCTTTCACGCGAAAAAGCCACCGTTTTGTTGCTGCAGCCTCTGTTTGCACATATTTGATCACTGAAAATTCTTCCAACTTCTAGAACACCTCTGCTCCACCTCAAGAACACACTGTGCAAAAGTCATTGATGGTCGACAAGGGGCCAATCGGCTACCATTGGTGGCCAATCAGCCACTGCTGGTTCACACTTCCATGCTGCAACAGAGAGCAAAACAGTGCATTCTCACAGGTTGTCTGTACTGTTTACCTTCTTTATCATCACACAAGCTCAAAGGAGAAACTCTTGGCCCTCAAACCATCAATCAAGTAATTTCCATGCATGATGGCTAAGGGACCAAGTTTGAACAAGTTCAATAAATGCACAAACAAGACCAAAATGACCACCACCCTATCATGCATGATCAAGGACAATGGTGACCTAGGAAAATGACACATTTCATCACTTTGAGTATGAAATGTCCTATTTGCCTTGTGTACAAATTAACGTCCAATTTGAACACATGTAATGCAATACAAAGAATACTTATCTTGTTGTAGACACCCCATTTTTGACCGACCTTAAGACTCAGACGTCATCGATTGAGCGCTCGGTGATGGTGCATATTGTGCTCGTTTAGAGGTTTCGGAGTTTTGGCTGAGAGCCTCGCCTCCGGGCCTCTGAACTCTTTTGTGCTTCGGCTCGATTTGTGGACCGAACTTTGTTTCTCTTCCCGGAGGGAGGGAGAGGTCTTGCAAACCATCTCTTTGTGGTCGTAGACCACTTTTCGTGGTCGTAGACCACTTTTTCTGCTTGGAGACTAGTTTTCGGTTTTCGGAGCCTTCGGCCGCGCGCCTTGTTTCGAGACCGCTTAATGTTCTCCGTTTGGCGTGGTTTTTGAACCACACCTTGTTGCCTCTGCCTAGAGGAACACAGTGGTCCGGGAGACCACTTTTGTGGTTGCATACCACTTTTGGTGCTCGTCAACTGGTTTTCGAGGCTTTCGGCCGCGTGCTTTGCCTCCTGATCTCTCGTCTTGCATTTGTTTTGGTTTGTTTTTGGTACAAACCTTGTTTTCCTTGTTTGGAAGGTGGTACAAGGGTGGGAGACCACTTTTTCTCCTTGGAGACCACTTTTCCTTCTGCCAGCCAGTTTTCTGGTCGGATAACTGGCTTGCTTGGTCTTTGGGCCACATTTTCTGGTCAGCCACCACACCACTAGCTTTCTTTCATGCCCTGGACTCTCTCCCACCATGACCGACTAGTTTGTGTCTTGGAAGACCACTTGAAGTGGTCGGCCGACCACTTTAAGTAGCAGGCCGACCATTTCAAGTGGTCGGCTGCTTTTTGGCACCTTTTTGGAGATATTTTCCTCCAGTTGGCACAGCTGGAGGGCTTTTGGGCTATCCTCCATACACGTGTATGGAGGGATTTGTTTGAAGCTTAGCTTCTCTAAGAAGCTTTGCCTTTTGGTTTCTATAAGAGGGATGCTCCTCCTCCCTCCTCTAGGTTTAGAAAAATTGCTTGAGAGTTATACATATAGCTTTGTCTCTATATTGCTCTTCTTCTTCATTTTTGTGCCTTAAAGTGTCATTTTGTCTTACTTTAACACACAAACACACACTCAAACACCTTCCTTTGGTTGCTGAGGTGCTAAGGGGTTGTTCTTGGTGTTCTTGGACTGGTTTAAGTTCAAAGAACTTGCTGGAGTTGCAGTTGTAAAGGAGGTCTTCAAGGGTGAGCATTTGACCTTTAAATCCCCCTTTCTTGCTTAAGCTTTTAGCCCTTCTTGTATACATTTTTTAAGCTTAACTCTTAACTAGAAAAAGTTCTATTTTTGCATACTTAAAATAGTTGTTTAAGGTCACTTTTTCGTTTGGGGTGATTTACCCCCTCTTAGGCCTTGTTAGGCCTTGTTTTGAGCCATCTCTTTAGGCTCTTGTTGAACCCTTTGCATGACCTTTCTACCACTGAAATCCAGAGGATTTTCAGTGGTGAAAAGATGGTTTTGGTGTCCTAAATAGGAGAGGGTTATCCCCTCTCCTTGTATTTTGTTTACTTGCTTCATATGCCTCATGTTTGAGCATCTTTGTTAAGCTTATGTTGGCCATATCTTAGCTTGTATTTGTGGTTATTTTGCTGAGGCATACCACTATTTTTGCTTGGTTTTGTCATTCCATGCATGCCTTATACACTTGTAGTGTAAATCACACAATCTAGTCTTGTATGCCTCATGTTTGAGCATGTCTTTCTAGCTTGTTTTGGAGCCATCTCAGTAGGTTTTTGATGTTGTTTTGACATGCCTTAGATCTGTTTTGGGTTAGTTTGGTTGGCTCTTGCATGCCTAATACACTTGTAGTGTAAATCCCTGAAACTAGCTTTGTATGCTTCATGAAGTAGCATGTCATTTTAGCTTGGTTTGAGTCCATTTCAGCATGTCTTTGGTGATGTTTTACCATGTCATACCTCTGTTTAGGTTTGGTTTGGTTAGCCGTTGCATGCTCCATGCACTTGTAGTGCATTTCCATGATTTAGCCTAACATGCCTCATGCCTTGACATGTCATTTTAGCATGCTTTTGGCTTAGCTCTGAGAAGACTTTATTCATGTTTTAGCATGTTTAAGGTCTGATTTGGTTATTTTGGTCATCCATGACTTGCTTTGTATAGCCTTGGTTCAATCTAGCTTGTTAGCTTTGTGTATTGAATCTTCTAGCATGCATTACTTGGCTTATTTCAATGATTTGGCATCATTAGTTATTTTATTTCAGTCCATGTAGTGTGGCCATGCACTTGCATCTTTCACTTATTCCATGCTTTAGAGAGTTTGTGTTTTAGGCCTTAACATGAGCCATTGCGTATGCCTTCATGCCATAGCTTGCGAGCTCTCATTTCAGTGTGTTTTTTGGGGTTATTATGCCATGATATAACTCTAATTTTTGTTGCTTAAGTCATCCCATGCTTGGTCTTAATAGGTGTAGTGTAATCCACCTTATTTGCCTTGTATGCATCATGCCTTATGCCCCTCATGCAAGCTTGTTTTGGCTTCCTTCCATGCATGTTTTAGACTAATTTTAACATGTAGTAGGACTGTTTTAGGTTGCCTTAGCCATGTGCTTCATGCTTTGTATAGCTGTAGTGCAACTGGCCTTGCTAGCTTTGTGTTTTGATGATTCATGCATGCTATCTTTGAACTATTTGGATGATTTGGCATCATTTAATACTTGATTTCAGAGCATGTAGCATTGCCATATTCTCACTTCATTCATGCTTCAAGTGTCATTGGGTGTTGTGCATTATTGCCTAGTTTATGGCCTAGCTTGTATGTTTGCATGCCTAGGTATTTGGGCCCTCATCTCAACATGTTTTGGTCCTTGTTTAGACCTAATTAAGCTCTGTCCATGCTTGGTTCATGCTTTTGTGCCATGTATTGCATCCCTCCTTTGTAGTCCTCCTCATTAGCTTTCATGCTTTAGGACTCTTGCATGCCTTACTTGCCTTGTTTGAATGATTTGGCATCATTTATTACTTCATTTCAATGCACTTAGTGTTGTTACACTTCCATATTTTTCATTCTTTGAGCACTCTTGAGAGTTGTGCTCTTTGGCCTACTTGATTGGCCAATGCATTGTGCATGCATGCTTTGTATTTTGTGCCTTTATTTTGCTGATTATGGCCACTGATTTGGGCATGGCTGAGGCCTATCCATTTTGGTTTAAGTCCATTGTGCATTGTGTATGCCATGTTACAATGCGTTGTGCATGTTATGTTGTTGTTTGCATTGAGTATGCCATGATAGTCCATTGCATTGAGTATGCCATATAGTTGCCTATTTGCATGTTTAAGTCACATTGCATGTTTGCCATACTTGTTTGCATTGGTGTTTGGAATAGGTGTTAGTCCAAACACGAGAAACGAGGGGCGTTTCATACTTAAAGTGATGAAATGTGCCTCAATTCCCGGTCGCCGACGCTCTTGATCATACATGATAGAGTTTTAGGCTTTATGTGTTTACTTGTGCATTCATTTCCATATTGAATCGTGCAATTTCACCTCTCGGCCATCATGCATTGAAATGCGCGATTAGTGGCCCGAGGGTCGAGAACCACACCCCCTTGAGTTCATGACATGATAGAGAGGGTGGTTATGCATACATATCTTGCAAATACATTGCCATGCCCTTTCTTGCTCTCTGTTGCAGCAAATTGCAGTTCAGCAGCAACAACTGGTCGGCCAGCCAGAAAAACTAGCTGGCCAACCACTTTTCTGGTTTTTCAACCACCAAAAGTGGTCGGCAGGGGGCTTCAGAGACCAAAAGTGGTCGGCCACCCTCCCACTGGATTCCCAAGGTGGAGTTTCATCTTTCTGGAGCTTGGTGTAAGTTTCTGAGAACAACTGCAAAAAGAGGCAAATCGGGGCATCGCATTGGATTTCCAAACGAGGCGACCGGACTTGCATGCATTCCTCTCCCTCCGAGAACCTCCTGATTTATTGTTTTCCTTAGCTACCATGCTTAGATAGCTTGCTTTTGCTTTGGTTCGTACTTTAATTAGTTAATGCATTAGCTATTCAATTTGTTTTGTAATAATTAGTTAACTAGGATTAGTTAATTAATTTGTTGTGTAATAATTAGTTTAATTAGCTTAGATTAGCTAGTTAGCTTCTTATTCGGTCCCTCCTTCGAGAGGGCGTATTATTGTAATAAGCGTGCGTATGTGTAATGCATGTCTTCCAACCTCCATTTCTTTCTCCCTTTTACTTAACCGCTTACGATGGTTTGTTTTAGGGCATATTTCATTTAGCATACCTTATGCTTTGCATGCGTGCATACATTCATCTATCTTGCATGCACCGGGCTCGGCGCATCATACTAACTGCATTGTACTTCAATTCCAATTTGAATACATGTACCAAGTTGCATTTCATATGCCATTTTAGAATAGCCGAGCCTATCTTAGTTGCATTTTCGCATGTGTTGCATTAGCCATTTTAACATGAACTAGGATAATGCGTGATTTCTAATTAGCTCTTTGTTTTGGCTCGGAGTACACTGTGAGTGTTTACGCTTTAGCATATTGCATGTGTGTTAATGTTGCCATGAAAGCATGCTTACCATGAGGCTAACTGCTTAGTTGATTAACTGCCTGAATGCTTGTGGGTGAAGGTTGGATTACTTAAATTGGAACAATTCATTCAATCCCTGATTTAGCCTACTTGTGAGTAGCAAACTTCAAACCGTTTTCAAACGAACATGCAATGTTTTGTTCCAAATTAGGCGATCTAGTCTATACTTGTTTGCTGTGCGCATCACATAGTAAGATTAGCTAATTAACCGGAATAAGAACACATGTGTTTTCAAAAACAAGATATCATGTTTAGTACAGGCCGATCTTTGATCGGGGGAGCGGGGCTGTTCATTGCATGACATTTCCCAATCGTACCCAAGTTCCCAAGTCGAGGTAACTTTGGTGATGACGGACACGTGGCCTTAGGCAACGAGTCAGGGTTTCCTAAATTTCCCCAAAAACAAAAACATTTAGGTGGCGACTCTGTATCTGGCAAAGCAGTCCATATTTGGCACTTCTTTCTTAAAAATCAGTTTTCCAAAACGATTTGCTGGATTTGGACTCTTTGGTGATTTATCGGTCTCATATCGCACATTGTGAGATTAGATTCAGAACCGTGACATTTGAGTCCGAACTTGTAGTAGCTAGAGAACAAAACGAATTCCGCGCCTTAGCAACACGGAGCCCAGGAGTCCTCGGGCGCATCTACACTTGCACACTTTTTACTTACTAATTTTGTTTACTCATTTTAACTTACCAATCCATTCTTTAACCAATTAAGTTCATTGGTGAGAAGTCCTCTAAAGGGAAGGAAGTGTCAAACAAAGGGTAGTTCAAGGCATGAGGGAAGCTTTATGCCGTTGGTAATAAACCCTCAAAAGAGGATTAAACCATCAAGCATGAGTCTCAACTTCAAGCTTAAACAACCCTAAGGTTGAAACAACCCTCAAAACAAATGAAAAAGTGAAGAAATGAGGGAGGTTGCAGAGATTGTATGTGCTAAAATTGAGTCATAAAAGCACTAAAAACATGCAACCAACTCACACCAATGCTAGTTAAAGCCTTAAAACACTAAACTAGTGAAGGAATTAACACTACAATTATGCAAAACAAGAATCAAACATGCTAACCAGCCCAAAACAGAGCTAAACAGGTTATTTTAGAAGCAAAAACATGCTGGACTTGAGCTAAGTTAAGCTAGAAAAACATGCTAACATGTGAAGCTAACTAGGCATGCAAACAAGACATGAGGAGGGGAGGCTAACCCCTCCAATTTTGGACTTGAAAACAAGTTTTTGGCCACTGAAAATACTCTGAAATTCAGTGGTCAAAAGGCCCAAAAAATTTGATTTGAAAGTGATGAAAGAAGAGCACAAAAGCTATACAAACAAAGAAGCAAGAAGGGTGAACCACCCCTAACTAAAAAAAAGGCTCAAACCACCACTTTTGAGACACAAAAACAGAGTTTTTTATGGTTTAAAACCAGCCTCAAAACAATTTAAAAAGATGAGCAAACAAGTATACTAAACAAGTGAACAAAGCAAACAAACTACCTCTTGAAGCAAAAAGCAACTCTAGGCACAAATCCAAGCTAAAACCACTTGCTGGAGCTCAAAACAAGTCTCAAGGAACCTCAGCTCAAAGAGAATGAGATTTGGTTTAGGAGGTATATGCTAAAGTGTAGAGAAACCAAGCATACACACACAAATTTGCAAGAGAGTGAGAGGGAATTTTGCTCCAAAATTGCTAACCTCTCAAAATGGGGGAGGAACCCCCATATTTATAGAAAAACACCCTCTAAGTTTGGAAACATCTCACCATACACGTGTAGAGAGATGCAGCTTATTGTCCTAACAGCTGGCATAGCTGTCAACAAATATTTGGAAAAAGGCATTGGTGGCCGACCGGCCACACCTCTGGCCGACAACCATCACCCACAGCCGATAGCCTATGGTGGTGGCCGACAGGTCACCCAAAGGTTCCAGACTCAAAAACAGTAAGAATTGGTCCAAAACCAAGCACAAAATAGATAAGGTTTCAAGTCTCAAAGGCAAGACACTCCATCGAGAATTTCGAGCACTCAAAATGAACACATGCAATCATAATCATCAAATACACAAGTGATGACATCTGAGTCTTGAGGACGGTAAAAAATGAGGTGTCTACACTCTGTTAATCGACTTTAGTTCCATTATGAGTTTAACTCTGCCAACATGGCATGCCTAGGTTAATTCAACTTAGTTCAACTCTAGTATATACAAGTGTAATTGCCATATAATAAGTCTATGTTATTCGTCATGTTTCATTCAGAAACATCGCCAATTTAGTTCAACTCTATTATATGCAAGTATAATTCAACTCTGTCATATAATAAGTCTAAGTTATTCGTCATGCTTCATTCAGAAATATCGCCAACTTAGTTCAACTCTATTATATACAAGTACAATTCAACTCTGCCATATAATAAGTCTAAGTTATTCGTCATGTTTTATTTAGAAACATCGTCATAGGGCTTGTCGGTCCTATCGCACAAATTTCAAAATCATAAAAATCAAACTAGCATTTTATTATTACTTCGGCTAATAAACTTTAAAAAAAAAAAAAAACTAATGATAAAAAAACTTCAAGTTGCAAGTGTTCCAAGGTCTTGGCAACTCTTTGCCCTCAGTGTCTTCAAGTCGATATGCCCCATTGCCGGCAACCGAGATGATTCTATAAGGGCCCTCCCAATTTGGGCCAAGCTTCCTAGGATCCTTCTTGTTGCCGACAACTTTTCTTAGGACGAGGTCCCCAATCTTGAACTTTCTTGGGTTAACCTTTTTGTTGTAAGCCCT
Organism: Camellia granthamiana; assembly: GCA_036172215.1. NCBI lineage: Eukaryota > Viridiplantae > Streptophyta > Magnoliopsida > Ericales > Theaceae > Camellia > Camellia granthamiana. The sequence continues at coordinate 27,242,283 of CM069903.1, read as the reverse complement.
AGCAAGTTATTGCTGGTATGCCCCCAGCTGAATTGCTGCTCTCTCTTCTCTGCTCCAGTAGGTCCAGATCTGGGCCAAGAGTGCCTCATTAGTCCCATTTTCTACTCCCTGGGTTCTGATCCCAGGGATGCCGACTTTTAGTGGGACAACTACTTCAGTGCCATAAGCCATGGCAAAAGATGACTCCCCAGTTGATCTTCTCGGCGTAGTCCGATATGCCCAAAGTACATTGGGCAACTCTTCCACCCACTTCCCTTTTGCTGTTTCCAGCCTTTTTTTGATCCCATCCAAGATAGTCTTATTGGATGCTTCAACCTGGCCATTGCTCTGAGGGAAACTTGGAGTGGAGTAGTAGTTCTTGATTTTGTACTTTGCACAGAAGTTTTTGATTAGCTTACTATCAAACTGTGTACCACTGTCTGCTATTATTGTTCTTGGGATCCCAAACCTGGTGATGATATTCTTCCATATGAAGTTCTTCACATCAATATCTCGAATCTTCGTAAGGGGTTTAGCTTCTACCCACTTCGTGAAGTAATCAGTTGCTACTAGCAAAAACTTCCTTTGCTCGGTTGCTTGGGACAGTTGTCCAACAAGATCCATGACCCACTGGACAAATGGCCTAGGGCTGGATACTGGGTTCAAATCTGCTACTGGTTGATGTATCAAAGGTGCAAACCTTTGATGCTTCTCGTACTTTCTGACGTAGGCTTCAGCATCCTTCTGCATATAGGGCCACCAGTACCCCTGAGTAATGGCCCTATGAGCAAGTAATCTGCCCCCAGCATGGCTTCCACATACCTCTTCGTGTATTTCATACAAGAAGTCTTCAACCTGGGAGGGATGTACACATCTCAAAAGGGGACCAATGAAGGATCTCTCGTAGAGATGGCCATCTATTGTTAGGTTGAACCTGGCCGACTTCAATCTGGTCTTATGTGCCTCTTTTTGATTGTTTGGCAGCTTGCCATCCTAAGGAACATCACTATTGCATCCATCCAACTTGGATCCATCTCCACACACATTGCTTCATACTCTGTAATAAGTGGTTCCACACTTGGGTCTGACAAATAATCAACCATTATTGTCCTTGCCTCCCCTGATTTCATTGCACTAGCCAAGTTAGCCAAGGCATCAGCATGACTATTATCATCTCAGTTAACCTGCTGTAGTCGGCAATCCTGGAACAATGCTAGTAGTCTAACAACTTCTTTGACATAAGCTATCATGCTTTCATCTTGGGCTGCATACTTGCCTGTTGCCTGATTCACAAAAAGTTGGGAGTCACAGAAGACTGCCACCTCGTCAGCTTCCATTGCTGCTGCTAACTTCAACCCTACGATCAGTGCCTCATACTCTGCTCATTGTTTGAGGCCTTGAACCCCAAACGAATAGACTGCTCTAACATTTGCCCATCTGGTGATACTAACACTACTCCTTCCCCCGCTCCTTGACGATTTAAACTTCCATCAACAAACAGGCCAAAAGAATTGCCGATGTAGGGGTCACAGGGCTTTGGTTTCTCTTCTTTCTTTTATTTTGCTTGAGTGGGGTTCTTGGGTCCCAGTTGGGTTTTTTCTTGCTCCACTAGGCATCTCAAACCTCGGCTTACCGGAGTCCGACGTGGAATGGCACCAAGGGTGAACTCGGCCACAAAGTGGGCCAAAATCTAGCCCTTAATTGCTGTTGGGCCTAAACTCTAAGTTATATTGGCCTAACACTACTGCCCATTTGGCTACCGTGCCTGTTAGATCTCCTTGCTACAATAGAGACTTCAAAGGATGCTCAGTTAGTACCACAATCTTGTAGGCTTAGAAGTAGTGATTCATTTTTTCGAAGCCATCACTAAGGCTAGTGCCAACTTTTCCAGTGGTAATGTCACGACCCAAACCCGCCCCTATGGGATTAGCACCTGTAACACGCCCGCGAGGGAACTCACGGGTTACAGTTCGGACTCCCCTTTTTTGTTTGTTGCGGTTCTTAATCTGAACCAAAGAGTCCAACCCTGGCAAATCGTTTGAGAAAACAGATTTTTTTGAAAAGGAGTGCCAAACATGGACTGCTTTGCCAGATACAGAGTCGCCACCTAAATATTTTTAAAATGGGAAATTTAGGAAACTCTGACTCGGTGCCGAAGGCCACGTGTCCGTCATTACCAAAGTTGTCTTGGTTCGGGAGCTTGGGTACGATCGGGGAAGGTCAGCTATGAGCACCCCCTTTCGCCCGGTCCGAAGACCGGCCTCTACTAACCATGATATCCGATTTTGAAAACGTTATGTGTTCTTATTCCAGTTATTAGCCTAGAATTACTATGTTATGCGCATAGCAAACAAGTATAGACTAGGTTGTCTAATTTGGAAATAAGCATTGCATATCCGTTTGTTTTTTAAAAAACGCTTTGGAATTTGCTACTCGCAAGTAGGCTAAAACACGGATTTCAACGAGTTTTTCCAACTCAAACAATCCAACCTTCACCCACAGGCAATCAAGCAGTTTATCTCATATAAGCACTTAGCCGCATGGTAATCATGCTGTTATGGTAACATTCACACGCATGCGATATGCTAAAGCATAAAAGCTTACCGAGTACTCCGTGCCAAAACAGAAACTAGTTAGCAAACATGCATGGTCCTAATTCATGTTAAGTGGCTAATGCAACGCATACAGAATGTCACTAGAATAGGCTCGGCTAATCTACAATGACATGTGAAATGCTACACGTAACAAGTATTCGATAATACAATGCAGTTAGCGTGATGTACCGAGCCCGGTGCATGTAAGACAAATGTATGGATGCACGCATGCATTGCATAAGGTATGCTAATTTTAAATATGCCCTAATCTACCATCATAAGCAGGTAAATAAAAGGGAAGAAAGACGTGGGGTTGGAAGACATACACACACTCACGCACACTTATTACAAATACGCCCTCACACGGAGGGACCAAAAGAATATACAGTCCAAGATAATACAGTCCAGATACGGAATCAATTATTACAAAAAAAAATTCTAATTTAATTGATGATTGAAATGCATAAATAGAGAAGGCCGCAGCCCCGCCTCGGGATGCGCGAATGATGCATGCTCGAATCCGCCTCGCCCGGAAAACCCGCACCATACCACTGTTGCCTCTGTTCTTACTGCCCTGTCTCTCCAAAAATTGCCAAAGTCTCAGAACACCTTCCTTGCATGCTGCTGTACACCACCGGCTGGAGGAAGTGCCCACCGGCCAGCTAAAACTTCCATCGGCTGCTTAGGAGGTTATCGGCCACCCATATAGTGCCGATCGGCACTCTATACTGCCGGTCGGCAAAGAATTCCTGCAGAAGACAGTTTTGACAGCAACAGCAGACAGGCAGTGCATGGTATGGGATTTTGAGCATATATAAGCATGGCCAATGCTTCCTATCATGCATGGGACTCAAGGAAGCATGACCCTTGGTCCTTGGGGCCATCAATTATGCATCTTGGTGCATGATAGCTTAAGGAACCAAGGTTGCATTTCAATGTCAACATGCATGCAACACACAAATGAGACCAAGACCCTATCATGTATAGATCAAGGGCCTTGGTGACCAAGAGTTGAGACAAGTTGCACCACTTGTAGTGTGAACTCCTCTCAACCCTTACACTTGGTTTGACACCCCAAACCAAGACATGGAATGCATGTACACAACATGGCTCAAATGATGCAACATGACATGAAGTGCAAGACATACCAAATGCAATGCAACATGTTATGGCAAGTGTGCAATACTAGGCATGCAAGATGCAAAGTATAATGCAAATATGGACAATTCTTGTGAAAGAACTAGCATATAACAAGGCTTTGCTAATCAAGCATGCAACAAACATGACTCAAGCAGGCAATAGTAGACTTAAACCATAATGGGACCGACCTCAAACCTCCCCAAAACAATGGCAAAAAAATGCCCAAAATGATGGACCAATACTCATGCAAACATGCAAGCAAATGGGCCCAAAGCCAAGGCATAAACAAGGGGCTTTTCACTACCACCAACATGACCATTCATAGCACGTATTAGGCCACCAAAAACAGATTTCTAGCATGCAAAATACACACACACGCCTTTGACATGGTAGCCCCAAAATACCCTAAACAAACAAGCATGCATAAGGCCTATTCCTAGGCATAAAAGGGCACACCCTTAAAGCATGAAATAAGTCACATATGCAAACATACAAACATGATTTATGGACTGAAATTTGATCCTAAATGATGCCAAATCATGAGGCTGGTCTAAGTTGAGCATGCTAGAGGCCAAAAATACTCAAGGCTTACAAGCCCAAAATGCAAAACAACCACATTAAGCATGCCAAACATAGCAAAATCAGTGGCTCACAGCCCTTAAACATGACAAAATGAGGCTAATATCTTCATGGAGTTATGCTAATACATGCAAGAAACAAAGCCTAAACACAAGATGCATTTCTATGCCAAATAGAGGAATGCTAAGCAAGTATATTAAGCACGCAAGAGGCCAACAAAACACCATTAGACAGAGATAAAATATGATCTAAAACACCCAAAAAAGTTCTGAAATGGCGCCAAAAACAAGTAAGCATGCATGTTCCCTTTTAAGCCAAAGACAAAGGCAAAAGAGGGACAAAGGGGAGAGGGGTGTCCCTCCCCTATACAAGACTTCAAACCACCTTCTTTACCACTAAAAACCCACTGGTTTTCAGTGGTGAAAGGACCCAAAACAACAAGGCAAACAAGGCTCAAAGTAAAGACACCAAATAGGCCAAAAATAAGGCCTAAAAGGGTGAGTTTGCACTCAAACCACAAAATGACCTTAATGAAAGTTCAAAAGCAAGAAAATCTAAGACTTTTTTCAGTTATACACAAAGCTCAAAACACAAAGCAAGATGGGTAAAAACTTGTTGCAAAAATGTGGAATCTAAAGTAAAGTGCTCACCCTTGAAGAACACTTGAAGAACAGGTGGTGCAGCCCTCCTCTATTGATCAAAACCAGTCCAAAAACTCAACAAACAACCCTCCAAGCCTCCCAATCTCGAGCTAAGGTGTAATGGTGTGTGTATTGGTGCAAAAGTGAGGTAAAAGTGCACTTTTAGGCTTAAAAACACACACACAAGAGGAGAGAGAGGGAAAATCTAGAGAGAGAGAGATATATGGCAGATATATAGATACATAAGCTCTGGTTTTTGATCAAAAGTGGCCAACCCCTCTCAAAGGGAGAGAGATGGTGTTTATATAGGCACAAATCAAGGCTCAAGGCTTCTCTAAGAAGCTAACTAAAAGGGTCAAAGGGGGCAAAAGGGTCTAGGCTTCTTGGAGAAGCTAAGACAGCTGGCCAAGCTTCTAGAAGCTTAGAGGGTTCAAAGGTGCAAAGTGGTCACACTTATGCACGGAGGAATGTGATGGTGCATTCCAGCTGGCACAGCTGGCATGCACCATGCCTCAGGGGTTCAAAGAGTGCACGCCGGCCAGCCAAAGGAATCATCGGCACAAAAAAGTGCCGGTCGACAACATATAGTACCGACCGGCCAAATATTCTAACAAAACGGTGCCGGCTGTACACATATGCGGCCGGTGATGGTAGGGAAGGGCCGGTGGTGTGTGGGGATGGCCAACAAGCCATTCCCTGCCCTTCAAGACAAAAACACAGGTGTTTGGTGCAAAACCAGACACAAAACGGTCGAGTTCGGAGATCTTGAGGCAGGGCGCGTAGCCGAGACCTCCGGGAACTCCAAACAAACACAAACATGGATAATCACCGAGTGTTCAACGGTGACGTCCAAGTCTTGAGGACGGTCAAGAATGGGGTGTCTACAGTTGCCCCTCTTTGACAGAACTCGAAAGTCATAACAATGACGGGAGTGAATGTCAAAGCCCCGAGACGACCCATTTTTGACAAGGCCGAAGACTTGGACAATCATGCAAGACAAACAAGGTATGCGCCCGAAGGCAGGGGCAAAATGAAACTGAAAATACAAGAAGCCGAGCATAACTTATGATCATGCAAAGAAAGCTGTAACGAAGCACACATGCGACAGTTTTAAGCAAACATGCACCAAACTACACTACAATGCAGAAAGGATGTAAGAGAATTACGTAATTCTCTGTACGTCTCACGCGGAGGATACAATACCTGTGCAGCTCGTCCGGTTGCACCGGCCTCAAATGAGCCGTACATACAATATCGTGCCTGCAAAGAAAGCAAACTTAACAGGGACAACGTTGTTAGCAACATGCATGACAATGCAATCGAAAGTGCGCGACAACGCATGCAATGTGTATAGCAAGATAGTGGGATCGAACACATGTGAGTAAAGCAATGCACGCATGCAAGCAATGTGTATGGAAAGAGAACTTGAACACATGTGAGTAAAGCAATGCACGTATGCACGCAATGTGTATAAAAAGAAACTTGAACACATATAAGTAAAGCAATGCACGCATGCATGCAATGTGTATAAAAAGAAACTTGAACACATATAAGTAAAGCAATGCACGCATGCAGGCAATGTGTATATAAAGGAACTTGAACACATGTAAGTAAAGCAATGCACACGTGCACGCAATGTGTATATAAAGGAACTTGAACACATGTAAGTAAAGCAATGCACGCATGCACGCAATGTGTATATAAAGGAACTTGAACACATGTAAGTAAAGCAATGCACGCATACACGCAATGTGTATAAAAAGGAACTTGAAATTGAACATGGTAAAAACATATTTTCCATGATGCCGGAATGTAACGTACTACAACACAGTATAATTGAAATGATTTATGGAATTCACAAGATATAAAAGGATACGGGAAGGAGCGTCCTTCGCCTATACCGAGCATCGCTCACAAAAGTCATGGCCTGAGGTCAACTCGAAGGTCCACTTGCATTCTGACAGTGCATTTTCCTGTATTGCCTCGAGTGATGAAGGTGCCAAACCACACAATTGACCCGAACAAGGGCGCGAAAGGTACAATGACCGCAAGGGGAGGTTACTGGTATCCATTCCGGTACCCGGGTACCCTGTTATTTTCCTGCTTTACTTTCCTTTTTAATTAGGGGTTTAAGCACATTGCATTGCCTCAGGCAGTTTCTATTCTTTTTTTTTTTTTGAAATCGCATATTTTTCCTCTTCTTCTTTTTTTTTAGAAATACATGACAGAAATGAAACAGCTATTTGCTCAAAAGGTGTTGCATTTGCACGTTCTATGCATCGCCTCTCAAGGCATCACATAACAATGTGAATCAAATTGACACTGTAATTTGAAAACGAAGCATCGCATCGTAATAGTCAGGTAGTGAACCAATTACAACTCGATAAGCAAAGTAAAGGATCTCGTTTCAACCAGGTGCAAGTACAACTTGACAAACAGCACAAAGACTTAAAGAGAGTGAAATACAACTCGATAAGCAAATATACAACAACTCGATAAGCAAATGGGCACGCCCTGGTGAGAATTGATCACTGGGATTCTTCAATACTTAGCATGGAAAGCTCAGGGGACCAGGGGGAGAACCACCGGCCCAGCTAAAAGTCCACTGGCCGTGAGCAAAGGCCATCGGCCGAAAAAGTGATCCATCGGCCAAAACAGGTGGCCGGTCGGCAATAAATTTGGCCGGTCGGCAGTCTATTTGGCCGGTCGGCAAAGAATGGGAGGAACCAGCAGAATGCTGACACCTGTCCTCCATTCAACCTTATCTCCTACAAAAGACCCCAGCTTCGTAGTTTTCTTCATTTCCACTCTGATTTACTCCAAATGGAAGAATTCCTTGCCCAAAATCTCGCAACTTGGATTAACAACTTGGATGGCTCGGAAAAGCTGAATTTTCGGGCCTTCGGCATAAACGCACTATTCACTTTGCGTCGTACCCCGCTACATTTTCCATTTCTTCATGCCGCGGCAAGGTTTTGGAATCCGGTGACACACGTCTTCAGCTTTAGTGGGCAAGAGGTGTGTCCTACCTTTGAAGATTTCCAAGCTCTAATGGAAACTGAGCGTGACGAAGAAATTCTGCCCCAACTTCGTTTTGGCCATGCCCAAGTCTTAGGGCAAATGTGTGGGCTCTCAATACCCGACGCTCGTTCTCTGGTTTGTGATGGGATGCTGGATGTTCCGAGCTTGGTCGCCGTTTTTCTGAGGCTGGTGATCGCGGTGACCATCGCTGGCAAGGCTTCCGGCGATACACCCTCTGTTTGTGCATACTATCTCATTTTCTGTTTGTCTCAGGTTCCGGAGGGTCTAGTGTCCGGTTGATTGAGGTTGCCCAAGGCTTGAAGGAGGGCAAAAGCTGCATCGCCATGATTCTGGCTGAGACGTTGCTGGGCTTAGACACCTTTTATCGTCGAGAGACGACCAGATTAGCAGGGAGTCCACTATTACTGCAGGTAATGTTCCCCACCCAATCTCACATATATGTTTGCTCACATCACTCGGCCCTCAGGCTCGGTTTTTCTCGAAAAAACCCTTTTCTTACTTTTCCCTCTCATCGTACATCTCTCTATTCTTTATTCTCTCATTTTTCATCCCTCTCCAGGTATGGTTGATGGATAAACTGCAGGTTGTGGACTCTTGCCTAGCTTACTCGGCTCGCGGTTACTTCTTCAAGTGGCGCCTAGTTGACGCTCTTGATGAGGGTTGGTGGTTCGAATGGATGTGCAGCTTGTCCGCAGACCGCATTGCTTGGCGGTGCCCTTGGCTCAATCTCCCGGTAATGAGCTACAGCATGACCCGTCAACCCGGGATCCAGTTGATTGGCTTGACTCACTGTGTCTTCTACTTTCCATTCCGCATCCTGCGCCAATTCGGTCATGATCAGACTTGTCCGCCGGAAGGGATAGAGTACCCGGCTACATTCCCAATTCGAGGCGCACAGCTGGCCCGATATACCACAGCATGGAGGACGAGAGAACTCCTGGCCCCTGCTCCCACTTTCAGTTGCACTTTGTCTGACGAGCACTGGGATTGGCTCAATAAGGAGGCACAAACCGGGCCCAGCTTGGCATCAGAGGCTTCGACCAGCTCTGGGAGGGGGCGCGGGAGCACCTGACTTGACTATGCCCCGGATTTATTGCTTTATTAGTACTTTCAAGTTTTCATTATGAGTGTAATAAAAAGCAACTTCAATTGTATGCAAGAGCAGGAGGACTCTGTTTCGAAATCAATGAAATTGAAGGTTGTGGTACTGAAAATTTTTCGTTTTGGTCCAGAAATGGTCTTAGTTGTAAAAGATTAATTTGAACCAAGTCAACTTTTACTAAAACTTTTCAAAACTATTTTCGGTATGGATCAGAACTGGACACGCCTGAGATCTGTCACTGAGATGCACAACCCCGGGTCCTAGCAACTGGAAAGTTGCCTCTTGTTTGAATGGTACCACGGCACTGTACAGCAACGGAATGTTGCCCCTAGTCTGAACGGCACTGTACCGGAGATTGCGACAAACGCTGATGGACAAAGATGACCGAGATGATCAAATGGACAAAGTTGATCGGGGAAAAGTTTTATGGCTGAACTTCGGGATGAAGCTGCCTACATATCCCAAAGATGGGAATCAAGCCTTACGTAGTTCAGGCTTAGGTTCGCTCGGGTATTTTTACTCTCCTTTTGCGCTCTAACTTTTGCCAAGGCCGCCCTTTACGGGTTTTCAACCTTGCGAGCTCAGTTTTTATATTTTCAAATTTTTTTGTGCTCTGAGTTTTGCCTAGGTCGCCCTTTCGGGTTTTCGGCCTAGCGAGCCTCTCAAGGGTAGTATTTCTTCAACTTGTCCATGTTGATCGGTTGTGAAAACTCTAAGCCATCCAGATCCATCAGAACCACAGCTCCACCTGACCAGATAGACTTAATGATGTAGGGGCCAGTCCAATTGGGTCTGAACTTGCCCCTTGGGTCGTGGATGGGAGCTCGGTTGTCCTTGAGTACCAAATCTCCTTCCTTTAAATTCCTGGACTTGACTTTCTTGTTAAAAGCCGGGCGATTCTGCGTTGATAGCCTTGAATGTGGTACAGTGCTTTCAGTCTTCTCTCATCAAAGAGCATGAGTTCCTCAAATCTGCTCTGCTGCCAATCTGCCTCGGCTATTTGACACTCGGCCAATACTCGTAATGACGGAACCTCAATCTCAATAGGTAGAACGGCCTCCATCCCATAAACCAATGAATACGGAGTCGCCCCAGTAGAAGTTCTGATTGAAGTCCGGTAGCCCCACAGAACAAACGGCAGCTTATCTGGCCAGTCCCGGCAGGTTTCCACCATCTTCTGCAATATGTGCTTGATATTCTTGTTGGCGGCCTCAACTGCTCCGTTGGTCTGCGGCCGATATGTGGATGACTTATGAAAAGCCACATGGTATTTCTCCAACAAATCAATCACCTCTTTCTTGAAGTGGGAACCATTGTCTGAAATGATCTCGTTCGGGACTCCATAACGGTAGATAATGTTGTTTCTGATAAACTTTGCGACATGTGAAGCCTTCAGCACCGCATAAGATTGGGCCTCAACCCACTTCGTAAAGTAATCTATTGCTACCAGGATAAACTCATGCCCATTCGACCCCTTTGGCGTAACAGCCCCGATCACATCAATTCCCCAGACTGAAAATGGCCATGGTGAAGTCATGTTGTACAGCTTTGTCGGCGGGATGTTCATGCGATTTGCATGAATTTGACACTTGTGGCATCGCCGGACGAAACCGATACAATCCTCTTCCATGGTGGACCAGTAGTACCCCTGTCTGAGGATCTTCCGAGCCAGCATTACCCCATTCATATGTGCTCCACATTCTCCTCCATGGATGGCTTCCATTAGACGCTTTGACTCTTTGGCATCAACACACAGTTTATGCATTCCCAGATGGCCTCTTCTGTACAGCTTACCCCCACAGATGATGAACTGAACGGCCAGTCTTCTTATTGCCCTTTTGTCCTTGGCATTTGCCCCCGGCGGATATGTTTCCTTCTCTAAGAAATTCCAAATGTCGTAATACCAGGGGTTGTTGTCCTGCACTTCATCTATGGCAGAAATTGACTCGTAGGCAGGTGCAAATTTCTGGTCAATAATGACTGGACGCATCCGAACTCCAGATGGGATGTCTATCATGGAAGATAGAGTTGCTAACGAATCTGCGAACCTGTTGTTGTCTCTTACTAGGTGGGTGAAATTTAGCTTCTCAAACCGAGGAATTAGCAAATCCAAGGTCTGGTGGTAAATTATCATCTTTTCCTCCTTGACTTTCCAGTCTCCTTTTGCTTGAGACACAACAAGGTTCGAGTCCCCAATGACGTCCAGTCGTCTTGCCCCTAGTTCTAGGGCCGCTTCTATACCGGCGATACATGCCTCATACTTTGCCTCATTGTTCGAGACTTTGAATTGAAGCTTGAATGCTAAAGGGATACGGGAGTCGTCAGGCCCTATCAGCAACACCCCTATCCCATACCCGTACTGGTTCGACGCTCCGTCAAAGTACATCGTCCAAGTTTCATCTTCGATGTGTAGAATGGCTTCATCTGGGAATAAGTACTCAACTGCTTCATCCCCCTCAACCGGATGGTCGGCAAGGAACTCTGCTACCACTCTTCCTTTTACTGACTTGCGCGTCACATACTTGAGATCAAATTCGGAGAGCAACAGCAGCCAACGAGCTAGCCTACCCGTAAGTGCTGGTTTCTCGAAAAGATATTTAATGGGATCGAGTCGTGAAACCAACATTACAGAGTGAGCTAACAGGTAGTGCCGCAGCTTCCTGGTGGCCCATACCAAGGCCAAACAAGCCTTCTCCAGCGGAGTGTAGCGGGTCTCGTAATCCAACATCTTCTTGCTCAGATAGTAGATGGCCCTTTCCACTTTGTCTTCCGACTCTTGTGCGAGCATGCAGCCCATTGTAGTCTCGGTTACTGACAGATATAATATCAACGGTCTCCCCGGCTTTGGTGGTGACAACACGGGCAGATTCTGTAGATATTCTTTAATCTGTTCAAATGCAACTTGGCATCGGCCGTCCCATTGGAACTTCTTTCCTTTCTTCAGGAGGCCAAAAAGTGGTTCACAAGTTAAGGTTAGTTTTGAGATAAACCGCCTTATGAATTGCACTTTACCCAGAAAGCCTCGCACCTCCTTTTCAGTCATTGGTGGTGGCATTTCTAAGATGGCCTTGATTTTGGACGGGTCAACTTCGATGCCCCTTTGTGTAATCAGAAATCCCAGCATTTTTCCCGCTGTAACACCAAACGTACACTTCTGAGGATTCAGCCGCAGCCGAAATTCTCTGATCCTTTGAAAAAACTTTTGCAAGGCGGTGTAGTGGCCCTTTCTTTCTTTGGATTTGATAATCATGTCGTCCACGTACACCTCGACCTCTTTATGGATCATGTCATGTAATATTGTGGTTGCAGCCTGTTGATATGTAGCCCCAGCGTTCTTCAACCCGAATGGCATCACTCTGTAGCAATATGTACCCCACGGGGTGGTAAAAGCAGTCTTTTCCCGGTCTTCGGGTGCCATTACTATCTGATTATAACCTGAGAAGCCATCCATAAACGAAAGCAAAGCATGCCCCGCTGTGAAATCTACCAACTCGTCGATATGCGGTAAGGGAAAGTCATCCTTCGGACTGGCTCTGTTCAAATCCCTGAAATCCACACATACCCGGATTCTGCCATCCTTCTTCGGCACTGGAATAATGTTGGCCAACCAAGTCGAGTATTCGGATACCAGCAGGAAGCCTGCGTCGATCTGCTTGGTGACCTCTTCCTTGATCTTGATGGCCCAATCAGGGCGGATCCTTCTGAGTTTCTGTTTGACAGGTCGGGCCTCGGGGTTAAGAGGGATCCGGTGCTGTACAATCTCAGGATCGATTCCAGGCATGTCTTCGTAGGACCACGCAAAAACATCTTTGAAATCTTTTAATAAAGCGACCAAGCACTCGCGTTCCTCCGAAGACAACGTGGACCCGATCTGGACCAGCCGCGGGTCCTTCTCAGTACCAATGTTCACGGTAGTGATTTCATCAATTAAGGGTTTAACAAACCTCTCCTGCTCTTGTTCAATTAGTCGTTGCAAAACCGGAGGAATTTCGTCCTCGTCGTTTTCATCAAAATTTTGAAAGTCCTGATTTAAGCAATAAATCAAAGGCACAAAAAAGTACTCGGAAACCACATTTACCTCATTCTCATTATGTACTTCCAAATCGTCCAATTCTTCTGTTACAACAGACTCAAAAGAGAACGAAAAAGACGACCTGGACAGGACTGTGGCATCCGGGTTATCACCCCCAGGAATACCGGACTCAGACTCAGACGAGCTGGAACCTGATTCCGGCTTACAAGACTCGGTGGAATCAGATTCCGGCTCACTACCTGACCCAGTGCTGCTTGACAAAAACCCCTCCTCGTACTACCAGGTGAGGGAGGATGCGATGGATGCATCCAAAATAGCTGCTGGTAGGCCCATAGCCGTTTCATCTCCGATCATGGACATCGAGGAGTTATCCCCCAAGCACAACTGGTCGATCAAAGGATCTGAAAGTAGACATGCCAGCGCTACCCCTATTTCAAACTCTGTGCCCGCAGACTCTAATTCTTTGCTATGCTCATCCTCAACTATTGGGTCTGTCTGTTCTTCAGCAACATCATCCCCAAGCAACTGCAGGTCAAAGAAAATTTCTAATCCTGGCGCGCGCTTCTTCTCTGCGTTCAACCACGGCTCCGGAAAACCACAGAATGGAAAATCCTCCCCCTCCCGGACGAAGCGTCCATTTAGGGTACCCCGAATGGGCCGATGCATCAATTCAAAGGGTTTCCCCGTCTGTTTTGCTTTGGCTCTTCCAGCCATCTCTTTTCCTTTCCTTACCCAATCTTCCTTGGTGGGCAGATAACCCAGGCCGAAGGTATAGGGGTTGTGCGGCACTTCGGCCAATGCTGCGACGCCTTTGCAGCCGCTCTTCCCTAATCCCATCCCGGGGATGTATTGGAGCTTGTTCATGAGATATACTGCTTGGGCACTGACATATATCCCTTCATTAGTAGCCATGATATTCTGTACGACCTGAGCCTCGGCCAAGGTAAAACCTGATATGAACATATCCTCCATGCTATGCTCGATTTCTAGAACAGGCGTGGATACCTCCGGTGGCGGGTGGATTGATGAATTCCCAAAGACAATGGCTACTCCCTTCCCATAGGGGTATTTCACCATTTGGTGCAAAGTAGATGACACTGCCTTCACTTGATGCAGCCACGGCCGCCCTAGAAGCAAATTGAAGGTTGCAGGAACCTCTAAGACATGGAAATCTACCTCGTGCTGCCCCGGCCCAACCTTTGTCTGAACCCTCACTGTTCCCATTACCTCTTTACTTGTATTGTCATACGCCCGGATGACTTGAGCTGTTGGTACAAAATCCGCGACTTTCAAGCCGATGGCATACGCTGTCCTCGCCGGGCAGACGTTGATGGCAGATCCGGTATCAACAAGAACCACCGGTATCCATTTATCCCTACACTCCACGGAGATGTAGAGCGGCTTATTGTGACCTGCCCCCTCGGGTGGCAACTCCTTGTCGGAAAAAGTCAACGTCGGGGCAGCTCCTCCCGGAAAGACTAATCCCACCAGCTGCTCTGGCGTGGTGTCTATTGAAAGCTTCGCTTTGTCCATGGCTGTCAAGACAGCCTGTCTATGCACCCGTGATGCCATGAGCAGTCCCCATATAGAGATGTCCGCTTGTATCTTTTTAAGCTGTTTGAGTACAGCCTCCTCTTCAAGTTGCTTCTCTTTTTGCTTCTCAGCCTCTCTATCCTTCCCCGAGGCCTCTGGTTGATCTAGGTGTGGGGGTTTGAAGTACCGCCCACTCCGTGTCATATGATCGACCTCTCCAAGGTACCAGGTGTCATCAGGTTGGTTGTCTCCCCAATCTTCGTCTGTGTGGGCAAGGCATAAATCCTCCTCCTCCCACCACATTCCATCAGCAGCTGACAAACATCTGTCTGGCTCTGGTATAACTGTTCTCGTAATCACGGCACCTTCCATTCGTATGTTCGCAGTATTCTCAGTCCTTGTGCACACAGCAGTTTCAACTCCTACATGGGCCTTCGCCTTCCTGATTCTCTCGGAATCTTCAAAACTTGCTTGTTCTGACATGACTGACTGTTCAATAATCCCCGTACTCAAAATATTCCAATCTCGGGCGAAATTCTTGACACCGGCGCTCTCCGGCGATGTACTCTGCTCTTCGACCCTTCCGGCCGTCACTGATATTCTCAACCCTGCTGAGCCCTGTTCTGACTGAAACTCTTCTATCACATCGGGTTGATCGTCCAACCACCCAGTGACTTCTGCTGAATTCCCATAATCGAACCATGCGACTGCTGCACCCCCTGGGTCTTGGTCACTGTAAAACTGGAGATCGGCAAGGTCTTCCCCCACAGCTGTTACACCATCTGTTCCCTGTCCCAAACTATCCCCGTGAATTACACACAACTCTCCTTCTGTCGGCAATTCTACTTCGGGCCCACCTTGGCCTATTGTTGAAATGTAGTCACCCGGACTATATGTCTTCTCAACACAAATTCCAGATCCCGCAAACTCTGGCTCAACAATTCTCTCTTCCTTTGGGATCTCCTCTCTCCTGTTTTCGGTGGTCACCACCGCTGGCTCAGGTTGGGTCATGGAGATGTCCATCATGCACAAGTCGGTGCAATCGGGAAGAAACACCTCCGGTTTAGGCAGGTGAGTAGGTGTGATATAGATGCTAGGGTCGTAGGACACGGCCCCAGTATGGATGAAATTGAGTCTTTTGGGTGGTGGAACTTGGTTATGTGTGGGGAGGGGATTGGTAGTAACATTGGGCTTCTCGGGAGGCAAAATCACCCCGTTATCAATGAGATCTTGAATCTCATGACGTAACCGGAAGCACTGATCGGTATCATGACCGTGCTGTTGGTGAAATGCATAATACTTGGCTGGGTTATGGGTAGGAGGAAGTTTTTCTGGTAGGGGCCGCTGCTCCAGGGGCTTCAGATGCCCTTTTTTGATCAAAACCCCCAGAGCTTTGGATAGGGGCATATAAAGGGGAGCGAAAGTTCTGGTGTTTCTGGGCGGGTATTTGGCTGTTGATGGGTTACTTCCGGACGCACTGGAGAATGGTGCAGCTGCCGTGCCTCTTGGTGGGGGGTTGGCGGTGACCATACTTACTTCGGAGGCTCTCGTAGTAGTAGTGCCACTCGGGCCCGCATTAGTGTTGCGGTTGAAGGTCCTTCGGGGTTGCTCCCGATCGTTATCGATCAAGCCTTGCTTCAAGGCATCTTCAATCTGCACCCCCATTTCATGTAGGTCAGAAAAAGTAGGAAAGGGGAGTACTATCATCTTTTGCATCAACTTCGGCTGAAGATTGCGCACAATCATCCGAATTTGGTCTTTGTCCGTAGGCCTCAAGGTCATCATCGAAGCCTTGGCCCTCCATCTGGTTACGAACTCTGAAAAACTCTCCTTAAGCTCTTGCCTAGTCGTCTCGAGATCACGGGTCGTAATCTCAATCTGTGTATTGTATGAGTACTGCGCGATGAAGGCCTCAGCCATTTCGTCCCAATTCCTCTTAACGTCATCTTCTAGCTTGGCATACCATATGGCCGCCACACCTGACAGGGTCCGGCCAAATAAAGACAACTTCTGAAGCCTACTGAGGCCCATTGGCCTTAGAACATCTGAAAACAGTCTTAAGTGCACCATGGGGTCCCCGGACCCGTCAAATCGATCAATATGAGGCATTTTGAATCTGTCGGGCAGCGTCACAGCTGCATCGGTATATCCATCTTCAATGTCGGGGATAGTCTTGACCCCTTGGGATCTCTTGAACAACTTTTCAAGCTTGCTCAACTTTAGTGCGGTGGGATCAGTCTCGAACTCGAAGGGAGAGTCCGGTAGGTTGGTTGGTGTTTTTGATAGCTGAGGTTGGATTTGAGGTAGGATTGGAGGTGGGGGCGGTCCTGTGGGCAGTTCTGTATCATTCTGAACATTGGCTGTCTCCCCGGGGTTTGGAATTCCCGGTGGGGGAGGGACTTGATGCGAAGCAGATGCTCCGGTTTGCTGCTCTAGCCTGGCAATTGTCTCTGCCTGTTCCTTCACAACTGTGGCCTGTTGCCTGGCGAATTCTGCCTGACGGACGGCATCCTGCTGCATTGTTTTCATGCTCTCTTGGAGGTGGCGCACCATCTCCTCCAAACTAGCCATACTATTCTGCTCTGGTTGAGTTACCAGTGTATATTCTCTTTCTGTTGGTGACACGGAATCCTGATCCCTACTGAACACAGGCGGGGTAGATAAGGCCCTCTGAACTGGCTGCTGTACTGATGTCCTCTGCCTAACTGACCCCCGTCTAGTAACCGGGGGTAGTGAGCAGTACACTGGTTGTCCGTCTACCAGATCCTCAGATCGATGGAGTCGACGACCTCTAGTCCAGAGTGCTTGGGGAGTATCTACTGGGTCAGAAGCAATCGTGCTCAACTACCTAGTAAAAAGATAAATAAAGCGTATAAATAAACAGACAATTGGACAGCACAACGGCATAAAATAAACATACAACACACGGTTGGATATCATAACACACTGCTGGTGAACTAGATTACACTGTCCCTCAAATACTGATCACTATTTCTGAATCATTGCCCCCATGCCTGAATCTGGTACCCACAGATAACTGATTCCCCAAAATACTGTTACTGGTGCCCTCAGGCCGGATACCAAAAACTTGCAAACTGATATGCGCATTCCTGTAAAGATACACTCTAAAAGCACATAGCATGTAGAAGAGAGCCAATACACCCCTATGTTGGGGTAGGGTTTCCCTGTCCTATTTTGTCAGGAGCTAGGGTTTCACTACGCACGCAACGGTTTCAAACAACCTATATCGGGTAAGCAACCTGTCCTAGTTTGGAATGGTCACTATGGATTTCGATATGCACTAGGTCGAATGGTCAAAAAGGGTGCCCCAGTAAAATCGGGGTTTGTGTTCCCATACTGGCAGAGCCCGCAACCGGTTAGCCTTATGGTCATGCCTTGACAAGACAAGCCTCCGGCAAACCGCTCAGGAATAGCAGATGGCCAACACGGTATCCTAGGCGCACCAATGCACATGCAATGCAAAGAAACACATAAGTGTAGTCAAAACAGGATATCACGAGTTCGAGTCAAGCTCTCTAAAATCCCCAGCAAAGTCGCCAGAAACTGTAACACGCCCACGAGGGAACTCACGGGTTACAGTTCGGACTCCCCTTTTTTGTTTGTTGCGGTTCTTAATCTGAACCAAAGAGTCCAACCCTGGCAAATCGTTTGAGAAAACAGATTTTTTTGAAAAGGAGTGCCAAACATGGACTGCTTTGCCAGATACAGAGTCGCCACCTAAATATTTTTAAAATGGGAAATTTAGGAAACCCTGACTCGGTGCCGAAGGCCACGTGTCCGTCATTACCAAAGTTGTCTTGGCTCGGGAGCTTGGGTACGATCGGGGAAGGTCAGCTATGAGCACCCCCTTTCGCCCGGTCCGAAGACCGGCCTCTACTAACCATGATATCTGATTTTGAAAACGTTATGTGTTCTTATTCCGGTTATTAGCCTAGAATTACTATGTTATGCGCACAACAAACAAGTATAGACTAGGTTGTCTAATTTGGAAACAAGCATTGCATATCCGTTTGTTTTTTAAAAAACGCTTTGGAATTTGCTACTCGCAAGTAGGCTAAAATACGGATTTCAACGAGTTTTTCCAACTCAAACAATCCAACCTTCACCCACAGGCAATCAAGCAGTTTATCTCATATAAGCACTTAGCCGCATGGTAATCATGCTGTTATGGTAACATTCACACGCATGCGATATGCTAAAGCATAAAAGCTTACCGAGTACTCCGTGCCAAAACAGAAACTAGTTAGCAAACATGCATGGTCCTAATTCATGTTAAGTGGCTAATGCAACGCATACAGAATGTCACTAGAATAGGCTCGGCTAATCTACAATGACATGTGAAATGCTACACGTAACAAGTATTCGATAATACAATGCAGTTAGCGTGATGTACCGAGCCCGGTGCATGTAAGACAAATGTATGGATGCACGCATGCATTGCATAAGGTATGCTAATTTTAAATATGCCCTAATCTACCATCATAAGCAGGTAAATAAAAGGGAAGAAAGACGTGGGGTTGGAAGACATACACACACTCACGCACACTTATTACAAATACGCCCTCACACGGAGGGACCAAAAGAATATACAGTCCAAGATAATACAGTCCAGATACGGAATCAATTATTACAAAAAAAAATTCTAATTTAATTGATGATTGAAATGCATAAATAGAGAAGGCCGCAGCCCCGCCTCGGGATGCGCGAATGATGCATGCTCGAATCCGCCTCGCCCGGAAAACCCGCACCATACCACTGTTGCCTCTGTTCTTACTGCCCTGTCTCTCCAAAAATTGCCAAAGTCTCAGAACACCTTCCTTGCATGCTGCTGTACACCACCGGCTGGAGGAAGTGCCCACCGGCCAGCTAAAACTTCCATCGGCTGCTTAGGAGGTTATCGGCCACCCATATAGTGCCGATCAGCACTCTATACTGCCGGTCGGCAAAGAATTCCTGCAGAAGACAGTTTTGACAGCAACAGCAGACAGGCAGTGCATGGTATGGGATTTTGAGCATATATAAGCATGGCCAATGCTTCCTATCATGCATGGGACTCAAGGAAGCATGACCCTTGGTCCTTGGGGCCATCAATTATGCATCTTGGTGCATGATAGCTTAAGGAACCGAGGTTGCATTTCAATGTCAACATGCATGCAACACACAAATGAGACCAAGACCCTATCATGTATAGATCAAGGGCCTTGGTGACCAAGAGTTGAGACAAGTTGCACCACTTGTAGTGTGAACTCCTCTCAACCCTTACACTTGGTTTGACACCTCAAACCAAGACATGGAATGCATGTATACAACATGGCTCAAATGATGCAACATGACATGAAGTGCAAGACATACCAAATGCAATGCAACATGTTATGGAAAGTGTGCAATACTAGGCATGCAAGATGCAAAGTATAATGCAAATATGGACAATTCTTGTGAAAGAACTAGCATATAACAAGGCTTTGCTAATCAAGCATGCAACAAACATGACTCAAGCAGGCAATAGTAGACTTAAACCATAATGGGACCGACCTCAAACCTCCCCAAAACAATGGCAAAAAAATGCCCAAAATGATGGACCAATACTCATGCAAACATGCAAGCAAATGGGCCCAAAGCCAAGGCATAAACAAGAGGCTTTTCACTACCACCAACATGACCATTCATAGCACGTATTAGGCCACCAAAAACAGATTTCTAGCATGCAAAATACACACACGCCTTTGACATGGTAGCCCCAAAATACCCTAAACAAACAAGCATGCATAAGGCCTATTCCTAGGCATAAAAGGGCACACCCTTAAAGCATGAAATAAGTCACATATGCAAACATACAAACATGATTTATGGACTGAAATTTGATCCTAAATGATGCCAAATCATGAGGATGGTCTAAGTTGAGCATGCTAGAGGCCAAAAATACTCAAGGCTTACAAGCCCAAAATGCAAAACAACCACATTAAGCATGCCAAACATAGCAAAATCAGTGGCTCACAGCCCTTAAACATGACAAAATGAGGCTAATATCTTCATGGAGTTATGCTAATACATGCAAGAAACAAAGCCTAAACACAAGATGCATTTCTATGCCAAATAGAGGAATGCTAAGCAAGTATATTAAGCACGCAAGAGGCCAACAAAACACCATTAGACAGAGATAAAATATGATCTAAAACACCCAAAAAAGTTCTGAAATGGCGCCAAAAACAAGTAAGCATGCATGTTCCCTTTTAAGCCAAAGACAAAGGCAAAAGAGGGACAAAGGGGAGAGGGGTGTCCCTCCCTATACAAGACTTCAAACCACCTTCTTTACCACTAAAAACCCACTGGTTTTCAGTGGTGAAAGGACCCAAAACAACAAGGCAAACAAGGCTCAAAGTAAAGACACCAAATAGGCCAAAAATAAGGCCTAAAAGGGTGAGTTTGCACTCAAACCACAAAATGACCTTAATGAAAGTTCAAAAGCAAGAAAATCTAAGACTTTTTTCAGTTATACACAAAGCTCAAAACACAAAGCAAGATGGGTAAAAACTTGTTGCAAAAATGGGAAATCTAAAGTAAAGTGCTCACCCTTGAAGAACACTTGAAGAACTGGTGGTGCAGCCCTCCTCTATTGATCAAAACCAGTCCAAAAACGCAACAGACAACCCTCCAAGCCTCCCAATCTCGAGCTAAGGTGTAATGGTGTGTGTATTGGTGCAAAGTGAGGTAAAAGTGCACTTTTAGGCTTAAAAACACACACACAAGAGGAGAGAGAGGGAAAATCTAGAGAGAGAGAGAGATATATGGCAGATATATAGATACATAAGCTCTGGTTTTTGATCAAAAGTGGCCAAGCCCTCTCAAAGGGAGAGAGATGGTGTTTATATAGGCACAAATCAAGGCTCAAGGCTTCTCTAAGAAGCTAACTAAAAGGGTCAAAGGGGGCAAAAGGGTCTAGGCTTCTTGGAGAAGCTAAGACAGCTGGCCAAGCTTCTAGAAGCTTAGAGGGTTCAAAGGTGCAAAGTGGTCACACTTATGCACGGAGGAATGTGATGGTGCATTCCAGCTGGCACAGCTAGCATGCACCATGCCTCAGGGGTTCAAAGAGTGCACGCCGGCCAGCCAAAGGAATCATCGGCACAAAAAAGTGCCGGTCGGCAACATATAGTACCGACCGGCCAAATATTCTAACAAAACGGTGCCGGCTGTACACATATGCGGCTGGTGATGGTAGGGAAGGGCCGATGGTGTGTGGGGATGGCCAACAAGCCATTCCCTGCCCTTCAAGACAAAAACACAGGTGTTTGGTGCAAAACCAGACACAAAACGGTCGAGTTCGGAGATCCTGAGGCAGGGCGCGTAGCCGAGACCTCCGGGAACTCCAAACGAACACAAACATGGATAATCACCGAGTGTTCAACGGTAACGTCCAAGTCTTGAGGACGGTCAAGAATGAGGTGTCTACAGCACCGTAACCGGCCAGTAATCCGAGATTACCGAAGGCCTGCTTAACAGTAAGACAGTAAAACAGAGTACAGGGGCATGGCGGAAGCCAATACAGTAAATAAACATTGTCCAATGAACTGTGACAGTCTGTATGCAAAAAGACTTTTCATACGTATACATATAAACAGTGCAAACCAGTATGTACAATACTTACAGTCAGTCAGATCAGGGACCTAATCCCTACTAAACGGTACAGTACCAAACATTCAGTCTATACAATTATACAAAACAGATACGGAGACAGACGGGGGAAGTTAAAACACCCCTAAGCCATGGCTTGGTAGGCTCGGAGCCTCGCAGTGAGGCGCAATGGTTGGTTTGACAAAAAGGGGAATCTACCCCACGCTCCTAGCTCCAGTCTGGTACCTGTACACCTACATATATATATGAGCAGTGAGCTAAAGCCCAGTGAATAACATAATGCGTAAAGAGGTTAAGAATGAATGTCCTTACAGTAATGAAAACAGTTCATTGAATCAATATATCAGTAATTCAATCATTCAGTCAAACAGTTATATGTGGTACATCCATTAGCATAGCAGTACGGTAAACAGTAGGTCTTAAAAGACCAAGCAGTAGATGATGGCCATCAATCAGTAAACAGTGGTGGTTCCAACAAGGGAACCGACAGAGATCTCTATAACAGTAATAGTAAACAGTAGTTGCTAAGGATGCCACAATACAGTTCAGAATATAGGACATACATTCATTCAATTAACAGTATCAGTTCAGAAAACAGTTCAGTTAAACAGTCAGAAAACATTCTCAGTTGAACATATCTTTACACAATTGTTACTCACAGAGTTCCGGGCTACAGTAGGCTAGAGCGTCTCCTCGAAAAGCCAACCCTACACAGTTTACAGATTGAACACACACTAAGCTACACAGTTGGGAAAGATAATGATGACTTAATCCCTAATTTGCCTCGGTGTGTTCTACATCTATATCCTCATTAAGATGTCTTAAACTAGGCCTAAGAATGCCTAGGATGGAATAAGGATGCAAAGATGCACTTTTAAAAGCATTTTCAGAAATTTCATAAAAACAGAGCCCCGCTCGAGCGTAGGTTATACCGCTCGAGCGGTCATGCAGACGAAGGTTCTCGCTCGAGCGTCACCTCCCACGCTCAAGCGGTCTGCAAAACAGTCAAAAGTACTGGATGGGTGAAAATCATGCTCGATAGGGCGCTCGATAGCCGCTCGAGCGCCAATTACCCCGCTCGAGCGTACTGTAAAACAGTGCAAAGTACTGGGAGCATGAATTTCCCGCTCGAGCGCCGTTCTCCCCGCTCGAGCGGAAGACCAAAATCTGGAAAATCCAGATTTGAGCTCCAAGTTCAAAATCAAACACAAATGCATCAAAATCAATTCCTTTGGGCCCATTTCTTGGAAAACACTTGTAGACACATAGAATAACATGATTCAAAGCTCAATTTAAGAAATCAAAGCCCAAAGGTGGTTCAATTAAATACATTTTCAAACCAATTTTCATGAACAAGATTCAAACATGACATGCAAGGATTTAAACCATTTCAAAGCTTCAATTTCATGCTCAAGTGAGCCAATTCTTCAAAGACAAGATGAAATCATGGACTTAAACATAATTATGAGCATGCATGCACCAATTGCCATGAAATCAACATCAAAATGCAAGGACAAACACATGCATGCATGATACAAGCTTTAATCTAACACTACAAGACCAATTCTTGACTTAACTCATAAACTATTATGATCCATGCTAGATAGAGCTTAAATATGCAATGTAGAGGTTGAAATTCATACCTAAGTTCCTCAATGACAAGTCTAGAGGTTCAATTTGCCAATTTACACTTCAATTCCTCAAGATTCAAGCCAATTCTTAATGAAGTCAAGTTGAAAACACTCCTTTCCTTTCACTCTCTCACTAGTTCGATGGTGAGCTCAAAAATGGCTGAAGAAAATGTTAATCTAAGTGTATACAAGGCTCAATATGTTGAGGTAGTGGCCCACTAAGGGTGGCAATATGGTAAATAAAGCAACTCTTGCTAATTAACTTAATTCAATCTAATTTAATCATACCAAATCAATTTTCAGATAATTACACCATAAAATCACATTAATTCTAACGACCATAGAACTTCAATCAATTTTGGATTCGGCCGCCGATAAGGCCTTCAATTAACAGTTTAAACATAAAAACTGAACAGATAATTAAACAGTCAAACAGATAAACATGCAATTAAACAGATACAGTCAATCGATTCAGTTTCAGATTTCAGTCAGTCAGTTCAGTAATTTAGTCAGTTCAATTACTTTTCATATTCGGTCTCAGTTTAGCAGTACTCGGTAATCATTCAGTCATTAATCGGTAGACAGTGTGAGAGTTGTTACAGGTAAGTACCTGGTCTCTGCACTTGCTAGGGTTTTACTTACATAGTATACTGCCCTTTGTTCTCCTTTCTCTTATTTGATTACCACTGCACTCACTGCGTGCTCTGAAACTGCCAAGTATAGAAACAATTCTTCTCTAGGAATTGGATTTGACAAGACCGAAGCTATTGTCAGGTATCTTTTTAAGTCGGCCAAGGTGACTTCGCACTCCTCTATCCACAAAAAATCTGTGGCCTTTTTTAACAAACTAAAAAATGGTTTACACTTATCAGAACTTCGGCTGATAAACCTGTTCAGGGCTACGACCCTTCTAGTCAACATCTGCACTTGTTTTGTAGATGTCAGGCTTTTTAAGTCAATGATGGCCTTGATTTGATTTGGATTTGCTTCAATACCCCTTCTGGTGACCAAGTATCCCAGAAATGTTCCAGACTCGACTCCCAATGCGCATTTCGAAGCATTGAGTCGGAGCCAATATGTTCTCAGGATATCAAAAACTGCCTTCAAGTCGGCCAGATGATTCCCAGGTTCTTTGGTCTTCACGACCATGTCATCAATGTACACTTCTACTGTCTTGCCAATCAGATGTCTAAACATTTTGGTCACTAACCTCTGGTAGGTTGCTCCTGCATTTTTTAATCCGAAAGGTATCACTCTGTACCAATACAGCCCTTTTGGGGTGATAAATGTAGTCTTCTCCTCATCAAGGGGATACATTGCTATCTGGTGGTATCCTTTGTAAGTATCTAGGAAGCTCACCCTTTCGTGTCTTGAAGTGGCATCTACTAATTGATCAATCTTGGGCAATGGAAAACGGTCCTTGGGGCAAGCCTTATTCAGGCTGGTGAAATCGACGCAAACCCTTCACTTACCGTTCTTCTTTTTCACTACCACTACAGTGTTGGACAGCCAAGTAGGGTAGTTCACATCGCAAATGGGTTTGGCTTCCAGCAGTTTGTCCACTTTCTCCTCAGCTGCCTCAACATGCATCAATGTTGGCCTCTTCGTTTGCTGGATGACTGGTTTAGCCGACTTGTCTACATTAAGCATATGACATGTGACCTCGGGCTCAATGCTTGGCATCTCGTATGGCGTCCAGGCAAATACTTCCATGTTGGCCCGTAAGAAAGCTTCCAACTCTCTTTCCTCATCCTCGGCCAAGCCTGAGTTGAGAAGGAAAAAGCATTCTTCATCTCATTCTCGGACTAGAATTTTCTTTAAGGCTTCCTCACTCTTCTCGGCTGGTTCTTTGCCAACATCATCTATAACTTTTATGTTTTTGTCTTCAATTTTTGTTGTTTCTGTCTCTCGCATATTGCAAGTGGATTTCATTGCTGCCATAGAGTAATTTTTTGCCTGCACCTGATCCCCTCTAACTTCCTCAATTCCATGCTCTGTTGAGAACCGCAACAGTTGGTGCAACATTGAGGGAACAACCTTCATTGCGTGCAACCATGATCTTCCCAAGATAACATTGTAAGGGAAGGGGGTGTCAATTACTGTAAACTCTATGCTTACCTTCCTGGTGCTTGCCTGCACCTCAAAATTTATTACTTCCAGGGGCCATATCGGAGTTCCATTGAACCCGACCATTGGGCTGTTGGATTGCTCCAAATCATCTCGATAAAGGCCAAGCTCCTTGTAACATTGGACATACATGATGTCACAAGAGCTGCCTTGGTCGATCAGAATGTGCCTTACCTGGCATTTCCCAATCTTAAGGGTCACTACAAGAGCATCGTTGTGTGGATGCTACACCATATCTAAGTCTGCCTCAGTAAAGGACACCATTGGCCCTTGGCACTCGTTTGTCCTAGGCCTCTTTTGCTGGACCTGATACACATGCTGTAAGTATCTCACCCTCTGAGTCTCTCCTCATACCTCATTTTCATTGACCCTCGAATGAATCACATTGATCATTTAAGGTCCATCTGCTTGCTGTTATGGTGGTGGTAGAGGTGGTCCTGCCGGTGCCTGGGGCAGTCTTGCTTGCTCTTCCCTCGTTCTGGCCTCATCTACCAGGTCCCTCAAGTGATCCTGTCTGACTAGGTCTTCCAAATGCGTATTCAGGGCTCTGCACCCCTGAGTCAGATGCCAATCCTCATTGTGGTAGGCACAATGCTTCCCGAGGCTTCTCCCCATAAATTCGTCAGGAATCTTTTCCAGCACTCTATAATATGACTGGTTCCTGATCCTTTCTAGAACTTTATAAACTGGGATCCGGAACACAGTGGTGACTGCCTGTGCAGCCCTCAACCCTGTTTCTTGCCTGTTAAATCCAGTATTACCTCGGCTTTGCTTTGGTGAGCCATTTCTCTTTCCTGTTTCGGCGCCTTCGTTCCCGGTGTTCTGCTCTGGCATATTTCTCGATCCTTGCCATGAGCTCCTCTATACTTTTTGGTAGAGTCTTTGCGAGCGACTTCTGAAGGGTGCAGTAATCATCCAGGCCGTTCTTAAAAGACACGACTGCAAGCTCTTGGTTGCATCCCGGTATTCGGTTGAACACCTCATAATACCTTTTGGCGTAAGCCCTGAGGCTTTCACCCTCGCCAATTTTCAATGCCACCACGGAGTCTACCCTTAGTGGCTGCAACTTGTTTGTAACAAACTTGACCACAAACATCTTGCCCAGGCCTTCTCAACTCTTCACAGTTCCTTTCGGCAACTTGTGAAACCAGTCCGAAGCGATTTCCCTAAAGGATAAGGGGAACACCTTGCATAGCAACGGTTCATTCCCGATATACATGGCCATTGAATTTAGGTAGAAGCCGGCGTGAAAGTTCGGATTGGACTTATCGTCATATATCTGAAACGTTGGCATATGGAACCTTTTTGGGGCCTCAAACCTATCCAACTCTACAGAGAACGGCGTTCTTGGGTTGATGGGGGATGTGACCTTGGCAGTCTACCACTTCCTCTGAAGGTAGTCCCTCAAATCCTCCTCAATCCGACTAGGAGCTCGGCTGTTAACAGATTTCAACCTTTTTGGTGCACTGCTCCCAGTGTCATTATGTGTCCTCTTAGACTTCTCTTCATTCACCGTATCAAAGCAAAGTTCCTTCCCTTGAATGGGCCGATGTTCTTTGACATAAGTTCCCTTGGTACGTGGTGTCACGCCCCAAAATTTAGACAATTAAATATTAAATTAGAACTAACCCCAATAATATTCCATCATCCAAATCTTAGGGGTGAAACAAAAAAAAAAAAACTAAACGCAAACCAAACCATCCACCATAAATTCATAATTGACCAATACCTCAACATCAAGGTAACAATAAATAGTCAAAACAACTTAAATAAAGTGTGGTTACAAACCATGCCAAATTATGCCAATACTAAAGTCATAAAAAAAATAATAAATACATAAACTACTAACAACCCTAAGCTCAAAAAAACAAAAGAAGTCCAAATGACATGCCCTACGATCATAGTTATTTCTTGTCACCACCAAAGCCTCTACTGATCCTGCAAAGGAAACTCGGCTACGCTCAAACAGAACGCACCCGAGTTGTCAAGAGACAAAACGGGTCAGTATACAGGTATACTGGTATGAGTACAAGATCTAACACCCACGTGTCCACTAGACACAGAAAAAAATACATTTAATTCTTATTACAGGACAAGACAAGTAGTTCCAACCGCACCGAGACGAATGGGTAGTTTCCCGAGATACGGTGGCATTTAGTTTCTTGTCCGTATACAACGAAATATAAATTTATTATAAAATAAACAAAATAGAAATAGAAATATGGTAGGTCAGCCCTGCATAAAAAGTTAGTAAGACCCATCATCCTGCAAAAAAAATAATGTTAGTATAAATTAATCATAAGTAACTTGCTGAATACGTATAAAAATGCACCGTTTCCTGCTTAAATAATTTTAATTGACCAAAACTCAAAGAACGAAAGTTGTACATAATCAAATTTCCTAAAAGACATCGCAAACGAATTTAACAGAAACTGAACAGGTTAAGAGAAAAACTTGATCTAAAAATCTAGACGGAATTCAATCGAAAAATTTGAAGCTGAAAACAAACAAAAACTGCCATAAGATGATTTTTTTCGAAAAGGTTCAAAGCATGAAAAGTGTGCAGAATAATGTTTTACTTCAGTTTACGCGAAACCAATAAAAATGAGCTCGTTTCGTGAGTTAAAACAACCTATAAAATCTGCATTACCAAAATGAATCAAACCGACAATAACCAAGGTCATCCGATTATAAATTCTAATCAACCTTTTTAATAAAAAGCTACAACACAAAATTTGTCCAAAATCATGTATACATGCCTCTGCTCAAATTTCATAATTTATTGAGGTCGATTACTATTTTTCAAGATGTACAAATTAATAAACTCATAATTAAATTTTTGTACCTTAACTCCACCACTTCGGCCCTCCCCTTCCGGCCTACACATATATCCCATGTGCCTCCCGTATACCTAACACCGCTCCGAAGCCAAACTTGCACGGGGATATCGTCCCGAGTTTGATTCACACTCTCCAGATGGTTAGCATATACGTACACGTGCAAATCAAAGCACTCGTCTACTCATGAGAATGAGGCAACAATATATATATACACAACATCTCACACATGAGAATAAACATAACAATGCCGAGCCTAAGGCATTCAAATAAATCTCATAATCCTCACTTTTTTTATACACTCTTTCTCACCATCACTCAAATAAAACAACAATCCATGGAGTTATGATGGAGTATAAGGAATTTATCTATGGGTTCCTAATTAATTTTAATTTCATACAACCATGAGTGTGATTACAACCATAAAATAAATCCAAATAAAAATCCTAAACCTGGCATATACAACCAATCAAAATAATTAATATCAATTAATCAACTACATGCAAATACAAAATCAATCCAACATCAAATAAAAATAAATAAATAAAAACAACGAATCAATCCATCCTCTAACCAATATCTATGGATTCTAAGTTTATTTTAATTTTATAAAATCATGAGTGTGATTACAACCATAAAATAAATGCATAAAAGAAAAAACCCTAAACCTTGTATACACAACTAACCAAAACAATTAAAATCAATCAATCATCTAAAAACCCAGAACCTTACATACACAACTAATCAAAGTAATTAAAATCAATCAATTATCTAAAAGACCTAAACTTTACATACACAACTAATCAAGGTAATTAAAATCAATCAATCATCCAAAAATCCTAAACTTTACATATACCACTAATCAAAATAATTAAAATCAATCTATCATCTTTATGAAAATACAAAATCAAACTAATATCAAATAAATAAAAATAAATAAATAAAAACAACGAATTAAACATAAATCAAGGGAAGTGGGTTTTGTACTCACAATATTTTTTTTTGAAGATCAAAGAATTATTTGAAGAACTAATAGAACCACCAAAATAAAATCCTAATCTTTTTTTTCTTTTTCTTTTTTTTTTTCTTCTTTTTTTTTTCTTCTCTCTTTCCACGCCAAACACACATAGCAATCTTTTTTTTCTTATTTGATGATCAATCTCTCTCTCTCTCTCTCTCTCTCTCTCTCTCTCTCTCTCGGGCTTGCTGCCGCACAACACTTCTCTTTTCTTTCTTTTGTTTATAACCTAATAATTGTTACATTGTTTAACCTAATTGACTTATATTATTATACTCTATAAATAAAACTAGTGAGGGGGTTGCGTGCAAAGCACGCTAACTAATGCCCATTAAAATGCCCATTAATAAAAGGAGATACTAATATAATTTTGTTAATAAATTTGATATTTTGGATGAATGGATGAATCACAGATGGAAAAAATGAAATGGAATTAAATGAAAAACATTATGGACTATTAAATGTGACAACAAATGAGGGGAATCTTGCATTCATGTTACTTATTTGTATAAATCTGCAGATATGGGAGGAAGACAAGGACTTAGCATGCTTTGAGGTCTAAGTTGAAATAATGAACATATAATGCTTGAGATCATTATAACAATTATCTAAAACATTGTGTTTGCAAATTATCAAGTAACAATTACCTTTAATTTATGGTTTCAGAAATTATGATAGCTAAATATTGGAAGGTACTTACCTTGATCTTGTTAATCCTATGTATTTGACAAACTATATTGTTGTAACAAAATCCATTATTTCCCTGCAATAGAGACCGAGAAAGTGTAATCTTAGCCTACAACAACTCTCTTAAATCCCATATTTGTGCACACATAACCAGAGAAAGAAGAAATGCATATCCATGTCTACATGATTGCTATTATACACCTACAATTTGTTTATTAAATGCTACACAAATGAAAAAAATATATATATATGAAGCAAGTGACAAAATCTACTAAAGGTAAGAGAGGAAATTTTAAAATTTATTGCAAGCTCACATCACAAAGAAATATGAAACCACTAAATATGAAGCAAACCATTCGCGAAGACTCCAATGGCTATGTGTAGTTTTCCTCACATTTCTATTTAACCCTCTATAGTGGCCTAAGGCATTGACCCCCAATCAAATTAAAACTTGATTCATGCTAATGTGGTAAAATTCTCTTTCATGAATGAAACTCAAACAGAAGTCATTCCTCCCCCCCCCCCCCAAAAAAAAAAAAGCAATGAAGAAAAAAGATTGGACCTTTAACCATTCAAATCAACATTTAAAAGTGATCTTAACAAATAGTTTAGGTTTATTGAACTTTTGACACAAATGATATATTTTTCAATTTAATCAAAGGAATAAAAAAGCAATACAAAGGTAGACCATAATAAAAAAATAAAAAATAAAATGAAAAGAATGTAATGTCAAAAGGGCGCTGTAAGCTTTGCAACCAAAAAGCAATTGGCGCTAATGATTTACACAGTTAATTTGATCATGTGTTAGATTGGTAAGCAAACTAAAGTATCCTGGGTAGACGATGCTACTTTAAATACATTCTTGGCTAATGTTGTTAATCAAAAGAAAAGGGAAGGAGAATGGAACATTATACTCTGACTAAGCATCAACCAACATACTATAGTTTAGGTATAAATGAAACTTTATGAAGTTTGATTTAGGCAGTAAGATTTAAAAAGTAGGAAAAAAAGAAACACAAACACCCATTGAAAAATTGATGTTCATGAGTAACTAAAATCAATAAAATAAGTTCTTAACTAATATTACATAACACCTAATCTTCCAGATTACAAACACCCATAAGTCATGATCAAACACAAAAATAAAAAGCTAAGCCAGAGATAAGAAAAATTAAATTTTGATAATAAAACAAACAAAAAAAAAAATCCAACAAAAATGCTTTTAAGTAATTAGGCCAATTCACAAATTTTCCAAAATAATTGAATTGCATCAAATCAAAATGCAAAAGCAAGAAAGAAATTAGCTCACACACAATTATTTCCTGCAATATCCACAAGTGAATTTCAAATGAATATATATATATATATGTATATTCACATAATTTATTACAATGATTACATAATAACACATTATCTACACTATATATATATACAATTTTTCATTTTTTATTTGTAAATTCTTAAGTAATACTCATCTCTCTCTCTAGACACAAACACAGTCACTGATGGGTCGAAACACTATGTAAATAGATAAAACACATATATAGTGAAAGACATTAAGGTACGATGGCAATGGTGAGGAGTTTTAATTATTACGTTACAATTTTTTGATTAATATCATAATTTAAAGACATTATAAATATATATAATTAAGAAAAATTATAAACATATATAAAATTCATCATACAAAAAAAAACTTGACAAGAATGATATGGTAATGTCATTATTATAAATAAATCAATTTTCAATAGTGTTTTGTTTTGAAATGAAATACTCAAAATGAATCACATTATTGTGTATGAATTTTTTTGTTTGTATAACATTATTCATTAATTAATTATATAGTAAATTCAATCATCATATGATCATACTAATAAAAAAAATAGATCTATCAAAAAATATCTATCTATCTATACTATATATAAAGTGAACAACTCACTTAGCTGTTTAGTTCATTAAAATAAAGTGGAATTGAATGATTATTCTATCAAAATATTCATTCACATGTTTGATTTGATTAAAAGAATAATAAAAAATATATTTCAAATGGAATTGTATTCGTCATTTGGGAGTTTAAAGAATAACCATTCCATTGAACCAATTAAAGCATTAGTGGCCTCCTGAAATCTACTTTTTCCTTTTAAGTGGATTTTTTTTTTCTCCATCAAAAAACTCTCATTTTGCCAAGTGAATTTTTTTCTCTATAAAAAAAACATAACATGATACAATGAAGAAGACTTGAACCTAAGACATTAGGTTTGGTAAAAAATATCCTTATAATTCAAAATTAAAATTTATATTTTATAAATTTAACAGCACATTTATTGGATGATGAGCAAACAACCTCTAGCGGTCCCTACACACAATGTGTGTACAACTTGAAAAAAAAAAGAAGTAATTCTATAAGAAGGTATATATAGTTTGTGTTACTCAAGCGATAAGGGTCTTTTTTTCCAAATTTATTATTTTGGTTTCAAGTCTTGTCCTCCACTTGATATAATTTTTACATTACATAAACACTAATTATAGGAGTATTTTGGAAAAATCCTTTTGAGACATTTTGTATCAACACCATCTCAAGGTTTCACATAGATAATAGTAGAGATAGATATTACAATGCACTGAAAATAATGTCATAGGCGAAATAGTTTTTCACATTCGATTTTCTTACCATTATACCAGCAATGGTAAATTGTACAAGCTGTAGGGACCAAGGCTAATTTTCTTATAAGAAAAATTCAACGTGAATATTGAAACTATAAATCAGATATTTTTGAGACATATTTTTGTTTATACCATCTCAAGATTTCACATAAATAATAATATAGATAGATATTATGATCCACTGAAAATAATGTCATAGTCGAAACAGTTTTCAAATGCTCATTGGCATCCCACAAACTTGGAGAAGGGAGGATGCTCCTCTCTTGAGAACACTCCATCAGAGCTTGAAACTCCCCAAAAGTTGGGCACAACTCCAGAGAACCCAACCAGAAGACATCTCAATAAATTCAACAATTATAAAAATTCTAAGGAAATCCACAATTTTCAAAACTAATCTTTATTTCCCACATTTAATTTCAATACATAACAAAAACTCTCAATTTCTACCTTCTAGGGTTTGAATAAAATTTAGGCTTTCTCCATTTTAATGTCAAAATCAACAGCAAATATTGAGAAATTGAAATTTGAGTTCTAAATAGAAACCCATAAAGTCATCAAATCAAATAAATTGTTTGAGACCAATCAATAAAATCTAATTAGTTTTGTTTTGTTTACATGTCATATGATCTACCAATCAATAAAATCTAATTAGTTTTGAGACCGAATAGCTTAAATTTCTTAACTCGATCAACGTCTACATTTTCAAGGAAAAAAAAACAAAACAAGTCAAAAAATAGTGCACTACCTCAAAATGAAGCAGACCAAAAAAATCCTAATATTAAGCATAGAATCCCAAAGACCTCAGCACAGAATATGATCAACAAAATTAATTTTTTAGCTCAAATTGTAAGCCAAATTGCAGAATAAAAATGAAAAAAATTAAATTAAATTAACTAATGAGAAAGAAAAAGAACACAGAACCAAAGAAAATTAAAACAACAATAAAATTGAAACCCTAATGAAAAACAAGAAGCCACAAAACATACACACAGTAAACATCATGCAAACAATAATAAAAAGAACAAAACCCCAACTAATTAACAGAACCAAAGAAAATTAAAACACTTTACAAACCCTAACTGGATCAAAAGGAACTTAAAATCGAAATACCTAACATTCTTCATGTATGTCTTTACCTTAATAGAAGCTTGTGTCGTGTTCTTCCATCCTTGGGCTCAATTTTCGTTTGATTCGCTGCTGAACACTATGAATACCCACAAAATCAAATAAATTGGCACCACAGAGGAGACGTCATCGGCGGTCCACAGAGGAGAAAGGAGGGAGGAGATCGGTGAGAGAAGAGAGGAGAGAGGAGGGAGGAGATCGGTGAGAGCAGGTAGGAGGTGAGATCGGTGAGAGAAGGGAGGGTTCTCTGGACAGAGTGTAGAGAAGAGAGTTATAAACAGCTGTAAGTAATTTGAAGATATTTTTCCATCAATACCCTTGCATCCAAAGAAGAAAAGTTATAAAGTACAAGGTTAAAACTGACTTTTCAACTATTACAAAACACTATTTATATTTGGCTGAAATTACTGTTCACATTGCATCGGTGCTTTATATATATTGTATAGACATAAATACACCATATATAAATATAAATATAAATATAAATATAAGATTATATATATATCACCTCTCTTTTTTTTTATATATATAACAAACATAAATATTTAAAGATTTGGATTAATTATATATAATTAAATAACACATTAAGTTAATTAATCACCACATTTAATTCATTAAATATCACATTAAATTCTCATGTGACCACATAATTAATAAAGCCAAAAATAAAATAAAATAATAATAATCATAATAATAAATAAATGACTTAAGAAAATTAGGGTCGCTACACGTGGCGTCTTCTGAGACTCTCCTCTCACCGACTCTGCTCACCCGGCATCCCGTGAAGGCCGATGTGAGTGGTCTTTTACCTTGTCATGTTGAGGGACTGCTGGGATTGCTTTCTACCCCCCTCTCTGGGC
Organism: Camellia granthamiana; assembly: GCA_036172215.1. Classification (NCBI taxonomy): domain Eukaryota; kingdom Viridiplantae; phylum Streptophyta; class Magnoliopsida; order Ericales; family Theaceae; genus Camellia; species Camellia granthamiana. The sequence continues at coordinate 27,207,041 of CM069903.1, read as the reverse complement.
GTCGTTCTTGACTGTTGGAATCGACGTGTCCTTCAATGAAAACGATGGCTGCATGACGTTGTTCTGCATCATGAAATTGACAACCGATTATAGATCTGCCAATTTATTTTCCATTTCCTTCATCTGCCCATCCCTCCTCAGGCATCTATCTTTCCATACCTGGAGGTCGCTTTCGTTGTAATACTCGTCTCAGCCTGCTTTCTTCGAAGTGTTTCCCTCTTGGCCGACGTCCTTATCCTTGGGATTCTGATCCTGTGGTCCTTCAGTACGGTTTTCTTCCTCCATGTTAGGATCGGTATGTTTACCACTCCCACTAGGCATGTCGTCTCCAATCTTCTATTTCTACCCGTTGTTGGTCATCTATTCTAACTAAGTTCCCACAGACAGAGCCAAATTGTGGGTGTTGATTTTTGACCACACAACCAAGAGAGGGAACTCAGTTGGAGAATATTGACAGAATAGATTAAGCCCAACAACCTGCACAAAAAGATAAGAATCCGGCGGTGATTTGTCTACTCGGGGGCACTTCGACGATCAAGTCAGTAATCAATATCTCTCAAAGATAACAAATTGTGCTCACACTCACAAGAAAGAACTTATGGTTCTCAGTATCTCACTCTACCTAAGACCCACGGGGGTGCCCTCCTTTTATAGCCAGTATTGACCCAATCCCTGTAGAAGCCTCACTTTAGTGAACTCAGGCTCAATGCTCATTTTGGACTCTCAACTAGATAGGGATAAGCCCCTAAGAGTTTTATCTTTATCTAGACTGAGATCCTCCCCTGTTCTAGAACTCTTGTCCCTTATCCGCTCATCTCGGATTCCGGTATCTCCGCAGATAACCTCGGCCTAACTGAGATCACCTCGGCATCAAGACCAGGCCACGTGGCACCTCGACTGGCACTTCGGCGTCACCTTGGCCACGTGCTGTCATTCACAAAATACGTCCCCACACTAACTAATTATCATACATTTGCATAATATATAACACTAATTTGTATAATATTTTTTAGATATATAACACAAAATAATTTTACATAATATGTTTCATAGATATAACCACTAATTTGTAATAAATTTCATATCTTAAATATCTCTTACACTCATTTTTACATTGATATTTCATTGGAGGTTAAAAATATATATATGTATTAATTATAGCGGAGAGGAACGGTTTGGTTGGCGGATTATAAATTTTAAAATTTAAAACCGCGGTTAGCGGTTAGAGTAGTGCAAATCGATGCGGATCGATACGGTTTTAGCAGATTGAGCAGTATTTTGCACAGCCATACTTATACTAACAACTCCCACTAGATATTATTAAATCTTTAAGGGACAAATGCCAAATAGTGTCTCTTATACAGTGTTTAATGTTAGGAAAAAGTGTATTAATTTCAGTAAAAATTCATAAATTTTGACAAATGCTAACAACTCCCACTAGATATTATCAATTTTTTAGGGTGACAAAAGTTAACAAGTGTCCCTTATACTAACAACTTCCACTTAGGGTTGGGTATAAGGTTATCCGAACTCGCACAACCCGAACCGATCCGCATACAAATGGGCAATTTTGCAGACACAATGTGGGTAGATGTGGTTTGGAATATGGCATGAGTACGGGTTGCGGGTTTAACCCGTACCCGCAAGAACTTGCCTGCACTTAGACTTTTTTTTTTTGTTAAACCTAGACCGTTGTTATTTTATTATTGCATTTTGGATGAATATAAAAGTTTTTAGGTAAGCTTAGGATTTTGAATTATTTTACTTTAATTGTATTGTTGGGTAGTAGATAGTGAATGCGATTGATAATCTAGTTTAGAATTTTGAAAAATATGCTTGTTAGTTTATGATTTGATTTAAAAGTTTAGAATTTTGAATGATTTGTTTGTATTCGGAATTGATTTTGTTGTGTTTTTAATTTTATAAGTTTTAATTCATTAATTATTAATGTTGGAGCATTTTAGAAAATGGGAGAAAATAACCCAAAATAAATATTTTCAAAATGGGGAAAAAAATGTTCCAAAATAAATTTTTTTTTAAAAAAATCCAATCCGCAAACTATCCTTACATTTGCGAACCCTATCTGCACAAACCGCAACCCGCATTGCGGGCGGTTGCAAATTGAATTTTCTCCAAACCGCATATATACGGGTGGGTCTAAACCGATCCGTAAACCATCCAAAACGAATCGCGACCACCCCTACTTCCAGTGGATATTATCAAATTTTTAGGATGACAAATGCTAACAACTCCCACGGTGACAAATGTTAACAAGTGCCCCGTATACAGTGTTTAATGTTAGGAAAAAGTGTAAAAATTGTATTAATTTCAGGAAAAGTCCATAAATTTTAACAAATGCTAACAACTCCCACTTGATATTATCAAATCTTTAGGGTGACAAATGCTAACAAGTGCCCCTTATACTAATAACTCCCACTAGATATTATCAAATCTTTAGGGTGACAAATGCTAACAACTTTCATTGGATATTATCAAATCCTTATGGTGACAAATGCTAACAAATGCCCCTTATACAGTGTTTAATGTTAGGAAAAAGTGTAAAAGTGTATTAATTTCAGTAAAAGTCCATAAATTTTGACAAATGCTAACAACTCTCACGAGATATTATCAAATCCTTAGGGTGACAAATGTTAACAAGTGCCCCTTATACATTGTTTAATGTTGGGAAAAAGTATAAAAAGTGTATTAATTTCAGTATAAGTCCGTAAATTTTGGAAAAAGTGTAATGCGTTTTTCAATTTTTTTTGTCATTTATTTGTGTCCTAAGAGCACTTGCTAGCAAGACCAAAAAACAAAAAAAAAAAAGAGTAAATTTAGAAGAGTTTTTTTTTTTTTTTTTTGGTGGCTAAAATAGTCTATAAAGACCCAAAAAAAAGACCAAAATAGATAATAAGACAAAATGTCACATCATACAAATCAACTAGTCGCTTTTTTCTCTCTCATAACCATTTATTCAATTACAAAAAAAATTCATATATCATTCCAAAACTTTTTTTCATCTCATAAAGGCCTAATTTGGAAACTTGGCTAAAAATTAATTTTTGACTTGTAACCTATTTTAGATCACATCACCTCTCTATTTTTTTTACACGTTTTTTTTAAAAAAAGGTCAAAAAAGTAAAAAAACCAAATTTTAATCAACTTTCCAAAACAATCCAAAATAGTCAAAAAGCCAAAAAATTAATTAAAATAATCAAATTCCCAAACGAGGCCTATGTTCCTAAAAGCTAAAGAATCAAAAAGTCATTAAGAAAATAAAGAAAACAAACAAAGGGGTACTTACGTATAGGTCTTAATAAGTGGACTTATTGTTTAATAGGTTTCATGGGAAAAATTTGTTGTAAAAAATGTCACTAATTATAAGTTTTAATGACAATTTATAAAAATCATAACAAAAAAAAGTCATTAATTGTCAATTTTTAGTGACGTATGTAAAAAATTGTCACAAAAAAATTATTTTTAGCGACAATTTTACCAAAATTTATTTCAATAGGACTTGATAGGAATTAAGTCTAACTATTAAGATCTATTGATAATTTACCCACAAAGGGATTATACCAAAAAGTCAAATATTCTATTTTCTATCTACTTTTTATATCTATATTTTCGTAAAAAAATTTTAAAAAATATTCTAAACATACTAATTTTTTTACTTAATATTTTAGTCAAAAAAATTACTTAGGGCTGTACAAAATATTACTCAATCCGCTAATACCGCACCAATTCACATCAATCCGTCGCTCTATCTATTAACTACGGATTAAATTTTAAAATTTATAATTCGCTTTCAAAACCGTTCCGTTCCGCTATAGTTAATACATATATATTTTTTAATCTCTAATAAAATATCAAAATAAAAATGAATGTGAGAGAGATTTAAGATGTGAAATTTGTTACAAATTAATAATTATATATATATAAAAATATTATGTAAAATTAGTTTATATTATATATATAAAAAATAGGGCAAATTACATATACCTCTCTCGAGATTTAGTTAAATTACAGATATCCCCTTGAGGTTTTGGAAATTACAGATACCCCCTGAGGTTTATATTTTCATAATAAATTGCTCCCTGAGGTTTATATTTTCATAACAATTTGCCCTCTAATTTGTTATGCAAATATTACCTTCAGGGGATATCTGTAATTTTGTTAAACCTCGAGAGGTATATGTAATTTGCCCTTAAAAATATTATATATTATATAATTACTTAATAATTTATTAAAATATTTAGGTAGCGTTTGGTTGTGTTTTATAAATGTGATTTGAGAGTATGAGTTGTATTTTGAGTTTGTGTGTTGTGGAATTATGATTTGAGTGTAGAAAATTAGTTTGGTAAAGAGTTTTGAAAATAGTTTTGGAAAAGAGGTTTGATTTGAGTGGGGAATTATTGATGTGACATTTGATATGTGATACAAAAATTTACAACTCATAACTAAACATACAACTCAAAATTATTTCAAAGCACATAAAAAATTTAAAAAATTTCAGAAAATATTTGTCCCGATTATGTAAATCAATTGCAAAAAAAAAAAAAAAAAAAAAAAAAAAAAAAAAAAATCTGGAAATCAGCCGGACATCCGGGTGGACATCCGGGTGGTCTACTGGGTGGACAACCGGGTGGACAAAAAAGGCCCCTGTGCATCAGAGTTCTCTCTGCAGAGTGTAGAAAATTGATTTGAAAACGAAACCAAACATCATGCTCCAACACATGGGTAGAAAATTAATTACAGAGCACAACCAAAGAGAGCCTCAGCAATTCACCAATTTATTTAAACTAACGTCAATCCACTATTCAAATTATAATTTTTCTTTCAAACCCACGGCACTTTCAAACCCACGGCACCGCCCAGATCCAAGTTGTATGAGGAGTTTGGGGGTTTACATTGAATTGCACATGATAAGGATGGAGATCTGATCATCCATCATGAAAAGTTGTAACCACAAATAAACGGTCCAAATTGCTCTGAAACTAGTGGGGTCCATCATCGAACTGGTTTCTACTTGGTAGAGTTAGGTGAAGTTTGACGAGTTGGAAAAAAGTCAAAAAGTCAAAAAGTTACTCAAAAAGTTAAAAAATTATCACTATTTACCAAAAGTCAAAAATTACGGCTGCACAACTCCCAATCTTAATTTTTCCCTACACACTAATTTATACAATTTTTTAATACACATTTTTTCATAAAAAGTCAAAAAGTTAATCCAAGCAACCATATTTTTTCCTCAACTTTTTAGTCTAAAAAGACAAAAAATGCACTTATTTAGGACACCTCAAATAACCTCTTAGGCCCCGTTTGTTTTGGGCTATAGGGAGGGTATTGGGACTAGTAATACCAAGATATTACTAATGCCTTTGTTTGTTTGGAGAGATAGCCTTGGGACTATTAGTCCCTTGGTATTGCTAATACCCTTGGAAGGGGGATTGGTAAGGAGGAGGTAGAGATGGTATTAGAAAATAGTGAGGGGATTAGAAATTTTTTTATTTTTTACATATTGAGAATTTTTTTTTAAATATAATGTTTAATTTTATATATTTTTTTATTTGTTTTTTTATTTTATATAAAAATAATTTAACAATTCCTCATTATCAATCCCCTCACTATTAATCCCCTCACTAACAATCATCTCACTATTAATCCCCTCACTATCAATCCCTCCATTCTATCTCCCAAAACAAACGGGGCCTTAGTGCCTGTTTGGAAGTGGGTTTGAAAGTTTTTTTTTTGGCTAAAATAATCACAAAAATTAAAATAAACTTTTTAATTCAATAAGACAAAATATCACATTTAATCCATAATCATTACTTTCTTTCTTTTACAAAAAAAATCAAAAAAGTCAAAAAAATCAAAAATCTTTTCCAAACTAAACTTTTTAATCTCAATTTAAAATAATCAAAAAAATTAAAAAATCAATCCACTCCCCAAACCAAACCTTAGAATTCAAATCAAATATAGGGAAACCATACGAGTATGTGCCAAATTGCGTGGCCCTAGGAATAGGGGTTCCTGCCGTGCTCAAAGAACAGCAGTGATTGTGGTGCCTCCGTTTGAAGTGTATTATGACTTTATTTTTATGATTTAAATCGTTCATTTTGTAAGGTTTGTTGAGTATTTCATGCCTACCAAAAATCATATTAATCGAATATCAATAATTATATGATCGAATTACATATTGTTTGTGCTATTTTTCAAAAGAAAAACTTATTATTTATTTTTTTGGTTATCGATTATATAGTTGTTGATATCCGATTAATATGATTTTTGATAGATATAAAATACTTAACAAACCCTAAAAAATAAACAGTTTGAATTATAAAAATAAAGCCATAATACACCTTAAACAGAGGTACCACAGTCACTACTGTGCTTTGAGCACAGCAGTGACCCCTTACCCGTGGCCCTGCTCCAAAACCAGACCTCTATACATAAACGACTCGAAACGTCGTCGTCGAGGGTACTCCAGTCATTTCAATTGATTTGCCCAAGTGGTTACTAACCGTGAATTGTTAGAATGTTCGTGTCGTGGACGGAGTCAAGGTGTTACTGTTGGGTCTGTAGTGTCTGAAAGTCGCATGATCTGAGAGTTTTACGTGATTGACGGTGATGATCAATGTATTTGGTACTCCTTAGGAGGACTCAATCATTTTCTCCATCATTTGTTCATTTCTTATTTTGGCAACATGGCTTTAAAATCATCCGGACCCACTTTCCTTAGTTCCCAAGGTCTTGTTCATGATTTGACAATGAAGTGGTTGTCAATTGTCCAAAATATGCACCGTTATTACGCTTATGCCCCATTTTCATCTTATGATGGTTACATTTGATGGTATTTTGGTACTTTTACATTTTTGTCAGATAAAGAGTGGAAGGTCAATATTTTTGTATAAGATGCAGACGGCTGATAAGTTTTCCTGAACACCCTCGGCTTTATTTGTCATGTATTAAAAAAATTAAAAAATTAAAAAATTATTATCATATTTAAATCATATCATCTTATTTAAGTTATATTATTTTTCTATTACATCATTTTAAATTCAACTTAAATTTAACTTATATTTCATAAAAAGTCAAAAAGTACATTTATTTAGAACATTCTAAACCATTCCTTAATTGACTTATTTTAACTTTTCAATTTTTTTAACATATTTTATCAAATATTTTATATAAGTGTGTAATTTATATGAGATTCATATATTATGTGGCTTACGTTTATATAAAATATTTAATAAAATATTTGAGATTTTTAATAATTTTTTATTTTTTTTTTATTCTAACTCTGAGTGATTTGATAGATTTATTACATTTGATAGATTTATTACTAATAATTTTGTTTTTATTAATATTTTTATTTTTCGAATTGATGCCTCGTTTGGTGGGGACTGTGCTGTGCTGGACTTTTACCAACCATCGTGACTGTCGTCCAAAATTATCCAAAAACAGGAAGGTTATTTCCGCCATTACACAAATCAAGAAGGACAAAATCAGGAAGCTACTATTTGTACACACCTATTACATTTTATAAACATCTTTTTTAATAAATAATTGATTCGAAAATAACATTTTGAAAATAAGTAATTAATTCGAAAGTAACTTTTTGAAAATAAATAATTAATTCAAAAGTAGACTTTCAAATTTTTATTATTTCTTTGAAATTTAACTTCTAAATGTATTTATTTAATGTTCATAATAATAATTCCACTCGAAAAATAATATATAATAAAAATAATTTTTATGAAATGTGTGCAAAGGGGAGGGGATGTGTAAATAGAAGCTCCCCAAAAACCAGGACACACACCATACCAGTGTCAATCACACTACCAACGTCGTCGTTTCCGTTCCCACCTATCCCGAACGACGCCGTCCCTCTTCGCACAAAATGTCAGCATCAGCTATTCCATTGCTGCAACTCCCTTAGGTAGATATTAATATTAATCCGTCGCCGACCACAAAAGCAACGGCGAGGCGATCTCTTCTTCTCTATAACTCCGATCGGCTCACCGGAGATTCGACGGTGTAGTTGGGATTGGGAGAACCGCGAGAATGGATCGAGCGGCGATCACGGTTGGGGCAGGCATGGACATGCCGATCATGCACGATAGCGACCGCTTCGACTTCGTCAGAGATATCGGCTCCGGCAACTTCGGCGTCGCTAGGCTCATGAGGGACAAGCAGACCAAGGACCTCGTCGCCGTAAAGTACATCGAGCGAGGCGATAAGGTCACTTTCTGAATTCGATCGGCTTCCTGTTTGTGCTGGTTGATTAGCTTGACGTTTTTGGAATTAATTTTATGGTTTTATTTACTAATTATGTTAGGGTTTTGCAAATATTTAATGCTGTTGTGAGTTTGGAGTTTCCGTTCTTAATTGCCAAATATATGCGGAACCTTCTTTTTTTGTGTGTGCGCGCGCGCGCGCGCGCAGTATTTTAGTTTTGGGAACCTGGTATATCCACTGCGGATTTTGATTTATCCATTTAGGGATTGGGGATGCATCAAAGTTTGTAATAAATAAGAGGGTTAGCCTTGCACTCCACTTAGTTTTTATGGAAAGCTTGAAAGCTGTCAATTTTCATTAAGGAAAAAAGTAACCCCCTCAAAAAAAAAAAAAAAAAAAAAAAAAAAAAACGAAAAAGAAAAAGAAAAATAAAAAAAGTAGCAGGGCTGAAATTTGTTGGGTTTTAAGGAAGAAGCAAAGCAACAACAAATTGAAGTGTGTGAATTCACCTTTGAAGCTTAGCATATATATGTAAATATATATGATTCATGTATATGTTCTACTTGAATTTTGTTCTACATTTTAGCCGTGACGGTGTGATAACAATTTCTTCGTGATAATTGGATATTATATAAAATTGAATGGTAACTGGAATTCTTCTTATTTGATGACTGGCTACATTTCACTAGTCGCTGCATGTACTATGTTCACAAGCAATTAAACTGACAGAAAGATGAAAGTTGATACAGTGAGGTGTAGCACAACTGTCTGCATCTTAAGGGTGTGTTTGGATGTTCCATGAAAATTTAGTGACCCTACTGATATTGTATTAGCATTTCAAGGTAGGAATATATTTTTCTTAAATTGAGGAATTATGCAAGATTTTAGCTGTCGAACAAGTAATTTTAGTTTTTATTGTTTTTTCAAGGAAACCTAAAAATGATCATGTGATGGAAATTTGGCGAGATCCTGTATTTTCTTAATGGCCACACTTTATATAATAGAATTGATCTTTCAGATTCCACAGAAAGTGCGGGCCAACTATCTAAATTCAGTGGGACATGCAAATGTGCACCATAACATAACTCAACTAACTATAAGGATAAAAATAGGGAAAATTGCATTTAAGCTGGAACAACTCAAAGCAATTGCACTTTCATTTGTAAGTTGGAGCAAATGAGAGTTATGTCCCATGCCACAACTTCGCACGTGTTGAGTTTTATATTTTTTTGAAAATTTTCATGTCAGTGTCATGTTCGTGTCCATGCTTCTTAGTGGTGGATAAAGTTTAAACTAGAGCAAGGTGGCTTTATGGTTGGGCAGTTGAAGATTATACAATCAGGCCACACACACTTGCACATATAACCTATACTTACTCTCACTCACATTTAAGTCTTGGGAATTGCTTTTGAAATAAGAATTTCAAATCTTAGGCATTTCTTTCTCAGTCAGGTTTTCCATGTTGCAGATAGATGAAAATGTCCAAAGGGAAATCATAAATCATAGGTCTTTGAGACACCCAAACATTGTCCGGTTTAAAGAGGTTTGCTCATTTTCTTATTTTCTCGTTTATTTTGTCTATCAAAGGGTGTTGTGGCCTAACTGATCATTACTTTGATAAAATTTGTACTCTAGGTCATATTGACACAAACCCATCTAGCTATTGTGATGGAGTATGCAGCCGGAGGAGAGCTTTTTGAACGAATTCGCAATGCAGGGCGCTTTAGTGAGGATGAGGTTGTTTATTCACGTTTTATACTTGGAGATCCTTTTTCTATGATAAATGTTGCTATGGTTGTTTATCCTAGTGTCTGCTGCAGGCTCGCTTCTTTTTTCAACAACTAATATCTGGAGTTAGCTATTGTCACACAATGGTATGCAAATATTCTTTTTGTTTTAAAGTGCCGTTATTTAATTATAAGTTACTTTATTTTAGATCCCGGGGATACAAACTGGATAGTTTATATGTATTGCTTGCACCTTTTTTATTGATGAAGCAAGTATGTCACCGGGATTTGAAGTTGGAAAACACTTTATTGGATGGCAGTCCCGCTCCTCGTTTGAAGATCTGTGACTTTGGGTACTCCAAGGTACTATTGGGTTTTGCTCATCCTTGTTCTCTCTGTTGCTTTTTATGTCCTTATATTATATAGTTCCTGGAATGTGGATCTCAATTGAATATAGAAGTTTTCTGACGCACATCAGCATTGAGTAAAAGAAGTTTCTGATTTAGCATGTGTCAAGGAACTTGTGTAGGAATTCCTGTGTGTCTACTAGTCTTCCCTTCTGGTGGTTTTGATGGGATTTGATTTTATATTTTGATATCTTGTTTGTGAAGAATTTGGTAACTTTGGCGCCTCTGTATCATCATGGAACTTATGCTTGTTGTACCATTGAACTGAAAATCACCCTTTTCTTCGGATATGCAGTCTGGATCAATTATTATCTGTGTTTATCTGACCGTGGATTGTTTTTCCGCCCCCTCAGTCTTCTGTTTTGCATTCACAACCAAAATCAACGGTGGGAACTCCTGCATACATTGCTCCAGAAGTGTTACTTAGGCAGGAATATGATGGCAAGGTAAAACCGGTTATTATGTTTATGTAAATCCAGTGGGAATTTTGCATTATTTGACAAAATCCTACCATTACATGGTGCCGCTTTAGCTTCACTGCAAGAAGTACAATAATTTGTTCCTCAGAATAATTTAATAATGATTTAGATGGCATACTTTCAAGTGGTACTCATTTTATCTACTGATATACTTATTTTTGTTCTTTTTCTTGTCTCTCTCCCCCTTTATGCTGGGTTTAGAAACCCTGCAGCTTATCAGTTTTGAAAGTCTCCTTTATCTCAGTGGCATAGTTTATAATGCATTGACAATCCTTTGCAAATCCATATCATCATTTTCAAAAACTTGTCTTGTTTCTAAGCTTCTTACATGCCAGAGTATAATCACAAACAGGGATTTCCTGGGGATGTTAAATGCACTGCTTCTTTGGAACACCCAAAAAACTGCTATTATCTTGAAGGTTTTGAGTAAGCTTCTGGACCAGGGGTTTAGTCATTTCATTTATAGGTTTGTTGAAGTGAACCCTAATTTCACGGGCTTTAGGACATTCCCTGCTGTGTAGAGGGGACTTGATTTTCACTTGTTACCTGCATTTAGGTTAGGTATCATCAGTCTACTTTCCTGCCGATTCTCATCTGGTTAGTTACCAGTCTACCATGTTGAGTTCTGAATAAGATATACTTCAGCTTTTAGGGTATTACTAATTTCTAGAGCCACCTCCGATCTGTATGGTCATCGACAGAACTGGCTAAAAGTTTGTAAGCAGCTTGGGTGTTAAGTTCACTGTTAGAGGTACTTCACATGATGGCATATATCATGTGGTTGGGGATGGATTTTCTTGATATTGTGGATTTCTATAGGATAGAGGTATTGAGAAATGCAAGGGACATCTTGTTAAGTCACCAGTTACCCCCAAAGCTTAAGTTGTTAGGAAATGGATCCAACAATGTATATTAAATTATTCATCACCCTTCCTCATGTGCAAACCCATCTTGCTCGTGGAGATGCAAACAAACATAAATAGAGAGATTTTTTTAATGCAATCGAGAGAAGAAAGAATGAAAACAGGGACCAAAGAGACTTGAACCTGTTGTGAGAATATATTGTATATATGGCATGATTGTGTATCGTAGGAATTATGAAAGATTGCGGTGTAAATAGGAACTTTGTATTTCCTTTTTCAATTATAGATTTAGGGCTATATAAACTGATGAACTCTTTGTAAACAAATACAAGTTGAATATACAGAATTATTCAGAAAACTTATATGGTATCAGAGCTTGGTTTGAAACCCTAGCAACCAACATGAATCTCTCTCTGGTTTTGATCTCTGATTCAATCGAGTTCTCTGTTCCTTTCTTCGTCTGGTTCGTTTGGGTCATCTGCTTCATTCGATCGATCGTCTGCTCCCTCTCGTTTGGTTTGTCTAATTCATCATTGGGTCATCTGCTTCAATCCTTTGATTCGTCTGGCTTGTACAACTTATCTAAGTTCGCGACCCATCTGGTTCATACTCACGACATCTCTCTCTCTCGTTGACTCTAGTTGGTGATCTCTCTGTCTCTCTCTAGTTCTTTGGTTTGAAGTTGTGAAGGTCCTTTGATTGTCCCAAGGTCTCTATGTGGAGCTTGGTTTTCTCGCACTGAGTATTGATCGAGAGTACCACTGGTGTTCTCCCACTCAGTGGTCTGATATTCTGGTTATTTTGTTTTCACCCACCAGTTCTCAATTTATTACACTTGAACCTCCTTTAAATTTCTTGTTATTACCCTTCGATCCCTAGTTGGCCATTTTGTTCTGTTTTGGGTTTACTACAATTCAACCCCTCAGATTTTGAGTATTACACTTGAACCCTGGTTTGGCTATTTTGTTTGATTGTACTTGAACCCCTTAGTTTTCTGATTACTATGTCTCTGGCTTCTAATGAGTGTACTTTCTGTCATCAGAAAGGCCATTAAAAGTATCATTGTCCCAAGAAGGGATGTTTGTCTGTTTCACCTGTGTCTGCCTCGTCTTCTTAGCAGTTTTCGATCAAGTTTTGTGCTCCTCCTCTAAGTACCATTCGGCCTCCCGCCGGTTCTACTGCATCTGCTCCAGCTCCTGATCTTGACTTGGCTTCCTTGACTGCTCAGATTAGTCAACTTCAACATATGTTGTCTACCTTCCAGCCATCCCTATCTGCCTCCATTGTTTCCTCTCTTTATTCAGGTTTGCTTGGGTCTTCTTCAGGTATTTCTTCATCTGTCTGGCTTTTTGACTCTGGTGTCTCTCATCATATGACTCTCCATCTCTCCTTACTTCAAAATTGTACTCCTCCTCCCTTTCCTATTATTGTCAATGCTGCTAATGGGCCTGGTATGTTTGTTATGTCTGTTGGGTCTGTCCTACCGCCTGCTATGTTTGTTGTCTTTATTTCATCTGTCCTTTATGTTCCTCAATTATCTGTCAGTTAGCTTGATATCTCTGGTTTTGATGTTATCTTTTCTTCTTCTATCTATTCTGTGCAGGATCGGATGTCTAAGCAGCAGATTGGGGTCGGCCTTAGAGTTAGAGACCTTTATATGGTGGAAAGCTTGCATCTGCCGATGGCAATCTCTTCGACTGCCTTTTTATCTTTTCAGTTAGATTCTCTGTCTAGTCTTTTCTACTTGTGGCATTCTAGATTAGGGCATTTGTCTGCTGATCGTTTACGGTCTTTAGCTCAGTCTGGTATATTGGGTAAAGTTTCTCCTAGTGAACTTACTGAATGTTGGGGTGTGTAAACTTGCCAAAATGACAGCCTTACCTTTTCATAAAAGTACTTCTATATCTGATACACCATTTTCTTTAATTTATACTGATATTTGGGGTCCTTTTCCTGTTTTTACCAAAGGGGGTTCTGCATACTATGTATCATTTGTTAATGACTGCACCCGTTACACTTGGGTTTATCTTATGACTCATAAGTCTGACTTGTACCAGATATACCGTACTTTCCAGTCTATGGTCACTACATAGTTTGGATCTACTATTAAATTGTTGTGGTCTGACTTGGGTTGGAAATACTTTAAAACTGAATTCTGTGAATATTTGGCCAAATTGGGTATCATTCACCAAACTTCTTGTACTGATACACCTGTCCAAAATGGTCGAGCTGAGCGTAAACACCGTCATCTTTTTAAGACAGCTAGGTTTCTCCTTCTCTCTACCTTTGTTCCGGCTCCGTTTTGGGGTGAGTCAGTTCTTACTGTTGCTTTTCTTCTCAACCGTATACTTACCCCCTTTCTTTTTGGTCAGTCTCCTTATAAGGCTTTGTTTTCTCAATTTCCTAATTATTCCTTCATTTGTGTGTTTGGATCTGCTTGTTTTGTCCTTTTACCCCGTAAAGAAGGACCAAACTTAGTGTTCGGTCTGTCCTATGTGTCTTTTTGGGTTATAGTCTCACTTAGAAAGGTTATCGCTGTTATGACCCTGTTTCCGGTCGCCTTTATGTCTTCCACCATGTTGCCTTTCTTGAACGTTTACCTTACTTTTAGCTTCCTCCTCTCACCACTCCAGTTTCCAAAGAGGATTTGGTTCATATTGATCCGTTTTTCTTCTGAGGTCTCATCTGATGAGTATATCTCCATAGTTCCTCCTGAGTTTGTTCCATCTTCTCCTCCTGCTTCACCTCTGGCTACTTCTCCTTCTTCGGTTTCTTCTCCTCTTCCGTTGTTAGTTTATTCTCGTCGCAAGGCTCCTCTTCCACCGGTTGTCTCCACCCCTGCTGCTGATTCTCCTACATCTGACGACTCTGATCCTGTTGCCCACCAATATCCTACTCGAGCGCGTCATCTTTCAAACAGGTTGGGTTGGTCTAATACATGTTTTTCTACTTCCTATCATACTGTTTTTGTCTGTTATTCACTCTTTTTCAGAACCTCAGTCTTACAAGGAGGCATGTTAAGATTCTCATTGGGTTCAAGTTATGGAGGATGAGTTGTCTGCTTTATAGAAAACTAGTACTTGGGAGTTGGTTCCTTTGCCTGCTGGTTAGAATCTGGTTGGTTGCAAATGGGTCTACAAAGTCAAAACTCATTCTGATGGTTCTCTTGACCGCTACAAAGCTCGTCTGGTTGCCAAAGGTATCTCACATGAGTATGGTATTGATTATGAGGAGGCCTTTGCTCCTGTTGCCAAGATGACTACTGTCCGTACTTTGATCTCTGTCGTTGCTGTTCGTTCTTGGCTTCTTTATCAGATGGATGTTAAGAATGCTTTTCTTAATGGTCATCTCACTGAGGAGGTTTACATGAGTCCTCCCCCTGGCCTTCCCCATTCCTCTGAACAGGTTTGTCGCATTTGGCGTGCTCTGTATGCAAGGTTGTTTAGATCGGGATCCTACATAGGATCGTTTTGGGGGTCTGTCGGATCGGATCGAGGATCGTAAGATCCTACTAAAATGATAAAAAAAATGCAATAATTTTTATATGACTAAGTAATACTATCAAAATATATATAGAATAAGCCCCAAAAAAAGAAATATAACAATTCAAGGTACCATTCAAACATATTTTTCCAAAAAAAGAAGTCAAAAACATAATAAAAACAAATACCAACACTTGCACACCATTGTCATTGTTTCTTAATGAAAACAAGCCAAACTAAATAAAGGAAGAACAAATAAAAGACTAAATAAAGTCATCATGGTCGCTGAAGGAAAAATAAATAAAGAAGAACAGCAGTGCATGAAGGAAGAGAGTTGAATACACAAGTGCATAAATAGGAGACTAGAGGAGCATAAAGGAAGAGAGTTGAATACACAAGTGCATAAGTTGGTGTCCTGATATATATTTTAAAGAGAACAAAATATATATTTTACAGAAAAAAAAATGAGAACAATTAATATATACAGAACAAAATGAGAACAAAAAAAAAGAGAGACAGAAAAAAAAGAGAACAAAAAATATAAATATATATATAAAGAGAACAAAATGAGAACAAAAAAAAAAAAAAAAACAATTAATATATATAATATACACTAATATATATTTTACAGAAAAAAAAAAAAAAAGAAGTTTGATTCGAACCATAAAATGAGAGCAGCTCAAAAAGAAGGGAAGCAGCTCAGTGAAGGGAAAGAAGGAGAACTGAGCAACGAAGAAAGAGAGGAAGAGAAGATTCGAAGAGAGAGGCAGCAGAAGAACAACGAAAAGAGTAGTGAAGAGAGAGGAAGAAACAACAAAGAAAGCAACGAAGAGAGAGGAAGAGAAGATTCGAAGAAGAAGGAAGAAGCGTACCTGGTTGATTGTGGCTTCAAATTCAGAAATTTGCTGTTGAAATTTGCCCTAATCGCAAGGTATGCTTCTCTGCTTGCTTTGCTTCTCTGCGTTGTTGTCTGTGTACTGTCAATTTTACTTTTAAGTTGCGAAAAATAGCTTCAAATCTGGATTGCACAGAGTCGCGATCTAGAAACGATCCCACCGATCCCAACGACCCTATTACGATCACACCACGATCCTGACCTGGAGTCGATCCAAAGTGCGAGTCAGATCGAATGCTGTATATTGGGTCGTAGGATCGTACGATCCTACGATCCGAATCGCGATCTTAACAACCTTGTCTGTATGGTCTGAAGCAGTCTTCTCGTGCTTGGTATGATTGCTTTCAGACTGTTGTTATTGAGCTTGGATTTCATCCTTATGCTTCCGACTTTGCTTTGTTTCTGAGACATACCTCGGCTGGCTTTGTTGCTCTCTTACTATATGTGGATGATATGATCATCACTGGTTCTGACTCTTCTGCTATCTCCGAGGTTAAGCAGCATCTTTTTCGCACCTTCGAAATAAAGGATCTGGGTCTATTGCAGTATTTTCTTGGTGTTGAGGTTGCTTTTTCTCCAAAGGGCTATTTTCTGTCTCAAGCTAAGTATGCTATTGAGGTCATTCACTGTGCTGGTCTTACTGATACTAAGGTTTTTGATACACCTATTGAGCTTAATGTGAAGCTTACTTTACTAATGGAGTCCCTTTGGCGGATCCCACTTTATATCGCGAGCTTGTGGGTCATTTAGTTTATCTGAGTGTCATTTGCCCTGATCTTGCTTATGTTGTTCATATGGTTAGTCAGTTCGTTTCTGCTCCTCGCTCTATCCATTGGGCTGCTTTGGTTCGCATTCTTCGCTATCTTCGGGATACTATCTTTCAGGGCTTACTATTGTCTTCTACTTCCTCTTTAGACTTGGTGGTCTATGCTGATTCTAATTGGGCTGGTGATATTAATGATCGCAAGTCCACCACTGGTTTATGTATGTTTCTTGGCGATTCCTTGATCTCTTGAAAAAGCAAGAAATAAACTGTTGTTGCTCACTCTGCTGCTGAAGCTGAGTATTGTGCTATTACTCATGCTATTGCTGAGCTTGTTTGGCTTCGTTGTCTTCTGTTTGATTTGGGTGTCCCTCAGTCTTCTCTGACCTCTCTCTATTGTGACAACCGCAGTGCTATTCAAGATTACCCACAATACTGTCTTCCATGAACGGACGAAACACATTGAGATTGATTGTCACTTTGTCCAATAGCATCTACAGTCTGGCTCTATCTCGCTTCCTTTCGTCTTCTCGGCTTTGCAACTTGCGGACTTCTTCACCAAAACTCAGACTATCGCTCAGTTTCAGTTTCTTCTTAGCAAACTCTCAGTATTTTCTGCTAAAACACCTTGAATTTGAGCGAAGGTGTGAAAATATATTATATATATGGCAGGATTGTGTATATATGGCATGATTGTGTATCGTAGGAATAAGGAAAGATTGTGGTGTAAATAGGAACTTTGTATTTCCTTTTTCAGTTATAGATTTAGGGCTATATAAACTGATGAACTCTTTGTAAACAAATACAAGTTGAATATACAGAATTATTCAGAAAACTTACAGACCTGTGACCTCCCCCAACCTGACGCTGATATCAAGTTAAGTCATCAATTGTGCCAAAAGCTTAAGTTGTTAGGGAATGGGCCTAACTATATATATCAAGCCATTCAACACATCTCACGTAAGTCTTTGTATTTTCCAGTCAAAGCACGAATCAATGATTAAATAAAGCAATTGAAATTAAAATTACTCTACTAAATTTTTTTTAATATTCTTACTCTTCGTCTGAAATTTCTTAACCAGACATTTTTGCTTTTGGTTGTTTTAGTTCATGGGGCTCACATGAATGTTATTATAGCATGATTCACATAGTCTCTGTCTTTTATGTTTTTTTTTTTGGGCAAACTTCACTTTAGCCCATGTGGTTTGGGCCAGGTGCGGTTTACCCCCTTGACATTTGGAAATAACCACATAACCCCCATGTGGTTTCTGGACCAAAGAACACCGTCAGCTTTTCCATCTAAATTAACGGAATGTGAGGTTCATGCGTCTAAAAGGAGAGTGAGGTAATTTTTAAGACTAAATTACCCCTCATTCACCTTCAGATTTACAAAAAATACCCCCTTATCCTGAAAATCAATTACATATATATACATATATATGCACATACAAATAGAGAGAGAATGACACAGGAGAAGATGGGGGTTGAGGGGTTGGCAGTGGATTGGGTTTGATATGTATATATGTATATGTATATGTACACATGACAAGAAAAATGGTTTTGGATTTGGGCAGTGAATTGGGTTTGATATTATACATATATATATATATATATCTATATGTATACATTTTCTACACATGAAAATAGATTTCTCAATTTGTGATTCTCTAATTCACATAGTCGTATGGTTTCTATCTATATTGTGGTATGAAAGTGGGTTTGGGTAGTCAAAGATTTATCTTTTATCAATACAAGATGTTTTACCATTCCTATAATATACAATATGCTTTAGAGAGAGAAAGAGTGAGATTTGCAAATCCACGAGGCAAAGATTTATCTTTTATCAATACAAAATGTTTTACCATTCCTATAATATACAATATGATTTAGAGAGAGAAAGAGTGAGATTTGCAAACCCACGAACAATATCATCTAAGTGTTTGGGTTTGATTTGGCCTTATAGTGGTGGTGGCCAAGGATGGATGATGATGGAGTAAGGATGGATCATGGTGTGGGTGCATCAGTTCTATGATGGTACATCAATTCTTCTCTTTTGTTCTCTCTATTTTGGATTTTTTTTTAATCAACAGATTTCAGCCGCAATTTTGGGTATCAAAAACTTGTGAAATTGATTGTCGAGGTTTGTTGATTGTTGGCCCCTCGTCATTGTTGTTCTCTCTCTTCTCTCACTCTAGAACTGTGAACAATATATATATATATCATATATATAAGTTCAGTTTAAATGAAAGGATAGAGATAAGTGTATAACAGTCAATTTACTACTGTTGTTAACAGAAGTTACATGTGCGCTTTGGTCCAATAACCACATGGGGGTTATGTGGTTATTTCCAAACGCTAGGGGAGTAAACCGCACCCGACCCAAACCACAGGGGGATAAAGTGAAGTTTGCCTAATTTTTTTTTTTTTTTTTTTTTTTTTTGCTTTGTTAAATTTACATGATGGCATAGTACTTATAATAAGTTAATTACCATGAATAGTAATCATTTAATGACAAAACAAAAACGTAAGCTCGACCAAAGAAGAAAGTAGGCATGCTTTTATTGTTGTTATCAGATAGGCTGTACTAAAATGTCTTCAATTTAGAGAGAGCATTCCACTGTTAATTTTGGGAAGAAATTGGCAAGTCTTTATTCATTTGCTTTAGATGTTAGCTGAGATGTTTGTCATGGGTGCTTTACTGTCTTAGATTTGCATGTGAACTTGTCTGAGGTGGACATCTAATAGCAATTTACCTTCGTTAAGTCAGTAGGTGAGATTACATGTTTCAATTCTACCCAACTTCACAATTTTGGCAACTGTTAAATACACTACATGGACACTCCTTGCAAATCTTTTTTATCCTATTTTAGTCTTTGTTCCAGTTATGTGCAACTTTTCTTATGAAATCGTAAGGCTGAGGTTGGATCATGGATTTGGGTATAGATTTGGAAAAGGAAAGGGAAATCGAGAAAAAATTTAGCTTATATTTCATTCACATTTCACCCACATTTTCCCCTATTCCAAATCTTGCTTATATTTCATTCACATTTCGCCCATCATTTCCGTTTTCTTTTCCAAATCCCTATCCAAATCCATGATTCAAACACAGCGTAAAGCATTGGTTTATGTCATTCCTTTAGCTTCAATTATTGAATTAGGAGAAAGTTTGCTTGTAGCATGTTTTGGAGGAGAAGATAAAACATGGGAGGCAAATGGAAATTTCATTGGAAAAGTAGGACTTATTTGATATTTCCCCTGTAGTTTTGCTGCTTCATTAGAATATATCTAAGAATTGAAGCCTGTAATTTTGGGGTCTCATACATTGTTGCGATTTCAGATTGCAGATGTTTGGTCCTGCGGTGTGACATTGTATGTGATGCTAGTTGGTTCATATCCTTTTGAGGACCCTGATGAACCAAAAGACTTCCGGAAGACAATACAAGTATTTCTTTGGACCTTTCATGACATCAGTATCTACTATTTGTATGAGTAATTTTACAGAGCACGAGAAATTTTCATTCACTTTTCTGCAGAGAATTCTTCAAGTCCAGTATTCTATTCCAGATAATATCCAAATATCTCGTGAATGTCGGCACCTAATCTCAAGGATCTTTGTTGAAGACCCCACAAAGGCTAGTAATTTCAGATTTTTAAGAAACTTGGCGTATTTAGTATTTTTTTTTCAATCCTCTATGTAATTGTGTGCATGTTTTAACCAAGATTTTCAAGATAGGGTGATTGTTTTTTTGAAGCGTTGTGTGGGGATTCTGAGGGAAGATGTTCCTCCTCTTTCCATGAAGTGGAGCATCTTGGGAACAGAAAAAAAATTTGAAGCTTGAATGTTTCCTCCATGTTGCTTTGGACTCTAAGAAGGGCTATAGCTGAGGGTTGTAGAAAATGTTTTTTAGGCCCTAAGAACTAAGTGGAATTGGGAGTAAGCACAGCCACAGAAGGATGAGAATCCTGTACTCTGAATTCTGCTTCGAGAGAGCATGCCATAGCATGCATATTGCTATGACTATGATTACAATTTTAATTACATATATGAGGGATCTGTACCAAGAGCTGTTATAGTAGTGCACTTTGTTATACAGGATTATAATCATTGGAATTTATCCATTAATTCATTATGGGTATTTCACCATTTATTAAAATATTTATGCTATGGATTTGAGCAGCCTCATTATCTGTATGAGCCTAATGCCATTTGATGTACACATGCAACAGAGGATCACCATTCCTGAGATAAGGAACCACGAGTGGTTTCTAAAGAACCTCCCTGCAGACCTCATGGACGAAAAGACGATGAGCAACCAGTATGAAGAGCCTGATCAACCCATGCAGAGCATTGATGCAATCATGCAAATAATTTCCGAGGCTACCATACCGCCAGTTGGCCTTTACGATCTAGACCTGGACATGGATGATGACATGGAAGATTTGGACTCAGATCCTGATCTTGATATCGACAGCAGTGGAGAGGTCATCTATGCAGTCTGATTACAATTTCTTTCTGGAGCTTCAGAAATCAGTTTCCTCAGCTATGAGTGAACATTCTGGTCTCTCGGGTTTGTAATGAAAGTTGAGCCTTACAATGCATGATAGAATATCTCATAGACATCCTAGTGATCACGGTATGAGATCTAGTTAGTCACTTGTTCAAGGTATCTGCATAATCTGCATAATATATTGTGCTTTTGTAGGGAAGAAAGTTGAGTTTTATCCCTTTGCTAGTAGAATATATACAACCCGTTACTTTCGTCGAAGTCATCTTTTTATTTTATTTTATTGTGTTTTTTGTTCGATTGTGATCTCTCTTTCTCTCTTCTTTTCCCCTTTTTCTCTGTTAGAACTTTCAGTGTTGTATAAATTTCTACTCCGTAAACAGTTGTGTTGAGCTCTTCTATAAGTTCCTCCAGTCCTCTTTCTCTCTCTGGGGTGTTTTTTGTTTTTTTGGTAGTACACTTTGGGGCCTTCTTCTGGCTGCTTAGAGTAGTCCCTCTTGTATATATGGAGGTCGATGTGCCAAGAACCCCATGGTCACCCACTGCACTTGCATGCCGAAAATGTTGGATTTTAAGGGAACCGTTAACAAGACTCAATGATGATTTTTAATGTAGTAGGCGAAGCTCTGGACACCCTCGTAAAAAAATAAAAAATAAAATACACGGCAAGACAGGGCGCCTCGGTTTTTGACTGAAGGTATTTCAACACCATGTTTATCGAGTGCCCAAGTTTCAAAAAGATGGAAGAGGCAATCAACCCAATTGAAATTCATGCCGAGGAAAATAGGACCAAATCCTATACAAAATTTTGGTTACATCAAGATAAGTATTTCCAAGATTTTTGGTCAATTGATCTTTCAACAATTTCAATTCATAGCATTACATCATTATCTAAGAATTTTGAAATTGTGTTTGTACACGATACAATATAGTTAATAGCTTCATATACATAGGCATCAGAACACAGTTAATAGCTTCATATACATAGGCATCAGAACGAAAAACAAAGGCATAATCAAGTGCTCAAGTCACTCTCCCAGAAGGAACTCTTCAAAAGACATGGATTTTTTTAGCTTCTGCAACAAAGATTGTGAGCCATTTCAGGTTTATGTTTCCACTCGGAATAAAAAATCTTCATCTTGGTGAAGGCTCATCAAGGATGAATATCATTTAAGCCAGTCTAGGTTGACATCTTCTTTAAGAACATGAAACTTCAGATTGGGGAGATGAATCTTATAATTCTCCCAGAGATAACCAGTTTCTTCATCACATATCAAATCCTCCAATTGCTTAAGATTCTTCACAGAGGATGGCAACTCTGACAATCCACGGCAACCTCTCACGTTCAGCTTTCTTAGACTGGATAACTCCCCCATCCGTTCAGTCAATTTACTTATGCTTATGCAGTCAGATAAATCAAGAAATCTAAATTTTTGGAGTCTTCCAATTGACTCGGGCAGCTCCAAAAGTTCTGTGCAGGCATGAAGCCTTAGCACTTCTAAATTATCTAGCTTTCCAAATGCTTCAGGAAGTGCAATGAGCTCGTGACAGTTGGTGATGTCAAGCCTCTTAAGGCTGTTGATATTGCAGAGCCATGCTGGAAATTCCACTACATCGTTGCAACAGTCAATAACAATCTCCACAAGATTTGGCAACATATCGGCAATCTGGATAGTACAGTTCCCAAAAGCGTCATCAAACTTGCACATAACCAAGGATATTTTCTGCAAATTTTTTAGTCGTAGCATGGTTTTAGCAATGGAAGAGATTGAAATATGCTCGAATCTGATTCTCTTTAGACTGGATAAATGTCCAAGTAGTGGAAAGTTGCTGATCTCAGCTGAGCAAAAACCGTAGTTGGTGATGATCAGAACCTTCAATTGGTCCATTTTCTCCATCAACTGAGGTAAGGTGTAGTTCCTTATTTGGATGTTCAGCAGTAGAACTTCAACTTTACTTAGTTGCATGTTGTGCCCATTTGAGATTTCACCTGCAACCAATTTTCTGCACTGTGTCACTTGTTGGAAAAGAGACAAATAGCACATATTGTGTGTGAGATTATTTTAAATACTTGTAAGGCTAAATTGTTCAATTTGAAACAATAGGGAGCAGGGTAAAATTTAGGTCAAACTATAGGAGTTAAAAGTATAATTTATCCTAATTTTAAATACACAAAGATAAGCACACCTGTGGATATAGACACAAGGCGGATAGGATGCTGCCCTTGTTCAATCCACCACTTGGGAAGATCATTGCCACCGATGTCCATTATTAATCTACTGCGGTGTATGGGATTTTGGTCAATCTGGTGGGTAGCTACCTCTCTAAGTAGATCATGCTGCGTGACAAAATGCTCATTGTAGTAGCCATTGATCTCGCTTGCATCTTTCCTGTGAATGGGAATGAAATTTGATGGTTAATATCAATTCATAGGTATATACAACAATAGCAAATATATAATTCTATGATTAGTCCATTAATTGGAAGAAACAACAACAATAGCGTCCCTGCTGCAATACGATGAGAGGCTATACCTCCCGGCACACTGGATTTAACATAGGCATTCATGCAGAGCATTATTCATCTTACTAGTAAGCGCACACACACACTAACATACAAGACATCTCTTAACAAAAAGCAATACCTTGTAGGTACAAGATTGAGGAGATTCCGATCAGACAGTTCATGGATGTTGGCAAAGGCACTAACTTCATCAAGGTTGTAAAGCTCCACCCACATGTCCACAAGTGCCATGGCAGGGATTCTTTGGTCCTCAGGAAATGAAACCAGGTCCAAGTAACACTCCTTGATTTTTACATCCAAGTCATCTAAGGTGGTTTGGAGACGATTAAGTATATCAGTGGCTCCATTTGGTGCTGCGTCAGAATAGAAAATAGATTGCCCTTCAGACCACCGGTTCAGCCTATTGTTCCAGGTGACCTCAGATTCTCCTTTAAGTGATTTGCCAACCACTTCAAGGGCCAAAGGGAACCCTCCACAGCCTCTCACTATCTGCAGTTCAATGCTGCCAAACAAGTCAGCAAAGGGATGCTCTATTTGCAAGTCTTTTAACGCAATGAATTTAACATCTGTAGTTGCAAGGGGGTGATATTGAAACTCATCATCATCATGCAAATTAATATTTCTAAATAAGTTTTTCACAACTATCCATACTTATATTAAATCACAACCATATCAATACTGTATATACAATTACAAGATGTTATGTGATCTTTGTGTTTCTATATTTTTAATTTTATTTAATATGAAAATACACATGTCACAATATGATTTGCTATTAAATCAATAGGTCAGAAGTGAATATTTGTTTCTGACCTTGCTAACAAGATCATCTGGTATGTAGAAGGAGCTCCCACCTTGTGGAAATGCTAAATGACAGAAAAGAGCCATGGCTTGTTCATCTTTCAACAAGTTCAATCTATATGTTGAAGAAAATCTTGGAAATACAGATCTTGACGTAATCAAGATTTTGTAATCTGATATTTGGAACTTGAACTTCTCAACAAGGAATTCTGATCCAAACCACACATCATCCAAGACTAGCAATATAGGTTGTCCTATTCGATTCAACATGCTTTCCAATTGGTTCATTGCCTCTTCATCTGTTTGAAACTGGGGAACTTGATAACCGTTGTGTTGTAATAATCTCTCAGTTATGACCTTGAGGTTAGGTGCCTTGGAAAAGGCCACAAAGAAGATATTGTCCTTGAATATGCCTATCCAAACACACTGTTTGTCAAAAATTGTCCATCACAGATTTTGAAAAATACATTTCTGGGTTTCTTTTAAAGTCACAGGCTTTATGCTAGAGAGAGAGAAGTTATATACCTTTAATTTCTTTATCACGACAGAGCATTTTGGCCAAGGTAGACTTCCCACATCCTCCAGGGGCCGAAATGGCAACCACCTGTTCTCCACCCTCGAGCACCATTGTCTTCAATTCTTGAAGAGGTTCTTCGAATCCCACAACAAAATTGGGAACTCCAGGAACTTCACACCAACCGGCAATTCCCTTCCCATTACAACCCCATCCTCCTCCTCCGAACGTGTTCATACGCTCTAATTTCTCACCCACTTCGTTCACCACCACCAAAATCCTCCTGCCGTCCATAGACATCTGTGCTTGCGCCTCGATCTGAAAGAACATCACGATAGATTGTTCTAAGTCCTTAAGCTTAACTGTGTAGAACGATTTCTTGCAGTAATTCCACCGGTGGATCTTCTCGCATTTATTTACAAGGTCTAGACCTTTTTTCAAACGGTTGGTGAACATCTCTGTGTCTTGCTCCGATCGGCCCAATTTTCTGTTTAGGTTGTCGATTTCTTCGAGCATCGGGCTTATCTGATTCAGCCTCGACCTGAGGCTTGTGAGGCTGGACTTGAATTGCACAGCATTAATTATCCCATTGTCAACAGCTCGCAGTAATTCCCCAAACGCAGCTCCCAAAGCAGCACCTCCAACCAGTGAACCAGCCATCGATGCCTTCCAAAACCCACTCTAGTTCCAGAGAATTGGGATTGGAATTGGGTCTGGTGTTGTTATAGTGAAGGCTATGGAACTTGCAAGTGAAGCAGTCGTGAACGCGATAGCAGTGAAGAAGTAGTGATGGAATTTGTGTGGAAATTGCAAGTGAATCAGTTGTGAACGCGAGAGCAGTGAAGAAGTAATGATGGAAATTGTGCCAAGTTTCTTCGATTCTTCGTGTGGAATTTGAATTCTGGAGGGGAAGAAAGGTGTGGAAAACAATGCATACCCTTTTTCAAAAAGAAATATTCGTTTCGTAGCTTTTGGAAAATATAACAGCAGAAAGAAAGCTTGAAGCTTCCCAGAGTCCTCTCCCCCATTGACTATGAACAGTAGATAGTGACTGATCATCAAATTCCAAAACTAAAGCCTTGTTTGGCCTAATCTATTTTAGTCCATCTTTTTGTCTTTTTATCTTTTTTGAGTCACATCAATCAACATCTCCTCTCTACTTTTCTACACATCTTTTTATAAAAAGTCAAAAAGTACACTTATTTAGGACATCCCAAACCACCCCTAAAGCCAAGTTTGCCATTTATTAAAAAAGTTAAAAAGCTAAAAAGTTATTCAAAAAACTAAAAAGTTAACACTATTTACCAAAAGTCAACAATTACGGCTGCACAACTCCCAATAATAATTTTTCCTTACAAATCAATTTTTACAATTTTTTATTACACATTTTTCCATAAAAAGTCAAAAAGTTAACCCAAACATCCATATTTTCTTCCTCAATTTTTTAGTCCAAAAAGACAAAAAGTGCACTTATTTAGGACACCCCAAACAACCCCTAAATAAAAAAACGTAGTGGGGTCAATGTCGGGACAATGCAGGTTAGTTCCTACGTCAGTCCGGAATTAATGTCAGGATAGTTTAAAGGGGTCATACCAGACTGATGTAGAGAACTGAATGTTATCAGCAAGCATGACATACACAAAATTTATGAAATAGTGCTAAACGATGATGACAACAGATAATTGAGTGCTCTAGGGGCGGCTTGGATTGTGCGCCAAAGGGGGCGGCTTGGTTGTGCGCCAGAGAGGACAGCTTGGATTGTGCACCAGAGGGTGCGGCTCGAGTGGTGTGCCAAAGGGAGCGACTTGGCTGGTTCGCATGGTGTATAACCATGCTCACCATGATATAGATATAACACTCCCCTCAAACTCAAATAGATTTGAAGATAGAAGAAACCAATTTGAAGTTGAAACAGAGGGAAAGACAAAGTGAAGTAGAAAAACACACACAAAAAAAGTGGATTGCGAATAAAAAAAATAAAAAAATATGATATAGGTATTGTATTGAACCCTAGTGTGAACTGAAACTGAACAAACACTCATTTCTTTTTCTTTTGTATTTGTTTAGTTTTTTTCGGGTTCACTTTGTAGGAATTTAGGATGTTAGATAAACAAGGTCAAATCTGAAGCCCACATTTAACACACTGATCAGCCACCAATAAATGGCTAAGCGCTTCCCAAGGGATAGACTGAAACAAATAAGATTTGGCTGATCTTTTCTGTCGTGTAACGTCAGCTGAAAGGATTTGTCTGACCACTTTCCGCCTAATAATGCAGGTTGCTCCACGTGTCCTGGATAAAGTTGGAATCACTCAGGAGACAACTGCATGTGATAGTGGGGTCCACTATGTTTTCATTCAGTTTATGAGATTGTGATATTCTACATCAGTCTCTGGTGGAGGGGAATCAGGATCTTGGCTGTATTGCTCATTCCGAAAATATTCTACATCATCCGCGATCATGGCTAGTTCCAACAGAAGATCCAAATTATTTTTCTTTTTAAGATTTAATAAAATGTCAAGAGCCTCATTAATTTGTGTAGGAGACTTTTGATATGTTATGAGAAAATGGGTTACAAATAGTATTCTACCATCTGTGACCATGAATGATAATTTTGTTGAGCCATGGATATTGGACGCTACTTGTGAAACAGACATTAAACTGTCTATCCAATATTCTGTCAAAGAAAGTTTTTGAATATTTTCTAATCGCTCTCTTCGGCGATCTTCATCTAAATAATCATCTTCAAATTTAAAATTTCAGTTTCTTTAAGATACCAAATCTGATATGGTTGGAAAAAATGTTCTCGTTCCCGCCAACCAATGGTGTTGGAGATCCAGAAAGTAAAATATTTACGCTACCGGAAGCCTTTTACTACCCATGAGAGCATTGTTTTGATGATCATTAGATATTCTATCCATTTGATTAGATCTAAAATTTGGAAAATAACTTGATTAATTATTCCCCAATCTATATCTTCAAAATACCACATGTCATGATTTGCTATGATGGTTTTTTTGGAAATTCCATCTTTAAAATTTAATTTATCATAAGATTGTTCTAAGATTTGTCTAATCTTATCACGATGATCCTCAACTCGATTTTTAATTAACAGAAAAAAAATTTTGGGGAGCAAAGTTCTTGCTTTTTCAAAAAGATAAATTCTTTTTATTTGTTCAAAAACTGGATCATAAAACTCATCTGATATGAGGTCTGATAGCTGGAGAAAATTGTTTATTTTTTCAAAATTAAAATCTTCATTCCAGTTCATTTGTTTAAGGATATTGAAACAAATATTTTGCAAATCTTTTAATTTAGCTGTTTGCTCAGCTAATGTCACGACCTAAACCCGCCCCTATAGGTTTAGCATCGTAACCAGCCAGTGATCCTTGTATTACCGAAGGCCTCTAAACGGAATAGTATGTTTAACAGAGGCTGCGGAAGCAAAAATACAAATTTACATAGTCCATAGAGCTGTGTAGACATGTATGAGACAGGAAATTAAAACTTTTCATATACATATATGCATACATACAGACATGGCGTCGAAAAGTACAGTAGCCTTACATCACCCAAGCCATTTATACAAGACTTCAAACGTGTTCAGACCAGACATAAACATTTTGGAAGTACAAAAGTTCCAAGGACACAAACTCAAACAGATCACAGAAGGAAACCTCCACGGGAGGTATGATGGCTGGTTGACACCAAAACTCACCAGGCAGCATCTCAGGCCTGGTCACACGCTTGCTCACCTACATACATATAAATAAATAGTGAGCGGAAGCCCAGCGAATAATAACAGAGTAAAGGGTTTTAGTGAATGATATCCAGCACAAGTTAGGATTCAGAATTTATATAAAAACATATTCAGACTTCAAATCAGAAATAGATTTAGATACACACTCATGTGCATATTCAGATTTTGCATAAGATTATATGTGGTACACCCATTAGCCATCACATCAACTTGGTCCAGAGACCCACGTACATAGTTGGTACCAACGACCATAAAGGTCCATATCTTGCGCGCAAGTAGCTATGGTATTGTTACCCCCAGGCCACATGAATATAGGTCTCGGTATTATTACCCCCAGGCAAGGGCCACGTGAATATAAGCCACAGTATTGTTACCCCTGGGCGTGGGCCACGTGCATATTGGCCACGGTATTGTTACCCCCGGGCGAGGGCTACGTGAACTAAGGGTGCCACAATTACATTTCAAAAAAATCGACATTCATTCATAATTCATAAAATAGCATTTCAGAAAACAGATCGTATCATATCAATCAGAAAATACTTGTAATTAAACATAGCTTTACAGAGTTATTACTCACATTGCCTTCGGGTGCAGATAAACAGAGCAGATTAATCAAGTGGTTTGAGGCACGCGACCTACACGAACATATATACAAACGCACACTTGTAATGTACTATCAAATTATACATAACTTGCTTTATTTATTCTTGGCATGCCTTTAGTCCTTATCCCCATCATAGAGTCTTAAATATGGCCTAGGAATGCCTAGGATGGAAAGAGGATGCAAAAATTGCACTAGGAAACATTTCTCAGATTGGCTGAAAATAAGGTCCACGCTCGAGCGGACATGCAAAAAGTGAGGGTTCACCCGAGCGTGGCTTTCCCCACTCGAGCGGACTGCAAAACTCGACAAAAGTATTGGATGCATGAATTTCACGCTCGACGGACACTCGACCTTCGCTTGAGCGTGAGACTCAGACCTTCGCTCGAGCGTGAATTCCCCCGCTCGAGTGGACTGCAAAACACATGAACTTCTGGGCACATGCATTTCACGCTCAAGCGTGACTCTTGTCGCTCGAGCGGAAGTGCATGTACTCAGAGTGCTCGCTCGAGCGTGAATTCCCACGCTCGAGCGTGGATCAAGTTTCTGGAATTTCCAGATTTGATCCATAAGTTCAAATTCGACCTTTAAAGCTTCAAACTTCATTTTTCTGGGCCAAAACTTGGGAAAATACATGAAAACTCATAAAACATCATGAATTAAAGATCATTTCAAGAAATCATGGCCCAATGGCTTGCCAATTATGTAAAATTCAACATGAAGCTCAAGAATATCTTATGAACACAACACACATGAATTTTTCTTGAATCAAACTTCTTTAAACCATGACCAAACTTGGCGATTTAATGAAAAACAAGACGAATTCCCAAAATGTAAGTAAGATGAATACATGCATGAGGGAAATCCTTGAAGTCATGCTCAATTTGTGAGAAAATGTACATGCATGCATGGTATGGCCCATTTCTTCCCAACTCTAGTGCAATTCCTACTTGAATTCACTTAATTCACCAATAATCTTGTAGAATCCACAACAATCACTCAATTAAGAGTTCAACTCCTTACCTAGAGGCTTGAATCTACAAGAGTAGAAGTTGAAACCCTCAAGTCTTCTCCACTTTGACAATAATTCCTAGCAATCCCTTGATTTGAGCCCAAAATCCTCAAGTCTTGAACTAACTCTCCCTTCTTTTACTCTCTTTCACGTTTTTGGAGCTTAGAGGACTCAAAGATGCATGTAGATGAAGAAAGGAGTGAGTGGAAGTGTTTTGTGTTCAATGAGACCACTAAGGCCTTAATTAGGCCATTAAACAAAAATGTACTTAATAAAGGCTAATTAGTGGACATTAGTTAAATCTAATTTAATCGCTCCAAATCGAATTTCAATTGAGCCTACCACAAAACTCTATAAATCCTAATTAGCACATAACTTAAGCCAATTTCTAATTCGGATGCCGATAAGGCCTTCCATTCATAAACTGAAACCAAAACATGAACAGATCTTTCTACAGCAGATAGATATAAACACAATAATGCAAAGCACACATGCAAATTAATTCAGAATCCCTCCTTAATTACTGTTAGGCATAATTAAGTACAGATTAACGTTACGCAGGGATCGGGATTGTTACAGCTAATTTGTTGGCCAGAACTCCCATGTGTTTTCGAAATTTCACTTTGTTGTCTACAATGTGAGTTTTCCAAACTCCATTGAGTTCTATATAAATTTCTCTGGATATACCAGGGTTGAAAAAATATTTTATTTCAGATTCATCTGGTTTAGATGTCTGAATATTAGTTGGAATTGGGTTAGTTCTCATTTGACAAAAATTCTTTTGATAAACAGGCATAGCTAGTGCACTGTAAAAAGCTTTTTTTAGCTTTGGTCATGCTATCATATGATTTATGACTGGCTCCTGGAAATCCGCAAACTTGCTTGTTGCATTCATTCCAGTCTGTGTAAATTCCAGGTTGTTTTCCTGCGAATACAACATAAACCCTTTCTTGTCTGGGGATTACTTTTTTAGCAATTGTCATCCAATCTCCTTGAGCGAGTTGTTTACCCTTGTCCATTATTTCCTTTTGGTCTAGAGGTCTTCTGTAAAAATTAAAATTACTTGTTTAGTAATTTAATTTTTTGAAACAATTTCTACTAAGAAAATCTGTAAGAAAATTGTTAGTACCTTTAAGATGTTCTACCTCAAAAGTATATTCAGAAATTTTATTATACCAAGCTAATCTTCTTCCTTGCTCAATAGGTTTTTTATTGATTAAGAAATCTCTTACTGCCTTATTGTCAATGCGTACAATAAAATTTTCTGAGGCTAAATAAACATGAAAACTTTTTATTGCCAATTTTATTGCAAGTAATTCTTTTTCAAAAATAATATATTTATGTTCATTTGGTTTAAATGTTCCAGAATTATTTTCACAAATTAATTCTTCTTTTTGTAATTTTATGGGTATTTGATTTTTTTTTTAGTCTAATCCCATTTTCTAATAAAGGTCTCTCTTTACCATGCCATAAATTATTTGGTATTGCTTTAAGAACACATCCCCAGCATGTTTCTGAGGTATCTGTTTCTAAAATTAATTTATCACTTGTTTTAAGAAGATAAACATCTGGTAAAATTTTAACATTTTCTTTAATTTGTTTAATTAAAGCAACATCTTCTATTGTCCATTCAAAAATAACATTTTTTCTTAGTTTGGTTAACCAAGGAATTTCTATTTTTGAAAGATTTTTGATAAAATTTCGTCCATAATTTAAAATGCCTAATACACTCTGTAATTGTGTTATATTTTCAAGAGTATCAGGAAAATCTCGTACTTGGACAAAATATGTTCCTATAATTTTAAACCTTTCTGGTCTAAAATTATTCCCAAAAATTCAATTGATTCTTTTTCTAGTTCGATCTTTTTTGGAAACAAAATAATTCCATACTTTTGGAATTTTTCACAAAGTAATTTTAAATGTTTCTTATACTTCTCCTTTGTTTTAAAGAAGATAAGTATATTATCAATATAAACTACACAACAATCTTTAAGATCTTTAAAAATTGTATCCATCCACGGTTGAAATACCTGTGGTGCTATATTTAACCCAAAGGGCATAACATTCCAATGGTAATGTCTTCTAGGGGTATTGAAAGCTATCAATTTTTTTGATTCTTCAGTCAATTGAATTTTCCAAAATCCACTCTTACAATCAAATTTGTTAAAGATTTTTGATCCTTTGGTTAAGTTAATCAAAATATCTTTTCTTGGAAAAATATCCATCAAATTCTAAGTTTTCATTTAGCCGTTTATAGTTGACTACCATTCGGGCTTTTCTTTTTTTAATTTCAGCATGGTTTTTTACCATAAAAGCTGGACTAGAGTGAGGGCTTCTAATTTCTTCGATTAACTTTTTGTCTAAAAGTTGCTGGAGTTGAATATCAAATTCATCTATATCTTGTCTAGTATAGATCATTGGTCTTACTCTAATGATAACATTAGGGTCTTTTAATTTCAAATTACAATAACGTGGACTACGTTGCTATAGTTTTAATGGATGTTCACTAAAATTTTCTTCTAAAATTTTATAAATCCAATGTGATTCATCAATGATTTTGATGATGGGAGTTAAATCACCACGCGGAACGGGCGCAAAATCTTTATCACAAATATATTTATGTTATTCTAATAAGGGAATATGAATTAAGACATTATTTATGCTTAATGAAATGATTTTTTCCTGTATTTGCATTGGAATGTATTTATATATAAAATTGTTTCCAAGAAGGAAATCTCCATGCATATAAAGAAAACATAGAATTTTTGGTATAATGAACTTGCTATCATTTAACCAAATAACTATATTTTTAGCCTTGAATTGTATGGAAGTATGGTTCCCATCAATTCCAGTAACCAAAATTGGATGTTTCATTAATGTCCATTTTTCTTTTGGTATGACATTCCATTTGCATGAGCTGATTTTAGCTCATGTATCTATGAAAACACTGAGACTATAGGGTTTATAACCTGCAAAATTAAATGTTCCCAATACATATATGTATCTTCTTTTTCCTTGGCTAGGAGAAAAAATAATATCATCATTTTTTGTTTGAAAATGATACATATAAGTAGACTTAATATGTTCAGATTGTCTTTTTATTCTTGGAAAAATAGGAATCTGAACATTTGTTGAAATAATAGATTATTGATTAGAATTATTATTAAATTCTCCAATGCTTAATTTTGAAAATGATTTGTTAGGAAAATCTTTTTCAAATACAGAAGTTGATCTTTTAATTTTTTGAACTGTATTTTCAATATATAAATTTTTTCTCGATGCTTGTATTTGTAATTGTGTAGGATTTTTTTGTTTTAAAAGATTCTCCGTGTTCCACTAGGTCATGGATTAACCATTGTCGAGAGACTTCTAAATCACTCAAATTCATTAGACGCGGTTGGATTACCTTGTCGAATGGTCTAGGTTCAAAGATTTCAACGATTTTATTATCGTTTGATCTTGTTTTTGTTTCAGGAAATTTGGTTAATTCGTCAATTGTTTTCCAACGAATAGCCAAATCATGAGAATTTGATTTCATTCCTAATCCTTGTGTTTTAATTCTTATTCTAACTGTGTCTTCAAGATTATGATCATTTATGGAAATAAAGAAATTTGGTCTAACATTAAACCAAACTACTCCATTAGCCAAATTAGATTGGATTCCTCCAATAATTGCTTTCATTGGGTCGGAAAATCTTTTATCAAAAATTACTGCCAAAATAGGAGTATCTATCCATTGGTGAAATAAGGCTGTTATAGTTACTTGAATTAATCCAATATGAATATATTGAATTTCAGGATATTTCTTTTTCCATCTTGCAACCTTTTTCTTATAAAAAAAAAAAAGAATATCAATATTTTCCTTCTTCTGACCATTTTGCTTGAGTGTTACCACTGCATTATTCAAACACTCTTGTTGAAAAGAAGTTGAATTTTGAAAGTTTATAAATTTCTGGAACAGCAACTTCTCGTATCTTTTTTCGAATTTTGCTAATTCTTCGTCGGTAAAAGTTTTTTCTTCTCCGATTGCATCTGCAAGTTGAATTGCCTGTAATTCTTCTTGAGATATACTATCTGCTTTTTGAGATATTTCTTGACTATTAATATTAGTCATCATGAAGATTAGTTCTTCATCTGAAGTTTATTCATCACTAGAAATTTCGTATAAGATTTCTTCCTCATCAAAAATTGTTTCGCCATATATTATTTCAAAATCTTATTCTTCAAGAACTTTGATCATTTTCTTTGTACTTTTTTCCCTTTTTGGGCATTCGGGTGCATAGTAACTTTCTTCGTTACAAATATAACATTTACAAATTTTCTTTTTTGAAACACTTTTTGGCTTCTTTTTTCGAATATACTTTTTCTTTTTTGAAAAGTTTTGTTCTTTTTCCAAGGTTTCCATTTATATTTTCTGCGTTTTTTGGAAAATCCTTTTTGTTTAAGAAATGTATTACAACTAATTTTTCCAATTTTCTTTTAAAATTTTATCACAACATTTTTGACCGTATTGTGAGTTGGAAATTTAATTTTTTATTTATTTTTTTGTCTTTGCTTCTAGACACCGATCTACTATCAGTCTTAGAACATAATTAATGCGAAAACCAAGATTGTCATATTCTTCCTTCCCCATTTTTTTTTTTTTGAGAAAATCAGGATATGTTTTAATACATAACTCATCCCATGGATTAGGAAGTTTATGAAAAAATTAATCTAATCAAGGTTGATTTGCGGGTGGATCAATAAGATAATAATATTTTTTAAAAGTTTGAACATAATCTTCAAAAAGACAAATATTATATAATTCTAATTTTGTCAAAATATAATTTGCATCTGCTTGCAAATTAGTATCTCCTACAAAACCACATAAATTTTCTTTTATAATTTTTGCAAATTTAGCTAAGATGGTGTCAAGTGTGAGAAAATTTGCCAACAAAGCTGTTTTTTGGCTTTTTCCAATTTCAAACTTTTCCCACTATCTTAACCATTGCAACACATCTCCTTGGAGAGTTGCTGCAATATAATTAATGAATTTTTCCTTTGACCAACTATTTTTATAATTGATAATAATGATGGACAAGGATTGTGCCCAATTATCAATTGCTTGTGGCTGATCCTTAAATGAAACATGAGACAAGTCTAAATAAGTACCATTTTGAGCTATTGGATACTTATAATTATTTTCTTTTCTAGATATTACTGGCTTAGGCATAGGATTGGAGGTACTTCCAGTGTTAGTATCATGTTTAACTTCATTTATTTGAATAAAGTCAAAAAATTTTCCATCTCCCCATGTGCCAAATAATTCGGGATCAATTGGCTCTTTTGCCTTTCTTTTCCCTTTATTTATTTCTGGTGAAACATCTTGATCTAATGTTTCTTCAGGTGAGGATGATTGGCTGTCATCATCATTACTTAACATATTAATATCATAATTAAAGTGCTGTAAAAGGGTTTCATATTTTAGATAAGTTTCTCTTATTTGGTCTAGTAGCCTATTTCTTTCATCAATACTTAAATCTGAGTCTTTATATAATTTTCTCCAATAATCTAATATTTCAACAATATTTTCATATTCAGTTCTATTATAGGTATTGATTTGAAGTACCATATTATCTTCTGTATCATAAAATAGCATAGGAATGGAATTATCTTCTAGACTATTCAGTCCATCATTGTTTATGAAGGATATAGTTTCTAATTTTGTCACCAAATTATTTATTTAGTTTTTTGCGCCTTTGTTTAAGTCAGTATTTATTATAGAACCCAAATTGTCTATTTTAGATTCTATAGACTCAACTTTGGTTTCTAGATAATTTTGATTTATTTTATGATTTTTATCTAATTTAGAAAACTAAGAACACATAATATCAGTAATATTATTTAAACTAGAACACACACTATTTATATTTGCAGATTCTTTAGTAAGATGCAAACTATGGTCATATTTATTACTAACATTATTTTTTTGTATTTCCAAAGCATATTATATCTTCGGGGTTAATTGCCATTATAGATTGTTGTTGGTACCTAAGACCCTCCTAGTATATTTATCTGGTGCCTAAAACCTCTCTTTATGATCTTAAAGACTTAATTATGGCCAATAGTCAAAAGATCTTAATGAGTATATGGGTTTTGATATACACTAAGTATATAGGTTTTACAACAACTATAAATGAAACAAATAATTATGAAGGCATAAAATACAATTTTTTTATTTTTATTTTTATTTATAGCATAAAGCACACCATACACATTTATATATATCAAAAATTTAGACGTAGAGAGAAATATTTATATAACTTGATCTTACTTTCAAAAGCTCTTCATCAAGCCCTGATACTAATTACAAAACAAAAAGGAAAAGAGTTTTTTACTATTTTTATTATTAAATTTTGATGGAGTTATGGTGTTAAGAGAAGTTAGAAGTTAGAAGTTAGAAGTTAGAGACCAAGTAGGCAATCAAAGATAAAGAGAATTTACATGCTTTATTATGTTGGTTAGAAAGTCAATTTATAAACTACATGTTGTATATACAAAAAAAACTCATAAGTCATTCTCACATTAATACATATTTACTTTGTT
This sequence comes from Camellia granthamiana, assembly GCA_036172215.1. Classification (NCBI taxonomy): domain Eukaryota; kingdom Viridiplantae; phylum Streptophyta; class Magnoliopsida; order Ericales; family Theaceae; genus Camellia; species Camellia granthamiana. The sequence goes on along the minus strand of CM069903.1, from coordinate 27,169,887 downwards.
GACAAGCACCTCACTAATATGGTCAAAATTTTACAAAGTCTACAAGCCTATGTATAGATTTTTACAAAATATCTTCATAAAAATAAATGTAAAAGGACAAAAAAATCTAAAACAAAAATTATAATTATTTGCCATATTCCCTAACGTGAAGTAAAAACTTGGTACAAAAGTCAAAAGGTCCTTCCAATCCGAATTTGTGAGGGTGTCGACTAATGAGTTTGCTAGGAGCATGCATGCATGTGGGGGATTAGGCAAACATTTATTGTTGCTTCCGCCACTGTCACACTAAAATATTCTTCTTCTCTCACCAGCTCATTTTTGGCTGGCATCCCATTCCACAAACCTCTTGCAAATGTAATATATTATCAAGTTTGAAATAGTTGTGCTTTTTAAAAAATATATATATCATAAAGAATATATAATTATTTAAAATTTTATTAATTAAAACCATTTTTATTTGATAGTTTATGAATTATGAGACTTAGAAGCACTAGATTATTTTTCTGGACACTTGTTAGTATTTTTTTTTTTTGAGAACGTGGAAAATAATATTCTCAAATAAAAAAAATACTAATAAGTGTCCAGAAAAATAAAAAGTGTTTTGAAAAAGTGTAAAAGGGTTATTTTGAGCATTGGTTTGGCTGGGTTGATTTTTTTGTTAAAATAGTTATAAAAAGATAAAATAGACTAAAAAATTAATAAGACAAAATGTCACATCCAAATAATAATTATTTTATTTTTTCTCTCATAAAAGTCAAAAAAATCAAAAAGTCCATCCAAAACGAGACTTTTTAGTCCCAGGCTAAAAAGCCAAAAAGTCAATCTACATTCTAAACGAAGCCTGAATTGAGAAAATTACAAATCAGGTGTATTTTTCAAAAATAATTACATACACATGGTCTATGATTTTAATAATTAAAATTTATAAACTTTACCATTAATTTGAATTTTTTTCTACCCTATATTGATTTATTATTTTTCCTTTTGAATTTAGTAACAGATGTCTTGGGATCTAATCAAACCAAATCAAATCAAGTCTTAAATTTTATCAAATGTAGTCAGTTATATAAGTCCTTCTTCTCCACTTGACTTTATCAAAGGCCATTTGATTAGTCTAATTAAGGATATTCATCTATTTATTTACTACACTAGTTCACGTTAATCTAAGGCCAAGTTTGGGTACTCCCAAATAATTCAAAAAGTCAAAAAGTTACTCAAAAAGTTAAAAAATTAACACTATTCACCAAAAGTCAATAATTACGGCTGCACAACTCCCAATTCAAATTTTCCTCTAAAAACCAATTTTCACAATTTTTTATTACACATTTTTTCATAAAAAGTCAAAAAGTTAACCCAAACATCCATATTTTCAACCTCATTTTTTTTGTCCAAAAAGACAAAAAGTACACTTATTTAGTCTTCCCAAACAAGGCCTAAGTCTGATCTTTTCCCTAACACTTTCCTTTACTGTCAATGTCGGATCTTTTTATTATTGTATCTATCGGTCTCCGTTGTCTTGAGATCTATGTTTTATTTTCTTGCATTCAGAGGCACTTGTTAACAAATCAATAAATAAATGTAAGTATTGTTAAGGAGAGTTCTAAAGATAAGTCAGTTAACAAAGTTAAATTGGTACATTTTAGTGCCCTTTTTTTTATAAATATTGTACAATTATTTTAAGCTTGACATTCATTAAAAAAACATTTGAAATAAGCATTTGAATAAGTTTGACACATAATTAATAAGCTTTCAATGCAAAGGAAGAATTGTCCAAGTAAATGACTAGAGAACAATTTTATATAGAGCAGAGGCTTGGGATTGCAATTTTGAATCTCTGACTCCATTTAACTTTATAAGGAGTTTTATTTTTTTAAATTAAAAGATATGGGTATGAAGATATGTTATTCCATATATTTATCGAAAAATTGTCTCTCAACATCACACAACAATTTGTAAGAAAATCTATCTTATCTATGTTAGGGTTGAAGCTAAGGTCCCACCGCATGTTGTATAGGTGTTGATGAGTAAATTTAACTCTGCCAAGCAGCTATAGATACTCGAACTCAAGTATTGAGTTAAGAAATCTAAATTCTTACCATTGAACCAACCATTCGATTGTACTTTATAAGGGAGTTTCAAGGGGATGCATAAGTCTTTTAGATTGTGTTTAAATCATAAATTTAAATAAAAATTTGTAAAGAAAAATAAAAAAAAGATGGGTGAATTTCATGATTCAAATATTATCTTAAAATATACATGTATAGTGTCATATACATAACACCTACGCATGTTAGCTTATGAGGATGTGTTGCATTGCATTACATCATATGAATCATAGACAGCTACACACAATTGATCACATGAGGGGTTTTACCCACAAATGTTTCCTTCAACCCAAATCAAATGAAAGCACAAAGGACCAAACATCATAGTCAAGAATATGCCATTAATTGCTTCTAAACTAAATTAACAATAGACTACTGATCAGTGGGTTTGACTTTTAATGTTGGACAAATTACAATCGTAATACATGCTGTTTACCTCTTGACAATTGGTCCCTATATATAATTCTAATTGCAATAATGCTACTTTTAATTTTGTATTTTGTGTTTAATTTGTTCAATTGATCATGTGTTTTTTTTTCTTTTAATTTTCATCATTATGATTATAATGTGTTAGAATTCATTGTAATATCATATATAAATATAAAAAAAATAGACTCAAAATACAAAATTAAATAATAAAACAATTACAATTAAAATTTTTAAAAATTAAATTAACACGAGATGAATGATAAGGAGTAATACTGTGATTTGTCCTTTAATTAATGAGTCTGGTTAAGGTATATGTAAGATCCTTAGTTTACTACCTTTGTTTGAATCCATCAGTTTGTCTGCCAAAAGTAATACTCATCAGCAGGCACATCACAATGCCATGCACTAACATCACAATCAATGGAGCATGTGTTAGCAGATATTTTAATATTATAATATGTTATAAATTATATTGTTTGTTTGGGCTCTAAGGAATTTGTTTTTTAAGTTACCTTTCTTTGCCTCTAAGAAAAGTTTCTTTTCCTCCAAATTCTCTTTTCTTTTCCTCCAAGTAAACCATTTTTCTTGCCTACCAAGTACTCTTATTTTATTGTTTTTCCTTTTCTTTTGCCCAAGTTTCCTCTCTTATAAATTGAACTAACCTCTTATCTTAGAAAAAAAGAAGAAGTGTTTGTTATTTTATTATTTTTGTGTGAGATTATCAGGCAAAGAAATAAAGAGTGTATATGATGAAACTTTGGATTCAACCAATTGTGCAGTATTGGTGAACCATACAACTTAGTCGAGTTGTTGTATCCTGGGGGGACAAGTTAAGGTTTTTTTTGCTGCATCGGTATGAGACTTTGCCTAACCGCAGAGGGCTTGAATCTCCTTAAAGTGAGCAAATTTTCCGCGCCTCAGCCCTTTCTGTAACGCCCTCAAAATAAACCCATAAATCATACATTCAAGACATCCATAAACTTAAGAGAATAAAGCATAATTCTATTTATCAGAGTATTCATTACAAAAGTATTACATGTTGACATCAAAAGTAAATGCCCTACGGGCTTACAACTTTTCAAGCCAATACTTTGTTACAAAAGAGAGTACTAACTCAAAACAAAAAATAAGCCATTGGTTTTGTCACGACCCAAACCCGCCCTCTATAGGTTTAGCGTCGTAACTGGCCAGTAATCCGTGATTACCGAAGGCCTGCTTAACAATACTGGCAATAATACAATATAATGGGGCTGGCAGAAGCCAAATAATAACAACATACATCGTCCAATGAGCTGTGAGGACCTAAATGGAGATAAACTTTCGTGTACATAGCCATATACATAACCGTTTATGACCCTAAGCATATATACAAAACAAAACATAAGTTAGGGAATCAATCCCATCATCTGGAATAGTATTGACATTAGTCTTAAAATGTCTTTTTCACTTAACAAACTCAAAAGGGTGAAGTCGAGCCACCCAAAAGCACCTTGACACATGCTAGTTCGAAACCTCGCAATGAGGGACAATAGCTGGCTTGACAAAACAAGGGTTTGGGTCGACGCCTCAAGCTTTGATCTGGTGCCTGGCCACCTACATATATATATAACAAACTGTGAGCTAAAGCCCAGTGAATAACAAATGTGTAAAGAGGTTAAGAATGATGTCCTTTACAGTCTTTGAAACAATCGATTAGCATTAGAACACTTCAATCACTATCATTTGTCCATCAATCGTTCAATTTAATTGATTCATTCAATCATATTCTTATAGGTCATACGTGGTACATCCAATAGCAACAATACACTAGGTCTTAAAAGACCGAACAATTAATTGATGGCCATCAAACAATAACACTAGTTCCAAAATTTGGAACTGACAGAGATCTCTGTAACAATAGCAATATCACTAATAATAATGATAACACTATGCTATGGATGCCACAAATACAATTCAAAAGAAGATCATCATTCAATCGATAAAAAGTATCATTTCAGAAAGCAATACGATTTATCAATCTGAAAATAAATACGATTGAACATATCTTTACAGCATTGTTACTCATAGTGGGCTCCTCGATACACGTACTAATGGTTCGGCGTCCGACCTAAACAAATAAAGTCAAGCACAACACAATCACAATCACACTTTACAATTCTATTCAATTCAATCGTTCAATCTCTATTCGTTCTCTCTCATTTGATTCTAATTTGTTTGTTCGGTTATTCCTATTTATTTTTCTTCCCTTCCTTTTAAATATGGATGACTAGTATTAGGAATAAATTAGATTAGTAAATTAGGTTCATACACATTAAATTACAATTATTCAGTCATGTTTAAATTACCGAATCAGAAATTCATAAATATGAACATTTTGCAATTTCAACTCTATTTTCAAGCAAATCAAGGCCCAAATAATTAATCTTCACATTTATTTCCATAATCTTATAGGCCTAACTCAATTTCAATTGAGTTTAATTAATTCTCAATTAAGGCCTGAATTATCATGCTACTTCATACAATTTCCATCTTTGAGCTTCAATATTCAAATCCCATAAAAATTGATTTCAAGCTCCTTCTACTTTCCTTTCAAGCATGAAATTAAAGTCATAATTTCCTTAGAAAATTATTCACATGTATGAAATTGACATCAAAATTACTAATTTTATATTCTTATAAATTTTCCAACTAATTTCCATAACCATAAGTCTACTTAATTTCTTACTTAATCCATGAGACTAATTTCAAATTAACTTCTATAATTTTGAATCTAATTCAATTTTATCACTCTTTCACTAATCTTCTTTTAACTACATGAAATTGAACTCATTTGCCTCTTAATTTGAGCATGTAGGTAATTTATTTACAAGATTGAGCTTTAATTTCTTACCCAAAACTTTCAATTTGATAAATTCCTCCACAACCCTTTTGAGCTTCCTCACTTAGTTGCCTTGGGTTCACATCTCCAAAGCCTCTCCAGCAAGACCATGACTTCAGCCCCCTTTTCCTTTCTCACTCTCGGTTCTGCACAGCAGATTTATGACTTTGCATGTAAAACAAGGAGGCTCTCTCTCTCTCTCTCTCTCTCTCTTCTAAATGTTGAGCTTCAGATAATACCTATACTCACACACACATACTTCACTTCTTGGCCTCACATGGCACACGTGCACTCTCCTTAGTTCTCCAACACATCACATGCACACCCACACCCACCGAATTTCTTCACACACCCACACTCACCTACCTATTCATGTTTAGGACTTATTTAATTAAGCAATACTTAGTTTTAATAAATTTCAATTAGCACAACATTAAATTGATTAAGACTAACCATAAATCCCACATGATTCAACTGATTTAATTCGACTTCCACTAAGGCCCAATTAATTATATTTAATTCTATTAATCCAAATCAGATTTTAGTCAGACTTCCAAAAGGCTCCAAATATTAAATTAAACTTATTTTCATCCTCAATTTTGATTTCCTAAATCATTTAAACCTTCAATTTCTGATCAGACTTAAAGTTTCGCCATTACATAACATATTCAAATTGGGCACATCATAATTAAATTTAATTCGCAATAATCACAATCCTCAATCTTTCATAATTTAATTAAGCTAACGCCCAGTAGAGATATGCTAAACATAATATGAGCAATAACTAAAATATTAGCATTTGATAAATGTTTAACTCATACAAACCAACGTACAACACAATCCAATTCCAGATATGTCCATATTTTATTCCACTTTCCTTTACTTATCAAATTTTCAATTCATAACATGGCTCAGAACCTGACCAATAATTTAATGAGACTACTACTCATATTAAAGTACTTCATTTTTAAATGAGATAACAACTCATATCAAAACACTTCCATACTTCACAATAGATGCACATATTTGCTGTATCAATGTCATATTAAAACACTTCCATACTTCACAATAGATACACATATTTGCTGTATCAATGGAGTCCATCCCCTATCTCCTCCCAAATAATATCCGGTTTAGGAGTCCATCCCCTATCTCCTCCCAAACCGTGGAGTACATCCCCTATCTCCTCCAACACAATACAATATATATAAATACTTATCATATACAATGATCAATCAATACACATATTCGATGTATTATTCCAACCGTCATATTTAATGACATATTCAACGCGATTAGTTACAGTTTTCCCTAATCAATATACAATGTCTACAATAATCAAGACTATCATCCACCGATAGCCCAAAACAATTATTTCTAAACAGATAATAAATGTATTAACAGATAAATTATCAATATTTCCAAAGGTGAGTGATTAACTTATCCAACTCCACCATTCATTCTCGTAACTCTTCAATTTCATTATTTCCAACTCAATTTCATATTTTCATAACTTTCCAAATTAATTGTGCAAATTAATTCATAACAACAAATTAGGGCTTTCCTTCCCCTTTTCTCAACATTGACCCAAAGGCTCAAATATTTTCATTAAACATTAGTAACCTCATTTTAAGACCCAAAATATACATGTATGAGTCAAAAGAACAAAACCCCTGTTTATATATTTTGAAACCCTAATCCCCAAAATTACCCAACTTCAACATTACATCAAAATAACTACAAGTTTATGATAAGGACCATAAATATGAGTAGTTATCCCTACCTCAAATGGAGAGGCCAAATAGAGAAGATGAAGGATTTCGAAGGTGCTCCAAACCCAATAATTTTCGGATCAAAATAAAGAGCAAGCCAAACCCCACACTTTATATAAAGGGACCAAGGTAGAAGATCACTTGATCTAGATGATTTTGTAGAGAGAAGTTGAAGTCTAGAGTGAGAGGCTCTTAAGTTTGGGTTTTGAAAAGTAAGAGAGAGAGAGAAAGTCGAAAAAGTGATTTCACGGACTGATATACAAATAGGTACGCTTGAGCGTGGAATGACCCGCTCGAGCGCCGGATGCACACTTCCAGAAGTTTTGCAGTTGATGGTCCCCGCTCGAGCGTGAAAGTGGACGCTCGAGCGTCCGATGACCTGCAGAACAAAATACTGGGAGATGAATAATCACGCTCGAGCGTCAAAATGCCCGCTCGAGCGGAGAAGTAAAAACAAAGGGCCCGCTCGAGCGTCAAAAGCCCCGCTCGAGCGTGAAGGCCAAAATCTGGGCATCAACTTTTGGTTTCTAAACACAACCAACCTGTTCCCAACCTACCCAACACAACCCAAGACTCAAATATAAAGAGTAAAGGATAGAAATGAGAATAAGACAATGACCAACATCCACGGAACCGAGTCCGAAATACAATTAAATAATGAAGGGAAAACCGGGATCGCTATACTTTCAATAGTTATTGTAATTTTTATTATTTGTATTTTCTAGTATTTTATTTGTAATTATCACCAACAATTTTAAGGAGATTCAAACAATAAAATTCATGGAGCCAGTATTGGAGAAGCCCAACGAGAATATCAGCGATTTCAATAAGCCCTTTCAGTTCAAGGGAGCCCATTTCAAGAGATGGAAAGGCAATGTATTTTTCTACCTCAGTCTCCTCAAGGTGGCCTATATCCTGACCGAGAAAAATTTGAACAAAGTCCCCACTGAAGAGATGACCGACGGGGAGTATGCCGCACATCTTGAAAAAATTGAGAAATACAACAAAGATAAGTATAAATATCGGTATTATCTTTTGAATTGTCTTTTCGGATCCATTTTATAATTATTATGATACTACTTACATCACTGCCAAGAAAATTTGGAAAGCCTTGCAGAATAAATATGACAATGAAGAGGCAGGCGCTAAAAAATATGCTGCAAGCCATTTTTTCCGTTATCAGATGATAGATGGAAAATCAGTGGTAGAGCAAGTTTAAGATTTTCAGATGCTAGTGGCTGAAGTTAGATCCAAAGGCATCAAAATTGGAGACAATCTTGTTGTAACAGGTATTATTGACAAACTACCATCATCTTGGAGGGAGTTTCAGAAGTCAATGCGTCACAAGCAAAAAGCGATGTCTTTGGAAACTCTAATCACACGAATTTGGATGGAAGAGAAAGCACGAGGACAAGACGCGCTTATGACACAAGAGCATTCCAGTGCAAAGGTAAATTTAACTTTTGGAAATACTTTACCTAAAGGTCGATTTCATAAAAATAGTCACTTGAAACTAGTTAAGAAAATCTGGAAAAATATTGGAAGGTCACAAAATAAAAATTACCCGAGACAAAAGAAATGGAACCAAGAACCCCTTCACAAGACTTGACAAATGTGACATGTTTTGTTTGTGGCAAACGTGGGCATATTGCTCGAACTTGCAAATTTCAAAAACAACAGTCTTGACCACAGGCTAATGTTACTGAGGGACCATTTGTGGCTATGATTATAGATATTTTTATGGTTCAATCTGTGGGAGGGTGGTGGACAGACTCTGGTGCCCATAGGCATGTCTACTATAAGAAAGATTGGTTCAAAGATTTTACTCCTTTTAATGAGGAGAGGATTGTTATGCTTGGTAACTCCAGTATAACCAAGGTGCTCAGGTGTGGAGATGTTGAGCTGAAATTTACTTCTGGACGTGTGCTTGTTTTAAAAGTGTGTTGTACACACTATCTATGAGGAAAATTTTGATGTTGAATTATCTGCTCAACAAAACTGGTTTCAAGCAGACTATTGAATCTGACCAATATGTAATCACTAAAAAAGGCATATTTGTGGGAAAAAGATATGCATGTGATGAAATGTTTAAATTAAGTGTTGAGAATAAGAAAGCACATGTTTCTGTTTACATACTATTTTCTATGAATTTTTAGCATGCTCGTCTGTGTCATATTAATAGTAGATATGTGGGAGTCATGAGTAGTTTAGGATTAATTCCCAAACTAACAAGCAAAAATCACTAAAAGACCTCATAAAAGTGTGGTGATAAATACTGAATTGCTAGAATTAATTCACACTGATTTATGTGAATTTGAAAGAATTTTAACACGTGATGGAAATAGATATTTTATCACTTTTATTGATGATTTCTCAAAATACACTTATGCATAGTTGTTGAAAAATTTAAAGAATTCCTTCTTGAAGTTAAAAATCAATTCGGTAAAAAGATTAAAAGATATAGAAGTGATAAAGGCCGAGAGTATGAATCTTTTGGATTCAACTCATTTGCTCAGTCTTTGGCAATAATCCATAAAACTACTCCATCATATTCACATGTATCTAATGGTGTAGCAGAAAGGAAAAATAGAACTTTAATTGATTTAACAAATGCTATGCTAATTGAAGCAGGTGCTCCTTCAAATTTGCAGGGAGAAACAATTTTAATTATATGTTATGTTATGAATAGAGTGCCACATAAAAAAACAAAAGTTATACCTTTTGAGTTATGAAAAGGGCATAAGCCAAATTTGGGATATTTGAGGGTTTGGGGTTGTCTAGCTTTTGTTAGACTTGTGGACCCTAAAAGACCTAAATTAGGTGTGAAAGCTACCACTTGTGCTTTTCTTGGATATGTAACAAATAGTACAACCTATAGATTTTTTGAAATTGAAAACAAAATAATTTTTGAATCAGGTGATGTAATTTTTCATGAAGAAAAATTTCCTTTTAAATCTAAAAATGGTGGAGCTCAAAATTATCAAGAAAATATTTTTATCAAAAACAGGTTCCTCTACTCCTCTTTTACAAAACCAAGACACTGTAGTTTTTTAACCTAAAAGGATTAAAGAAGTCAGATTAGAAAAAGATTTTGGCCCTGATTATCATGTTTTTAATGTATAGGAAACTCCATAACTATACAAGAAGCTTTGGCATCTCCTGACACTGTTTTTTGGAACGAGGCTGTAAATGATGAGATGGAATCATTATTATCCAATAAAACTTGGGTATTAGTAGATTTACCACCAGCTTGTAAAACTATTGGCTATAAATGGGTTTTGAGGAAAAGATTTAAACCGGATGGAACTATTGATAAATATAAAGTAAGGCTTATTGCAAAAGGTTTTAAACAACAAGCAGATCTTGACTTTTTTTGATACATTTTCTCCGGTTACTACAGGTACATCCATTAGATTATTAATTGTAGTGGCTGCAATTCATGATCTAAAAATTCATCAAATAGATGTTAAAACAGCCTTTTTAAATGGAGACCTGGATGAAGAAATTTATATGGATCAACCTGAGGGTTTTGTGGAACCCGGTCAAGAAAGCAAGGTGTGCAAGTTAGTTAAATCCCTATATGGCTTAAAACATGCCCCTAAACAGTGGCATGCGAAATTTGATTCCTGCATGATTGAGAATGGTTATAAAACTAATGAATGTGATAAATGCATGTACTATAAATGTGAAGAAAATTCACATGTCATTATTAGCCTCAATGTGGATGATTTACTTATATTTGACTCTAATTTGCATAGCATCGTGGAAACTAAAAATATGCTTAGTAGTCATTTTGATATGAAAGATCTTAGTGAGGCTAATTATGTTTTGGGAATGAAAATTACCAAAACCTATGATGGTATATTTCTTGATTAGTTGCATTATATTGAGAAAATTTTGAGAAAATATAATTTTGATAAGTGCAAGCATGTTCTTACTCTTTTTGATCCTCATGTGCGTTTATTTCCTGTTGAAAATGATGAGGATGTTATTAATTAAAAGGAATATGCTAGTATGATTGGTAGATTGAGTTATGCTACTGACTATACTAGACTTGACATTGCCTATGCAGTTGGAGTACTTAACAGGTTTACTAGCAAGCCTGGCAGTGATCATTAGCTAGCCATTGAGGGGATTATGAAATATTTATCTGGTACCATAAAATATGGCTTGTTTTATAATAAGTATCCAACAGTACTTGAAGCTTGCAGTGATGCCGATTAGAATACCTTGTCAAGTGATTCATTATCAACCACTGGTTACTTATTTACATTGGGAGGTAGTGCTATAAGTTGGAAATCGAAAAAACAAACCATTATTGCTAATTCAACAATGGAGACTGAGCTTATTACTTTAGCTACAGCTAGTGAAAAAGAAAATTGGTTGAGAGATTTGTTAAATGAAATCTCTTATTGAGAAAAATTGATTCCACCTATATTGATTCATCGTGATAGCACCGCAGCAATTGGTCGAGTTAATAACCGTTATTATAACGGTAAATCCATACCTATCAGAAGAAAACACAATACTGTGAGATCTTATATGAATAATGGCATCATAAATGTGGATTATATTAAATCTGGTGATAATCTTGCAGATCCATTAACTAAGGCCTTAGCAAGAGATAGAGTCTGGAATACATCGAGGGGGATGGAGTTGAAGCCCATTGAATATCGCATGAGCCATGTATGAAGATACTCAACCCAGGGACCAGAGATCCTGTAACTGGGTTCAATGAGAAGAACGATTATATGATGGCCGTGAGAAATGCACTAAATTAATTTTTATCCATCCCTATGATGTAAGTGCATTGATCCTATAACGTTGTAGAGGTTGAATTATTAAAAAAAAAAATCTTAATGAATTTCTGTAGCTCTTATTGAGTCAGGTGTCGTAGTTACAGGAGCACCCTTGACAGAATTCACCTATGTGAGTGTGGTAGTGGGGCCGCTACCTATGAGATTTAGGCCAATTCTCTAACACACTCATGAATCCTGAGATCACACAAAAGTTTGTAATGTGCTGACTATTAAAGCCTATATGAACACCTGAAATATTATGTGTATGCAATAATTATTTGTTTCCCTTAAGCAGTCATAGTTCAATGCTGAGCATATTATTGGCTCTGCAGTAGATATTATTATTTTACTAATGGAGGTTCAATGCAGAGCACACCTACTATGATATATAATATCGTTATTTTCCTAATAATCTCAGATTTTGTTACCTATAATATTAAAATAGGTGGGGGAATGTTAGTAGATATTTTAATATTATAATGTGTTATAGATTATATTGTTTCCTTGGACTCCAAGCAACTTATTCTCCAAGTTACCTTTCTTTGCCTCTAAGAAAAGTTTCTTTCCCTCCAAGTTTTCTTTTCTTTTCCTCCAAGTAAACCCTTTTTCTTGCCCACCAAGTACTCTTATTTTATTATTTTTCCTTTTCTTTTGCCCCAAGTTTCCTCTTCTATAAATTGAGCTAACCTCTTATCTTGGAAAAAAAGAAGAAGTGTTTGTTATTTTATTATTTTTGTGTGAGATTATTAGGCAAAAAAATAAAGGGTGTATGTGATGAAGCTTTGGGTTCAACCAATTGTGTAGTATTGGCGAACCATACGACTTAGTCGGGCTGTTGTATCTTGGGGGAACAAGTTAAGATTTTTTCTGTTGCACCAGTATGAGGCTTTGCCTAACCGCAGAAGGCTTGAATCTCCTTTAAGAGAGTGAATTTCTCACTCTTCAGCCATTTCAATAGTTATTGTAATTTTTATTATTTGTATTTTCTGGTATTTTATTTGTAATTATCACCAACAGCTTATTTGTTGTCTATAGGACCATCAGAATCGTGACGAATTTATATTTTGTTATTTGTAATTCTTATTAAGTTGTTAAGTTATTTGACCCTCTACAATCTTATTTAGTGGGTTTGGTTTTAATTTTCTAAAAGTGCTTGCTATTTTAACAAATTATTCTATTTGGGTCATAATCATCTTATTTGGGTCATATCACCTTTCTACCACATCACTTCAAACACAACCCGTATTTCACATTTTTTTTTGTAAAAAGTCAAAAAGTATACTAATCTAGCACTTTCCAAACAACCCTAATTGAATATATTGCTTTTCTTGTTTTTTTATTTTTAGTGAATATTTTTAAAAGTTTAAACATTTTTTTTACTTTTTTAGATGCACCTTACTTAGATGTATCTAAATAGTAAAATATTTATGAAAAAATATTTTAAAATATTAATAAATATATAAAAATATGAAAAATGTATTGAATTTTTGTATATATTTTTTATATTTTTGGTATTTAGTGAATTTTTAAAATATTTTTTCACAAATATTATACTTTTAAAGTGTATTTATGTTAGGTATATTTAAAAATTAAAAAATTACTTAAAATATTAAAAAAGTTCATTGAAAAAAAAAGTAATATTACAAAATTTAAAATATTTTTGTGGATTTAAGTAAAATTTTTAAAAAAATTGAGATCAACTTCTACGGGGTATATTTGCATGTATATCATTTGAAAATAAAATTAAAGTTAGGTAAAATAAAAAATATAAATTAAACGCAATCAAAATTTTGAAATTATTTTCTATATTGCAATATTACAGAAAGTCTTGTGAAAACATATAAGTAAAGTTTTAAAAAGCGGTTGTAACCATTACATAACGGTTGTAGTGGTTACCGCCACCCGTTACGACGGTTGTAGTGGTGTGATGGAAATTCACATGTATAACGGCCATTTCGGTGTTACGTAAAGGCGTAACGGTCCATTATACACCGTTACACTCTTTTATAATATTCTGAATAGTTTCCTTCCCCCCCCCAAAAAAAACTTACAAAATAGAAAAACAAATACTCAAGTGATCCAAACCCAAAGAAAAAAATCTTATATGAAATTTATTTTTTTATAATTTTTTTAAAATTTATGCCACAATTTTTATTTTATAATCATTTCATTTAATAATTATGAATATTTTTTATTCAGTTAGTTCAAGTATTGGTAAAAAATAATTTGTAGACATTTAAAATTAATTATTCTTAAAATCATTAACTGTTGAAATAAAATGTAAAAAGCTCATTGGGAAAATTATGCAAATAGTCCCTATAGTTTACACGATGTGTCAATTTGGTCATTATAATTTCAATTTGCTTGATTTTGCCCCTTAATTTAATAGATTGTGTCATTTTAGTCCAATAAATAACGATTGTTAAGTTAATTTAACCGGAAGTCAAACAATGTATCAATTTGGTCCTTGTATTTTTTACATTGTGTCAATTTAGTTATTGTCAAAATCGAGAAAATTGAAACTATGGGGACCAAATTGACATATTGCGTAAAGTACAGGAACCAAATTGACACATTGTTTGACCTTCCGTTAAATTAACTTAACAACCGTTATTTATTGGACTAAAATGACATAATCCATTAAATTAAGGGGCAAAATCGAGTAAATTGAAACTACATGGACCAAATTGACACATCGTGTAAACTACAGGGACTATTTGCATAATTTACCCAAGCTCATTTTCTAGTGATTTGAAAATATGAAATATATTGAATCATACTTAAAAATTAACAAAAATTGATAAAAAAAATTATTTTAAACCCCAATAAATGTGATTCTAAAAAAAATATATGCGTATTGGTAAGTTTTCTTCAAATTGTGCGAAAAATAAAAAACATCACGGTTCTGATTACTGCAACCGTTACGCTACAGTTTTTATACGCTGCAACCGCTACCGCGTCACTGCAACCATTATGGGAACCACAACCGCTTTTCAAAACCTTTTATATAAGTTTGAAAATATATATATATATATATCATGCATGCAAAAATAAAAAATAAAAAGGTGTGAATTAACTTATTTACAGTTGTCTACATTGCATTAACTTAGGTATAGTTGTCTACATTGCATAATCAAAAATAGGCCAAAATATAGTTTTCAAAAATTAAAACATACATAATGGTTGTCGTTTAGAATTTTGACAACATACGTGGGTTAATCAATCATCTTCTTGACACATCACTGGGTCTAGAAAGTGTATTTAAAAAGTAAATTTGTATATCATTTTCCTTAAAGTATCATGTAAAGTAATACAATTCTAAAAATCTAAACAAAGAGAAAGTGCATAAAAATAGCTTGCAAATTCCTAAGATGCAGTACGAAATCGGATGCATCTCCATCTATGTAGATTCGAATAGATGCATATAATTTTAAGATTCAATCCAAAATATTCACAACATTTTTGTATAGATTCAAACAAATGAATACAACTCTAAAATTCAACCCAAAACATTCACAGTGGTCTAATCTATGATGGATAGTTGTAAATAATATGTACAGCAATATGGAACTACATAGAGGAAATAAGAAAAATTTTATAATTCAATCATCAATTCAAAAAATAGAAAGATAAGTTTGTTATAGGACTTTTGGAGCAGAGGAATAGGAAATTGATCTTTTTTCAGTGCTAAATAAATAAATAAAAAAGTTAATGTGAAGAAGAAGGAAAAAATTGGTTTATATAGGGTTTTTTTTATGACTTTTGTGCATGATGTAGTGGCTGGATTTAAATCCAAAACCTTTTAAATTTAATGAAAAACTTATTTAATTCAAAAAAATATTAATTGTACCACTTTCAATTTGAAATTTGAAATTTAAATGAAAATTTTATTAATTTTTAATTATTTAACAATAACAACAAATATATATATATATATATAAGTAGTGGTAACTATAAATTAAAATTTTGAATTTCATCATTTCAATATATGATTAAAAGTTTGAGGAATTTTTTGTTTAGAATTATTTATTTATTTGTTTTTGTAAATGATTATATTTGTTTTTTTTTTTTTTTTTTTTTTTTGTATATATGTATATTTGTATTTATATATACACAATTTAAGAATAAAATAAAATTTTAATGTTCAGGAATCCACGATGAACCACGTTCAATTGACAAGAATTGGTGGTAGTTATTTGGTATTCGGTAGTGGTGGATCAAATTAAAATCAATGAAGTATACTTACCCCCTCTAAAAAAATATGTTTAATAACTGGGTACTTTTTCATAAATTCTTTTTTATTTACTTATATTTTATTTAATGTACATTATTTTCTTATGTTCCACTACATAGTTACCAAAATACTCCTAATAATATTTACATTTACATTGTGAATGTTCTGTAATGTGAATGTTCACGCCATCAATGTAAATGTTAACATGTAAATGTGAATATTCACATTGTAAAATATAAATATTCACATTACCAAATTGCTAACCGTTCAAAAAATATTTGTCAAGATAGAAATATCCATAAAATACTTTAAATATGTATGTGTGTTAATTTCCGACCACATTGCCAATTTAGTACTTAACTGGAGAACACTGGCAGAATAGATGGCACCTGTCTGACCTGCAACAGAAAGAAGAGTCTCCGGCAATGGCTCGTCCACCCGGGGGTACTCCGACGATCAAGTCAGTACTTCATATCTCTCAAAGATAATCAATAGTGCTTAACTCACTAGATAGAATATCAAAAAGCATACCTTAGACCCATGGGGGTGCCTCTCTTTTATAGCCAATACAATCCTAGTCCTAATAGGAGCCTAGCCCTAATGGACTTAGGATTACTGCTAATCTTGGACTCCCAGTAGGATTGGGATAAACTCTCTAAGAGTTTTATCTTTACCCAAACTGAAGTCTTCTCCCAATCTAGGACTCTTGTCCCATATCCGCTTATCTCGGATTTCAGTATCCTCGCAGATAACCTCGGCCTAGCCGAGATAACCTCGGCATCATGACCAGGACACGTGGCACATCGGCTGACACGTCGGCGTCACCTTGGCCACGTGTTGGTGCTCAGAAAATATATCCCCACAACTACCCCCTAGGTTCTATTACCTCGGCATTCTGAGGTGATGGAACCTATATCGGTACTTTCCAGTACGTCGGCTTAAAGTATCGCAGCCGAGATCATCGTTAAGGCCGACATGTCTCTTAAAAGAACAAGAATTCCAAAAACCCGTTCACGCGTATGAGCTGTCATACATAATCTCGGTTTAACTTTAACTTGTAAACTTTTCTCAAGTTTCAACAAGTGTTAAACAATGATCTCGGTTTAACTTCAACTTGTAAATTGCTACAAATTTCAACAAGTGTTAAACATAACATCAGTTTAACTTCAACTTGTAAATTGTTACAAATTTCAACAAGTGTTAAACATCATCTCGGTTTAACTTCAACTTGTAAATTGCTACAAATTTCAACAAGTGTTAAACGTAACATCGGTTTAACTTCAACTTGTAAATTGTTACAAATTTCAACAAGTGTTAAACATCATCTCGGTTTAACTTCAACTTGTAAATTGCTACAAATTTCAACAAGTGTTAAACATAGCATCGGTTTAACTTCAACTTGTAAATTGCTACAAATTTCAACAAGTGTTAAACATCATCTCGGTTTAACTTCAACTTGTAAATTGCTACAAATTTCAACAAGTGTTAAACAATAATCTCGGTTTAATTTCAACTTGTAAATTGCTATAAATTTTAACAAGTGTTAAACAATGATCTCGGTTTAACTTCAACTTGTAAATTGTTACAAATTTCAACAAGTGTTAAACATAACATCGGTTTAACTTCAACTTGTAAATTGCTACAAATTTCAACAAGTGTTAAACATCATTTATAACTCTCTGCCCCCTAATGTGGACTTATGTTCACATTAAGCTTGTGCATGTGATCTTGTTCGCCGAAGTTGGTTTCAAGCCGAGGTTGTTAGCCTTTATTTCTCTATTGATCTTACTTGGTTTCAACCTGAGTTTGATTCTGCCGACATGGCAAGCCTATGTTACCCCAACTTAGTTCAACTCCATTATATGCAAGATTCGACTCTGCCATATAATGAGTCTAAGTTATTCATCATTACCTCGGCCTCGCATCGGCGAGCCGTTTTTCTTCTCGAACTTAAGTGCAGAGATCTTGTCTTCTAGAATCTTGGATCTGCTCACTCAGGTTGAGCTCTTCTCTTCTCGGGCCTATTCATCCAGGCCGAGATCATGTCTTCTGGAATCTTGGATCTGCTCACTCAGGTTGAGCTTTTCTCTTCTCGGACCTGCTTATTTAGGCCGAGATCTTGTCTTTCGGGATCTGGGGTCCGGGGCTTGAAATCCAGGATCTGCTCACTTAGGCTGAGCTCTTCTATACTTGAATGTCATCTCCTTGGGAGCGCTCATGCCCCATGTCTTCGCGTCCCTTCTGGAAGAGTCTTCATTCCGTTTATGTCGACAGACTCTCCATCTTCGCTAAACTCGTCGTTTTCAACACGTTGATCTTGTACGGTGATGGCCATCTATTCTCCTTTCTTTCCCACAGGCGGCACCAAATTGTGTGTGTCAATTTCCGACCACACTGCCAACTTAGTACTTAACTGGAGAACACCGGCAGAATAGATGGCACCTGTCTGACCTGCAACAGAAAGAAGAGTCTCCGGCGGTGGTTCGTCCACCCGGGGGTACTCCGACGATCAAGTCAGTACTCCATATCTCTCAAAGATAATCAATAGTGCTTAACTCACTAGACAGAATATCAAAAAGCATACCTTAGACCCGTGGGGGTCCTCTCTTTTATAGCCAATACAATCCTAGTCCCAATAGGAGCCTAGCCCTAATGGACTTAGGATTACTGCTAATCTTGGACTTTCAAGAGTTTATCTTTATCCAAACTGAAAGTCCAAGATTAGCAGTAATCCTAAGTCCATTAGGGCTAGGCTCCTATTGGGACTAGGATTGTATTGGCTATAAAAGAGAGGCACCCCCACGGGTCTAAGGTATGCTTTTTGATATTCTGTCTAGTGAGTTAAGCACTATTGATTATCTTTGAGAGATATGGAATACTGACTTGATCGTCGGAGTACCCCCGGGTGGACGAGCCACCGCCGGAGACTCTTCTTTCTGTTGCAGGTCAGACAGGTGTCATCTATTCTACCGGTGTTCTCCAGTTGAGTACTAAGTTGGCAGTGTAGTAGGAAATTGACACACACAATATGATAATTAGAATTTGGTAGATCAAATGTCCAAATAATAGGACTTATTAGAATATAAAAATATCTTATGAACTAATTGGGATACAAACACTTAAAAAAGGATTTTTTAATAAATTTTTTGTTTAATAACAATAATTTTTATCAATTAAAATATAAATTAAAATAAAATGCAATCTTAAAGGTTTGAGGGTTGTGGTGTTTGTTTATAGTGTAGAATAGTGTATTGGTTAGTGCAGGTAATGGTTGGTAATTCAGGTGCGGTGGGACACATTTCTGTTCATGCAAAATTTATGTTATGAAGGATATTTTGGGAATTGAAAAAAAAGTAAAAAATAATCAGAGTAAGTGTTCCTTTTATTTAAAGTAGTTTAGATAGATAATAATAATAATAGTGGTAGTAGATACATAGACAGTAGGTAATAAATTGATGTGGCCAAGGAACGGTTGATCTTGTTGTGTTATTTAATAAGTTTGGAAAGTTACTTTTGAAATACATAAAAAGTAGACAACATTTAAACTTTTAAAATAGTAGTAAAAAGTAGATAATTAAGTGAGAAAAAAAATCCTTAATGTTTGTTATGATTTTTCATTTATCATGAATATCATCAAATAAATAATAATACTATATGATATTTCAAGAATTTCTAGCATGTTTTGCTATCTTCTTCTCCCTTGCAAATTTCCATGGACTGCACATCCAAACTTATTAAACAACACAACCAACCGTTGCTTGGCCACATCAATCTACTATCTGTCTATGTATCCACTATTATTATTATTATTATCTATCTAAACTACTTTAAAGAAAAGGAACACTCAATTATTTTTTACTTTTTTTCAATTCCCAAAACATCCTTCATAACATAAAATGAGGGTTACAAGAGAGATAATTTCTCTCAATTTCTTCCAATTTCTCTCTACTTAAGTTATCTAAATAAGTAAGAGAAATACACATTTCTCTATTTTTTTTTTCCTCTCCAAATCACTCGATCCAAACGTAGTGTTAGTTTTCATGGAAAGCTTGCAGGCTGTCAATTTTCATTAAGGAAAAAAGTAACCCCCTCCCCCCCCCCCCCCCAAAAAAAAAAAAGGTAGCATGGCTGAAATTTGTTGGGTTTTAAGGAAGAAGCAAAGCAACAACAAATTGAAGAGTGTGAATTCACCTTTGAAGCTTGGCATATATATGTATATATATATGATTCATGTATATGTTCTACTTGAACTTTTTGTTCTACATTTTAGCCGTGACGGCGTGAGGACAATTTCTTCGTGATAATTGGATATTATATAAAATTGAATGGTAACTGGAAATCTTCTTATTTGATGACTGGCTACATTTCACTAGTCGCTGCATGTGCTATGTTCACAAGCAATTAAACTGACAGAAAGATGAAAGTTGATGCAGTGAGGTGTAGCACAACTGTCGGCCTCTTAAGGGTGTATGTTTGGATGTTCCACGAAAATTTAGTGACCCTACTGATATTGTATTAGCATTTCAAGGTAGGAATATATTTTTCTTAAATTGAGGAATTATGCAAGATTTTAGCTGTCAAACAAGTAATTTTAGTTTTTATTGTTTTTTCAAGAAAAGCTAAAAATGATCATGTAATGGAAATTTGGCGAGATCCTATATTTTCTTAATGGCCACACTTTATATAATAGAATTGATCTTTCAGATTCCACAGAAAGTGCGGGCCAACTATCTAAATTCAGTGGGACATGCCAATGTGCACCATAACATAACTCACCTAACTATAAGGATAAAAATTAGGAAAAATTGCATTTAAGCTGGAACAACTCAAAGCAATTGCACTTCCATTTGTAAGTTGGAGCAAATCAGAGTTGTCCCATGCCACAACTTTCATTTGCACCTCCATGAAAATGCAATTCTCTTTAACTATTTCCGTTAAATGCACTGTTCCCCAAAAAATATTAGGTACTACATCACATGTTGTGAGGTATGAATGTTAATATGGTGGATCTAAGAAGCACAGACATATTAGATATCAACACAATACTCTCTGGACACTTCCCAACATTTGAAAACACATTACAAGTTTGAATAAAATAAATTGGAATCTAATAATAAAACAAACACAATGTAAATTTATACTTATTCTCCTCTTTTAAACTTTTATTAACTTAGATATTCATGTATATGATATAATAAATATATAAAATTATATATTTTTGCAAATGTCTCGCACGTGTTAAATTTATATTTTTTGAAAATTTTCATATCAGCGTGTTAGTGTCATGTTCATGTCCAAGCTTCTTAGTGGTGGATAAAGTTTAAACTACAGCAAGGTGGCTTTATGGTTGGCGGTTCATGATTATACAATCAGGCCACACGCACATGTAACCTATACTCACTCTCACTCACATTTAAGTCTTAGGAATTGCTTTTGAAATAAGAATTTCAAATCTTAGGCATTTCTTTCTCAGTCAGGTTTTCCATGTTGCAGATAGATGAAAATGTCCAAAGGGAAATCTTAAATCATAGGTCTTTGAGACACCCAAACATTGTCTGGTTTAAAGAGGTTTGCTCATTTTCTTATTTTCTTCTTTATTTTGTCTATCAGAGGGTGTTGTGGCCTGACTGATCATTACTCTGATAAAATTTGTACTCTAGGTCATATTGACACAAACCCATCTAGCTATTGTGATGAAGTATGCAGCCGGAGGAGAGCTTTTTGAATGAATTTGCAATGCAAGGCACTTTAGAGTGGATGAGGTTGTTTATTCCCGTTTTATACTTGGGAGATCCTTTTTCTCTGATAAATGTTGCTATGGCTGTTTATCCTAGTGTCTGCTACAGGCTCGCTTCTTTTTTCAACAACTAATATTTGGAGTCAGCTATTGTCACGCAATGGTATGTAATTGTTGGCTACATATTTTGTATAAGCCAATTACAATTCAACGCGTGGCAAAATAAGGGCAATACGGGAAGACTATTCAAGTTTTCGATCGTGATCATATACGTGGCATTTAGTATTGGTTCTTACAAGATCTGCGTAGCACTGGATCAGCAAAGAGATGCAAAGTGATGTGGCTTCAACGGTTACTCACATTCAAATTCAAAATCAGGAGGGAAGCCTAACTGCAAGTGATGGCATAGTGGAGCTAACTATAAGGCAAAATGATCAACGATCATGGAGGAACGATTCGACGGTTAGAAGTGCAGTTAGATGGTCATCCTTGAGAAGTATAAATAGCAGAGAAGGCTCTAGAAAAAGCCCCAGACTCAGATCCAAAAAACTTGTTTTATCTACTCTATTTCCTTTCCAGTTTTATATTTCTTGTTCTTTGTATTTCTGTACTTTAAAATTCCTGCACTGCACTTCGTTCATAGGAGTAGTTTCAAGTAAATTATTGCTGTAAACCTCTACGAGGCTGAATTGAATCATTGTAAGTCTTTCGTTTTACTTAATGAAATACTGCAATTGTTTTTCACTTAATCATTGTCAGTTTATTCCTTCTAAGTAAAGCCACCAGTAAAAGTCCTCTTCATTGAGGTTGAAAGAACTAAAACACAATCGTCTGATAATTGGTTGGCAATTAAATTTCTGTAAGGACTGATTGATCCTTGCTGGCACGCTTACAATTACAAAAATAACCTTCGAAAGCCAAAAAAGCCAACATATATTTTTGGCACGCCTAGTGGGACTAATTGAAATGGCTAGACGTAGAAGACAAGGAGAAAATGAACGCTTGGAAGAAGGCGTAGAAGGAGAGGTAGAAATACCTAATTTAGAGGATAATGTGATAACACATCCTGTGAAGACACCAATTTTATTAGAACCTATGGTCAAACAGACCAGCACTTCGGAACAAGTACCACATGTTCATAATATTGGACGAGGCCAAGGAATTGGACCATCCACTGTTCCATCTACTCAGCCAATGAATCCACGGGGTGGCCTAGTAGATGCCATGGGATAACAGTTAATGAACACAATGGAAAGATGGACAACATCCTTTTTAGATCGGATGAATACCCATCAACCAACAAACATAAAACACATGGAAGAAATTTCAAATGTCCCTAAGTAAAGATTGGCTAGAGATAAACAGCCTATGCAAATTAATGGATATTCTAATGGTCAAACTAGTAATCAGAACTATGAAAGACCATCACCTCAATCTTGGTATGAACCTATTTCGAGGCCTATAGCAGGTCAAAATGCCTCAGTACTTAACAGTGAAGCCATGCAAATTGGTGGATCTGGCCCAATACAAGAAAATGGCATAAGAATGGTTCCAAATCCCATGTTCGAAGCCATACCTGGCACGAGGGGGTTCACTAATCCTTTATTTGAATTTATACCCGGGGGGTTGGAAGGTTTTCCTACAATTGGAAGAGACACAACACCTGTTCCAGCACCTTTCGCAGGTCCTTTCGCAGGACAGGCTCAAAGGGGTTACCCATACCCCCAACAACAGCCGACACCACAGGGACAACCAGTTCCAAATATACCACCTTATGGACCAAGAGGACCCCAGACACAAGGTTGTCTACCAAATCCTGTGTTTATTCCTCCAGTAATGGTTCAACAGGCACAAAATATGGTCTCTAGGGACCAAATTGTTGATATTGTTAGAGAGATGTGTGGACTAATGGCTCGGGGTGTTCAAACTCCTATGTACAAGAAACCATATCCAGAATAGGTGGATAGGGTACATGAATACCCAAGAGGATTCAGGATACCAGACTTTGCCCTTTTTTAGGGGAATGGAAACTAGTCAACAGTGGAGCATATTGTTAGGTTTGCTGCTCAATGTGGTGAATTTATCAATAATGATTACATGAAGTTAAGATTATTCCCAAATTCTCTTACAGGGGCAGCCTTCGTATGGTATATTAACCTTACGCCTGGCTCCATTCAGACTTGGCAACAAATGAAAGAGGCATTTCATGCCCAATTTTTCCAAATGGAGCCAGAAGTGTCCATGGCAGATTTGGTAAGGTTGAGCCAAAGGCCTGATGAAAAGGCTGCTCAATTTATTGCCAGATTTAAAAGAGCACAAAACAAATGTAGGGTCATCCTACCAGAGCTAGAATTCGTGAGATTCGCTCAAAATGGCTTAGAGTTTAGGCTTTGAAAGAAGTTTGACTCAATTGAGTTTAGAGACTTAGTGGAACTAACTTATAAGGTGTCTAGGTGTGAAGCATTACTAGAGGAAGAACAAGATCGAAATAATGCATCATACATGATATATTATAGAGATCTTAATTATGAGATTGATGCAGCAAAGATTGTGGGGAAAGAACCTGTGATCTGTGAGACATTAATTCATAAGGACACGACAATTGACCAGCAGTTTAAAAAGAAAGACCTTAATAGGAAATACTCTTTCGATTTAACAAAGGCAGATGACATTTTTGATTATTTGCTTGCGGCCAACTTCCTTAAGTTACCAAAAGGAATCAAAATTCTGTCTCCAAATGAACTTAAAGGAAAAGTGTATTTTAAATGGCATAATTTTTTGTCTCACTCGACTAAAAACTGTATTGTTTTTTGAGACAGGATCTAAGAACAAATTCAGAAAGGAAGTTTAAAATTCTCAGCTAAAGCAGAAAAGGCCATGGGGATCGACAGTAATCCATTCCCAGAAGTTGGAGAAAGTGCAGCTAATGTTGTTGTACCAGACTTCCAGAATTTATCTTTGAAAGAATTGGAAGAGGTCAATGTGCAAATGCATGTTGCCAGCCAGACTACTGTCAAGAAAGACACTAGAAGTTCACCAGTTGTTAGACAAGGCTCTACAGGTCAGGAAAAAGACTCTGATGAGGAAGCACTGGATTATGACTCTTTAGAGGCAGCAGTTATCCAAAGAATGTGTCCCAGGTGTAGGTTGAGCTATAAGTGGCTGAAAAGGCTTCAAATTGATGGGAAACAATACTATAGAGATGTGCAGAGACGTCCTAAGCCAACCAGTGCTCATATCCAACTGGTCCTAGGCAGCAGCCAATTATGGCTGGATCAGCAGCTACTAGAATGCAATCTAAGGGTAAGAGGCCTTTACATGAGTCCAGACCTCCTAACTATTACAGAATGGAAGGCAATCGTCCTGAAAGAAGGACTGAAGTAGGTTCAAGTTATGGGAGCGAAGCCAGAAATTGGCCCCCTAGACCAGCCTCACACAAGATGGAAAGTAGCCACCTTCATGGAAGGCCTGAATTAGTCCTAAAACAAGGAGTCAGGGATAAACAATGGCATTCATAGACAGCTTCGAAACTAGCTTCGAAGGAAGAAAGTGACAGCTCAATGACTGAGTTGGTGGGTTCATGGGTACCTGGAGTCCCAGATTGGTTTGTCATGCAGAACAAACCTAGGGAGATACCTGCCCAAAGAAATGCTGTTGGAGATCAGGGTAGGATGGTTAAACCTCCCCTGGTGGCCTCAAATAATTGGGTGTTACTAAAGCATCCAAAAACAAAGGAACCAAACATGGTCCCAGTAATTTCTAGATCACAAAAGAGGAAGATCCAGCGTAGGTACACTCAGTACCAGAAAGACCTGAAAGAAAGTGGAGAAAGCTCTTCATTGGTCCAAACAGAGGGGTAGACAGAAGGAAAGAAAAATCCCAAGTCAGACCATAATCCAAAATCAACTCTACAAGACAAAATGGGTTGCAGTAGAGAACAGTTGGCTAAAGTTCACTCTGAACTAAAAGCCAAAGAGAGGTCTAGTTTAGCAAGATTGGAGAAGGCTTTGATGGAGAGTGATAGTAAGACAGAGGGAGAAGTTGGCCTAGGCCAAAAGAAAGAAATGGTTGAGGAAGAAATGTTCGAAGCCTTCATGGCTGAACAGACATTTTTGGTTAAAAAGCCAGTAGAAGCAGACCATTCGAAGGAGTTCGTTAGTAATAAAGTGCCAGAATACAGCATGCAGATGCTTCTGAAGTAGTTAAACAAGGTGGCCAAGAGGAGAAACAGGTACAACCAGCCATTCAATTTGGCTCGTTTTCTCCAGTATCAGTGAATATGGTACATATACTACCACATGAATTCTAAGCCAGAGATGAGAACCAAGAGGGTCAAGAAATTGACCCAATTCCAGTCTCTAGTGGAGACTCACAAGTGAGTATGGTGCAAGATGGATCCGAAATGGCTACCCCAATGGAAACTGAATACGAGAGTGAAGAAGAGGTGAGTATTAACCTCTCATATCCTTTTGAGTATCCCACAACATCTATGACACAGCATGTCAAGTCTTTGTATATCAAGGCCTTCTTCGATGGGATACAATTGAACCGAGTCTTGGTGGATAATGGGGCAACAGTGAACCTGCTTCTAAAATCTTTCTTGAGGAAACTAAGAAAAAGGAACCCCAGGTTAATCCTAACCAGCACAACCGTTGCTGGCTTTACTGGAGACAAACAGATGGCTTAGGAAATTTTGCCCATCAACCTGAGTGTGGGAACCAGAGACTGCATGACGACATTCTTCGATATCAACAGCAATGCTAAGTACAATGCTTTACTTAGAGATTAGATTCACACTAACAAGTGTGTGCCTTCCTCTCTGCATCAGAAGATAATGATGGCCTTGGGCAATGGAGAGACAGAGGAAATCGATGTAGATCCTCAACCCTTCATAGCTTGTGCAGACTTCGCAGAGGCCAAATTGTATATTGAAGGAGTGACACCACTCAGTATACTAAGAAAACCTGATGGATGAGCCGAAGTGACGGCTGATGAGAAATTAGCGCACCTGAAGCACTTAGTCCAGGAAAGTGCTGATGAAGAGTTTGTCGTTAAGGATGACAATGATGCCTGGTTGTAAGCCAAGAGATGAAACCCAAGAAGCCAGGTCTTTGGCTCTAATTAAGTTCTCAGTATTGGATGTAAAATCAATAGTCCAGAAGGTGCAAAGGCAAGAAAGAGAAGCCATGATAATTGGCTATAAGCATGAGAAGTAACAGGCCAGGGTTTTGGCCCTTGATAAATACTGTGCATTAGACATTGAAACAAAAGTCCAGGAGATACAGGAAGAAGAAGCCTTATGGATAGACTTTGTCTATGAGGAGGAGGATAAAGATGTTGAATCAAAGAAGTTGGGAGCAGAACAAAGCAAGGAGATTGCTTCGAAGGCAGAAGGAATCAAAGAAGGAGCTTCAGTAAGTTCTCAGATACAAGACCCCTTGGAAGAAGTAAATTTAGGGGAATGTTCTATACAACAGCCCACCTATATAAGTGCTTGGTTGAATGCTCTTGACAGGGACCAGTTGTTGGTTGTTCTGAAGAAATATAAAGATTGTTTTGCATGGTCTTATAATGAACTACCATGATTAGATAGGTCATTAGTAGAACATAGGCTCCCTATGAGGCCTAATTTCAAGCCATACAAGCAAAAAGCAAGAAGAATAAGTCCAGAAGTGATTCAGAAAGTTAAGGAAGAAATTCTTAGATTACTCAAGGCAGGCTTTATTAGAACAGCCAGGTATGTTGAATGGTTATCCAATATTGTGCCTGTAGTTAAGAAGAATGGTAAAATTAGGGTATGCATCGATTTCAGAAACTTAAATCTAGCAACTCCAAAAGATAAGTATCCTATGCCTATAGTAGATTTGTTGGTAGACAGTTCAGCAGGGCATCAAATTTTATCAATGATGGATGGGCACTCTGGTTATAACCAAATTTGCATTGCAGAGGAGGATGTCCACAAGACAGCATTTAGATGTCCTGGGAATATTGGCACATTCGAATGGATTAAAATGCCATTTGGCCTGAAGAATGCTGGGGATATATATCAGAGGGCTATGAACACTATCTTTCATGACCTCATTGGAGGGTATTTAGAGTGTTATATTGATGACATTGTAGTGAAATCCCAATCCATGGAGGAACATTTGTTTCACTTAGAAGCAGCTTTTGAAAGAATGAGAAAGTTTAAGTTGAAACTCAATCCTCTTAAGTGTGCTTTTGGCGTATCATCTGAAAACTTCTTGGGCTATGTAGTACACAAGAAAGGAATACAGATTGACCAGAATAAAGCCAAAGCCAAAGCCATCATTGAAGCCAGACCTCCATCAAGTAAGAAAGAATTACAAAAGTTCCTTGGACAGGTTAATTTTCTTCGAAGATCCATTTCTAATACCGCAGGGAAAACTAAAGTATTTTCTTCCTTGTTAAGGGTAAAAGATGAAGAGGAATTTATGTGGGCAGTAGAGCATCAAACTGCTTTCGAAGGAATCAAAGCCTACTTGGCCAACCCTCAAGTGCTGATGCCACCAAAGGGTGATAAGCCCTTGAAATTGTACATAGCTGCAGCAGAGGATTCATTGGAGCTTTCTTAGCCCAAGATAATGAAGAAGGCAAGGAGCAAGCTGTTTATTAACTTAGTATGTTTCTAAATTCTTGTGAATGTAATACTCAGTTGTAGAAAAGCTGTGCCTTGCATTGTATTTTGCTACAATGAAATTAAGATACTATCTTTTGCCTACAACTGTCTTGGTAATTGCAACCACAGATTTAGTTAAATATATGTTATCTAGACCCATGTTAAGGGGAAGAATTGGCAAATGGATATTAGCCTTATCAGAATTTCATTTAGAATATGTTTCCCAAAAGGCAGTAAAAGGACAAGTTTTAGCTAATTTTTTGGCAGACCATCCATCTCAAATAGAAAGTCAAAAGATAATGGAACTTGGTATGACTAGTATTGAACCATGGCAAATATAGTTCGATGGATCAAAAGCCAATGGTTTAATTGGAATTGGTATAGTAATTAAGTCACCACAAGGAGTAGAAACCACACATGATTTCAGAGTGGATGAAATTACTTGTTCCAATAATCAGGCTGAATATGAAGCCTTAATAATGGGATTGGAAATACTTATTGGATTACAGGCTCATGCAGTTGATATATTTGGAGATTCTTAATTGGTAGTTAACCAGGTGAAAAGGATTTTCAAATGTCAAAGTATAAGTATGTTACCATACTATGTTGTTGCATTACATATGCTTTCTCAATTTCAAACAGCAAATGTAACTCATGTCCCAAGATTCTTGAATAATAAAGCTAATGATGTGAAAGTTTCGAATTTCAAGAGAAAGGATAATACCCAAGGGAACATAAGCCAAACAACACATCAGAAAGTAATACCACTCTTGAATAAAAGGAATGTGGTCCTGGAAGTCAATCATAATGACTTACAAGAACAAGATTGGAGGCATCCAATAATGCAGTATCTCGCTGGTCCATCTTCGAAAGTCAGTAGAAAAATTAAATTGCAGTCTATACAATACATAATGTATGGTAATGCTCTCTACAAAAGGGGGAGAGATGGGTTATTGTTGGAATGTTTAGGCCCAAATAAAGCATTGACAGCTATGGCTGAGGTCCATGAAGGCATCTGTGGTGCTCATCAGCCTGGTGTGAAGATGAGATGGCTGTTTCGAAGGCATTCCTACTATTGGCCAACTATCTTTAAAGACTGCATAGAATATGCAAGAGGTTGCCAGGCATGCCAAAAGCATGG
Source organism: Camellia granthamiana (assembly GCA_036172215.1). Taxonomy (NCBI): domain Eukaryota; kingdom Viridiplantae; phylum Streptophyta; class Magnoliopsida; order Ericales; family Theaceae; genus Camellia; species Camellia granthamiana. The sequence goes on along the minus strand of CM069903.1, from coordinate 27,140,155 downwards.
CACAACAAGGCATGTGCCCATAACTGACTTGCATGCAGTTGTGCATCCTTGGCCATTTAGAGGATGGGCCATGGATATGATGGGGAAAATACACCCACCCTCTTCAAAGCATCATTGTTTCATCTTCGTGGCCACTGATTACTTCACTAAGTGGGTCGAAGCTAAGCCATACAAGGCTGTAGACTAGACTGAAGTCATTGGATTCATTAAGGATTTAATCCATAGATTTGGTATCCCACAAACTATAACTGTTGATAATGAGACTGTGTTTGATGGGAAAATGGTAAAATCTTTTGTGGCAGAGTTTGGAATTAGCCTTGTTAATTCCACACCTTATTATGCACAAGCCAATGGTCAAGCTGAATCATCCAATAAGTCTTTGAAAAAAGGGATACAGAAAGTTGTGGAAGACAATCCTAGAGATTTGTATAATTTATTGTTGGATGTATTGTGCGCTTATAGGACTTCTCCAAGATCAAGTACAGGAATCACTCCATATGCCTTAGTGTATGGGCATGATGCAGTGCTACTTGTGGAAATTAATGTTAAGTCCTTGAGGGTAAGATGCCAAGACCAGTTAGATTTTGAGTAGTACCATCAGAGTATGTGCTTGGAATTAGAAAGTATAGATGAAACTAGGATTCTGGTATTAAATAGCATTCTTTTCCAAAAGAAGAAAGCAGCCAAAAACTATAATAAGAAAGTCAAGCACATTGGCTTTGATGAAGGTAATTTGATATGGAAGACAATACTCCCAATAGGGATTAAAAGCCATAAGTTTGACAAATAGTCACCTAACTGGAAATGACCATATCAAGTTCATAGAGTTCTGTCTTTTGGAGTATACCATTTGAGAAATCTGAATGGATATGTACATCCTAAAAAGATTAATGGCAGATATTTGAAGTTTTATTATCCAACCGTGTGGGAAACACAAGGAATAGAATAAGTGCTAAATATAAGAACATGAGAACACTTCAATGATAAATAAGGATTTATTTCATAAAGAGTCAAATACATGTAGCCATAGATTGGCCCAGAAGTCAGTATAGTGTTTAAATTGTTCTTTTACAATAGATGCTCTATTCTTAAGGGATGGAAACAATTAAATAGTTGTAGTCATCTCTTGCTTTCGATCAGCTAACTCTTGATTAGTGATTTACAGCTTGGTAGTAGTCCGATCCAAAGCTCGGTTAACTGTTGATAATTCTTCCTCAAGTTGAGCCTTCTTCTCCAATAGTTGAGCTCGAAATTGGGAGGCAGAGGAATGTTGTTCCTTCAATTCTGATACCTCAGTATGTATTTTGGAAACAAAGCTCTAATCCCTTACCAATTTCTCATCCGCAGCCTTAGCAGCATGGCAAATGTTGATGTAAAATTCAACAATGGCTGCTGCCTGAGATAAATAACTTGAGATAGCCATGCCGGATTGCTCAACAACCTTGCAACACTGGAGGAAGCCATCTTTAATTATAGGCCTTTGTAAGGCTTCGAAAGGAATCCTCGAAAAAGATGCCAGCAGCACCAGACAGCTGTCCAAGTCTATGGAAGGCAAGGAAATCTTACCACTGGAGGAAGAGCTCTCAAAAATTTCTAGCAGGGAATCAACTAGAACTAATGGCTCAGTCTCATTGCTAGTTAGTGGAGAGGTAGAAGGTATGTCAAAAAGACTAGCTAGTCTAGCCTTAAAAATGTCCACCTCATCCATTGACATGGAAGGTGCAGAAAGAGCACTAGTAGAAGGGAGAAATGACTGCATAGGAATTGGAGAAGAAGATGGAGTATCCTTAGCTGTCTCTATGGTTTTTGCTACCAGTTGGTCAAGAGAAGAAGGACTGGAGCTAGGCAGAGATAATGGACCATGAGTTGGAGAGCTACCAGTACCTTCTCTACTGGAATCAGCTACCATCAAAGATGAAGTGTCAGATGGAGTTTCCTTAGGAGGGGGAGGAAAAGCAAGGCTCGAAAGAGAATCAAATCGAGTAAAATCAAAAGACAAATGAGGGAGATATGGAGTTAAGCCAGAAAAAAGAGGAGCATGAATACTTAGCCTCAAGAAGGGTATGGAAAATATAGGGCCAGGAAGTGGGAGAATTATTTGAACGGGCTCCATATCTTGAGGTTGTTCAACGTCAACTAAAACTGATGGAGTCCTTATTGGAAGAATAGGCAAAGTAGTTGTTGCTGCAAAAGAAGAAATACAAAACAATGTCAAGCCTCAGCATTGAGAATTTGAGAAAGATGAATAGAAATACGAAGGAGCTTACTGGTTTCAAAAGTAATGGCTATGATAGGGAAGCTGCGAAGAGTATAGTGTCCAGCAGGTTGCTGTTTTCTTGCAACCTCTTTCTGGAGTGCATCGGCAGTGGCGGTTTCATCCCTGAGCATTTGTTGTTGCTTCCTCTTCTCAGCCCTTTGGAATACAATAAGCTCTTTGGAATGCTCTGCTTGCACTACTTTAGCAGATGCTTCGTGGATAAGATCTCCAGTGAAGTCAGCAAGAGAAACAGTCATATTCTTTCTTCTTTTTAAGGGTGTTTCTTGCTCTTGTTCTGGTTCTTTTTCTTCTGCTACCTGAACCCTAGGTGCTTCCTCTTCAGGATCAAGTAAAAGCTTCCTTTTCTTTTGTTACTGTTTGCTCCTGAGAAGATTTAAAGCTTGGACCTTTTGGGGAGAATCTCCCTGTGAGGCACCCGCACCACCTTCAAAAAGAAGAACTAGAGATAAGGCTAAAAGCATTATAAAGAAGAAGAAGAAGAGAAAAGAAACAAGGGTATATACCTTTCTTCGAGGTAGCTTGAGTAACTCTAGGAGGAGTTAAGGCAGTAGGAATAGACTGCATGGTGACAGGCACAGGAACTGAAGTGGTAAGAGCAGTGGAAGAGGTGACAACTCTAGCTCCTTTGGGCTTGGCTTGGGGCACATCTAGCACCCTTAATAGGTCTTGAGGAGGAATGGCCAAGTATACCTCCATATTGGTCACCCACCAGTTTTGGCACCTTTCCAATAGGTTACCTTGAGAAATGAAAGGGATATACTCAAACTCAATCAAGTCCTGTATAAATTTAGAAGTTGCTTCTTCTAGTCTGGATCTTCGAACCTTTAAATCTCTGTTGGTAAGACTTAAATTGGTCTGGCTGCAAAGAGGTATAGCAAATTAAGTAGGACAATAGGGCTCAGCAATGCACTTGTAAGGTCTGGGGTTCATAATCCCAATGAATAACTCTCTAGGGATCAGAATAGAGGCCCATATGTTCTTGTGATGAGGTGAAGAACAGAACCTATCACTTAGAAAGTTTTTCAACCAAGTTGGGCCAATGGTAGTAGGTTCGAAGGGACGAAAGCTGTAAGAAGGAAAGGAAGCTGGAAGTTGGTGGAAGAAACAGAAGTAAAAAGTAAATGTAGAAGGATAAAGTGAAGCATTGGCTAGTCTCATGCCATGAGTAGTAGGGTTTGGCTCAAAAAATTTAAGGCATTTAGATTGTAGCTCAGTAAAATAAGCAAAAAGCCAAAACTGAAGTATCCAAAATGGACCCCTTTGATTGGCATCCAAGGGTTTCTCACAAAAAAGAGAATAGGCTCTCTATACATGACTTAGAACGTATGGGGCTAAGGCCACCTTTTTCTGTAAAATAAGGGCTTTGGCAAGAGGGGCGAATTCATGCATGATTCTTTGAGAAGAGGTGCAGAAAAGGAATTTGCAAAGCCAATATAGTATGACAGAAAAGAATTCCCTATCAGTCACAGGGCCCTCCCTTTTATTCTCAGCCTTGACAAAGTCATTATAGGATAAGTTAAGAGAGGGGAGGAAAAAAGGGGTCGGTAGGTCAAGATAATCTGGTCCAACGGGGGTTTTAGTGGGGGACAATCCTAATAGATGGCAGATATCAAGAACAGTAGGGGCCATCATCCCACATTTGAATTGAAAGAAATTAAAGGCAGAATTCCAAAAGCAAAGGGCAGCAGGTATTAAGAAAGGGTCCTCTGAGATAGTGAACCTGGATAATTGGAGAGCATTGAAAAGGCAGAGCTCTTGAAGGTCCAGAGTCCTATCAGGGACAACCCGATCATACCATTCTTGCCACTCTAGTCTCACCGTGGGCCAGCAACGATGGGAGCGGTTCATCCTCCAGTTTAGACCACCTTTGTAAAGGAGACAATGGTCTTCTAGATGTGGATATAAAGCTGGAAACTCAATGGGAATCTCTTTGAAGATGGGCTCGAGCACATAGTCTTACTACTCATGATGACGAGGAATGAAGATGCGTCTGTCAATGACACTTTTCTCACCAGCCTTGTACTTCTCACATTCTGCGTCAATGATCCTTTTCAGGGTTACAGACGGGCTCGCACGCTTTACGACTGGTATTTTCAACGAAGAAGAAGCCATTGATAGAAAGCTTTCTCAGAGGACGAAGTTGGGAAAGAGAGTAGAGAGAAGTGGAAGGTCGATAGAGATAAAGGGTTTGTGCGAATAGACAAATAGATGAATTCCGAGCACGAAATAAAAGGGTTTTTAAACTTTTGTGTCTGAAAATATACCCGGTCGTGTGACACGGACGGAATTCACAAAAAGGTACTAAAAATACGGATGCGAAAGGTTTCCCTCAATGTTGATAGTTTTGGAGGGAAACATATCTCAAATACTGATATCAGCTTCGAAATACAACATTTGGCTTCGAAGCCAAATTTTGGCGCCGAGACCCTATAACAAATAGCTTCGAAGGCAAGGAGTCGACTTTGAAGCACATCCCACACCTAAAGATGCAAGAAAGCCCAAGTATTTGTGTACCTCAACAGGATTGAAAGCCTGTTTTAGGGTTCCTTAGTGAGAATAAATTCTTCGAAGCAAAACTTGAGATCCCTTAAGGATGGAAATTGTTGTTCGAAGTGTCAAAACCAATAGTTGGTTTGATAATATACAGAAGAGATTGTTTTTCGGATTAAAACAATGCAGCCCTTGAGAGAGGCTTCCATATTTTTGAAAGTATGGACTGTTGTTCGAAGCAAAAATAATCAATTTACAACTGATTGATTGTACTAACCGTATGATTATATGTTGGATATGATTAAAACAAGCTTTAAGGGGTAAGATTGTTAAATTTGAAGCACTGATTCTAAATGGAAACCAGAAAAAGTTGTCAATTGTATTCCATGAATTGGAAAAGTTCTTGTTGGTTTTTCAGTGTTTCATTTGAGATGATTGAATCTAGACTCGAAGGATGAGATTATTGAGTTCAAAGCCCTAAATTTGCTTATAAAGACAAACAGAGATAAAGTCAAACCATGCCAAACAAAGAGAAAAGTCTTAGCTATATTGAAACAAAAGCAATTACATCAAAACACCCTCATTGGGTACAAATTCGAGTTCATAAAAGTAAGGAATAGAATAAATAACAAGATCATGGAATTTAGTCCAGCTATGGTCAATAAATTTTTGTTTCTTTTTTATTCTATCCTCTATTTTCTCCAGGTTTGGTTGCTGAAGTTGATGTGTTCTTACTTGATAAAAGAGTTCTTCAGCCTTTATTTCGAACGCTGTTTCTTTTAACCCTTGTTCCAACTCATCCATATCCAAGTCCTCCCAGTACGCAGAGTCTTTATTTTTGAAATCATCATATTCTTCGATGAGGTTCTCTGCTTCGTACTAGGTATGAATTCGAAGAGATGAAAGTTGGTTCAAAGATTGAGTGGTGGCCACAGAAGTCCGATGCCAATGAAGAAGCAACAGGAGTTGGTCCAAAAACATTTGGAGTTTTGCTTGGGCGATAGGGTTGAGGATGTGACGCCCCGATTCTACACTATAGGTTGCAGTCAAGGGAAAGTCACTTGTGAGTCCTACGGTCAATAACCAAGTAAGATCCCAGATCGCCGGAGGAGTCAAATAGCCTCCCTTCTAAGTCCGGCTTTCTTAGGCAGCGCACTACCCTTTTGACAGATCTTACAAGGCATTGATACAAGGTCTCATAAGCAACGCTAAGGTTCATACATAGTATATAATTACATAATAACCATAATATACTTGATTAAAAAGATTGTTCCATTACATTACATCCCAAAAAGAAGGCTTTAAGCTTCATATGAGTTTTACAAAAATATCCAAAATGAAACTTCTAATATTCTAGGATAGCCAAAAGTCTTCAAATGTTTCCGGTTCGACATCTCCAGCTATGGGTTCCTCTTCGTCACCTGGCATGATACGCCGTGAGCTTTGAATGCCCAGTAAACACACACACACACCCCACCCCTTTTTCCCAGTCCAATACACAATCACAAAATATAACATCAAGTAGTAAAGCATAATACTCCAATAAATAAATAATTAAATAAATGGTTAAGTTAGATGTCAGTAAACTAGAAATCCCCCAAAGAGATTCCGTCCTCCCAACCACAAGAATCGGACGCGGATTATTCGGTATGCCCCCTCTTTTGCTGCTTTGTTGCAGACCTAACCTCGGATGCCTACCAACGGTTATGTACCGTGTAGCGCCAACCGCAAAAGAGACGGTAAAATAGGGCCTTGCCCGAAATCCCTCCTTACACCAAACCACCTGGGGTCCGAATACAACCGCTCCGTTCAAGGGTTCTGAAAACCACTTGCGCAAGACTTAACCTCAAATAGGGAACGCATCCCAACAAACCATATATCACATTTTCTCATCTTTTCATTACTCAAGTGTTCGAAAAACCCAATACCCACCCAATTAGGTTTCCCGTTGAATTAAGTGTTTTAAGTCAAGGTTAGTCCAACTAAACGATAAAATAAAATTCACATAAGCATGCCTCCACAAGATAAGAAGATAAATAACATAACATACCCATACAACATCATGCCAAGATATGATAATAAGCCATTAAACATTTTCATGAATACAAGGGTATAAAACATCCAAACATGACAAATTTCCAGATTTAACATCACATGAAGGTTAATATGGAAGGACTACTTAGGTTCATCCACCGGACTCGGTTTTCCTATGGTTCGTAGAGAATTTGATCTAGTTTCTAGAACATTTTTCGGAAATGGGATTGCTTTTCCCGATTTTAAGTTATTTAGAAAATAGCCCAGCACTGTTCCAAAATCTGTCCAGAATCTGCCCAGATCTGTCGACTGTTACAAAAACTTGATTTTATTGCAAACCACTCAATGTTTTTCGATGAAACCAATTTTAGTTGAAAGATAACTCCTTAAGGAAGGTTTTGACATAAAATAGAGGTTCAAATTATTTTTGTACATTTTTCTGGAATTTGTGAAAGTTGACTGAAAAAAACAGGTTTTAAGGTAGAATGCCCAAAACAAGGAAATTCATAAAAAGGGGGTTCCACCATGGGAAAGTTTCATTTCTTTTGTGAAGAAAATATGCTAACTATCACATGTTTAACTCAGAAAATTTGTTTGAAAGAGTACCCTTGAAAAGTTGAGAGATGTGTACAAAAGAAGATGGTTTTGTGCCAAAATGGGTAAAATACATGAGAGATGGAAACCATATTCAAATCTTAGTATTTTCAACATGGGAACTTGATAATAACAGATCTGAAACTTTATTTAGAATCTTTAAAAAAACATGCATTAGAAAAGAAAATGAAGAGAGGGTTGTGTTGGTGGCTTACCCTCAAAGCTTTGCACAAGAAACTCTCTTTTCTTCCTCCTTCTTCTCCTCTAGATTTCTCTTCCTTGCTCTCCTCCCTCTCTCTAACCAAAATGTGTGTGAGTGAGTGTGTTGTGTGTATACTTGCAAGCTAGGGAGGGTGTGGTATATATAGGCAAATTTGGGGTAAAAGGACATAAAAGCCCTTTAGTTGGAATTGGATGGAAAGTTAGGATTTTGCTTGAGTTCTAAAGGAATGGAAGGGACTTAGGAGGTGTGTTCCATTGGTTTAGGCCACATCTAGTTGTAATAAAACCAATTCTTGGATTGTGCATCCTAGGTAGGTCACTAGGTTGTATTTCTCTAGGATTTCATAATCATGGTCTTTGAAAATTGGCTCCTCTCTTGGGAAAGTGTGAGGGGGTTATTATTTTATTAATTTTGGTCCTAGGCACATCCCTCAAGGTGTATATATACTTATATATATATTGCAAGATTGATGGTATGCCAAGGTACAAGGTACAAGTACTATTTTGGGGCAAGTTTTGAAATAAAAAAATATATGAGGGCTTGAAGTTAAATACATGTAACCTAGGTAGAATTAAATTAGGTTAGGGAATTTCTGTTTGGATAAAAATAAAACTAGCAATTACTAACTGTCAAGATTCGAATTGATTCAAGTAAACGAGGGTTTTAAGGAAATAAATTATCATTAAGGTCTGAGAAGTAAATACATATTTCAGGGGCCTTACAGAGGACGTGACCCCGAGTCATAATATCACAAGCCCATCGAAGGTTCTTGAGAGGGATATCGTCTTCAAGAACATTGAAAGACAAGTGAGAAAAGGCCGCAAGCAGAAGTTGGGCTTGCTTTCGCTGAGCTGGAGTAGGAGAAGGTGGAGGCTTATAAGGAGGAAAAACCTTGTCCGTAGGGAAAGTAAGCCTCAGTCTCTCTGTTCAGCAGAGATTTTGCGGAGAAAGAGGTATAGAGGCTTCCATTTCGAAAGAAGGAGGAAACTAAGGGGCATTAATACAATCAAGCCAGTCAGAAGAGCAAAGCCTCGCATTCTGGGCTAAGAATGATGGGTTATACCCTTGTACCTCTTCTGGGCGTCGGGTAACTTGTACTGTCTTTGTAGGCATGGAGGATGTGTACCATGCTACAAGCAAATTGTCCTCTAAACTACGTCGGCGGTCGATGGGCACGTAAGGATAAACCACCGAACTTCGAGCATCAGAAGGGAATTCTAGAGGATCGGTGAACTCGACAAAGTGATGATTAACTTGCTCCCTTAACTCACATGCCTCAGGTTCCGACCAGCTTCTCCAACCAGAAGCCCCAGAGGAAGAAGAAGCCACAGCCTCATCCCATGCAGAAGATTGTGGATTAGAAGAAGAACATTCCATGTCCATATTTGCAAATTTCTGAATCAAAGGATTGTGGACAGTGTGTTTGTAGTCCAAGGGTTGATAATTTGCAAAAGCTTCCATGACTTGAATATAGAAAGGTGGGTAAAGGTGGCTAATCAATGCATGAAGATTCTTTCGAGGACGAACGGTATTATCAAACAACTCTTCATATGCTTGATCGAGATAAGAAAAGGTCTGTTTATCCATTGAATTGGACTTTTCGAATACTGAGATGATGAGTTTGTTTAAGGGATCAAAGATGAGTTAATGTAAAGGTTCATCAATAAATGACGGTTGTGTTTCTAAAAATGCAAAGCCCATGCACATTCTAAAACGTGGATAAAAGACCTTGATCCACTAATATCACCAAGTACTAGGTATATTAGTGCGGGGGGTAACGTTGGCTACATATTTTGTATAAGCCAATTACAATTCAACGTGTGGCAAAATAAGGGCAATACGGGAAGACTATTCAAGTTTTTGATCGTGATCGTACACGTGGCATTTAGTATTGGTTTTTACAAGATCTGCGTAGCACTGGATCAGCAAAGAGATGCAAAGTGATGTGACTTCAACGGTTACTCACATTCAAATTCAAAATCCGGAGGGAAGCCTAACTGCAAGTGATGGCATAGTGGAGCTAACTATAAGGCAACATGATCAGCGATCATGGATGAACGATTCGACAGTTAGAAGTGCAGTTCGATGGTCATCTTTGAGAAGTATAAATAGCAGAGAAGGCTCTAGAAAAAGTCCCAGACTCAGATCCAAAAAATCAGTTTTATCTACTTTATTTCCTTTCCAGTTTTACATTTTCTGTTCTTTGTATTTCTGTATTTTAAAATTCCTGCACTACACTTCATTCATAGGAGTAGTTTCAAGTAAATTGTTGCTGTAAACCTCTACGAGGCTGAATTTGATCATTGTAAATCTTTCGTTTTACTTAATGAAATACTGCAATTGTTCTTCACTTAATCATTGTCAGTTTATTCCTCCTAAGTAAAGCCACCAGTAAAAGTCCTCTTCATTAAGGCTGAAAGAACTAAAACACAATCGTCTGATAATTGGTTGGCAATTAAATTTCTGTAAAGACTAATTGATCCTTGCTGGCACGCTCACAATTACAAAAATAACCTTCGAAAGTCAAAAAAGCCAATAGGAATATTCTTTATGTTTTAAAGTCCCGTTATTTAATTATTTGTTACTTTATTTTAGATCCCGGGGATACAAACTGGATAGTTTATATGTATTGCTTGCACCTTTTTTATTGATGAAGCAAGTATGTCATCGGGATTTGAAGTTGGAAAACACTTTATTGGATGCCAGTCCCGCTCCTCGTTTGAAGATCTGTGACTTTGGGTACTCCAAGGTACTATTGGGGGTTTTCTCATCCTCGTTCTCTTTGTTGCTTTTTATGTTGTTATATTATGGGTCTGGCTTTGGTCCAGTCCACCATCGGGTTAGACCGTGCTGTTGGGTCCGTGGGGGCCCACCACGAGTCTTGTTTTGAAAATATGAATCGTTCAATGTGTAGAACTCTTCGAGTATTATATGCCTGTAATCACGTTGATCGGATATCGATAGCTATGTGATCAAATCAGTTTTTTGTTAACCGTTAATTTATTCACCGTCCATTTTTTTTTTATAAAAAACTGATTTGATCACATAACTATCGATATCCGATCAATGTGATTTTTTGTAGACATATAGTATTCGAAGAGTTCTACACATTGAACGGTTCAGATTTTCAAAACGGGACCCGTGGTGGGCCCCCACGAGCCCAACAGCACGGTCCAGTTCGATGGTGGACTGGACCAAAGCCAGACCCTTATATTATATAGTTCCTGGAATGTGGATCTCAATTGAATATAGAAGTTTTTTGACGTACATCAGCATTGAGTAAAAGAAGTTTCTGATTTAGAGTGTGTCAAGGAACTTGTGTAGGAATTTCTGTGTGTGTCTACTAGTCTTCCCTTCTGGTGGTTTTGATGGGATTTGATTTTATATTTTAATATCTTGTTCGTGAAGAATTTGGTAACTTTGGCGCCTCTGTATCATCATGGAACTTATGCTTCTTGTACCATTGAACAGAAAATCACCCTTCTCTTCGTATATGCAATCTGGATCAATTATTATCTGTGTTTATCTGACCGTGGATTGTTTTTTCCCCCCCTCCTCAGTCTTCTGTTTTGCATTCACAACCGAAATCAACAGTGGGAACTCCTGCATACATTGCTCCAGAAGTGTTACTTAGGCAGGAATATGATGGCAAGGTAAAACCGGTTATTATGTTTATGTAAATCCAGTGGGAATTTTGCATTATTTGACAAGATCCTACCATTACATAGTGCCACTTTAGCTTCACTGCAAGAAGTACAATAATTTGTTTCTCAGAATAACTTAATAATGATTTAGATGGCATACTTTCAAGTGGTACTCATTTTATCTACTAATATACTTATTTTTGTTCTTTTTCTTGTCTCTCTCCCCTTTTCTGCTGGGTTTAGAAACCCTGCAGCTTATCAGTTTTGAAAGTCTCCTTTATCTCAGTGGCATAGTTTATAATGCATTTGAGAGGGTAATTTATACAGATAAATTGGGTCAGGCTAAGTAATGGGCCGGTATGGGCCGAAGTACGAAAGGCAGAGTAAAAGGGGCCTCAATCAGTTAGACCGGTCTCTGAATATCTTGAAATTGGACCGGCCCATAGAGCATATACGGTATCTCGGTCCGGGAAGGCGCAACAGTTAGTTCGGCTGCCGGGTTGCGCTGCTATGAGTTAGTCCGGTCGAGGCATGATGAAGCTAGCTCAACCTCGGCATGCGAAGCCGAGGTAGGGACAGGGGCAGGTGAAGCCGAGCTATAGGTGAGCTCGGTCATACAGCCAGTCTGGCAAGGTAGTGTTACTTCGGTTGTGTGACATCTTGCCGAAGTAAAACCAACTCACTTGGTTTAAGCAGTGAGGGGGGTGTTGGAGGATAAGCATTATCCTTCAGGAGTATGAATCTTAGAAGGACTCTACGTGGAGGAGTAGAAGTCCTACTAGGATTGTGCCACGCGGAACCTATAAAAAGCTCACTAATATCACCTATGGGGAGGTAACACAACTTTGATTCCTGAGTACATAGAGCTTTTGCCTATTTGTCTTGTTTGCTGACTTAGGCATCAGAGAGGTTTCCGGCACACACCCGCCGGCTAGCTCACGTTTGTATTTTCAGGTTGTAGAACGACGACGTACGGAGGAACGCAGATTCGATCAACAGGATTATATGAGAAGGTGTATTTCTTTCCCGTACAATTGGCGCCGTCTGTGGGAATTCAGACAAGAACAAAACCTCTTGATCAAACTTTTCCTCTTAAGAATTAATGGCACACAACGAAGAGTTGCCACAGTCCGCCATCGACGGACTAACACCAGAGGGAGGTGCGAGGCGCGAAGGTTTACCTCTTGTCCCTCCTATGGCGGAGTTGGAGCCACAGCAACAGAATCCCAGGAGGGATAGAAGGGGAAGAAGGCGGACTAACAGCCCTCGTCACTCTCGTTCGCAAAGTCTAGAGAGACAACGGCGACGGATCGATCCTCAAACTCTGGAGGACCGTGTGAAGGAACAGGACGAACTAATACGACGAATGGCGGCGGACATGGAGTCCATGAAGCGTCAGATAAAGGCCAAAGAAGTGGCGACAGGAGAGGGGCGCAAAAGCAAGACGCCCCCTCGTCGCTCGGAAGATCGTAGTAGACATACCACGCCATCCCAAGCAGAGAGTAAAAGCCTCAGGACAGGCGATACTCAATCCAGATCTTCCAAAACTCGTCACTCCAGGTTTGAGAGGACAAGATCTGAGAGGTCATACACAGAAGGGAGCACCTATTGGCCTTCACATACGCACCAAACAAGATCCAGACAAACGGAGTTGCCCAGGTCATCCGACTTACGCACCGTGCTCGTAGAGAAGGCACGATGGAAGGAGGACGGCAGGGCACGCGATCCACACAGAGTTTCTGCCTTACAGCGGTTGGCTCCTCGATCGCATGGAAGCGTCGAGGTTGGAATGCCAATAGCGCGCCCTGCCTACGAACCGACGGACAAAGCATTAGCAAGGTTGCAGACTTCGCCGTTTGTTCCGACAATTGAGAACGCGCCCTTACCTTCAGGCTTCCTTCAGCCCAAATTCACTACATATGAGGGAAAGACGGACCCCTATTCACACCTAAGCCACTTTCGCCAGGTCATGGCTGTATACCGGTGAAACGAAGCTTTGATGTGCATCCTCTTTCCATCTAGCCTTGGCGATCTAGGCTTGACTTGGTTCGAAAAACTTCCTGAAGGCAGCATAGCCTCCTGGGCGCAATTGGCGGAAGCATTTGTAACCAGGTTCAGAACAAACACTAAAACCCCGGTGGAGATCGACCAACTGCTCTCCATCGACATGGGCGACAAGGAGACCTTGAGATCCTACAATAGTCGCTACTGGGAGACCTTCAACCAAATTGGGGACTGCCCCACCAATCTCGCCATTGCACAGTACAAAAGAGGCCTTCCAATCGGCAACAGACTAAGGGACTCAATCACCATGACACCGCCCCTCACCATGGAAGCCTTGATGGAGAGAGTGCATCAGCACATCAGGGTGGAGGAGGATGGCGCGCGTGCCAAAGCAAAATCTGGCACGACCACAGTACCAAAAAAAAAGGCCTCAGCAAAGGTCAACGCGGTAGATCGTCCGAACAGAAACGGCGTGGCAGGCGAGACAATGGAGAGGACCAGGATAAAAGATGGTTGAGAGTCCGCACCGCCATAACCACGATCTTCAAAAAACCGATCTACCGAATTTTAAGTGAAATAAGAGACAAACCTTTTGTTAAGTGGCCGGCCAAGCTAGGCGACACTCAGAAGGATTACGACGACAGATCACGGTGCACCTTCCATAAAGAAAATGGGGCACCGCACTGAGAATTGCACACCATTGCGACAACACTTGGAGGAGTTGGTGGCAGCAGGTCACCTGGATAAATTCATTGAAGGAGGGGCGCGACCAGCCCCCCAGGACCATAATAACCCCAACGGAATGCCAATCGATGCCCCACCTCAAGGCATTATCAACGTGATACATGGAGTCTTTGAACCAGAGCGTGTATGCGAGCTCAGAGGATCAATCAAAAAGGCTGAGCACTTAAGAGAGGTGTTAAGTGCCCAACCTACAGTCAAGAAGGGGAAGACTGAGGCCACAAACGTCATGTCTTTTTCAGATAAAGACTTGGCAAGGATATATTGCCCTCACAATGATGCCCTGGTCGTTACTCTCCGAGTCAAGGATTTTGACGTCAAGCGGATTCTGATAGACCAGGGTAGTTCATGTGAAATCATATACTACGAAACATTCAAGCAACTGAAGCTACAAGACAAAGACTTGGCACCTGCCGTATCTCCCCTGATTGGATTCAACTCCATGCCAGAATGGCCCGTCGGCAAAATAATCCTCCCAGTCAGAGCAGGGAGTGTGACGAAACAAGTGGAGTTCTGAGTATTGAAAGTCCCATCCACTTACAATATCATCTTGGGCAGAACATGGCTGCATGCCATGCGATTGGTGGCATCATCCTACCACCAAGTAATGCGATTTCCCAATGACACAGGAGTAATAGAAGAAGTCTATGGAGACCAGATCATGTCGAAGCAGTGCTTTGTCACGGTGAATGGCAGCCGCGCCGCCAAAGGATACGTTCATTCGGTAGAAGAACCTGAGAGTAATGAACTATTCGCAGATGTTGGCAAAGCGGCTAGTTAGAAAGCGGTGGAAGACTTGGTAGAGGTAAGAATAGACGAAAAGAACCCGGATAAGTTCTTTTTGCTCGGTTCGTCGTTGTCCAGCACTGAGAGATTAGAGGTCTTGGAATTTTTGACCTCTAACATCGAAGTGTTCGCCTGGACACCTTACGACATGCCAGGCATTGATCCCAACTTCATCTGTCACCAACTCAATGTCCACCCATCCGCTAGACCAATCATTCAGCGCACCCGCAGATCGGCACTCCACCACGCCGAGATAGTGGCGGAAGAAGTAGGAAACTTGCTGGAAGCAGGGGCAATCAGAGAAGTGCACTACCCAAGATGGATCTCCAACACAGTCGTAGTCCCCAAAAAGAATGGCAAGTGGCGTGTCTGCGTCGACTACAAAACAGTCAACAAAGCATGCCCAAAAGACAGCTTTCCTCTGCTACGGATAGATCAGCTGGTAGACCTAACGGCGGGCCACAACCAACTGAGCTTTCTGGATGCATACAGAGGCTACCATCAAATCGCTATGCATGAACCAGACCAGGAGGTCGCGTCCTTTACAACTCCAAGAGGACTATACTGTTACAAGGTCATGCCCTTTGGCCTAAAGAACGCAGGGGCGACATTCCAGAGAATGGTCACCAAGATGTTTGAGCCATTGTTAGGCAGAACAATGGAGGCCTACATCGACGATATGGTGGTCAAGAGCAAGGATGAGAATGACCATCTCAAGGACCTAGGTGAGATGTTTGAGATCCTAAAGAAGCATAAGTTACGCCTCAACGCGTCGAAGTGTGCATTCGGAGTAGGATCTGGCAAATTCCTGGGCTTCTTGGTGACCAATCGGGGTATAGAGGCAGACCCCTCCCAGATCAAGGCAATTCAGGATCTGGAGAGACCAAACTCAGTAAAAGAAGTACAGCATCTCACCGGCATGGCAGCAGCGCTCAATCGGTTCATAAGCCGGTCATCGGACAGACTACGACCATTCTTCCATGCTCTAAAGGCCAAGTTTGAGTGGGACGATGAATGCGACCGAGCTCTGGAAAGCTTGAAGGAATACATGTCTTCTCCACCACTACTTGTAACCCCAATTCCTAGAGAAGAACTCTTCTTGTACCTGGCGGTCTCACAGCACGCAATTAGCGCAGTATTAGTCCGTGCAGAAGGAGTCCAACATCTGCCCATCTTTTATGTCAGCAAGACATTGCTGGGCGCCGAAACGAGGTACTTACCACTGGAAAAACTGGCATTGGCCTTGATGATGGCCTCAAGAAAGTTGTCGCACTACTTTCACGCCCACACTATAGTTGTCCTCACAGCCTTCCCATTAAAAGCTCTGTTTGAGAGGGCTAACTTCTCTGGGCGAATCTTGAAGTGGGCAGTTGAGCTGGGGCAATACGACATCAAGTTCCGACCCAGAACCGCAATAAAAGCACAAGCCTTGGCAGACTTTGTCGTAGAATTCGCCCCAGGAAGTCATCATATCTGCCCAGTTGACCTGACTGAAACAACCGAACTAGGGATGGAAGTTGACGTCGGAATAACGCAACCCCTGGTACTGGTTACTCAGTCAAGCCCTAAGGCAGACCAAAGTAAAACAAAGAAGGAAGAAGCGAACCATGCTACACCAAGTCAAGACTCACCAACAAAATAAGACTTGGTACAACCAGATGGCGAGGGGCAGACAGTAGGCATGAACCAAGAAGAAAAAGACTCCAGCAGCATGGAAGACCCCAAGGCATCATCTGATCCCTCCACTTGCTGGAAGTTGTTCGTCGGGGAGATGTGGAAGCTCTTCGTGGATGGAGCATCCAACCGGCATGGAGTAGGACTCGGCATAGTCCTCATCTCTCCAGACGGCCTAGTAGTGGAGCAGGCAGTCAACCTTGGCTTCCCAGCATCAAACAACGAAGCGGAGTATGAAGCGCTTCTTGCAGGTCTGAAATCAGCATTTTACATGAAGGCCACCGAACTAATGGTTTACAGCGACTCACAACTAGTGGTAAACCAATATCTGGTGACTATGAAGCAAAGGATGACAGAATGGCTAAGTACCAAGAGCTGGTCAGAACAGAGATCAAGAAGTTTGAAGTGGTGAGGATAGAACAGATCGGCAGGGAGGAAAACAGCAGAGCGGACGAACTAGCAGGCTTCGCCTCAATGGCAGATACCTCCATCCCTCATCCACTACTGATCGACTACCTGCCTAGACCAAGCATTGAAGACCCAGAAGCAGAAGAGGTATGTTGCGCCGATCTAGGCCCTTCTTGGATGGATCCCATCATACTGTTCCTAAAAGACGGCACCCTACCGGAAGAAAGGAAAGAAGCCAACAGAATAAGAGCAAAGTCGCTGCGATTTTGGCTCTCCCCATCCTTGGCATTGTACAAAAAATCATTCTCAGGACCTTACCTAAAGTGTGTCCACCCCAGCAAAGTGGAAGCATTCTTGTTCGAAATACATGAGGGCGTATGCGGAAGTCATCAAGGAGGAAGATCGCTAGCATACAGGGCAATTTCGCAAGGATACTGGTGGCCATATATGCAAGCAGACTCCGAAAAGTATGTCAAAAAATGCGAAAAGTGTCAAAAATTTGCGCACCAAATACACCAACCTGCCAGAGAACTTCTACCTCTCACTAGCCCGTGGCCTTTCGCAATGTGGGGCTTAGACATAGTAGGGCCACTTCCAACAGCTCCAGGCAACAGGAAGTTCTTCCTTGCGGCAACCGATTACTTCACAAAGTGGGTAGAAGCAGAAGCCTTGGCCTCGATCAAGGAAAAAGATGTGAAGAAATTTGTTTGGCAGAACATCATCACTCAGTTTGGCATACCAAAAGCATTAATCTCAGACAACGGCACTCAGTTCGACGGCAGAATTTTCAGAGGCTTTTGTGAAGAGTACAAGATAGAGTTCTACAATTCTACACCGGCATATCCCCAAGCAAATGGTCAGGCGGAGGCATCAAACAAGGTAGTCTTGGATGGATTAAAGAAAAGGTTAGAGAAAGCCAAAGGCAAGTGGGCAGAAGAGCTCCCTCATGTTTTATGGGCTTACCGCACCACGCCTCGACGATCAACAGGAGAAACACCATTCTCCTTAGCTTATGGCATGGAAGTAGTCATCCCATTAGAAGTTGGCCTCCCCACAATTCGGAGCGAAAACTTTGATCCAGACTTAAATGGCGAAGCTATAGCATTGGAGCTTGACCTTGCGGAAGAAAGAAGAGACAGAGCATTGGTTCACATCGCCTCCTACCAACAAGAATTGTCCAGAAAGTATAACAAAACAGTGCATCCAAGGTAATTCAAGATCGGAGATTGGGTGCTGCGCAAAGTGATGGGAAACACCTTGGTTCCGGGAGATGGCAAGCTAGGACCTAATTGGGAAGGACCTTACAAAGTGGTCGGATTAGCAGACAAAGGGGCATACCACTTAGAAGATAAGGACGGCAAAGCGATTCCCAGGCCATAGAACACTGCCAATCTCAAGTTATTTTATTTTTAGTTTTTTTTTTCTTTTTTCTTTTAAACATATGTAATTTTTTCCTTTCTCAATAAAACAAGTCAATTCTTTTCAGTATGGTTGTTTTTCTATAAAAGATAGTTTTGGTGGGTTAGGAACATTGTAAGCATTCTCATTCTAAGTTGGCTGGAAAAACCAACTTAGAGGTTGGCTGGATTAAACCAACACCCCTCCTAAGCCCAGGATAAGGATCCAGGCTGCAGGACGTTTGGTCGGAATAACCAAACACTCTATTCTAAGTTGGCTGGAAAAACCAACTTAGAGGTTGGCTGGATTAAACCAACTGTCGTTACTCTTCAGCCGAAGTAAGGGTATGGCTGAAGAGTGGTTGGCTGGATTAAACCAACTGTTGTTACTCTTCAGCCGAAGTAAGGGTATGGCTGAAGAGTGGTTGGCTGGATTAAACCAACTTTTGTTACTCTTCAGCCGAAGTAAGGGTATGGCTGAAGAGTGGTTGGCTGGATTAAACCAACTGTTTGTACTCTTCAGCCGAAATAAGTATATCGGCTAAAAGAGTGGTTGGCTGGATTAAACCAACTCTTTGTACTCTTCAGTCGAAGTAAGTTTATGGCTGAAGAGTGGTTGGCTGGATTAAACCAACTCTTGTTACTCTTCAGCCGAAGTAAGTTTATGACTGAAGAGTGGTTGGCTGGATTAAACCAACTCTTTGTACTCTTCAGCCGAAGTAAGTTTATGGCTGAAGAGTGGTTGGCTGGATTGAACCAACTCTTTGTACTCTTCAGCCGAAGTAAGTTTATGGCTAAAGAGTGGTTGGCTGGGTGAAACAAACTGTACTCTTTAGCCGAGATAATTATATCGGCTAAAGAGTGATGGGCTTAACTAGTTGAAACCAGAATACGATATCTCGGTCAAAATTATTACAAGAAAGCATGCTCAAACAGGTAAGTAAACCGAAGTAGGAGTAAGCACAAAAGAAGATTTTTCATTGAAGTACAAAACAAGTACAGAGGAAAGGCCGCAGCCCAGTTACAAATCCGTCACAAAAGAAAAGAAAAAAGGCAAATCATCAGTTGAAAAGATCATCAATTTCGACGTCAAACCCAGCATCAGCATCAACACGAAGACCGGCTTCCGGCGGGAGCTCGGTTTCGGTCACAAGAGTGGTCTCGGTCGGAAGCACGGTTTCACTTGGTGGCTCAATGCCCAGGTCTTCCACCGTGGACTCCACCCGAACTAAATTATCAGCATCGACAACCGGAGTGTCTTCAGAGGCCGAATCTTCATCAGAGCCTGAACCTTCAAGAAATCGCCGTTGAAGGGCAGCAGCGTACTCCGCCAGGGAGCTCGGTATGCAGTAGGCCGGAGAGTTGTAGACCTCGGTCTCAAGATCGTGACCGAGCTTCTCCACAGCTGCCCTCCAGCCGCACTTGAAGAACAGATCCTTGGCGGCTTCGCACTGCTGGGTATAAGCATCCTCTGCCTTCTTGAAGCCTCGTTTTTCGGCTCCTTTTATGCTCTCCTTTAGCTGGGTTATCTCGGTATTTTTCTTCTTTTCGATCTTCGCCAGCTCGCGCAGGTATTTATCTTTCAGCTCAATGGCAGCTTTTTGCTTTTCTGCTTCGGCCGAACTAACCAGTCCGGTCAGTCGGCCGTTCTCAGATCGTAGCTCGGCCATTTGCCTTTTGGCCTCCTCTAGCTCGGCCGTTTTTGCTTCGGCTTCGGCCACAGCTTGCCTTGTTGTTTTCCTGAGCTCTAACACTTTCCTGTGTGTGATATTGTTCTTCTGAATGGCCTGCAAAAGAATAGTAATTTTCTTCTTAAAACCGAACTGAAAGTTGGAAAAATTAGAGAGATTAAAGAAGGACAGTGCTACTTACCAGGATCATGGACTTTGTTGAAGACCGGATGGCCTTCAGCTCGGTGTTTAGCTGCTTTTGGTGGTGCTCCATGTCTTTGGGAAGACAAACACTCTTGGCTAGATTGAAAGCCATCAAGTGATCCTTTTCGGCAACCACCGAATCAGATTCCAATATATCTCGGCTCTGGAAGGTAAGGTTGAGAACCCATTTGGAGGGGGCAGCTCGGTCAGAGTGCTCCGGTTGAGCATTTCGTTGAGGGCTTGGAGTAGGGCTTGGTGGCAGAATGGTCTCGTCCTCATCAGCAAGTCGTGGCTCGGTTCGGCTAGTCCGGGCACGCTTGCCAGGACGTGATGAGGATGGCTGTTGAGATGGAAGAGCAACCACGGTTTCAGTGCTCTGAACGGTTGGTGGTACGTCGGCTGGGTTTGTTGCGGTTAACAGGGCCTTCAGTCTGCTCCTTTTGGCTATCTCTTGTTCGGCGGTCAAAGGCACTAGGTTGATCTGGGGCAGGGATGGGTCCGGTTCTGGGGCGTCTTCAAGGAGGAAGTCGGTCACTCTCGCTTTTCGGCGACCCCTGTATCTGTAGGTCGGTTCGAAATTTAGAAGTTTGGCCCAACTTCTGTCTTTAACCCGTAGTGCGGCGCGGAGTGTGTCAAGGTTGGGGTAGCTATACAATGAGTAAATATAGGCAGGATCTGCATAAAAAAGACAATTGTTAGTGCGGCTCAGTGAGAGGAAACCGAAATAAAGTAGAACGTACAAAGACACCGAAGTAACTTATACCAGGGATTCCTTTATTCCAATTTATACTTCGGCCAGGAATTTGGGCTTGATGATCCTCAAAGTTCCCAGACACCCAGAAAAAGTCGTCATCGTTCAGGTCTTTATCCGGTGTGGCTTTTATTATTTTCTCTCGGCGACGGCGTATTCTTAAGTAATAGACCCATCCGTCTTCCTTTGATCCTAAGGAATATTGGTGGAATATTTCGGCTAGACCGAGGTTGAGTCCTTCTTGGCGGTTTAGTTCGGCTATTCCCATTATGATACGGTATGAATTGGTGGAGAGCTGGGTTGGGCATAGTCGTGTTTGTCTAAGGAATTCACATATCAAGGGTTGGACTGGAAATCTTAGTCCGGTTTCGATTATTGACAGAAGGGTAAAGGGGACGAAGCCTTCATTTCCCCATGGAGTTACATCTTTTTTGGCCAAGATAAGTTGGACATCGTCAGGGATGTTGTACTCCCTTCGGAATTCGGCTAGGCCTCCAGGGGTTTCTACCAAAAACCTATATTTCCCCATTTATTTTATAAGTTATAAATAAATTATCTCGGTCGGAAGAGTGAGCTCAGTAGCTCGGTTGAGCGCGCAGAAGAGTGCCTGGGCAACCTAAGTCTGCAAAGTGGAAAACAAGGTGTTAAGCACAGATCCTTGACCGTGCTACAAAATCAAAACAAAGATAATGAAGTCCTACTTCGGCCTGGGGAATGCTACAGGTTTTATCTCGGTATCTCGGTTCTGACAAGATGCTTGGTAGCACGGTCTAGCTGAGGGATCAATAGCTCGGTTTGAGCAAGGAGTTGGTTATCTCGGTTTGAACTATGGGGTTTGTTACTACGGTTAAGCCTCTGGGGGCAGCTTTCTGAGTTTGGTTAGAAACTAAGAAAGCTGGCTTAGCCCCAAGGCTTAGCTCGGTTGAAAACCAAGGTTTCTAGTTTGCTAAATTCAAACTTCGTTCGGTGAAGTTATCTCGGCTAAAGTGAATCAGGAGTCGAAAACTTACTGAAGCTACTGATATATCTACAAGTGCTAGTTCGGTTATTGTCTGAATTGATCTACATATATAGCGCAAACAGTATCCTAGTTCGGTTGGGACAAGTTTATGGATCAAAACTACGTTCTACAGATTGCTTCATGATATTCATAATGTTCTTATGAAGATTTTTCCCAGAAAGAGCAAAAGGAGTGTTTTGCAAAAACACGCAAAAACAGCGTACTATGGACTAAAGCAGAAAAGTACAAAAACAAAGGAGATTTGAGAAAAGCTTACCAGGAAGAGAGGAAGACTTAAGGATGGAGGCAACAGTAGCAAAACACGAGCTTCAAAGTTACAGGATGGAGAACAGCAAGAACTCAGGATTGAGGAAGCTCAGGAACGAGAGAGAGAGAATGAATAGTAAGGGGAGTGATTTTTGAAAGTCGAAAGGGTTTTGTTTTTGTGGTAAAACGGTGGCGGGAACTGTTCAAATTTTTCGGGGTACGAGGGCGGCGTGACAGCTGTGAAAGACCAATCAGAGCCTGCCACGTGTCTCTGGAAAGGCAAGCGATTCAGTTTCTGTGATTGAAGCGACGTTTTGGCCGGATAAAGATAGCTCGGCTTAAATGTAGCTCGGCCCTAAAGGTTTTGTAGTGTTAGCTCGGCTGGATAGGCTAAAAGATTATTTTTAGCTCGGCTGGAAAGGCTAAAACCTTAGCCCGGTTAGCTCGGCTGTATCTGTAGGTCGGTTTTTAGACAAGTAATCCCTATCATGCTACGCAGATGGAATTAAGGGGCAATTGAGAGGGTAATTTATACAGATAAATTGGGCCAGGCTAAGTAATGGACCGGTATGGGCCGAAGTACGAAAGGCAAAGTAAAAGGGGCCTCAATCAGTTAGACTGGTCTTTCAATATCTTGAAATTGGACCGGCCCATAGAGCATATACGGTATCTCGGTCCGGGAAGGCGCAACAGTTAGTTCGGCTACCGGGTTGCGCTGCTATGAGTTAGTCCGGTCGAGGCATGATGAAGCTAGCTCAACCTCGGCATGCGAAGCCGAGGTAGGGACAGGGGCAGGTGAAGCTGAGCTATAGGTGAGCTCGGTCATACAGCCAGTCTGGCAAGGTAGTGTTACTTCGGTTGTGTGACATCTTGCCGAAGTAAAACCAACTCACTTGGTTTAAGCAGTGAGGGGGGTGTTGGAGGATAAGCATTATTCTTCAGGAGTATGAATCTTAGAAGGACTCTACATGGAGGAGTAGAAGTCCTACTAGGATTGTGCCACGCGGAACCTATAAAAAGCTCACTAATATCATCTATGGGGAGGTAACACAACTTTGATTCCTGAGTACGTAGAGCTTTTGCCTATTTGTCTTGTTTGCTGACTTAGGCATCGGAGAGGTTTCCGGCACACACCCGCCGGCTAGCTCACGTTTGTATTTTCAGGTTGTAGAACGATGACATACGGAGGAACGCAGATTCGATCAACAGGATTATACGAGAAGGTGTATTTCTTTCCCGTACAGCATTGACAATCCTTTGCAAATCCATATCATCATTTTCAAAAACTTGTCTTGTTTCTAAGCTTCTTACATGCCAGAATATAATCACAAACACGGTATTCCAGGGGATGTTAAATGCACTGCTTCTTTGGAACACCCCCAAAAAATTGCTATTATCTTGAAGGTTTTGAGTAAGCTTCTGGACCAGGGGTTTGGTCATTTCATTTATAGGTTTGTTGAAGTGAACCCTAATTTCAAGGGCTTTAGGACATTCCCTGCTGTGTAGAGGGGACTTGCTTTTCACTTGTTACCTGCATTTAGGATAGGTATCATCAGTCTTCTTTCCTGCCGACTCTCATCTGGTTAGTTACCAGTCTACCATGTCGAGTTCTGAATCAGTTATGATGGAGAGCTCTAATAATAGAGCTCTAATAAGAGCACTAGTGAGGTGGTAACCTAAAAAAAAAAAAACAAAACAAAACAAAGGTCAAAACATCAAATCATACACTGGGACCTATAGATTAGAGCTCTTTTAGAGTTCACAATTTAGAGGTCTAAAGCATTTTTGGTTCTGAATAAGATATACTTCAGCTTTTAGGGCATTGCTAATTTCTAGAGCCACCTCCGATCTGTACGGTCATCAACAGAACTGGCTAAGCAGCTTGGGTATGTCCAGAGTGGGCACGCCCCCCCCCTCCCTTTTCAAGTTTTGATAATTATATTGGTACCTTTATATATATAGATTATATCATATATATCTTTAAAAAATTATAATAATATCCCTTCTTCAAATTATAATAGTCCCTCTATTATAAATTTTCTTTCTAATTACAATAAACCTACTAAAATAAGTCCTTCTATTATATACCTCCAAAAGGGGTGTACCATATACTAGTTATTACTTTATGATATTGATATTATAAATTTTCATAACTAAATTATTTTCATTTATAACTAAAATGACTACTATATAAATTATAACCAAACAACACATCTTCAATTATAACCCAAAAATTAAAAAAAAAAAAAATTACAATAAGTCATAACTAATATCAGAATGAGTCATTACGAATCATTACTTGATGTATAATCAAAGACCTCTTCAATCATAACCAAAATAACAATCACAAGAAGTTATAACTAAGTTATATCCAACACTATAATGTATCATAACTGAAGACCACAAAAATCATAACTGTGACATATGATAGACATTTTTTTTTGCTGTGTGTTTTATAAAATTTCTCTACTAAAATATATCATTTCTATCTTAACTTATCTTCTTTTTTAATTTTTCAATCCACCAAAAAATTAAAATAGTTACCCACAATATTTATATAAAATTTAGTCTCAAATCCTTTTATTTAAAATTCACATTTATCCAAATAAATTCTTAATATTTATGTTTAGTAACATCTCATTATTGTTTATTATGAGGAAAAAAGAAAATCAATATTGTTATTAATTTGTGCCTCTTTTTCACTGAATTCCTGACTCCGCCATTGAGTTCACTGTTAGAGGTAATTCACATGATGTGCCATATATCATGTGGTTGGGGATGGGTTTTTCTGATATTGTGGATTTCTATAGGATAGAGGTATTGAGAAATGCAAGGGACATCTTGTTAAGTCACCAATTATCCCCAAAGTGTAAGTTGTTAGGAAATGGATCTAACAATGTATATCAAATTATTCATCACCCTCCCTTATGTGCAAACCCATTTTGTTCGTGGTGATGCAAACAAACATAAATAGAGAGATTTTTTTAGTGCAATCGAGAGAAGAAAGAATGAAAATAGGAATCAAAGAGACTTGAACCTCTGACCTCCCCCAACCTGACACTGACATCAAGTTAAGTCATCAATTGTGCCAAAAGTTTAAATTGTTAGGGAATGGGCCTAACAATATATATCAAACCATTTAGCACATCTCACATAAGTCTTGGTATTTTCCAGTCAAAGCACGAATCAATGATTAAATAAAGCAATTGAAATTAAAATTACTCTACTAAATTTTTTTTAATATTTTTTTACTCTTCATCTGAAATTTCTTATCCAGACATTTTTGCTTTTTGTTGTTTTAGTTCATGGGGCTCACATGAATGTTATTATAACATGATTCACAGAGTCCATGTCTTTTATGTTATTATTATTATTTTTTTGCTTTGTTAAATTTACATGACGTCATAGTACTTATAATAAGTTAATTACCATGAATAATAATCATTTAATGACTGAGAGGGTAATTTATATGTAAATTGGGCCGAGCTAGGTAATGGGCCATTCTATGGACCGTAGTGTAAAGGGGTTTAGTGAAGTGGGCCACGGTCCAAGTATTAGCCCAGTTCAAGTGAGGAAAGGACCTAGTGTTAGCTCGGTCCAACAGAGCTCTATAGTTAGCTCGGTCCAGCAGAGCTCTACAGTTAGCTCGGTCTGAAAGAGCTTGGTGGTTCGTTCGGACACCACGGTCGGCGCGGTAGCCGTTAGTTCGGTCCTAGCTCGGCGTGGTTAGCATGGTCTCAGACAACCCAGTTGGAATATGTCAAACCGAGGTACGCGCAGTGAAAGGAAGAACCGAGCTAGTGGGAGCTCGGTCTAGTCTGCGGCTTTAGCATGGCCATGTTATCTCGGTCGTATTGACATCCAACCATGGTAGAACCATCTCACTTGGTTTAAGCAGTGAGGGGGGTGTTGAAGGATAAGCATTATCTTTCAGGAATG
The DNA here is from genome assembly GCA_036172215.1 of Camellia granthamiana. NCBI lineage: Eukaryota > Viridiplantae > Streptophyta > Magnoliopsida > Ericales > Theaceae > Camellia > Camellia granthamiana. Next base: position 27,114,051 of record CM069903.1, on the reverse strand, counting down.
TGATTCCTAGGAGGACTCTACATGGAGGAGTAAGAGTCCTACTAGGATTGTGCTACACGGAACCTATAAAAGCTCACAACATCACCTATGGAGAGATAACACAACCTTGATTCCCGAATACACAGAGTTTTTGTCTATTTGTCTATTTTTGCTGACTTAGGCATCGAAGAGGTATCCGGCACACACCCGCCGGCTAGCTCACGTTTGTGTTTTCAGGGAGTAAAGCGACGTCGTACGGAGGAGCGCAATCTTGATCAACAGGATTATACGAGGACAATATTTCGTGCTCGTACAATGACAAAACAAAAATGTAAGCTCGACCAAAGAAGGAAGTCGGCATGCTTTTATTGTTGTTATCAGATGGGCTGCACTAAATGTCTTCAATTTAGAGAGAGCATTCCACTGTTAATTTTGGGAAGAAATTGGCAACTCTTTATTCATTTGCTTTAGATGTTAGCTGAGATGTTTGTCATGGGTGCTTTACAGTCTTAGATTTGCATGTGAACTTGTCTGAGGTGGACATCTAATAGCAATTTACCTTTGTTAAGTCATTAGGTGAGATTACATGTTTCAGTTATACCCAACTTCACATTTTTGGCAACTGTTAAATACAATACATGGACACTCCTTGCAAATCTTTTTTATCCTATTTTAGTCTTTGTTCCAGTTATGTGCAACTTTTCTGATGAAATCTTAAGGCTTTGTTTGGATCATGAATTTGGGTACAGATTTGGAAAAGGAAAGGGAAATGGAGAAAAAATTTAGCTTATATTTCATTAACATTTCACCCACTTTTTCCCTTATTCCAAATCTTGCTTATATTTCATTCACATTTCATCCACCATTTCCGTTTCCTTTTCCAAATCCCTATCCAAATCCATGATTCAAACACAGCGTAAAGCATTGGTTTATGTCATTCCATTAGCTTCAATTATTGAATTAGAAGAAAGTTTGCATTTAGCATGTTTTGGAGGAGAAGATAAAACATGGGAGGCAAATGAAAATTTCATTGGAAAAGTAGGACTGATTTGATATTTCCCCTGTAGTTTTGCTGCTTCATTAGAATATATCTAAGAATTGAAGCCTGTAATTTTGGGGTCTCATACATTGTTGCAATTTCAGATTGCAGATGTTTGGTCCTGCGGTGTGACATTGTATGTGATGCTGGTTGGTGCATATCCTTTTGAGGACCCTGATGAACCAAAAGACTTCCGGAAGACAATACAGGTATTTCTTTGGACCATTTATGTCATCAGTATCTACTACTTGTATGAGTAATTTTACTGAGCACGAGAAATTTTCATTCTCTTTTCTGCAGAGAATTCTTCAAGTCCAGTATTCTATTCCAGATAATATCCAAATATCTCGTGAATGTCGGCACCTAATCTTGAGGATCTTTGTTGAAGAGCCCACACAGGTTAGTAATTTCAGATTCTTAAGAAACTTGGCGTGTTTAGTATTTTTTTTTTTAATCCTCTATGTAATTGTGTGCATGTTTTAACCAAGATTTTCAAGATAGGGTGATTGTTTTTTTGAAGCGTTGTGTGCGGATTCTGAGGGAACATATTCCTCCTCTTTCCATGAAATGGAGCATCTTGGGAACAAAACAAAAAAAAAAAAAATTGAAGCTTGAATGTTTCCTCCATGTTGCTTTGGACTCTAAGAAAGGCTATAGCTGAGGGTTGTATAAAATGTCTTTTAGGCCCTAAGAACTAAGTGGAATTGGGAGTAAGAGCAGCCACAGAAGGATGAGAATCCTGTACTCTGAATTCTGCTTCGAGAGAGCATGCCATAGCATGCATATTGCTATGACTATGATTACAATCTTAATTACATATATGAGGGATCTGTACCAAGAGCTGTTATGGTAGTGCACTTTGTAATACAGGATTATAGTCATTGGAATTTATCCATGAATTCATTATGGGTATTTCACCATTTATTAAAATATTTATGCTATGGATTTGAGCAGCCTCATTATTTAGTCTAGTTTTGTCGCCGTATGAGCCTAATGCCATTTGATGTACATATGCAACAGAGGATCACCATTCCTGAGATAAGGAACCACGAGTGGTTTCTAAAGAACCTCCCTGCAGACCTCATGGACGAAAAGACAATGAGCAACCAGTATGAAGAGCCTGATCAACCCATGCAGAGCATTGATGCAATCATGCAAATAATTTCCGAGGCTACCATACTGCCAGTTGGCCTGTACGATCTAGACCTGGACATGGATGATGACATGGAAGATTTGGACTCAGATCCTGATCTTGATATCGACAGCAGTGGAGAGGTCATCTATGCAGTCTGATTACAATTTCTTTCTGGAGCTTCAGAAATCAGTTTCCTCAGCTATGAGTGAACATTCTGGTCTCTCGGGTTTGTAATGAAAGTTGAGCTTTACAATGCATGATAGAATAGCTCATAGATATCCTAGTGATCACGGTATGAGATCTAGTCAGTCACTTGTTCAAGGTATCTGCATAATCTGCATAATCTGCATAATATATTGTGCTTTTGTAGGGAAGAAAGTTGAGTTTTATCCCTTTGCTAGTAGAATATATACAACCCCTTACTTTCGTCGAAGTCATATTTTTATTTTATTTTATTGTGTTTTTTGTTTGATTGTGATCTCTCTCTCTCTCTCTCTTCTTTTCCCCTTTTTCTTTGTTAGAACTTTCAGTGTTGTATAAATTTCTACGCCGTAAACAGTTGTGTTGAGCTCTTCTATAAGTTCCTCCAGTCCTCTCTCTCTCTGGGGTGTTTGTTGTTTTTTTGGTAGTACACTTTGGGGCCTTCTTCTGGCTGCTTAGACTAGTCCCTCTTGTATATATCGAGGTCGATGTACCAAGAACCCCATGGTCACCCACTGCACTTGCATGCAGAAAATGTTGGATTTTAAGGGAACCGTTGACAAGACTCAATGATGATTTTTAATGTAGTAGGCAAAGCCCTGGACACCCCCGTAAAAAAATAAAAGTTAAAATACACGGCAAAGACAGGTTACCTTGGTTTTTGACTGAAGGTATTTCAACACCATGTTTATCGAGTGCCCAAGTTTCAAAAGATGGAAGAGGCAATCAACCCAATTGGAATTCAGGCTGAGGAAAATAGGACCAAATCCCATACAAAATTTTGGCTACATCAAGATAAGTATTTCCAAGATTTTTGGTCAATTGATCTTTCAACAATTTCAATTCATAGCATTACATCATTCTCTAAGAATTTTGAAATTGTGTTTGTATGCGATACAATACAGTTAATAGCTTCCTATACATAGGCATCAGAACACAGTTAATAGCTTCATATACATAGGCATCAAAATGAAAAACAAAAGCATAATCAAGTGCTCAAGTCATTCTCCCAGGAGGAACTCTTCTAAAGAACATTGATTTTTTTAGCTTCTGCAACAAAGATTGTGAGCCATTTCAGGTTCACGTTTCTGCTTGGAATAAAAAATCTTTAGCTTGGTGAAGGCTCATCAAGGATGAATATCATTTAAGCCAGTCTAGGTTGACATCTTCTTTAAGCACATGAAACTTCAGATTGGGGAGATGAATCTTATAATTCTCCCAGAGATAACCAGTTTCTTCATCACATATCAAATCCTCCAATTGCTTAAGATTCTTCACAGAGGATGGCAACTCTGACAATCCACGGCAACCTCTCACGTTCAGCTTTCTTAGACTGGATAACTCCCCCATCCGTTCAGTCAATTTACTTATGCTTATGCAGTCAGATAAATCAAGAAATCTAAATTTTTGGAGTCTTCCAATTGACTCGGGCAGCTCCAAAAGTTTTGTGCAGGCATGAAGCCTTAGCACTTCTAAATTATCTAGCTTTCCAAATGCTTCAGGAAGTGCAATGAGCTCGTGACAGTTGGTGATGTCAAGCCTCTTAAGGCTGCTGATATTGCAGAGCCATGCTGGAAATTCCACTAAATCATTGCAACAGTCAATAACAATCTCCACAAGATTTGGCAACATATCGGCAATCTGGATAGTACAGTTCCCAAAAGCGTCATCAAGCTTGCACACAACCAAGGATATTTTCTGCAAATTTTTTAGTCGTAGCATGGTTTTAGCAATGGAAGAGATTGAAATATGCTCGAATCTGATTCTCTTTAGACTGGATAAATGTCCAAGTAGTGGAAAGTTGCTGATCTCAGCTGAGCAAAAACCGTAGTTGGTGACGATCAGAACCTTCAATTGGTCCATTTTCTCCATCAACTGAGGTAAGGTGTAGTTCCTTATTTGGATGTTCAGCAGTAGAACTTCAACTTTACTTAGTTGCATGTTGTGCCCGTTTGAGATTTCACCTGCAACCAATTTTCTGCACTGTGTCACTTGTCGCAAAAGAGACAAACAGCACATATTGTGCGTGAGATTATTGTAAATACTTGCAAGGCTAAATTGTTCAATTTGAAACAATAGGGACCAAAGTTAAATTTAGGTCAAACTATAGGAGTTAAAAGTATAATTTATCCTAATTTTAAATACACAAAGATAAGCAGACCTGTGGATATAGACACAAGGCGGATAGGATGCTGCCCTTGTTCAATCCACCACTTGGGAAGATCATTGCCACCGATGTCCATTATTAATCTACTCCAGTGTATGGGATTTTGGTCAATCTGGTGGGTAGCTACCTCTCTAAGTAGATCATGCTGCGTGACAAAATGCTCATTGTAGTAGCCATTGATCTCGCTTGCATCTTTCCTGTGAATGGGAATGAAATTGGATGGTTAATATCAATTCATAGGTATATACAACAATAGCAAATATATAATTCTATGATTAGTCCATTAATTGGAAGAAACAACAACAATAGCGTCCCTGCTGCAATATGATGAGAGGCTATACCTCCCGGCACACTGGATTTAACATAGGCATTCATGCAGAGCATTATTCATCTTACTAGTAAGCGCACACACACACACACACTAACATACAAGACATCTCTTAACAAAAAGCAATACCTTGTAGGTACAAGATTGAGGAGATTCCGATCAGACAGTTCATGGATGTTGGCAAAGGCACTAACTTCATCAAGGTTGTAAAGTTCCACCCACATGTCCACAAGTGCCATGGCAGGGATTCTTTGGTCCTCAGGAAATGAAGCCAGGTCCAAGTAACACTCCTTGATTTTTACATCCAAGTCATCTAAGGTGGTTTGGAGACGATTAAGTATATCAGTGGCTCCATTTGGTGCTGCGTCAGAATAGAAAATAGATTGCCCTTCAGACCACCGGTTCAGCTTATTCTTCCAGGTGACCTCAGATTCTCCTTTGAGTGATTTGCCAACCACTTCAAGGGCCAAAGGGAACCCTCCACAGCCTCTCACTATCTGCAGTTCAATGCTGCCAAACAAGTCAGCAAAGGGATGCTCTATTTGCAAGTCTTTTGATGCAATGAATTTAACATCTGTAGTTGTAAGGGGGTGATATTGAAACTCATCATCATGATGCAAATTAATATTTCTAAATAAGTTTTTCACAACTATCTATACTTATATTATATCAAAACCACATCAATACTATATATACAATTACAAGATGTTATGTGATGTTTGTGTTTCTATATTTTTAATTTTGTTTAATATGAAAATATATATGTCACAATATGATTTGCTATTAAATCAATAGGTCAGAAGTGAATATTTGTTTCTGACCTTGTTAACAAGATCATCTGGTATGCAGGAGGAGCTCCCACCTTGTGGAAATGCTAAATGACGGAAAAGAGCCATGGCTTGTTCATCTTTCAACAAGGTCAATCTATATGTTGAAGAAAATCTTGGAAATACAGATCTTGATGTAATCAAGATTTTGTAATCTGATATTTGGAACTTGAACCTCTCAACAAGGAATTCCCATCCAAACCACACATCATCCAAGACTAGCAATATAGGTTGTCCTATTCGATTCAGCATGCTTTCCAATTGGTTCATTGCCTCTTCATCTGTTTGAAACTGGGGAACTTCATAACCTTTGTGTTGTAATAATCTCTCAGTTATGACCATGAGGTTAGGTGCCTTGGAAAAGGCCACAAAGAAGATATTGTCCGTGAATTTGCCTATCCAAACACACTGTTTGTCAAAAATTGTCCATTACAGATTTTGAAAAATAAATTTCTGGGTTTCTTTTAAAATCACAGGCTTTATGCTGTTTTAGTTTCCAAATTATATATCAAATATATATATATATATAGACAGAGAGAAAGAGAGAGACAGATAGAGGGAGAGAGAAATATACCTTTAATTTCTTTATCACGGCAGAGCATTTTGGCCAAGGTAGACTTCCCACATCCTCCAAGGGCCGAAATGGCAACCACCTGTTCTCCACCCTCGAGCACCATTGTCTTCAATTCTTGAAGAGGTTCTTCGAATCCCACAACAAAATTGGGAACTCCAGGAACTTCACACCAACCGGCAATTCCCTTCCCATTACAACCCCATCGTCCTCCTCCTCCTCCTCCTCCTCCTCCGGACGTGTTCATACGCTCTAATTTCTCAGCCACTCCGCCCACCTCCTTCAAAATCCTCCTGCTGTCCATAGACATCTGTGCTTGCGCCTCGATCTGAAAGAACATCACGATATATTGTTCTAAGCCCTTAAGCTTATTTGTGTAGAACGATTTCTTGAAGTAATTCCACCAGGGGATCTTCTCGCATTTATTTACGAAGTGTAGACCTTTTTTCAAATTGTTGGTGAACATCTCTGTGTCTTGCTCCGATCGGCCCAATTTTCTGTTTAGGTTGTCGATTTCTTCGAGCATCGGGCTTATCTGATTCAGCCTCGACCTAAGGCTTGTGAGGGTGGACTTGAATTGCACAGCATTAATTATCCCATTGTCAACAGCTCGAAATAATTCCCCAAACGCAGCTCCCAAAGCGGCACCTCCAACCAGTGAACCAGCCATCGATGTCTTCCAAAACCCACTCTAGTTCCAGAGAATTGGGATTGGGTTTGGTGTTGTTATAGTGAAAGGCTATGGAACTTGCAAGTAGGCAGTTGTGAACGCGAGAGCAGTGAAGAAGTACTGATGGAATTTGTGTGGAACTTGCAAGTGAAGCAGTTGTGAACGCGAGAGCAGTGAAGAAGTAGTGATGGAATTTCTTCGCGTGGAACTTGCAAGTGAAGCAGTTGTGAACGCGAGAGCATTGAAGAAGTAGTGATGGAATTTCTTCGCGTGGAATTTGAATTCTGGAGGGGAAAAAAGGTGTGGAAAACAATGCATACCCTTTTTCAAAAAGAAATATTCGTTTCGTAGCTTTTGGAAAGTATAATAGTAGGAAGAGAGCTCGAAGCTTCCCAGTCCTCTTCCCATTGACTATGAACTTAATAAAAAAACTCTCCCCATAGACTATAAACTTAATAAAAAAACAAGTGGTAATTGAACCCGACGTGAATCGAACACGCAACCTTCTGATCTGGAGTCAGACGCGCTACCATTGCGCCACGGATCCACTTTCTTCCACTTGCGTGTTCATATTCTCTTTAATGATTTACTTTTGAACAGCATGACCATCCCACACGCTTTGTGCCATTGTAATACAAAAAAAACTAAGATCCCAGAATTATGAGTTCGTAATTTACCTAAAATGAGTATGTGTGGTGGAAATTAAATTGATAAAATATGAAATTCATGAATGAAATAAATTTAAATCATTAATTCCTATTTTTTTGATAAATTTTGAGTAAATAATTCTAAATTTATATAGCCTTATTGATTGTAATAAGTTAGATTAATATGTACAAAAATGTTCAAGAAAATGATGCAATCAAAAGGAAGTTTCAAAATATGAATTACATCACCCACTAGTGGATGGATGATGAAGCTTAGAGAGTACTCAAAATGATATCGATACTATGGACGTGGATTGTTTGATGAGAATCCCACAATATTTGTCTTTTTCATGAAAGACGTATTGAAACTTCAATAATAAAAGAGAGTTCCAATATGCATAACAATTACGTCCAAGAGTGTAGCAACGGTATCATTGTTAGTTTTTAAAATGTTAAAGTTTTCTCAAATTTGAGATTTAAAGTAACTATTCAAGTCGTCTAATGCAAAGGTAGATTTGAATGTGAGTTGTATTTATGAACATGAAATCATAAGCCCGTGTCACACAATTATTATTATTATTAAATTTTTTGTCAAAAATGTAAATTCATCACAAATCTAGGAACTAACTAATTTGAATCTACAAATTTGTCTGAATTTGCTTTTAGTTTTGGGATAAACTACCAATAGATCTTAATAGTTGGACTTAATTCCCATCAACTTCTATTGAAAATAAGTTTTGACAAAATTATTGCTAAAAATAATTTTTTTTTGACAATTTTTTACATACGTCACTAAAAATTGACAATTAGTGATTTTTTTTATCATGATTTTTATAAATTGTCGCTAAAACGTACAATTAGTGACTTTTTTTATGACAATTTTTTTTTCATAGGATCTATTAGACAATAAATCCACTTAGGATCTACAGGTAAGTACTCTTAATTTTGCTAATTAATTAAGTACCCACAAGCTCATATGATTTGGATTTTGCGAGCTGCTTGGGATGCCCTTAGCCATCTATTGGTGGCTGATCAGTGTGTTCAATGGGGGCTTCGGATTTGGCCTTGTTTATCTAACATCCTAAATTCGTACAAAGTGAACTTAAAAAAAACCTAAACAAATATAAAAGAAAAAGAAAAAGAAAGGAGTGTTTGTTTAGTTCTTTTAATTTGAACCCTAGTGTAAGGTTGTTACACTCAGAATTTGGGGGACGACTAATGAGTTTGCTAGAAGCCCGCATGCATCTGGGGGATTAGGCAAATATTTATTGTTGCTTCCGCCACTATCACACTAAAATATTCTTCTTCTCTCACCAGCTCATTTTTGGGTGGCATCCCATTCCATACACCTCTTGTAAATGTTACATATCATCAAGTTTGAAATAGTTGTGCTTTTTTAATAAAAAAATAAAAATAAAAAGCATATTATAAAGAATATATAATTATTTAAAATTTTATTAATTAAAAACATTATTATTTGATAGTTTATGAATTATGAGAGTCAGAAGCACTTGATTATTTTTCTGGACACTTGTCAGTATCGCAAATGTGATAAAAAAAAGTGTTTTGAAAAAGTATAAAATCGGTATTCTGAGCACTCATTTGGCATATTAGTTGGGTTGGCTTTTTGGTTAAAATAGTCATGAAAAGATGAAATAGGTTAAAAAATTAATAAAATAAAATGTCATATTCAAATCATAATTATTTTATTTTTTCTCTCACAAAAGTCAAAAAAGTTAAAAAATCCATCCCAAACGAGGCTTTTTAACCCTACACTAAAATAGCTAAAAAGTCAACTCACATCCCAAACAAAGCCTGAATTGAGAAAATTACAAATCATGTGTATTCTTCAAAAATAATTACATACACGTGGTCTATGACTTTAATAATTAAAGTTTATAAACTTTACCATTAATCTGAATTTTTTTCTACCTTACACTGATTTGTTAGTTTTCCTTTTGAATTTAGTAACAGATGTCTTGGGATCTAATCAAACCAAACCAAATTAAATCTTAAATTCTATCAAATGGGGTCGGCTACATAAATCCTTCGTCTCCACTTGACTCTATCAAAGGTCATTTGGTTAGTCTAATTAAGGATATTCATCTCTCTATTTACCATACTAGTCCACGTCAATCTAAGTCTGCTCCTTCACTCCTTTTACTGTCAATATTGCATTTCTTCACTATTGTATCTATTCGTTTTCGTTGTCTTACATTGCTGGAAAAATCGACTTTTAGCGGCATTTTAAAAACGCCGCTATAGGTACTAAAAACGTTGCTAATTCTTTTTGTGACGTTTAGTGCCAAACGCTGACAACGCGGCCGTCGCTATGGCTTTATGGCATTTGAAAAATGTCGTTATATTAGTATAGACGGCGTTTTTAAAAATACCGCCAAATGTCCTACCCTAACAATACTATAACGTACTATAATATTTAGCGACGTTTTTGAAACGCTGTCATAGACATTTTTACATTTTAAAAATCTAGCCGTTAGGATTGGGATATAGTGACATTTAAAAAACGCCGCATAGCCTTTTTTTTTTTTTTTTAAGTTATGTTAATTTTATATGGTTGAACTAAAAAAATACCTACCATAAACAATTATTAAGAACTAATAATTGATGTTTATTAAAATAATAAATAAACTAAGCTTGAAAACAAAATTAAAAATAAGAAACAATGCATTGCATACCCAAGAATAAAAACAATTCATGTTCAGACTTTAAATACATCAATTAAAATCAAAATGGTCAAGAAGAAGTCAAATTACTTAAACTTCAAGAGTAGCTCTCATCAGTGTGAGATGAACAACATCTAAAAGATGTGATTTGCCAAAAAATTTGCATAGAACTCCATAAGCTGTTTAAACAATTACAACCTTCAAGGCTCTCATCTTAGCTGCTACTTCTTTAAAGTGACTTGTACGGGGAAGGGCTACAAGTCAAAACATTTTTGTAGCATCCAGGGGTGAACCATATGGAGTAGTTGACAGTTCTAACCAATAAGAAATATACAACTTTGCAGTAGCTTCCAAGTCTTCCACTGAGCACTAATATCAATTGAAGGAACAAGAATTGCAGCAACAAAAAATAAAAATAAAAAAAAAATAAACCAACCATTTCAAGTATTAAGAACAATAAGAGAGTGAAAGATGAACAAACCCAAAGCAGCAGCAACAACAACTAACTCCAACACAAACACAAAGCAGCAGTAGCAGCACAGAGGAAGTGGAGAGAGAGAGAGAGAGAGAGAGAGAGATTACAATGTCAACTTGTTGAGGAAAACACTGGTCAACACTACAATCAGCATATAACAGCCATGCTACAAGAATGTATAGTGACCCATCCAATAATCATACTTCAACTTCAAGTGACTGATACAAGTCATCATATCACAAAGATAAGGATCTTATAGAAGTGACTCCCAAGTGGTATTAGCAAAGACCAACCATGGTTTTAATCAAAGGAGGATGGACAAGTGCCTGTTAAAAGTGCAATTCCTACTCCTAGCAGAGCTACTTACATCCTCTGCTCAAGTAACCTCCATTTGGGCTCATTTCTGTGCTGAGAAATTACCAATTTTATCTTCCTTTGTCACCACAATGGCAGCTGCTAGGTTTGTCTTCTATTCTACATCATTTGCTCCCAAGTATCATACAAGCAAAATTGAGAATTTACAATAGAGATGTTTCAACATTAGATAAATATTAGTACAGCCACTTTGAGTCTAGTTTCTCACTCATTTACAAGCTCGAACATGAAGCTGATAAAGTCAAAACAATCAGGACTAGTCCATAAACTGGCTGTGTCACGCCCCGAATTTTAATTACTCGAAAACATTACCAAAGCCTGTAAATTTAGGTCCATTTTTTTTTTTAAATATCTATTACCCTTGAGTAATAGAAATACATTAATACATGTTCTCTCTCTCTCAATGAATACAATAATAACAACAATACATGTCACTTTTCTACTGTGAAGTTACAAATAAATAAATACAAATATCAATATACAACAATTACTTCCTTCGCACCCACAATGAAATTACACACAACAGACTTATGGACTTTGTAATTCTTCAACTATGGATCCAAATTTTTCTTCCTGTAAAAAGATAAAACAACAAGGGGTGAGCACTAATGCCCAGTAGGAATTCCCACAGTTCTACAACAATAGCTAACACACAGATAGAAATAATCATGCATGCATGGTGATACCATATAGTAGGGTGACATTTTATAATTTCAAAATATCATAAGTAAGGTACCTTTTTCTCAAGGACTATTCAAATGCTTTTAAGAAAAATCATCAGCCATTAAAATTTATCTGTTAACCTTAGAAAACCATAGATCCTTGTGAAACCAACATATTTAAGAAACAACATCATTTAAAAATTATTAACCAATTCCCACAATATTTCTCATTTAATTCACATTTTTAATATTCCTATTTTTCTTTCATTCTCCTTTTCTACTCATTATTTTTATTTAGAACTTCATAACTTCAAGTTCAAGTTCCCTCTTTGGTTTATGGACAATTCTCTTATACTCAATTCACACAGTTATTCACACTCTCAAATTTCAATTCAAGGTAATACAAAATTGATAAACCCCTTTTTAATTCAGTCCTTCAATTATTTACAGAACAACACTCATAATCTACCTTTACTGTCACAACTGATTCATTATGTTCGCCCTCACCAATCCATAATCCCCTTACCCATTTTCGGGTTCCATTCTTTACAAATAATGTCTATGTACGTTTCCGCTTTATACCAAATTACACATCAATTTGCAATTTCACAGATTCATCACAAGTTACAAGTAATATCATCAACTCAACACATATCGCAATACATATCGCAACACAATCCACCTTTTGCTGACTTACTACGACGGGATAGCGGGCACCCAATTCATAACACTTTCCACCTTTCACCGGCTACTATACGGCGGGTAGTGAACTCCCAAAAGTCATTTTCTCAAAAGCCATTTTCTTTCAAAAATCATATTTCTCCAAAAACCCATTTTTCAACTTTTTAAAACCATTCTCCACATTTTCTAGCTACTATACGACGGGACATGGGCACCCAAAACATTTTTGAAAACCATTTGTTTTTCGACTTTTGCCGGCTACAATACGGCAGGACTGTGTGGACACCCAAAAATCATTTTTCCACTTTCGCCGGCTACTATACGGCGGGACTGTGTGGACACCCAAAAATCATTTTCCCCACATTCGTCCAACGATAAGCCTAGACAGGACAATTGGGCACCTTTAATTCAAAACCACCCCCACATTTGCCGGCTACTAAACGGCGGGACGTGGGCCCCAAAAAACCTTTTTCAACTCCTCGCGCGGGTACCAACACAACACCATCCAACACAACTCAACCCAACTCAACATAACCCAACATAACTCAACTCAACACAACTCATCAAAACCCAACACAACTCAACCCAAACTCAACATGATTCAACACAATTCAACACAGTCAACACACTTCAACATGATCAACACAATTCAACATAATTCAATTCAACACAATTCAAGGTGAACTCTTAAATTTCTATTTCATCATTTCATCCCAAGGCTCATATCATCCATATCATTAACAAATCCTTTTCCCCAAATCTCATCTCATATTATAGCATGATTTATAATATTCATAATAAAGGTTCAATTGCTAATTTTTAATATAATTTTCAAACACTTCCAAAATTCAATTAAACTCGTATATATATAATTCAATACCTCAATTTCATGATTTTACTTTCAATTTAGGCAAAATCATTAATTATCACCATGAATCAACTTAGGGTTCTCAAGAAAAATCAAGAATTTCAAGAACAATTGAAACTTCTCACACCACTACCTTTAATTACAATTTTTCCCTTGATTATACACCTAAGGTTCATAATCCACAAGCTTAACCCAACAATTGAACCCCAACTTTTCAAACCCTAAACCCCCAAATTTCATGATTTAACACTATATGCTTAAAAACGGAAATTTTGTATTTATATAATCAAAATACCACAAATCTATCTATTAATGCAAGTATTGAAGAAGAATTAGGACCCCTACCTCAAGATTGGAAGCCAAGGGTGAAGACCCATCTTCAAACTTCAATGAAATCACAAAATAATCGGTCAAAATCTTGATCCTTGCTTGTTCTTCAACCTTGATGCAAGATCCATGGTGGATTTGTTGATAAAAATGGATGAAATCCAAGTTTTGGGGGCAAGGTTTTCGGACATGGAGGATGGGAGAAGAAGAGAGGATGAAAAAGTGAAGTTTTTGGGCCAAAATGTCACTTTATAATGTCTGTTAGCGACCTGGTCGCTCGAGCGAAGGAAGCTTGGTTCAATCGTGGTAAAGAAGCTCTCAGATTTTCTGAAAAATGCACTTTTCGCTCGAGCTAAGAAAGTCTTGCTCGAGCGAGCATGCTTCCAGTACAGAAACTCAAAATTCAAATAGGTGTAACTTTCTCGTTCGGACTCCGTTTTAGGTCATTCTTGTGTCCAAATTGAAGCCCCAGAAACAAGCTTTCCAATGGCTCAGGCCTCACATTCAAATTCAAAGTATGGAAGGAGAAAAGGGCAAAAGAGTGAAGGTTGGTCAAAAACTCAAACTCAAACTTAGGGCTTTTTATCTAATCTTACCTAAATACCTTGTTAAGGCTTTAATCAAGGTTCCAAACATCACCCAAGGGTCCTCAATTATAATATTTAAAGTTCACTTGCCAACCCATCAATATCAAGAGTCTGACAACTGTACGAGCACGAAATAATGTTCTCGTATAATCCTGTTGATCAAGTTTGCGCTTCCTCCGAACGTCGTCGCTTTACTCCCTGAAAACACAAACGTGAGCTAGCCGGCGGGTGTGTGCCGGATACCTCTCCGATGCCTAAGTCAGCAAAATAGACAAATAGACAAAAGCTCTGTGTATTCGAGAATCAAAGTTGTGATACCTGTACATAGGTCCTACTATGAGCTTTTATAGATTTCGCCTGGCACAATCCTAGTAGGACTCTTACTCCTCAACGTAGAGTCCTCCTAGGAATTACACCTCTAAGAGATAATGCTTATCCTTTAACACCCTTCTCACTACTTTAACCAAGTGAAATGGTCTTACCTTGGTAGTATGACAAAACGACCGGGCTAACACATCCTGAAGCGGCAGATTTCACTGAGCTTTCCTTAGCTCGGTCCTACCTCGCTTTACTTTAACACGGTTCCACCTTGCTACAACACGGCTCCCTGTACCTCGGTTCAGAATACTCAGGCCGAGCTAACCTCAGTCATTCATGACCGGGCTAACAAGGCCATTGGCGAAGCCCATTCACCTCGCCCCATTATTTGACTCATCATAAATCTGGTTCCAGCTCGGCCCAAGCTTCACACATTTTACCCTCTCAATTGCCTTTTAATTCCATCTACAACGCATGATTTGGGATTATTCTTCTCCAGCCGAGCTAGAAATATTCAAACCAACCGAGCTCACCTTCTACCGGGCTACCGGTGAATCCGGTCCATAAACGTCTTTTCAAGTGCTCTGCTCGTCTGAATCGTTTTCTATTCTCTTGGACACGTGGCAGGCTCTCATTGGCCCAGTATAGCTGTCACATCCGTCTTCGTACTTCGCAATTTTTGAACAATCCCGCCCATTTTATACTGTATACGAGATCCCTAATTTTTGAATTAATCACTCTACTATTCATCTTCTCTCTCTTGCCCTTTGAGTCTCCATTTTCGCAACCATAGCACCTGCAAAGCTTGCGTTTTCTTCGCCATCCTTGCAGTTTTGATCTGTGTCCTCCTATCTTCAAACTGTAAGTAGCTCAATCCCTTTTTCTTTTTGTTTGTGTAGTCTAGCAACATATAACATAGTATTCATATGTTTTTTCACAACACACTCATATGGTTTTCTCACGAATGGGTAAGAACCTTTTGGACAACAATCACACTCACTAGATTTGTAAATAATCTGTAATGTGATGCTTTTGATCCAAAATAACATCACAACCGAGATAGACACCTGTTTACCATAGGTGCATTAGACCGAACTGGAAACCTTACCCAATAACCGAGCTGAAACTCTTGTTACCATAGATGCCGAGCTGTCTCTTGTGTTATAACCGAACTAAGAACGTGGACATAACCTTGTATTCTAAAAACGAGCTAGAGGCCTTATGTTGGCCCTTGTTCTACCGAACTGAGAACTCTCTATCATTCAGACTAACCGAGCTAAGCCTTCACAATTTTTCTATAAATTGACTGTTTACTTAGTCCGGTCCAGTTGTTTGGGCATAACAGTCCTTATTTCCACTTTGCGGACTTTGACTAGGTTGGCCAGGCACACCTTTGCACGCTCAACCAAGATATTCAACGTCATCTCACCACCGAGATAAGATACTGTGCTAACTTATTCATAATTTAAGTTAAATGGGTAAATACCGTTTCTTAGTAGACTCCCCAGGGGCCATCGTCGAATTCCGTAAGGACTACAACATTCCTAACGATGTCCACCTCTCACTAGCTGAGCTAGATACCACACCCTGGGGAAAGTCGGGCTTTGTACCATTTACCGTAATTTCCATTGTAGAATCCGGTCTTTGATTTCTCGTTCAGCACTCCTCTGTGAATTCCTCAGGTAGACAAGGCTCTGTCCTACTCAACTCTCCACAAACTCATATAGGAAAATAAATGGCATCGCTGAGCTAAACCGCCGGCTTGGCCTCAACCTCGGTTTAGCCGAGTTATTTCATCAATATTCACTTGGCCAAAATGAAGACGGCTGGGTGTATTATTTAAGAATAAGAAGACGCTGAGAGAAAATAATAAAAAATACCCCGGACAAAGACGTTAATGACGACGGCGTTTTCTGGGTTTCGGGCAATTTTGAAGATTAAGAAGCCCAGATACTGGGATATGGTACTAATTGGAATAAAGGAACAACCGGTATAAATACCTCGGCTTAATTTGGCTGTTTTTTGCTTTTGTTTACAGCTTTCATACCGCACTAACCGTTGCCTTTCTCCATATGCAGATTTGGACCACCTAAAGTCACAATACCGATACCCCAACTTAGACGCTCTTCGTGCCGCACTTCGGTACCGTGATCGAGGGTGGGCTGAGCTACTCAGTTTCGAACCGACCTACCAATACAGTGGAAGGAGGAAGGTCAGTGTAACTGACTTTCTCCTAGAACCATCACCAGAACCAAACCCAAATTTGCCACAGATTAACCTCATATCCTTAACTGAAGAACAAGAAATGGCCAAGCGCCGAGCTGTAAGGGCACTGATTACCGAAACAACCCAAGCCGGCCAAGTTCAAACTGAAATACCACAAGCTAGCCAAACAAACGAGGCAGTGGTGGCCCTTCTAACGGCCCGAGCCTCGTCATCCCGGCCGAGCAAGCGTGCTCGTACAACCTCAACCGACCCACAACACCTCGTTGATGAAGACGACACCGTTCTCCCTCAAACCTTGCCACCGAGCTCGGAACCCGTGCGTTCTGACCGGGCTAGCTCTTCAGAGTGGGCCCCAAAAATAACATACAAGAACTGAGCCATAAAGAACACAGACTCAGTAGTGGCAGACAAAGACCATACGTTTGCTTTTAGCTTGGCTAAGAGCGTGTGCTTGCCCTCTGACATGGAGCATTATGACCATTTGACCAAGCTCAAGGCCATCCGGTCGGTGACGAAGTCAATGGTGCTGGTAAGTGCTCTTTTTAACCATATTTCATTTTACATCATCTGTTTGCTCAGTTTTTGTTAATAATTGTTACCCCTTCTATAGGCCATACAGAAGAACCACATCACTCATAAGCGCGTGCTGGAGCTGCGTAAGATAGCGCACCTGGCTGTAGCAGATGCCAATGCTAAAACGGCTGAGCTTGAATCTGACAATGCCCAACTCACCGAGCTAGTTAACACGGCGGAAGCGGATAAACAGAAAGCTCTGGCTGCGCTGAAAGACCGCTATTTGCACGAACTGGCCAAGCTTGAAAAGAAAAAAGATACCGAGATCGCCGAACTGAAAAAGAGCGCGGACGATGCTAAAGACCGCGGCTACAGAGAAGGGAAAGCCACCTATATCCTGCAATATGAAGCTGCTAAGGACATATTTTTCAAATGCGGATGGAAGGCAGCCGTGTCAAAGCTCGGTTATGGCCAAGAAACCAAGGTCTTTCAGAACCCTCCTCCCTACTTTATTCTGAGTTATATGGCGGACTACGCTAATGCCATTCAGCAAAAACTTCTTCAAGTAGGGAAGGAAAAGGAGGCATCTCTAGAGCCCAACAACACCCCAGCTGCTACCAATGATCCCGGTCTCCAAACTGCCCAGTCAGCTCAGGTGGAGCCATCGGTGCCCATTACGGTTGAAGATGTGGCTGTGACCGACCTTCCTGCTGGAACCGGGCTACCGAGTGGTGAAGCTCGGGTTGTTTTGGATGCAGATCTAGATGATCTTTTTGCGTGATCTTCTATTTTCTTCTTTCAATGCTAACTTTTTGTAAGAATTTGTAACCGGGCTAAAGCCCCACCTCTTCTAATGCAGTTCCAATCTTGAATGAAATCTGTTCTTCTTTTTGCTCGGTTCATATCCTGCTTATGTTTGTCTTAACTTTAATTGGAATGTCTGGAACTTTTTTGGCCGAGATAGCCATCTCGGTTTGGCTGGACAATCTGTGTTAGCCAACCTTCTCCAGTCTTGATCTTTTATCTCGGCTGAGGTGAGATAAATTTTGTTATTCCTGCCAACCTCTTCAGCCTAGATCCTTATCTCGGCTGAAGAGGGATAAAAGTTGGTTATTCATGCCAACCTCTTCAGCCTAGATCCTTATCTCGGCTGAAGAGGGATAAAAGTTAGTTATTCATGCCAACCTCTTCAGCCTAGATCCTTATCTCGGCTGAAGAGGGATAAAAGTTGGTTATTCCTGCCAACCTCTTGAGCCTAGATCCTTATCTCGGCTGAAGAGAGATAAATGTTGGTTATTCCAGCCAACCTTTTCAGCCTAGATCCTAATCTTGGCTGAAGAGAGATAAATGTTGGTTATTCCTGCCAACCTCTTCAGCCTAGATCCTTTATCTCGACTGAAGAGAATAAATGTTGGTTATTCCGGCCAACCTCTTCAGCCTAGATCCTTATCTCGGTTGAAGAGAGATAAATGTTGGTTATTCCTGCCAACCTTTTCAGTCTAGATCCTTATCTCGGCTGAAGAGAGATAAATGTTGGTTATTCTTGCCGACCTCTTCAGTCTAGATCCTTATCTCAGTTGAAGAGAGATAAATGTTGGTTATTCCTGCCTACCTCTTCAGTTTAGATCCTTATCTCGGCTGAAGAGAGGTAAATGTTGGTTATTCCTGCCAACCTCTTCAGCCTAGATCCTTATCTCGGCTGAAGAGAGATAAATATTGGTTATTCTTGCCAACCTCTTCAGCCTAGATCCTTATCTTGGCTGAAGAGAATAAATGTTGGTTATTTCGGCCAACCTTTTCAGCCTAGATCCTAATCTCGACTGAAGAGAGATAAATGTTGGTTATTCCTGCCAACCTCTTCAGACTAGATCCTTATCTCGGCTGAAGAGAATAAATGTTGGTTATTCCTGCCAACCTCTTCAGCCTAGATCCTTATCTCAGCTGAAGAGAATAAATGTTGGTTATTCCTGCCAACCTCTTCAGCTTAGATGAAGAGAGATAAATGTTAGTTATTCCTGCCAACCTCTTCAGCCTAGATCCTTATCTCGGCTGAAGAGAGCTCAATGTTGGTTATTCTGGCCAACGTTCTTCAGTCTAGATCCTTATCTCGGCTGAAGAGAGCTACTTTGTTTGGTTATTCCTGCCAAACTTTCTGATTGCCCCTTGCTGGCAATGACTGAAAACAACTTTTACAATAGAAAGATTTATGTTGAAAAAGTAAAATACTTGTTTTATTTGAAAAAGGGAAAAATTACAAATATTCTAATAGAAAGCTAAAAATAAAATAACTTGAGATTGGCAGTGTTCCATGGCCTGGGAATAGCCTTGTTGTCTCCATCTTCCAAGTGATATGCCCCTTTTCCGGCCAAACAAACCACTTTATATGGTCCTTCCCAGTTAGGTCCCAACTTGCCATCTCCGGGTACCAAAGTGTTGCCCATTACTTTGCGTAGTACCCAATCCCCAATCTTAAATTGCCTCGGATGCACCGTTTTGTTATATTTTCTAGATAACTCCTGCTGGTATGAAGCAATGTGAACCAGAGCTCATTCCCTTCTCTCTTCTGCAAGGTCGAGTTCCAAGGTTATGGCTTCTCTATTCAAGTCCGGGTCAAAATTTTCACTTCTAATAGTGGGGAGGCCTACTTCCAGTGGGATTACTCCCTCCATGCCATAAGCCAAGGAAAAAGGCATTTCTCCAGTTGACTGTCGAGGTGTGGTACGGTAAGCCCATAAAACATGAGAAAGCTCCTCAGTCCACTTGCCTTTTGCTCTCTCCAGCCTTTTCTTTAAACTATCTAGGATGACTTTGTTTGAAGCTTCTGCTTGGCCATTCGCTTGAGGGTATACAGGTGTAGAGTTGTAGAATTCTATCTTGTATTCCTCGCAAAAGCCCCTGAAGATTTTGCCATTGAATTGAGTGCTATTGTCGGATATTAGAGCCTTAGGTATGCCAAATCGAGTTATGATATTCTGCCAGACGAACTTCTTCACATCTTTTTCCTTTATTTATGGGAGTGCTTCTGCCTCCACCTACTTTGTGAAGTAGTCTGTTGCTGCAAGAAAGAACTTTCTGTTGCCGGGTGCCGTTGGAAGTGGTCCTACTATGTCCAAGCCTCACATTGCGAAAGGCCATGGGCTAGTTAATGGTAGAAGCTCTCTGGCTAGTTTGTGTATCTGGTGTGCGAACTTCTGACATTTCTTGCACTTCTTGACATACTTCTCAGAATCTGCCTGTATGTATGGCCACCAATATCCTCGTGAGATCGCCCTGTACGCCAATGATCCTCCCCCTTGGCGGCTTCCGCATACGCCTTCATGTATCTCGAACAAGAATGCTTCGACCTTACTAGGATGGACACATTTCAAGTAAGGTCCAGGTGAAGGATTTTTTGTATAACGCCAATGATGGAGAGAGCCAAATCACTGTGACTTTGCTCTTATTTTGTTGGCCTCTTTCTTCTCTTCAGGTAAGATGCCGTCTTTTAGGAACACTATGATGGGATCCATCCATGAAGGGCCTAGTTCGACGCAACATACGTCAACTACTTTGGATTCTTCAATGCTTAGTCTGGGTAGGAAGTCGATTAGTAATGGATATGGGATAAATGTATCTGCCATTAAAGCAAAACCCGCTAGTTCGTTTGCTCTACTGTTTTCTTCTCGGCCGATTTGCTCTATCCGCATTACTTTGAACTTCATGATCTCCTTTCTGACTAACTCTTGGTACTTAGCCATCCTCTCATCTTTCGCTTCGTAGTCGCCTGAAATCTGGTTTACTACCAGCTGGGAGTCACTGTAAACCATTAGTTCGGTGGCCTTCATGAAAAGTATGAGCACGAAATAATGTTCTCTATTGCCGGAACGAACGGCGAGCTCTACAACCTTGCTAATACCTTATCTGCTGGTTCATAAACAAGGCGCGACATTGGCATCCTTACCTCAACACTCCCATGTGCCCTAGGGGCCAATCGTTGTAGTGTTAAAACTCTGCGTGGGTCGCGAGCCCTGGTGTCCTCCTTCCATCAGGCCCTTTCCTCAAGTACTATCCGTAAGTCCACTGATCTAGGCAACTTCGTGTGCCTAGATGTCGTCTGGTGCGTGTGCAAAGGGCGATAGTTGCTTCCCTCTGTATACGACCTTTCAGTCCTCGTTCTTTCAGACCTGGAGTGACGAGTCCTAGAAGTCCTTGACTAAGTATCGCCTATTCTAAGGCTCCTATTTTCTGCTTGTGATGGTGTGGTATGTCTGCCACGATCTTCTGAGTGGCGAGGGGGCGTGTTGTCTTTGCGCCCCTCTCTAGTAGCCACCGTTTTTTCCTTTCATCTGGCACTTTATTATCTCCATGTCTGCCGCCATCCTCCTAATTAACTCGTCCTATTCCCTCACTCGATCCTCCAGAACTTGAGGATCCAGCCTCCGCCTCTGTCTTTCAAGACTTTGAGAGCGACAAGGGCTAATGTCTCCTCTCTTCCTCGCATCCCTCCAGGAGTTTTGTCGCTGGGGTTCTAAATCTGCCATGGGTGGGATGGAAGGTAAACCTTCGCGCCTCCCACCCCCCTCCGAGGTTTGCCCATCAACAGCAGATTGTGGCAAGTCTTCATCGTGCGCCATTGCTTTCAACTAGAGAAGAGAACTTGATCAAGAGGTTTTGTTCTTTGTTTACTTCCCACAGACGGCGCCAATTGTATGAGCACGAAATAATGTTCTTGTATAATCTTGTTGATCAAGTTTGCGCTTCCTTCAAACGTCGTCGCTTTACTCCCTGAAAACACAAACGTGAGCTAGCCGGCGGGTGTGTGCCGGATACCTCTCCGATGCCTAAGTCAGCAAAATAGACAAATAGACAAAAGCTCTGTGTATTCGAGAATCAAAGTTGTGATACCTATACATAGGTCCTTCTATGAGCTTTTATAGATTTCGTCTGGCACAATCCTAGTAGGACTCTTACTCCTCAATGTAGAGTCCTCCTAGGAATTACACCTCTAAGAGATAATGCTTATCCCTTAACACCATTCTCACTGCTTTAACCAAGTGAAATGGTCTTACCTTGGTAGTATGACAAAACGACCGGGCTAACACATCCTGAAGCGGCAGATTTCACCAAGCTTTCCTTAGCTCGGTCCTACCTCGCTTTACTTTAGCACGGTTCCACCCTGCTACAACACGGCTCCCTATACCTTGGTTCAGAATACTCAAGCCGAGCTAACCTCAGTCATTCATGACCGGGCTAACAAGGCCCATTGGCGAAGCCCATTCACCTCAGCCCATTATTTGACTCACCATAAATCTGGTTCCAGCTCGGCCCAAGCTTTATACATTTTACCCTCTCAACAACCATACAAGTTTTAAGGTGACGGGCACCACTTTACATCAATCCAATGTGAATTAAAATCCGAGTCATTACAGGCTAACTCGGGAACAAAACGTTGTGCTTAAATAAACTAAAGCATATACAACTTCATGAATGACCACTCTTTTAAGTCCTCAGAAAGAACTCAGAAATGAGTTAAAGGCAACATAGAGGTTTGAAATAACATGTTGGCACTCCACAAAGGCTGTTACTATCATCTTTCTTATACCACATTAGCATTTCTAGATGAAACCAACAAATTCATTACCAAGTTCGTTAAGTAATTGCTCTAATGTCCCAATTTTTGATATTGTAATGCATGAGAAGTAAAAATCTTCTCTATTTATAAAGCCTTCACCATTGAGGTACAAATTGGTTTCATGTAGAATGCAACAGCAAGATCTCTGCTACTATTCTTGGATTAGAAGTTTAGTACCAAAACAAAAAAGGTGGAAAGCAAAGATTATGTAACTAAAATTTCTACGCTTCAAAACAAACAAAAAGCCACCTCCAAGAGTAAAAAATACCAAATTCCAAAAATGCAAATACTTGACAATGCATTCCCATTGGAAGATCGCAATACATTGGCAACAGAAGTAGATGCTTCTGGGGTGGCTAAAAATACTAAACTCAAAAAAAGAAAAGAAAAGCAAAAACTTGACATTGCATTCCCCTTAGAAGATCAATGCACATAGGCAAAAACAGTAGCTTATTTTGGGATGGCTATCATGCCAACTTCTACTGGCTCCATAATTGAACTTAATTGACTATAATTTTAATCAAAAAGAAGGCTTCAAGTATGATGACAAGGTTTACATAATTAACAATGTGAAAGTACTCAAATAATTCATCGTCTTACCAGCAAAACCTTGCACCATTGTCATTACCCACTCAGCGACTTGCTGCATCTACCAAAAGGCACAGATTAGAATCTGAATGACTCATGTTGAATCAAGGCAGCTAATGAAATTCACAATTCACTATTGCAATTATCAATAGAAGAACAATCTGATATAACAATATATGATAAAAACAAAGAACTAAATATTCAAGCTAAACACATGGAACATATATCACTAACAACCGTAACGATTTTGTTGAAAATGGTTTTCTTGATAATGATTTCTTTAGTGGGGTTCAGTCTTTAATTTTTGTACTATATAGGGCATTGTTCTTCAAAATCCATTCCGCTGTGTCAAAAGTTATATATGTCTAGTTCAAATCATTGTCTTTGAACATTAAAATTCACTTTTATATTGACTCCATCTACACAACTCATCCTCACTATCATAAGAATTCACAGGACTTTGAACTCAAGAAACTTCAGGCTCCATAGATTCTACTTCTCTTTCCTCTCCCTGCTCGGGTTTTGCTACTTCCTCCTGTTCACCCGGCAAATAAATGCATTGACAAAATGAAATGACAAACAGGCCACAAAGAAAAAGTCTAAGAACACAAAAAACGAGTATAGAACCGGACACAACAAAAGAGACATACGTTGATTTCGGGATTCACCTCGTCCTCATTGCCTGTCAAGCCAATTGAATTATCTCCATAGGAGTTTTGGCTCTGTTTGATTTAAATTTCAAAACATAGTTCCACCAATGATTTGAGTGTGGTATTTGGTTGCAGCTTTCAAATCAAAATTCTACACACATTTCTCAAAACTCATTTCAAACTATAATCATTACTTTTCAAAACTCATAACCAAACATACAACTCAAAACTCTTTTCAAAACTCAAAAACAACTTAATTTTTATTTTAAATATTTTATTTTATTTTATAGGAATATTTTTAATATTTTAATTTTCATCAAAATATTTTAATATTTTAATTTTAATATTTTAATATTTTATTTGTAAATATTTTGATTTTCGGAATATTTTTAATATTTTATTTTTCAAAATATTTTTAATATTTGAATTTTCTAAATAATTTTAAAATATTTTTAATACTTATACAGGCCTAAAAAATGAATTGACAGAAAAATTAATTGACATAAAATAATTGACATAGAAGTTATTTGAAAAAAAAAATTTATTCAAAAAAATTACTTAAAAACAATTAATTGATAAAAAAAATTATTTTTTTATTTGAGTATTTTAAAAATAGTTTGGTTATGACTGTTGATAAAAAATATGGATATCGAGTTATGAGTTGTGTGTTTGATTATCAATTATAAGTTGAATTAAGTTTTGAAAACTATTTTGAAAACTCATTACCAAACAAATTTTCTTATTTTACATGTCACATCAAACTTTCAAAACTCAATTCCACATACAATTCAAAACTCTATTCAAAAATCATAACCAAACAAATTTTCTAAACTCAAATCATAATTCCACAACTCACAAACTCAAAATACAACTCATACTCTCAAATCATATTTACAAAACTCTACCAAACGCAACCTTTGTTTTTCCTCAGCAACAAGTTGTTGTAAGCGCTCAATCACCAGTTGATAATGGGAATGATCTGCAAGAAAGCTCAAATTATTCCACAATTTCCAAGCAGACAAACTCACCATATAAATAATTTAATATATATTCTGATTTAATTTGCTCATGAAATTTAGAAGTTGCATGCATGCATTTTTTTTACTAGTGTTTGCATCTTGGCCACATATAGCGAATCCAAAAATGCCCTATCAAATTAGATGCATTTTTAACAAAATAAACTGAAACTAAAAGTCTATCAGAAGACAAAATTTTTTTTGATGCAATATATATAACATTTGCTAATGGTTTATGCAGCCAGGCATCCAAATATAGGGATCTAACATGAAACTACAACAGCAATGACACCAACCACCATTGTAGAATTAAAATTAACTAAGAATAGAATTGAAGAATTTTTTTTTTAGGCGTAACCATTGGTTCAATGATAAAACCTTGACCTAATAACCTTGAGGTTATGAGTTTAAGTCTCGGGGCAATCACTTTATACACTATACCAAAGATTAGGTGTGTACCCAATCTTTCTATAGCGATCCCAGTTTTCCCCTGTCATTTATTGTATTCCGGACTCAAGTCTATTGGTTGTATGTTGTTGTCTGTATCTCGTTTCCATCCTTTGATTCTCTGTATTTGAGTTTTGGGATGTGTTGGGTGAGTTTGGAATAGGTTGGTTGTGAGTTAGAACAAATGGTTGCTGCCTAGGATTTGGCTTCTTCGCTCGAGCGAGGCCTGGGTATTTGCTTCTTCGCTCGAGCGAGAGTTCTTGCGTTAGAGCAAGAATTGAGGGCCTTCAGATTT
The DNA here is from genome assembly GCA_036172215.1 of Camellia granthamiana. Lineage (NCBI taxonomy): Eukaryota > Viridiplantae > Streptophyta > Magnoliopsida > Ericales > Theaceae > Camellia > Camellia granthamiana. The sequence goes on along the minus strand of CM069903.1, from coordinate 27,088,164 downwards.
CTTTTCAGACGCAGCTTCTGCTCGAGCGAGCTTTCTTGTGCTCGAGGGAGCGTGGTCCGGTGTGTCTCTTCGCTCGAGCAAGCACTCTTGTGCTCGAGCATGCGTCTGCGTCTCTTTTGGACCTGAAGGTTGGTATTCTTCGCTCGAGCGACGCTTCTTCCACTCGAGCAAGCGAGCCCTATGTTTTGTGTTCCTTCGCTTGAGCGAGAACTTTTGCGCTCGAGCGTGCGTCTGGATTGCAGACCTGAAGCTTCCCATTGTTCGCTCGAGCGACGCTTCTTGCGCTTGAGCAAGGTTCTTTTGTATCTGGTCGCTTGAGCGACCACTTCTTCGCTCGAGCGAGCCTCGATTATATCAGTTGGCAGCAGCGTGATATTCATCACTTTTTCATCATCTTTTTCATCCTAACCCTCATTCGGCTGTCTCTCTCTCTAAAGTACCCCTTCTCTCTACAAATACTCTTGATATAGAGTTCTTCTACCCTAGTCCCTTTGCAAGAAAGTTAGAGCTTGACTTGGGCCACCTATTGTTCTGAAAAAGTTGGGTTTTGGAGCATCTTGGGTTTTTCTCTTCATCTCCTTTGAGCTTCTTCATTTGAGGTAGGAATACTCTACTCCTAATTATGAGTTTTGACATAAACATTAGTCATTTTGTATAAATGGAGGGATTTGGTAATTTTGGGTAAAATTAGGGTTTGATTTGAAATTATAAAAGAGGGGTTTTCCAATTTTGGGTTCATTGGGTATGTAAAGTTTTGAGTTTAGCTCATTTTGTATATAATTGATGAAATTTGGCCTTTAGTGCAAATATTGAGAAAAATGAAGAAATGCCCTAAATGAGATTAATTGAATTGTTGGTGTGAATAATGAAATAAGTTGTGGGAATATGAAATTGGGTTGAGAATCTTGAAATTGGGAAAAATTGTGATTGAATGGGGTAGTTGGATTGATAAATCACTCACCGTTGGAAAATGTAATAAATTATCTGTTTGATAGATTTATTTATCAGTTTAGAAATAACTGTTTTGGGCTATCGATGGAGAATAGTCTTGATTGTTGTAGACATTGCATGATAATTAGGGAAATTAAAACTAATCAATTGGATTATGTCATTGAATGTGACAGTTGGATTAACGCATTGAATATGTGAATTGATGGGTCATTGTATATGACTACATGTTTAAAAACATTGTATATGTATATTGTGTGGGAGGAGATAGAGGATGTACTCCATTGTGTGGGAGGAGATAGGGGATGGACTCCATTGATAACTAAGTTGGCCGGAGTGTCTAGGATGCAAGTCCCGAAATCTTATTTATTTATGGGTGCCGGTTCCCTCGGACGTAGTTCCGTAAAATGGTATGTGAATGGAAGTGTTGAATGATGTTTGTTATTGAAGTGTTGTTATATAAGTTGTAGTCTCATTTTATATTGCTGGGATAATATCGGACTATGTCAATGAATTAATGTGGATAAATAATGGGAAGTGGATTGAATATGATGGAAATGTCAATTGGTTATGGAAATGGTATAAGTTAGTTCACTTGTGTTGAACATTTATCGGATGTTAACGTTTTAGTTAATTCTCATATTCTGTTTAGCGTATCTCTACTGGGTTTTGGCTCACCCTACTTGGGACACCATTTTCAGGTACATGTGACATGCCGCCCCCAAGGTCATAGCTTGGGAGGTCTCAGGGCTGGAGTCGCTGTTTTGGTTGTTTTGTTTCATGTTATATGTTTTCATTTCAAAGCCTAGGGCCTTAACTTGTAAAGGGCTTTTGACCCTCTTTTGTTGTAACCAAGTTATACTTGGAAAGATGTAAGCCCGTAGGGCATTTACCTTGTTGATTAACATGTAACATCCTTTTTATAGAACACCTGATGAATGGAATACAACTTTGCCTTAATGTGTATGTATCTTTCGAATGAATGTTTAATGTCATATTTTGAGGGTGTGACACTTTCCCCTCCCAAACACACATTAATGTGTACTATTTGGGTGTTATTTTTTTTTATTTGTACCAAATTGCCGCACAACCTAGAACACAAATTAAAATAGAACTGAAGGTATTTGCACTAATTATATTAATACTCCAGAACAGTAACTAAAGCATGTTTCCTTAAAGAATTAGACTAAAAATTTCTTGAGGATCACCCATCACACAAGGCTACAAAAGATTCTCACAACTTTCCAAACTTTTGAATACCTGTTTGGCGAACATCCATATCTTTGATTGGTTGAAGGTGGTTTTGGTGTTTTTCCTTCTTTGCTCTGAACAAGAGAACCAAACGGAACCAAGGCATTGAATTAGATATGCTAAAATAAACCAGACAAATTACACAGGTAAAGAAATGTGACACAACAAGAAAGAAAATGGTGATATTTCAATAACAAAGTATTAACAAAAATATCAATGCATAACATGTAATGATATCCACTCATCATATCCATTAAAAGAAAGTAATCATAAATTGAAGCATAGTACATATCGGCATCCGCTCTCGATACTCTGCAAGCAAAATTATCTCTCTAATACTCAAACTTTGGAAGTCAATCTCTTCCTCTGGAGTTCCAAGCAAAACCTTGTCCACTATTAAAAAAATAAAACCGTGTCAACACATGATTAAGAATATAGTTTGTGCCCATCATCAGTCACAATCTTGACACCAAAAAAGACCCAGTTACCTTGTTTTCTCTTTCGCCGAGTAGAGTGAGAAAACTTATGATTTCTTTAGTGGGGTTCAACCAAACACAACCTAATTTTAGGGAGCAAAGTCAAACAATCCCCAATAAATAATAATGTAAATTAAATTGTAATGCAAAAATAGACATTGAGAAGAACCCTATGATCAAACCACATCGACTCAGATCAGTGAATTCCACAATTCCAAACAAAATCAACCAATCACACACGAATTCACAAAAATCAAAGTCTATAACCACATCGATGATAGATCGAACACAATATAAACATAGATGAAATCACTGAGAGCAATTACTGAAAGCACAATCTAGATCTCATAGTGCAGAGCAACACATCAATGAAAAACAATTACTGAAACAGAGATGAAATCACTGAGACCAATTTTTCAAAACACTGATTCAATATTTTTCGAAACACTGATCCAAAAGAGAGATAAATCATAAACAGAACAACTAACCTCTGATCAAAGAAGACAAAGAGTTCCAAATCCATGGAGATAAATCATGGAGCTGTACTCAAAATCGAACTTCAAAATTACAATCCCGAGATGAATCACCAAACTGAAGAAGAATCGAAGAAGAATCACTGAGTAAGAGAGTGAAGAAGAATCGAGAGCCCTAAGCGCTTAAGACCTATATAGAGCCCTAAACAAAAGTATTCACTAAACAAAACACTGATCCAAAACAGAGACAAATCACAAACAGAATAACTAACCTCCGATCGAAGAAAACAAAGAGTTCCAAATCCACGGAGATAAATCATAGAGCTGTGCTCAAAATCAAACTTCGAAATCGTAATCCCGAGATGAATCATCGAACTGAAGAAGAATCGAAGAAGAATCACTGAGTAAGAGACTGAAGAAGAATCGAGAGAGACAACTTATCTTTTTTTTTTCTTCAATTAAACAGATTCGATCCTCTAAAAGAAAGAGCGAGCAAGAGAGTGAGTGAGACAGGATTCGATCGTCTAGACGACGGTGCTCAAAATAGGGTTTCCAAAATAAAGGTTTAGAGAGACAAAAGAGGGTGTTAAGAGAGACAAGATTTGGAGGTGTTTTTCAAACGTCTTCTGTTCACAAAATAGTACCATTTTAATTAATAACAAATGCGACATTTAAAAAATGCCATTAATTTTTAAAAAAAGTGACGTTTAATAAAATGCCGTTAATTAAATGCCATTAAATCCCTAATTTCCTGTAGTGTTAAGATCTATTATTTTTATTTTTTTATTTTTTTTTTTGTGTTTAGAGGCACTTGTTAACACACACACACACACACAAAATTGAAAGTATTGGTAAGGAGAGTTTTAAAGATAAGTCAGTTAACAAAGTTAAATGATTGGTACATTTTATTGCCCATTTTTATAAATATTGTACAATTATTTTAAGCTTGACACTCATTAAGAAAACATTTGAAATAAGTATTTGAATAAGCTTGACACATAATTAATAAGCTTGTTAGACTTATTTATTTTGATGATTTATTTAATTATGTTTTTAATTTATTTGGAAGAGAAAAATAGAATCAAAATTAATTTTGATGTTTTATTTGAAAAAGAAAAATAGAATCCAAAATTTATTTTGATAATTTATTTAATTATGTTTTAAATGGAATCCAAAATTTATTTTGATAATTTATTTAATTATGTTTGAAAGAGAAAAATAGAATTAAAATTTATTTTGTCCCATTATTTCTCACATAAACTTTTATCCTAAATATTGTTTGAATGTATTTAATATTTGATTAAATCAGGAGTTCAAATAGCCCAAAACAGTGGTTCAAATAGCCTAGCACAGCAACAGGCCAAAATGATCAAACAGTCTAGCATAGCAGCAGGCCAAAAGGTTCAAACAACCCGGCACAGTAGCAGGCCAAAAGGTTCACGTGGAAGATATTCAAATTAGTAATGATGGAGTGAAAGATATTCAAATTAGTAATGATTGAATACAACGGCTATAAATTCAAATGAATACAACGGTTATAAATTCAAATGAATACAACGGCTATAAACGACTATAAATTTAAATGAATACAACAGCTATAAACGGTTATAAGTTTCATTATATATACCAAAGTCTCTAATGTAAACAAGTTACAAAAAATCAGAAAATATTCTTTTATCTATAATCACTCACATCTATTCTCTAAAAAATTCTCTGAGAAGTGTTCTTCAATTTTTGTTTACATCATCTCTCAGAAATTATACATTAAGTCATATAGCTTTAAGCCCATCTTTCCTGTGTGAGGATTACAGAAAAATTAGAGTCTCATTTTTATATCTATCTTTGAGAGATAATTCTTGTAACTTTCTGTGAAAGCAAAAACACCTTTTTTTCAACCTTGTAAGAGTGTAGTACACTCAGTGTTCTTGACTTAGAAAGTCTGTGTAAAATCTGTGGATGATTGCTCCATCTGTGAAAAGGCTGCTAGCACCCTGTGAAGTTAGAGTATAATGGAAAATCTCAAGTGAAGCTTGAGGAGTGGACGTAGGCCGAGTTGAAGCCGAACCACTATAAATTTGTTTGCCTCTCTCTCCTTTATCTCTTTATTTTATTTTAAATTGCCATAACTATATTTCACATTTTTACTGTGGTAAAATCATTAACTAACATAGTTGTTAAGACACTTGTTTTAATTATTTTTATTTCATTAATTATATTTATCTATTGTGCTAGTCATAATTTTTATTAGGGTATTATTAATTTTAATTGTAAAAACCTAATTCACCCCCTCTTAGGTTGTCTTTTGGGTAACAATTGGTATCAGAGCCTAGACTTTTGTTTTAGATTTAACCATCTGAGAGTTTCGATCTATGACAACCTTAGCTAGCACTGCTGAAGGACAAGCCACCAATAGGCCACCACTATTTGATGGAAACAACTATAGTTATTGGAAAGATAAGATGACCCTATACCTTTAAGCCATTGATTATGCCATGTGGATTATTGTCACCAAAAGTCCAAAAATTCCTACCAAATTAGTAGACAATATTAGTGTACCTAAAACAGAAGATGAATGTGATGAGAGGGATCACAAATTATTGCAAGCTAATGCTAAAGCCAAACTCACCCTTGTTTGTGGATTAGACTCTAAGGAGTATAATAGAGTTTCAAGTTGTGATTCGGCAAAAGAAATTTGGGACAAACTAGAGGTAACGTCTGAAGGAAGAAATCAAGTGAAGGAATCTCGTATTGATATACTTATTCGTAGTTATGAATTGTTTAAAATGAACTCTGATGAATCTATTTCACGTATGTTTACTAGATTTACTGAAATTGTAAACTCTTTGAAATCTCTTCGCAAAATTTATACTAACAGTGAGTTGGTAAAAAAAATTCTTAGGTGTTTACCAAAGAATTGGGAAGCAAAGGTCACCACCATTATAGAAGCCAAAGATCTCTCCACACTTGGATTGAATGAGCTTATGGGTTCCTTTATGACTCATGAGATCAACATAAAGGACACGAAGATGTTGAAAACAAAAAGAAAAGTAGAATTGCATTCAAAGTATCATCAAATGACGAAGAACATGAAAACTCCAGTGAGGATGAAAGCTATGCCATGTTTAGTAGAAATCTCAAAAAGCACTTCAAGAAAAACAATTATGGAGGAAGAAGACCTTTCAAAAATGAGTACAACAAAGATAATAAGAAAGAACCTATTATTTGCTATGAGTGCAAAAATCCTAGACATATGAAGATGTATTGTCCAAAATTGAAAAATCATGGAAAAGGCTACAAAAGAAACAAGAAGGCCAAGGTAGCAGCTTGGGGAGAAAGTGAAGATGAAAGCTCAAGTGATGAAATTGAAAATGAAGTAGGCAACTTGTGTCTCATGGCTCTTGAAAATGAAGACTCTACTCAAGATGAGGTAACTACTCTTTATGAAGAACTTAAAAATGCATTCCATGAACTACAAGATGAATTTAGAAAAGTTTGTGCCAAAAATAATATGTTAAAAAAATCTGTTACATTTTTATCTAGTAATGTAGAGAAAGAAAAAATTGTTTCAAAAAATGATTTTGACACCATTTCGAATGAGAAAACTGCTTTAAAAAACAACGTTGATGATTTAACAAAAACACTTGAAAATTTTGTAAAAGGTAGAAATAATCTCAACATGCTTATTGGAAATCAAAGATATGTTTTCGATAAAGCGGGTATTGGATATGACCCTATTAAGAAACAAAAGAATCTCAATACAATTTTTGAAAAGGCACCTCTCATGATACACCCTCATAGTACTTGTCATTATTGTAGAAAGAAAGGCCATTATATATCTTATTATCCATTCAAAAAGAATATGAACATGGGGATTAAAAAGATTTGGATTATTAAGGGATCTAACAAAACTAACTAAGAAGGACTCAAGAAACTATGGGTACCAAAAACCAACACTTGAATGTCATCTTGTAGGTTTGCCTTAAGTCCAAAGCTAAAGAAGGGAAGTGGTACCTTGATAGTGGATGTTCCAGACACGTGACCAGAGATAAATCCTTCTTTACTACACTGTCATCCAAAAATGGAGGCCTTGTTACTTTTGGAGACAACAAGAAAGGAAAAATCATTGGTATTGGTAGTATCGGTATTTCTTCTAACCCTTCTATTGAAAATATTTTACTTGTTGATGGACTTAAGTATAATCTACTTAGTATCAGTCAATTATGTGATAAACGTAATCGAGTTATTTTTAATAAATCACATTGCACAATTGAAAGCACAAATGATCATAAAGCTTTATTCGTTGGTAATCGCCATGATAATGTTTATGTTTTTCATCTTAATGATCTCTATGCTAGTGATGTTAAATGTTTATGTGTTAATAATGAAAATAGTTGGTTATGGCATAAAAAACTTAGTCATGCTCATATGGATTTAATTACTAAACTTTTGAGAAAGGATTTGGTCATTGGACTTCCAAAAATTAAATTTTAAAAAGATCATCTTTGTAGTGCTTGTCAACAAGGAAAACAAACTAAAACATCGTTTAAATCAAAATCTCATATTTTCACAACTAGACCTTTACAACTATTGCATATGAATTTATTTGGTCTATCAAGGATATTTAGTCTAGGTGGTAAACATTATTGTCTTGTTATAGTTGATGATTATTCAAGATTTACATGGGTTATGTTTTTAGCACACAAAGATGAAACATTTTCTTCTTTCACAAAACTCTGTCGTAGAATTCAAAATGAAAAAGGCTTTCTTATTACTAATATTCAAACCGACCATGGTAGAGAACTTGAAAATGAGAAATTTGAATTGTTTTGTGATGAGCATGGTATTGGACATAATTTTTTAGCACCTAGAACCCCTCAACAAAATGGTGTAGTAGAAAGGAAGAATAGAACTTTAGAAGAAATGAGTAGAACAATGCTTTGCGAAAATAATCTTCCTAAATATTTTTGGACCGAAGCTGTTCACACCGCATGCTATATTTTAAATCGTGCATTGATTAGACCTATTCTTAAAAAGACTCCTTATGAAGTTTGGCATGATAGAAAGCCCAACATTAGTCACTTGCATGTTTTTGGTTGTAAATGTTTTGTGCATAATAATGGTAAGGATAACTTACGTAAATTTGATTCAAAATCTGATGAATCAATTTTTCTTGGCTATTCCCTGACTAGCAAAGCTTATCGTGTGTTTAATAAAAGAACTCTTGTTGTGAAAAAATCTATACATGTGGCATTTGATGAAACTAACATCTCTGCTCAAAAGCAAATTGTTAGTGATAATATAGATTTGTAACCAAATGTGGAAGATTCAAGTATCTACAAAGAAGAGAACCAACCATGTAAGTTGATTAAAGAGATTGAACAACCTATTCTCCCACCTCAAGAAAAAGGAGGAAACAATGATGATTTGCCAAGAGAATGGAAGTTTGTTCATAATCACCCTAAGGATTTAATCCTAGGTGACCCTACAAAAGGTATTGAAACTCGCTCTTCACTTAGAAACATTTGTAGTAACTTGGCTTTTCTCTCACAGATTGAGCCTAAAAACTTTCAAGAAGCCAAATTCGATGAACATTGAATAATAGTTATGCATGAAGAGCTTAACCAATTTGAGAGAAACAAAGTGTGCGAACTTGTGCCAAAACCTAAAGATCATACCATTATTGGTACCAAATGGATCTTTCGAAACAAGCTTGATGAATCCGGCATAATTATAAGAAACAAAGCTAGACTTGTTGCACTAGGATACAATCAAGAAGAATGTATTGATTTCGATGAAACCTTTGCTCCGGTTACTAGATTAGAAGCCATTCGCATGTTACTTGCATTTGCATGTTTTAGAGATTTCAAACTTTATCAAATGGATGTAAAAAGTGTCATTCTTAATGGTTTTATAAATGCGGAAGTTTATGTTAAACAACCCCTAGGTTTTGAAGATCATGTTTTTCCAAATCATGTTTTTAAACTATCAAAAGCTTTATATGGTTTGAAACAAGCACCTCGTGCATGGTATGAACGATTGAGTAAATTTTTGATTAAAAATAATTTTTCGAGAGGAACGATTGACGCAACACTTTTTGTTAAAACTAAAAATGATGATTTACTTATTATGCAAATATATGTCGATGACATTATATTTGGTGCTACTAATGAAACCTTGTGTAAGGAATTTGCTAAGTGTATGCAAGGTGAGTTTGAGATGAGCATGATGGGGGAGCTAAATTATTTCCTTGGACTTCAAATCAAACAATATAAGGAAGGAATTTTTATCAACCAAGCCAAGTATACAAAAGAACTACTCAAAAAGTTTGGTATGTATGACTCAAAAATAGCTGGAACACCTATAAGCACATCCATTAAGCTAGACAAGGATGAAAGAGGTAAGTCCATTGATCAAACAAAATATCGAGGTATGATCGGCTCACTTCTTTATTTAACTGCAAGTAGACCCGATATTATGTTTAGTGTTTGTATGTGTGCTAGATATCAATCAAATCCTAAGGAATCACATCTCAGTGCTGTTAAAAGAATTTTTAAATATCTTGTTGGCATTCAAAATTTGGGACTGTTTTATCCAAGAGGTGTTGCATTTGATTTAATTAGTTACTCGGATGCCGACTTTGCTGGATGCAAACTTGATAGAAAAAATACCAGTGGCACTTGTCACTTTCTTGGTAACTCATTAGTCTCTTGGTTTAGCAAAAAACAAAATTCTGTTGCTTTATCAACGGCCGAAGCTAAATATATAGCTTCCGGAAGTTGTTGTACCCAAATACTTTGGATGAAACAACAATTAGAGGACTTTGATTTGTATTATGATCATATCCCTATTAAATGTGATAATACTAGTGCCATCAATTTAAGCAAAAATCCGGTTCAATACTCACGAACAAAACATATTGAAATTCGACATCATTTTTTTAGAGATAATTTTAAAAAAGGGGGATATTGTACTTGAATTTGTAAACACCGACAAGCAATTGACGGATATTTTCACAAAATCCCTAAGCGAGGATCGCTTCAATTTTATTCGTGGCGATCTTGGAATGTCGATTTCTACCTAAAAAGTTTTGTTATGACTGTGAAACTTGAATTTTTGTTAAAATGATATATGTGTATTGCTACATTGATATGGAAACATTTATATCAGTTGAATGCTCTCAAGTCCTTCATACATTTATTCTTCTTAACAGTTTGTTATTTTCAACTGTGTAATTTTTTTTTTTGGGTTTTGCATCTTGAGATAAAATTAACTTTGCATACATTGATTTTTTTAAACCCTCATGGTATTTTTTTTGTATTACCATTCCAGCAACTCCAACGTCCCATTAAGTTTAATTTCTACTGGTATTATTTTATTTTAATTTATTTTAATTTTTTATTTTGCTATTAGGCTTAATTTCTTTTATTTTTATTTTTTTTCTCATTATTATTTTTTCTTTGGGCTTAATTTTCTTATTTTTTTTCTCTGCTTTTTAATTTCATTTTTCAGCACTTAAACATAAAAACAACAATAGCAACAACATATCAAAATACAAATATTTACATTAAAAAAAACAAAAAGAAAAAAGACCTTTCATTTTTTTACGGTCATACGCTGATCAAAATACACATATTTCCATAAATAAATAAATAAAATCTTCATTTTTTTTTACGGCCATATGCCGATCTTACTTACTCGCCTTTTCCACCGCTCTCTTTTTCTTTTTATCACCTTGGGCGACACTTGACGTCCCTACCCCTGTGCTTTCGTCAGGAGCGAGCACTCCCCCTCGACTATCAAAAGCCAAGAACGACGTTACTTCAAATCGGGCCATGGAGGTGGTCTTCCATTTAAGCTCTTTATTTTCGGCCTTCAGTGCGCCTATCTCTACTCATGCATCCTTGTATATGCGCTGAAGCAGAGAGAGTTAGGCGTTGACCTGATGGAGCTCACTCGTCCTGTTTTGCAGTCGGTGAGCCAATTTTGTGACTGCAGTCACCGTCTCCATACAGGACGTCAGTGTGAAATGATTGGCTTCAATGTCTGATTGAGCTGTCATTATTTGCTCAATCGACATCATAGGAAGGTTGGGAAGAGTAGGAGCCGGGGCACTCGGCCTAGCAGCGCTTACGGGATCATTCAGGTCCAGAAAGAAAGTAAGGGGACGGGGCGAGGCCATGAAGTAGTAGAGAGAGATGTAATCGACAGGAGGGTCGTTTTTGGTAGCCTTTCTGCTCTGCTCAGTCTCTCTGTTCTGTCTCTCGATGAAGAAGAAGATCGAAGAGAGTGATGAAGAAGAGATAGAAGAAAGTGAGGTGAAGAAAAAGAAGCAGACGAGTGTGATGAAGAAGAAGGCTGAACAGAAGGGGTTGAAGAGAAGAAGACAAGGAGGGAGAGATAGCCGAGGCGAGCAGCAATCGAGGAGAGCTGCTTTTGTCGGCCAATGAAGCAAAAGCCAGGTCGCGTGGCAACCATGTTTTGCGAAAAAAGAGAGAGACGTGGGAGAGTTGTATGTGTATGTATATATGTATATATGTTTTGAATTATACAAATGCCATTTATCACTATCATTTTCCTCCTCCTCCTCCAGATTCTGACCCATGATTTCCTTTTGATAATGTCACAGGGGGAGAAATTATATGATGTTATGTATTATGGTATTATTTTTAAATTATGGTATTATTTGAAAACTAATCTGATGATTATGTATTTATAGTTTGATATCTTAGTCTCATATCATGTCTCTAATTAAAGCTTATTTATTACACATGTGCTAACCTATGTATTTATAAATGAATTTAGGGAGCATGACTTGAGGGGAAGCTTTTCTTACTCCCAAATCAAATCAAAACATCATTGTGTGCCATCATCAAAAAGGGGGAGATTGTTAGACTTATTTATTTTGATGATTTATTTAATTATGTTTTTAATTTATTTGGAAGAGAAAAATAGAATCAAAATTTATTTTGATGTTTTATTTGAAAAAGAAAAATAGAATCCAAAATGTATTTTGATGATTTATTTAATTATGTTTGAAAGAGAAAAATAGAATCAAAATTTATTTTGTCCCATTATTTCTTACCTAAACTTTTATCCTAAATATTGTTTGAATGTATTTAATATTTGATTAAATCAGGAGTTCAAATAGCCCAAAACAGTGGTTCAAGCAGCCCAGCATAGCAACATGCCAAAATGTTCAAACAGTCTAGCACAGCAGCAAGCCAAAAGGTTCAAGTGGAAGATATTCAAATTAGTAATGATGGAGTACAACGGCTATAAACGGCTATAAATTCAAATGATTACAACGGCTATAAACGACTATAAAGTCAAATGAATACAACGGCTATAAATGACTATAAGTTTCATTATATATACCAAAGCCTCTAATGTAAACAAGTTACAAAAAATCAGAAAATATTCTTTGATCTACAATCACTCACATCTATTCTCTGAAAAATTCTCTAAGAAGTGTTCTTCAATTTTTGTTTACATCCTCTCTTGGAAATTATACATTACGTCTTATAGCTTTAAACCCATCTTTCCTGTGTGAGGATTACAAAAAAATCAGAGTCTCATTTTTATATCTAACTTTGAGAGATAATTCTTGTAGCTTTCTGTGAAACCTTCTTTTCAACCTTGTAAGAGTGTAGTACACTCAGTGTTCTTGACTTAGAAAGTCTGTGTAAAATTTGTAGAGGATTGCTCCATCTGTGAAAAGGTTGCTAGCACCCTGTGAAGCTAGAGTATAGTGGAAAATCTCAAGTGAAGCTTGAGGAGTGGACGTAGGCCGAGTTGAAGCCAAACTGCTATAAATTTGTTTGCCTCTCTCTCCCTTATCTCTTTATTTTATTTTAAATTGCCATAGCTATATTTCACATTTTTACTGTGGTAAAATCATTAACTGACATAGTTGTTAAGACACTTGTTTTAATTATTTTTATTTCATTAATTATATTTATCTATTGTGCTAGTCATAATTTTTATTAGGTTATTATTAATTTTAATTATAAAAACCTCATTCACCCCCCTCTTAGGTTGTCTTTTGGGTAACAAACCTGTCAAGGCAAAGGAAGAATTGTCCAAGTAAATGAACTAGAGAACAATTTTGTACAGAGCAGAAGCTTGGGATTGCAATTTTGAATCTCCGACTCTATATCCATTCAACTTTATAAGGAGCTTTATTTTTTTTTTTAAATTAAAAAATATGGGTATGAAGATATGTTACTCTATATATATATTGAGAAGTATTGTCTCTCAAAATCACACAACAATTTGTAAGAAAATCCATCTTATCTACGTTAGGGTCGAAGCTAAGGTCCCACCACATATTGTATAAGTGTTGAAGAGTAAATTTAACTCTACCAAGAAGCTATAGAGACTTGAATTCAAGTATTGAGTGAAGAAATCTAAATTCTTATCATTAAACCAACCACTCGATTGTACTTTATAAGGGAGCTTCAAGGGGACAATAAGTCTCTTAGATTGTGTTTGAATCATAAATTTAGATAAAAATTTGTAAAGAAGAATAAAAAAAAAGATGGGTGAATTTCATGATCCAAATACAATCTTAAACTACACATGTACAATATCATATACATAACACCTACCTATGTGTCATGTACATAACACCTATGCATGTTAACTTAGCTTCTATGGATGTGTTGCATTGCATTACATCTAGGGGGTGTAAATTTGGTCCGGCTTAGCCCATGTCGAGTCTCGGGGGATCCCTCCAAAATTCGGGTCGGGTCGGGTCGGGTAGGGCCTGTCCATGAGCCATAAAATTAGGCCCAATTCGGGCCCTGGGTAGGCCGGCCGACGAGCCACGGCTAGGGCTTGGGTGTGGGTAGGTCTGAATATTTTTTTTTGTTTTTTTTAAAATTTTATCTACTAAAATTTTATTATTTTTCATTAAAAAAGACACTAAGTCTCGGACGGGCCTTAAGCGAGCCGATGGGCTGGACCACGGGCCGCACTAGGCTTCAAATTGATGGCCCAACCCAGGCCTAAGGTCTCGGGTTGGGCTCGAACCCGGATCCAAACGGACTTAAACGGGTCAGGCTCACCCCAAACCGCGAGTGAATTTCAAGCCGCCCACGAGCCACGAGCCATTTTTACACTCACAAACACTTACACACAACTGATCACATAAGGGCTTTACCCACAAATGTTTCCTTCAACCCAAATCAAATGAAACCATAGAGGACCAAACATCATAGTCAAGAATATGCCATTAATTGCTTCTAAACTAATTAACAATATATTACTGATCACAGGGTTTGACTTTTAATTTAGGACAAATTACAATAGCAATACATGTTGTTTACCTCTTGAAAATTTGGTCCCTATATATAATTCTAATTGCAGTAATGCTACTTTTAATTTTGTATTTTGTGTTTAATTTGTTCAATTGATTATGTGTTTTTTTAAATCTTCATCATTATGATTATAATATGTTAGAATTCATTGTAATATCGTATATAAATATAAAAAAATTAGACTCAAAATGCAAAATTAAATAATAAAACCATTACAATTAAAATTTAAAAAATTAAATTAACACTAGATGAATGATAAAGAGTACTACTATGATTTGCCCTTTAATTTATGGCTCTGGTTAAGATATATCTACGATCCTTAGAGCATCTCCAATGGTTTGCCATTAGAGCTGTCATAGCTATAATATAGCAGTTTTGAGGAAAAATGGATTCTACAATGGTGAGATATAGTAGCTCTTAAAAATGGCAAATGCCAAAGTTGTTGCCAAGTTTGACAACAACTTTGGCAAATGGCAAATCTGCCAGCTCGCTCAAAACCAACTGATTTTTTTCCTTTCTTCCTTCCCTTCCTCCATTTCTCATCCTTTTCTAAAATAAACTTAAACAAAAACATATCAATAATTTCATTTTGCGAAATTCACAAAATTTGTTTTAAACAAATCACAAAACTCACCAATTTGTTTGAACAGTGTTGGCAATTGACATTTGAAAAAAAAAAAAAAAATTAACAATTTTTTTAAAACAGAATTTCACTAAAACAACAACAAGCATTTAAGCAATCTCAAACAAATTTCAAGTAATCTCAACAAATCTCAAGCAATCCAAACAATAATCAATAAATCTAAAGCAGTGTTTAAACAATAAATACCTGGATTTAAAGAAATAGGTTGAAGCTTAGTACAATTGCTTTAGCTTCATCTTCTTCGTTTTCATATTCTTCTTCAAGTGATTTCAAGGGTTTCAATTTCTCACAAACAAATCTAAGATAAAGGTTTAGAGTTTCTGAGAAACAAATCGAAAATAAAGGTTTAGGGTTTCTGACAGACAAATCGAAGATAAAGGTTTAGGGTTTCTCACAAACAAAACGAAGATAAAGGTTTAGGGTTTCATTTTCTCACAGTTCTGCGATCCGAAGACGAGGGTGGATGAGACTGTTGTCATCGACTAATCTTCACCGAGGGTCATTGATTTCTCTCTCTCTCTGATCTTCATTGATCCAAACATTCCGGAGTCAAGATGGACACACAGAGACAGAGAGAAAGAGAGAGAGAAAGAGAGAGAGAGAGAGAGAGAGAGAGAGAGACGACTAGTGATCGGTGATCGGTGATCGGTGATGAGGGTTTATCTGAAGTGAGAGAAAGGTTTAAAGGATGAAGAGAGAGAGAGAGAGAGAGAGAGAGAGAGAGAGAGAGAGAGAGAGAGAGAGAGAGACGACTGAAACAAAGAAATCGAGAGTTGATCTCAGAGAAATAGAGAAACAAAGAGTTGTAAGACGGGGTTATGGTGGAGAAGAGGGTTGGACAAAGAAATTTGGGGTTTGAGTGTTGGAGATCGACGATGGGTGTGGTAGTAGTTCTGTTGTTTCTGGTGGTAGTGGTTCTTGTGGTTGTGGTTGTGGTTGTGGTGATAAAGAAGCTGACATGAGAGAGTATAAGGGAGAGGTTTTGAGACGATGAGAAAGAGGGAGAGAGATAAAGATGGTGAGAGAGAAGGAGACAGAGGCAATGGAGAGAGATAGAGAAATAGATAAAGAGAGAGCCGAGTGTTCATCTGGAGTGAGATGATTCCAATGGGTTCATCTAAACCGTTGGATTATTTAATCCAACAGTGCTCTTTTGTCATTGGAATGTACAAATTGAGCAATGACTTTTGCTTCCTCCAATTTAGAAAAGTTTGAAACGACTTTATTTAATGGCTATAAATTAAACGGATAAAAAAAACGGCCATATTTTTACTCCCTATAAATATAAACAACTAATCTCAATTTGAATTCACAACTTTCAATCTACATAATTTTTTTATGTTTGATTTTTTACACAATCAGTATGGAAGGTTCATCAAAAACAAAGAGATGAAAGTCATTCACCACTCAAGAAGATGTGGCAATTTGGTGTCACATTACTGAAGATCCAATTGTTGGGAATTCGTAATCTCATGCTCATTTTTGGGGAAGAATTTTTGAAAATTATTGCTCGCTACAGAATGATCACTCAAGAACACAAATGTCTATCTCATGTCGATGGGGTGTAATCATGAAATGTTGCAACAAATTTCGTGGGTGTTTAGCGGAAGTCGAAAATCTACACCCAAGTGAAATGTCTCAAGTTGATATAGTAAGATTTCATGTTCGTTTATTATGTTAGTTTTTTTTTTTTTTTTTTTTTTTTATAGTTTGTATCATGTAAAAATTAACTAATTAATTAATTTAATATTTTATTGATACAGTTGCTTCAAGCAAAACTTTTATACTATCAAGATGAAAACAAACATTTTGCTTTTGAACATTATTGGCCAATCTTGCAAAACAATGTTAGGTGGCAAGATGTAGCTTCTACGAACACAGTGAAGTTAAGGATACATACACCGTTTTACCCTAATGCAGCCTCTGATTCCCCTATGGATAACTGCATTTCTCTTAAAGGAGACAACAGCCCAAGTGTTGGTAACAATTCAACTATTGGTAATAATTCAATTGGTGAGGGTAATGTCTCTGCAAGGGATAAAAGGCATATGGGTAGAAAAGCTGCAAAAGAATTATTTCAGAGAAATCAAATCGTTGAAGTCGAAGTCCACAAATTTAGCAATGTGTTGGAGACATTTAACCAACACCTTGTTGTGAAAGAAATGAAAAAAGTTGAAAGAGAAGAAAAAAGGATTCAAGCACTACAGAAGATGAAAAAATTTGAGATTAAAAGACAAGAACATAAGATTAAAAAGGAAGAACATTTGATAATGATTACAGACATTTCTCATTTGGACCCTCAGACGAAAGTGCATTACATTATACGAAAAATGAGATTTTTGCCAAGTGGTCCGCAAATGTCAGCAACCCAAATTACTATTTTCCCCTACCTCCTAATGACTAATTACGGGAGAATGTATTTTTTAATTTTGCAATGTCATTTATTTAATGTAATTTTTAGTCTTTATTTGCAATGTCATTTTTATGTTTCAATGTAATTTTTAGTATTTAAATTTTTTTTTCATTTTTTATATTTGTCTAGTCAGGTGTAATATAAATATATAATTTTTTATACAAACAGTTAAAAAAATATCACAAAAGACAAAAAATAAACAAAAAAAAAAAAATACTAAAAAATTATATCTAAACAACACCCACAAGCTTGGAAGAAAAGTTGGTTGAGATTTACTAAAATAATATGTGTACCATTAGAGTACTATTGCTATAATTTAACAAATTACTACAATTTATTATCAAATAATAATAATAATAATGATATTATTATCAAATACTATTAGAGATGCTCGTAGTTTACTACTTTTGTTTGAGTCCATCAGTTAGTCTACCAAAAGTGATACTCATCAGCAGGGTCATCACAATGCCATGCACTAACATCACAATCAATAAAGCTTGTTTGTATGAACATCAGAATGATGGCGAATTTAAATTTTGCTATTTGTAATTCTTGTTAAATTATTTAACCCTTTACGATCTTATTATTTTTATTTTTCTTGATTGATATGATGCTTGCTTGTTTGTTTTGTCTTCAATCCCATTTTGCAACTCTTTTCAAAAGTCACCGAACTGTGCTTCACGCGGAGAGGCAATACGGTGTGGCATCCACTCAAAAACACCTAACCTCACCTGTGTCCTCATCATTAGTAAAACCTCTCTTTTTCTCCTTAATTTTGTCACGGGCAAGATTGAGACTCTCATCCCAGAAGACCTTCACAAATCTGAACCATTCATAATATAAGTTTTACATATATATAAGTGGATCTCATACATTACATGGAGAGTCATGATCACTTTGAGAGTGTAGAGGTCATCCCCAAAAAGGTCTCAAACATTTTCTTTTTGTCACTAGCCTTGTTTAGGTAGGTGGCTATTTTAATTAGTTATTTAATTTTTTAATTATTTTAATTTGGTTAAAAAGATTGTTGGTTGGTTTTTTTATTTTTTATTTTTATAATTGATTTGATGATTATGAGAGAAAAAATAAAATAATTATAAGTTAGATACATTTTATCTTATTAATTATTTTAGTTTATTTTATTTTTTAATGGTTTTAGCCTAATTTTCTTCCCAAACAACACCCCCACTATTAAGTTATGTTAATAATTCAATAATCTTAAAATATTATATAATATTGTTTACATAATACACTACTAAAAAAAGTACTTTTTGCAACCTCTACAAGCCGTCGCAAATAATAAAAAATAAAAAAACAGTCGCAAAAGACCTTTTGCGATGGCCTATGCGACGGCAAATAGGGGTTGTGAATGTGACGGTGACAAATACTTTTTGCGACTGCAAAACAGCAGTCGCAAATTATTTGCGACCGCCTAATCTACTTATGGCGACCAATGTTTTGCCGTTGCAAAAAAATTAAAAAAATGCCTACAATGTATTAGCGACCATCTTGTTACCATCGCAAAAAAATTATAAAAAAAAAATCCCACAATGTTTTAACAATCTATATTCTCATATATGTATATATATATATTCAAATATTATATATAATAAATGTAAAGTGATATTTGCAAAAATTTTAATACTCATGTATTATTTTCCATCACTTCCCTCAACAAAATTATCTTTCTTCAAAAAAAAAAAAAAAATGTACATACAAAATATAAACTTCTATACATGCAAAACAAATATCCATCAAACCATCCTTAAAAGTATCTATACAAAATACTAAATAGATTCAAGTACTCACAAAAAAAAAAATTTCAATTTAGCTCTCAATATCACCCACCCAATCATATCAACTACCCCCCTCAACACTACTTGCAAAAATATATATCAATATATTAGACATCATTCAAATTATCTTTGCTTGAGCAATAAATACCTATGAGGTTTATTTTAAACAGTCAAACAATTTAGACCTTCAAGCTTAAATGTTATGCAAAGCAAACCACTTGAAAATGTTATGCAAAGCAAACCACCTGAAGCTATTATATCCTGCAAACAAGAAATAATTCTTCTTGCAAATAATAACATTTAAGCTTCCTGTACTAGAATATAGATAAGAAGCAAGGCTGCCAATGTAAACAAGAAATAATTCTTCTTGCAAATAAGAATGTAAGAAAGAAGCTAACCATATTCTTCTGCAATTTCATTCCAATCAAGTAAAATTTTGTCCCTCCCAAATTTCCTCTGGAATGTATTTAAGCTTTGAAAAATTATAGTTCAAAAAAATCCAAATGCAACTGAAGATATTAAAATATAATGATGAATGAGGTATTGATATTAATGCTAACTTGCGCTATTTCTTCATATTGTAGTATAATATACATATATGATTTTATTTTTAGAAACTGACCTTAATTCAATCAAGCCTTCTCAATAAATATTCAACTTGAACTTCCTTTGTCAAGGGCATGATCCAGTCCCCATATAGGTCAGCAACCAAGCTTGGTTTTATTTTGCATACCGGATCAGCTCCGTCTTCCTCTACATTATTATTATCAGTCACCTCTTTCCCGTAAGTTTTGGTTTTCATCTCTACTCTCCTCTTTATCACCTCTTCCACAGTGGGATACGTCAGCAAATCCATCAGTCGAGTCCTGTCCTGCAAAATCACAAGCACCAGAATTAAAAAAAATCAAAGTGATCATGACCTGTTTCAGCACACAAGGTTTTGAAAAAGTTATACTAAAGGAATGGATGCACTGGGTGCATCTGGAAAATAAAATATAAATTTGTGCTCTAATGGCAGCTTCATATGCATCTGGTGAAGCTCGAAATTTAGCCTCTGCTACAAATTTACCATAATGAATTCTCTTTGAGAGAGCCTGCAAACAAAGTACAACAATACATGGAAGGAATAGTTGCAAGTTAGAATGATTGGTTAAACCCAACACTATGTTAAATGCCAGGCTTTGGGATATATAAAAAACAGAGCGAAAAACATTATGCTAATATATATATATATATATATAATTAGTCAGCATATATCTGCAAAAGCAACAAATCCATCAATTACTCTACTTCTATCATGAGAAAGAATGTTGGATCATTAATGTAACTAGTGAACACAGTAGGCAGTCACTAATACTCGGCAAATGAATCATTCACTGTTTTACAATGGGGAAAATGTCTTGTTTGTAATTCAACGTAGGATATTCAGTTTAGGCCGCTTGCTTTACCATTTGTAGAAAATTAAACATGACGAGCTTCATGGACAAAATCAAATTAAAAACAAATTATCATCTACAAATAGGTGTGTTAAAGCAAGCACACACTCAGAAGCATTAAAATGCAGTTCACAGTACATTACTGTAGTAAAATCATCTCCTGTTCCAATAATTCACAGTTCAAACTAATCGAGATTAGTTATATGTTAAAAATGTATACCTGCAAGCAAATTGTCACAGACTGTAGCTGAACCGCAGTTACCATCATCTCCTTCCCTGACTAGTCTTGTAAGAAGATCCCTAAAATACATATCCCATATTTTATTGTTGATATTGATTACATCAGCGATGGGATGAAGAACCTATTTGAATATATAAAACAAGGGGCTATGTCAGCGATGGCTGGCATAAAAATATATATTTCAAACAAATAACATATGTAAAATTATTGTGAATAAAACATTGTAACTCACTTTTATTAAACTAATTAAAGCACACGTGCGATGCACTATTTTGGTCTAATTTATTTTTTCAACAATTAAAAGCACAAGTGCAATGCACGTGACTATTTTGGTCCAATTGATTTTTTTAACAATTATAGCAGGTAGTGTTCATAGATTTAAGTAACATTTTGAGAAAATTTGAGATCAAATTCTGCCGGGTACTATTTCTATGTATATTATTTGAAAATGAAATTAAAGTTTGGTAAAGTAAAAAAATATAAATTAAATGAAATCAAAATTCTGGAGCTATTTTCTATATTGCATATTGCAGTAAGTCTTGTGAAAACATATAAATTTGAATATATATATATATATAAATTAAAAGAAATCAATAATTATATATATATATATATAATTTGAATATATATATATCATGCACGCAAAAAAAAAAAGGTGTGAATTAACTTATATGTAGTTGTTTACATTGCATAATCAAAATATAGGCAAAAATATAATTTCCAAAAATTAAACCTTAGAAAGTGGTTGTTATTTAAAATTTTGACAGTATACGTGAGTTATTAAAGTACAATCATTGCTATTCAGGCAGAAAAATTACACTAACTTTCCAGACTCGGTGATGTGTTAAGAAGATGAATGGTTGATAATTAAATATTCTCTAATTATCAACCAATCATCTTCTTGACACATCACTGGTTCTAGAAAGTAGATTAAAAAAGTGGATTTATATATCATTTTTCTTAAAGTACCATGTAAAATAATACAATTCTAAAAATCTAAACAAAGAGAAAGTGTATAAAAATTGCTTGTGAATTCTTAAGATACAGTATGGAACCGGATGCATTTTCATCTATATAGATTAGAATAGATGCATACAATTCTAAGATTGAACTCAAAATATTCACAACATTTTTTGTATAGATTCGAACAAATAAATAGAACTCTAAGATTCAACCTAAAATATTCACAGCGGTCTAATCCATGATGGATAATTGTAAATAATATGTACAACAATATAGAAGTAGATAGAAAAAATAAGAAAGATTTTATAGTTCAATCATCAGCTCAAAAAATAGGGAGATAGGCTTGTATAGGACTTTTGGATAAGAGGAATAGGAAATTGATCCTTTTGTAGTGTTAAATAAACAAAAAAATGTTAATGTCAAGAAGAAGAAAAAAAGACAGTTAATTTATATAAGATTGTTTATGACTTTTGTGCATAATGTAGTGGTTGGATTTAAATTCAAAACCATTTAAATTTAAACAAACACCTATTCAATTCAAAATAATGTCCTCTAAATGTATGACTTTAAATTTGAAATTTGAAGTTTAAATGCAAAATTTATTTAATTTTTAATTATTTAACAATAACAACATTTATATATATAAATAGTCATATTCGTGATAACCATAAATTAAAATTTTGAATTTCATCATTTCAATAAATGATTGAAAGTATGAAGAATTTTTTGTTTAGAATTATTTATTTATTTATTTTTATAAATGATTATATTTGTTTTTTTTATATGTATGTATATTTGTATTTATATATGTATATAAATACATTTTAAGAATAGAATAAAAATTTAATGTTTAGGAATCCACGTTGAACCACGTTCAATTGACAAGAATTGGAGGTGGTTATTTGGTATTCAGTGGTGGTGGATCAAATTAAAATCAGTTAAGTATTTCTATCCCCTCTAAAAAACGTATGTTTAATAACTGTACTTTTTATCAATTAAAATATAAATTAGAATAAAATGCAATCTTAAAGGCTTGAGTGCTGTGGTGTTTGTTTATAGTGCAGAATGGTGTGTTGGTTAGTGCAGACAGTGGTTGGTAATCCAGGCATGGTGCGACACATGTCTGTTGATACAAAATTTATGTTATAAAGGGTATTTTGGAAATTGGAAAAAAGTAAACACATGTTTGTCGATGTAAATTTATGTTATGAAGGGTATTTTGAGATTTGGAAAAAAAAAAAGTAAAAAACAATTTAGAAGAATATTTAGTGGTAGAAGATGGTAGATGGTAGAAGAATATCAAAGGACATTTTTTTTAAAAAAGTAGTTTAGATAGATGATAATAATAATAATAACAATAATAATAATAATAATAGTGGTAGTAGATGGTAGATAGTAGACTGATATGGCCAAGTAAGTAACGGTTGGTCTTGTTATGTTGTTTTAATAAATTTAGAAGAATATTTTTGAAATACGTGAAAAGTAAACTTTTAAAATTGTAGTAAATAGTAGTTAATTAAGTGAGAAAAAAATCCTTCATGTTTATTATGAATTTTCATTTATCACGAATATCATCAAATAAATAATAATCCTACATGATATTTGAAGAATTTTTCAAGAATTTCTAACAATTTTTGCTGTCTTTTTCTACCCTGCAAATATCCATGGACTGCACATGTGCGAGGCCCACATTCCTACTGATGATGAAATATAAACAAGGGCAAATTACATTGGTGATTTTTATATTTTATTATTTATGTTATTTTGGTTCTTAGATCTTTAATTGAGTTGATTTTGATTTTTAATTTTAAACTTTATATCAATTTAATCCAATTGATAATATTGTTAGTATTTGTTTTAAAAAAAATTCTCATTAAATTGGTTGAAGATAACTTATTGAGATGAGTAAGTTTATAATTTTGTTCTTAAAAATATGACACATGATATTTATGTATATTTTTTTATACAGAAATGCTAAAAATTGTAATTAATTGGATCAAATTGAAACAAATTTTTAAATTTATAGTCAAAATAGAATCAATTAAAATTAAAAATAAAATAAAATAACACAAAAACTAAAATATAAAGACCACTGTCATAATTTGTTAAAACTAAATTGGTATAGGATAATATATATCTTCGCACTTGTTTGACTTTTATTGATTTTAAACCAAGGTTAATCCCATGTGCCTATCTCCAGTGTGCTAAAATCCTATATCAACGCCATCTTAGACAAATTCATATAAAATAAAAATAAAAAATAAAATTCGATTTAGATGTCCAACTTGGTCCGAACTGGTTTTTACTTGCATATAAGACAAACCAAATCGTTTGGATCAGTTTTTAGTGATTTAAATCCGTCGATTGTGATACAAGATCAAAATATGTTACATTTTTATTTTTATCATATCAATGAAAAATAAAATATAATAGCTTTTTATTTATAGATAGTAAATAGCATGTTAATATAATATATTTTTTGTGCTTATGAAGTAACACATATTTAGCAATGATGTTTGATTGTCGAATTTAAAATAATAAAAAAAAAAAAAATTTGAATGAGATTATCTAAATTACATTTGTTTAATTAGTAACTTTATTATTTTTATAAAGTGAGAGTAAAATAAAATTTTCACTTTCATTCCCGTGATTCTAAGCCTCCTATAGGCTAGTCCCACCCTTTTGAGAGGATTAGCAATCTAAATGGGACTCCCAATCTCATAATAATTTTCTCAACCAATATATAAATGGAAAAGTTATCATTTAGTGATAATTTTTAAAAATTATTATAAATTTATGAAAAAAAATTATAATTATAATTACTAATATTTATAATATTTGTCACTTATTTATAATTATTTTTTTATGACCCCACTGTCTTGTTATTTCTCTCTACATAAATAAATATTCACTACCATATAAAAAAAAGGGAACTTACCGATAGATTTTATACAAAGTTTAAAATTCATCTAATTTCAAAACAAAACACTTACTCCAGTTAGTCCTATATATTTTTAATTGTTATCATTTTTTATTTTTATTTTTTTTATAAATTTAAAGATGCTGCTACATCTCACCACCGTCGGATTTCCGTCAGACGGTCACCAAAGACTTGTTGAAATACTTACATCATTGAAAAGTCACCGGAGTATCACCAAAAATTCACGGGAGTATTGTTGGAGTGTTCTAAATGTCATTAAAAGTCACCGAATGTCTAGAATGCTTGCTGGAGGTCAAGAATATCATCGGAGACTCACCGGAATATCCAGAATATTGTCAGTAAAAAAAATAAATTGAGAAATTAGAGCAACAAAATATCAAAATGTGCTAAATATTGATAAACTAAAAGAAAAGAAAAAAAACGTAATAATAACAAAAAGCAACAATGTGAAAAAATATAAATTATTTTCAATTTTTGTAGAGTTTAAATAAATAATCTCCAATATTGATCAAATTGAAAAGTAAATTTTGAAACTATAAACTGTCATAGTTTCAAAGTATGATTTTATTAAGTACTTATTCTTATTAATCAAACTAAAAAACATGTTATGAAATTATAAAATTTTACAATTCTAAATAAAGTTATGAAATTGTAAAATTTTATAGTTCTAAAGAATGATTCATTTCAGCACCCAAAAAATTGAAACTGTAAAATTTTACAGTTTTCACCGCCTGTAACTAAAAGTAAAAAACAAATTGTTCAAAACTTGACAATTTTTTCCATTAAAACAGGAAAATAGAAATGTATACTACAGAAAAAGTAAAAAAACTGAGAGATCGAAGGAAAGAGACAGAGATAGAGAGAGTTGTACTCCGACAATTATTTTTAGTTTAGATCCAGCAGAATCTGGCGTAGATCTATTCAAATCTGATGTAGATCTGAATAGATTTACATTAGATTTGAGTACTCATCTCCTCCACCATCGGTGAGCACAAAACAAGGAGTCGGTGCTCGATATTTATTGGTGAACCCTAATTAATGGTGGTCATTGGTCGCCGGTGATTGTAGATTAGAAAGAGAAAGAAAAGAAAGAAGGCGTGGTGGTGATCTTCGCCAAAATATCAGAGAATGAGAGATAAAGAGAAAAAATAAGGTACAAAGAAAGATGAGAAGATAAATGAGTACAAAACTTTTGGGTCTATCTAAAAGATTTTGTGATTAAATAGAATACACACTTTTTAAAAATAACTGGTAAGTAATTTGCCAAAAAAAAAAAATTAGTATTCACTATTAATTTTTCTTTTTGTTTTTGTTTTTGTTTTTTTTTGGGCTTTTTCCTTCGGTAAAATAAATTAACAATAATAAATTTTATGATCCAAACAATGGGGTTGCAATCTTAAACCTGCCATTGCAAAGCCCAAGTCGCAAACCCAACTCATAAATTGCAAAAGAAGGCCCAAAATATAACTACACTAATGTAAACAAATCAGAATCCTACTCCGTAGCAAGGAGGCATAGGAAAAATCTGTTCCATGAGCTTCCAATGATGTTGATGTGCTCAGTTTGGCTGTATTTTCCCAGTTCAATTAACCATGTAGTGGGCTGTTTGGCAAGCCCAAAATCAATAAGAGCAAATATGGACTGCTTTGTTTAACAGTAATGCCAGTGCTACACTTAACAGCTTTACATCTATTAAAAAAAAAAAGAGTATGTTCAAACTGGCTTTACATCTACCCAAAAATAAAATAAAATAAAATAATTTTTTTTTTCCCCCCTACCATTTTAGTTGTGGAATGGGGTGTGAATGTAATGGAAAGATGGGAAAAAAATACACAGGCTGCACAATTGGTATTTATCTTAGTAATAAGACATACACTGAGACTACAATTCAGTAATCAGAACATACCACACAAGATGTCATAATATTAAAATAGTTACTATATATATATACTCTGAATAATCACTTTGTAGAGCAAAAGTTTTCTACCTCACAAACAATATAGAGCCAAACAAAATGGTTTAACAATATATAACAATGAGAGAGATGAGTAGTAGCATATATAATAATGTGTAATACATAATTGTATGAATTGGTGACGATGCATATATAATTGTATGAAGCATATAGTCGTCGTAGTCATCACCATCATCATCTTAGAAATGGAGGATTATTATGGTCGAGTTGAGGAGGGGCAATCAGACTTGAGCATTTGCCTGAGTTCTTTTGTCACATCAATCATTTCTAGTCTATCTTCTTTGTTATATTGGGTGCATCTCAAGACAAGTGCTCCTACAGCTTGTAATTGTTGTTCTTGCTCAATTCCTCCTCTTTCTTTCAGAATTCTTGGATCCACAATTTCATTGAACTGATCCTTTTCTACAGAGTCTTTCACCCATGATACTATGGATCGTTGATTTGTGTCATGGTACAAGTCTATGGCTTTTTTCCCGATTAGAAGTTCAAGAAGAATCATGCTAAAACTATAAATATCGGACTTCTCAGTGAAAAAACCCGTTGATATGTACGTAGGATCTGTAAATCCAATTGTCCCAACTACCTTGTCTTCCACCTATGTTTCTCCAGGAGGAATTGATATAGAGACGGAGAAATCCAATAATTTAGCAACACCAGATTGGTCTATGATAATATTATTTGGTTCTAGGTCCCTATAGATGATGAGTGCAGAAAACGCAGTGTGCATGTAAATAATAGCATAGGCAATATCATTTGCTATCTTTAGCCTACTTTTCCATGTTAATGATGATGAGCATTTACTTTCGTACAAACGTTTTGAAAGTAATTCGATACTTCCTCCTGTTGCATATTCACACACTGAAGCAGGAATGTCAAAGTCTAGATAACAACCTATTAGTTTTAAAACATTCTCGTGACTACTCATTAATGACGCAATCACCATGCCGCGGATAGCCTGAGGCTTTGCATAAATCAAATGTGAATGATGCTTTTTGATTAAAATTGGGCGTTTGTCAAAAGAACCCTTATAAATATCAAAATAGTCAACCAACACAATTTGATTGGAGCAAAATTCATTTGTTGCCTGAGAGAGCTCTTGGATAGAGAATCTATGAATAGAACTATTATATTTACCATTTGAAAAAGCAATAAGATCCTCCAAAAACATGCTTCCGTTTTCCAAGAATTTCTTGGAATGGAATCTTCAACTCATTCAACTCAGCAGGTGCAAACAAATACGATGCCATAGAAATCGGTGTCGTGCCAGGCACTAAATCAATAGAGAACTTGATCTCTCGATGAGGTGGCAAACTAGTAAGGTCCTCGGGAAAAACATCAGGGTATTCACAAACCACCATTGGCAACTCAACCCGGCCTTTATCACACTCACTACTCAAAAAGCTAGCAAGGAGACAACTAAGTTCACTCCGTCCATGCGGATCATATACCGGTGATAAGACTCTATCCACCCGATCCCCCCAAGAAATGAAAACAGTCACCGTTCAAGGTACATACAATAACCCTCTGACGGTAGCAATCTATAATAGCCTGATATGATGATAACCAATTCATACCCAAAATAACATCAAAACTAGACATATCAAGTAATGCAAATGAAAAAGGTAATCGACGACCGGCAACCTCGATGTCACAACCCCGACACCCTTGTTTCAAGATAACCTCACCAACAATAGGTGACTCTACACAAATAGGAGATGCTAACTGTGCCAACTCCAACCCTAAAATCGATGCAAATGCAGACGAAATCAATGAATGGGATGCACCCGTATCAATCAATACATTAGCAACTGAATTACAAAACAAAAAGGTACCTCTTACTATAGATGGAGCCGGTACATGATCTGGCGCGGTAACAGCATACACACACCTTGTTGGCCTTTGATCTACCTGCTCACCCCTCGAAGCATAAGCCTGCTGCACGGATTGAGCCAAAGAGGCTCCCTGATTGGCCCTCAAGGCCTGTACTGACTGTGTAGACTAGTGGCTCTGTGTTTGTCTCGAACCAAACGCACCAGACGTGCCACCCAATTATGGGCAAAATCTCTTCAGGTGTCCCGCCTGTCCACACTAATAACAAGTGGACGGCTACCCTCTACCCTGACTCTGGCCCTGAGAACAAGCCGAAGATGGTGCTGCTCGTTGCCCTCCTCTTTACGAGCAAGCTGGAGATTCGTAGCCCAAATGACCACATTTGAAACAAGTCACATCTCCATGACTACCTCTCCTAGAACCTAAACTCGATACTGGAAAAATGGACCTCGACTGAGGGTTAGAACCCCTCTGCTTCTTATCGTCCCCCAGACCATCCTGACTCCTCCTAGAGTCTCTCATCTTCTCCTCCTCTGCCTACATGATAGTCTCAAGATGGGCCGCTGCCTTCATGAGGCGCCCATAGTCTCTAATCATGGATCTGGCCACTCTGAACATGAGCCCGGTCCTCAACCGTTTCTCAAACTCCAAGCAACGGTGTTCTTCAGTCACCACAAGCTCGGGTGCGAACCTAGACAAACTAGTAAAGGTGGCTTCGAACTCAGCCACTGGTGTATTCAACTACACCAACTTGGAAAACTAGTCTCTCAACTTCTCCCTAACTGTGGGAGGTAGAAACTTGTCCTAGAAGGCGTTGACAAAAGCCTCCCATGTACCTCCAATGCGTCCCCGTGCATACTTCCACCACTGACCCGCATCCCCCTTCAGCTAGAAAGACGCCAAGGTCACCCTCAACTGGTTGTCCTCGATGCCAAGCATCTTGAATGTCTTCACTATCTGTTCAAGCCACTCATTTGCCTTCAGTGGCTCTTTAGGATCCCCCAAAAACTCATCCGGGATCGACCGGAAAAACTCTCTCTTTAGAAAAGATGGCCATGCCTCAACAACCTGGACTTGGACTTGATTCTTAGCTCTGAGAATGCCCATAGATTCCCGCAATGCCCTGGCCATTTCACGGGCTAAGGCGGCCATGGCCTGTTGACCTACTAGCTCAGCCATGTTAGCCTAACCAACTTCTTCTTCTCGTGCCGGAATTTCATTCTGTGTAGGCACCTCGTGCCTCCTAGGCCTACCACGCCTACCACCACCACGTCTACGTCCTGACATCCTAATAAAGGTAACGAAAGAGATTAGCACATTTACAAATGTGCCGAAGCTAATTCACTCGCGTCTTAATACGATGGACAATAGTAATTCATTCCATATAAGTACATAATTACGTAAACACATATGAATTTCCTTCCTAGGTAATGACTGTCCCGCGTTATTGCTACAGTTTCAATTAAAAATAGCAGTGATCGAGTGCTCTTGTAATAGGACTTCCAGAAACCCATAGACCCAATCAACATCTCAGGAATTAAATCTCATACCCATATAATCACATAAGCATGTTATCACATAAGTACATATCGTCCATACTTAAGTCTCTAACAAGTGAGACAAACCCATTGTGGTACTAACCACTTCCCATGTACCCAAAGTATTCAAACCCGGTACGCTCTGATACCAAGTTGTAACGCCCCCAAAATAAACCATAAACCCAACACATAATAAATATAGTTTACAGCATGAATCAAAGTATAATGTTCTTTCATTTCTTAGAG
Organism: Camellia granthamiana; assembly: GCA_036172215.1. Lineage (NCBI taxonomy): Eukaryota > Viridiplantae > Streptophyta > Magnoliopsida > Ericales > Theaceae > Camellia > Camellia granthamiana. The sequence continues at coordinate 27,057,676 of CM069903.1, read as the reverse complement.
TTAATAGTACAAAGGTGTTTAATACAAATAAATGCCCTATGGGCTTACATCTTTCCAAGCCTTGACTTGGTTACAACAAAAGAGATTAACTCGTACAATTAAAGCCTTTGGCTGTATAAAAAGTGAAACAAAACAAGGAAGCTTTTGCTTCCCAAAAGTCCTTTCAATGCTATTGCCTTGGTGGAGGCATGCCATCATTACCTAAAAATATTTTTTTCCAAATAGGGTGAGCCACAGCTCAGTAAGAATAATCTAACACAATATATGATATTTAACAAAGATATAAGTGCGATGTGCATATACAGTGCCCGGGATAAAACATTCACACTTTTATATAGTCATAAAAATACCAAGTCCATATCCCATTTCATTTTCCTTCAATTCATTTCAATACATGAGCCAATTTCATTGTTTATCAATAACCCAAATGAGACTACAACTCAATGATTCAACAATTTCACAATCAACACACAAACACTTCCAACTGCCATTTTACGAATATTTCATCTGCGAGATCGGCACCCAAGTATAAATTTCGGGACTTTTACTCAGGACACTCTGGCCAACTTAATTATAATGGAGTCCATCCACTTTCTCCTCCCAAATAGTGGAGTCCATCCCCTTTCTCCTCCCAAACAAAAATACATATACAATGTTGTAGACACCCCATTTTTGACTACCCTTAAGGCTTGGGTGCCACCAATTGACCACTCAATGATGAAAGTTGTGCAATGCAAATGTTCAATTTCTTTAGTAAGAAGAGCTCTAAATCCCAACCTTATACCCCATTTTGGACCAAAACTATTTTGACCAAAATTATTTTAGACCTCAACACCCTCTCTTTCAAAATATTTTTGAAAATGTTTTTACGATGTTCCGAGGCTCGCATTTCGTTGAAAATTGCACTTGTCGGTAAACCGAGCAAGGACAAGGTGGAGATAAATGAAACGGAGATGAACTGTTTAAAAAAAATCTTTAAAACTTCTTATTTAAAGGTTTGAAGTTGAAGAAAATAAGAGTGGAGGGAAGAAAACTACTTGGGGAAGAAGTTGGGCTTGAAACCGTTAAGAGAGAACCGGGCAGCCTCACTAAATCAGGCCTATCTTTTTTTATACTTGGACTTTAGTTATGAGGCCACCACCATTGGAAATTGAAATTCTGGGGCTTCATTTTATACTCAAGAATCTCCTAGAACCGAGTTCAGATGAGGGAGATATGGCTGTTTGAAGTTAGGCATCAATCCGTTTAAGCCAAAACTGAGCAACCTTCACTAAAATAGGCATATCTCTTTTCCCACTTAGAATTTAGATGTGAGGCTGCCACCATTGAAAAGTAGACTTCCGGAGCTTCAATTTAGACTCAAGAATGACCTGCAAAGGAGTCCGGATGAAGGAGATATGCCCATTTGAAGTCAGGCCCGAAAAACAGATTTTTGTGGCCGGCCACTGATGTGGCTTGCCGGCCCCATGCTGGCCCTAGGTAAATTTTTCCTGCCCCATGCCGGCCATGGGTGAATTTTTCCAGCCATGGATGAAGTTTTCCAGCCACTGGTGTCAAAAATCAGTTTTTTTTTTTTTGCAGATATTTACCTCCAACTGTTTGCACAAAGTTCCAGCTGTCCATTTGATGATATTTTCAACCAAAGCTGACATTTTTCTATATATAGATGACCTATCTCTCATATTTCAAGGTTAGAAAAAATTTGGGAGTCTCTCTCTCTACAATTCTCTCTCTCTACAACTCTCTCTCTCTCTCTCTCTCTCTTGAAAGTTTGTACAAATTAGCCTACATACACTACACTTTTGCCTACACCTCCTTAATCAAAGTTGATCATCTTTGAGCTGAGGTTCCTTGAGGCCTTCTTGGAGCTCTTGAAATTGGTTTTGGCTTGAATTGTTGCTTGAAATCACTCTTCTCTTCAAGAGGTATAATACTAGCCTTTTAAGCTTACTTTGCTAACTTGTTTTTCCATCTTTTTCCTACTGCTGTGGGCTGATTTTGAGCTATAAAAAACTTTGTTTTCATGGGTTGAAATTGTTGTTTTTGGCCATTAAAGGTTAGGGGGTGGTTCATCCCTCTTTATTCCTCGTTGTTAAGGCCTTTGCACTTTTGTTTCTCATTTTGAAACCATCTTTTTTGGGGCTTTTTACCATTGAATTTCAGAGTATTTTCAGTAAGAAAAATCATGTTTTGAGGTCCAAAATTGGAGGGGTTAGCCTTTCCTCCTTGTGTCTTATTTGCTAGCCTAGTTGGTGCCATGTGTTAGCTAATTTTTCTAGCTTGTTTTAGCTTAATTCCAACATGTTTTTGCCTTTGTTTTATACTACTTTAGCTCTATTTTGAACTGTGCGGGTCAGTTGAGTCTTGTTTTGCATGGTTGTAGTGCAATAGTCCTCACAAGCTTGGTGTTTTAGGCTCTAGACACCTTCTTGTTTGAGTTGATAGCATTTGTTTATGCTTTTATCATTCATTTTTAGCACTTAATCATCTCTGCAACCTTCCTCCTTTCTTGGTTTTATTTTTGCTTGGAAAGTGGTTCAAACCATTTGCTTGTTAAAACATGAAATTGAGGTTTTGTGCTTAATGGTTTAATCCATTTGGGGGTTCATTACCAACGGCATGAGGTCTCGTTCATGCCTAAAACAACCTTTGGTTTGAGCTTTTTTTCCATGTAGAGGACTTAATTCACCATTTGGACTTAATTTGATTAAAGGATGGTTGGTAAGTAAAATGGTATAAATAAAACTTGGGACTAAAATTGAGCAAGATAATAACTTGGTGTGTTCAATCGGACGTTAATTGAACACAAGGAAAATTGGGACATTTCATACTCAAAGTGATGAAATGTCTCAAGTTTCCTAGGTCTCCATTACCCTTGATCATGCATGATAGGGTGATGGTTCTTGAGTGTCTTGTTGTGCATTCATCAAGCTTGCACACCTTGAATCACAAGCCATCATGTAATGAAATTGCTTAGATTGGTGGTTTGTGGTTTCAGTTCACAACTCCTTGGATTTGTCCATAAAAAGGAGGGGTGAATTGTGCAGACAATCCTTGGAAAAACCCTCTTTTTGCTCTATTTGTACTCTGTTACAGCATGATGATCCAGTGTATCAGTGGTTGGCAGGCCACCATCCATGGTCGGCAATGCACCATAGATAGCCGATAGGCCACCTTCATGGCCGGCAAATGGCCGGCAGCATCTACCAGTGGCCGGCTGGTCACTGATGCAAACTTCAACAGAATGTTGGTAAGGTGGAGCAGAATGGTTCTAGAAATGTTCAACTATGCAAACAGGGGCTTTTGAGAGCAAAACAGAGGTCTTTTCGGGTGGTATCCGAGCATGTGCATTTTCCATTTCCCGAGGTGGAGTAGTGGCAGCATAGTTAGATGTCTTAATTACCTAGGTTGCTTACATTTGTGTTGTAATATTTAATTAGCTTAGTCTAGTTAAATTATTTAGTTGTTGTAATATTTTAATTAGCTTAGAATAGGTAGTTAATTTATTTCATTCAAGTTTTGTAATAATTAGTTAAGTAGCTTGCTTAGCTTAATTAGCTTAGCCCTAATTAGTTGTTAGCTAGTTTTTCTTTATTCATTCGAACTCTCCTTCGTGAGAGCAAAATGTAATAATGTGTATGTCTTCCAACCCCATGTCTTTTTTCCTTTTATTTAATCGCTTTTGATGGTTAGATAGGGGCACGTTTCAAATAGCATACCTTATGTTTGCATACATTCATCTTGTCTTACATGGATCGAGGCTCGACGCATCATTCAAACTGCATTGTTATTTCAATATCTTATTTGAATACGTGTTTAACCACATGTTATCAAATCGATCCATATGCCTATTAGTAGCCGAGCCTATTAATTACACATTGCATATGTTGCATTAGGCATCTTGAATAGTTAGGAATCATGCATATTTTTCTAACTCATATCTTCTTAGCTTGGAGTACAAGGTGAGTTTTATGCTTTAGCAATCTTGCATGAATGTGAGTGTTGCTATATCTAACATGCTTGCCATGAGGCTAAATGCTTACTTGATAAACTGGTTGAATACCTGTGGATGAAGGCTTGTTGTTTGAATTGGAACGATTCAACAAATGTAAGTTTTAAGCCCACTTTGTTGCATCGCAAATCAGTTTTAAGCCCACTATGTTTAGTGGCAAATCGGCAAACTTTAAGCCTAATTGAGGTGGCAAATTCAAACCATTTTCACAAACAAACATAAATTGAATTGTTCCAAGTATTGCAATTTTAGTCTATACTTGTTTGTGCGCATTACATAGTAAAGCTAGCCTAATAATCAGAACAATAATATATAATGTTGATAAAAAATCATATCATGATTAGTAGAGTCCGATCTTTGATTGGGCGAGTGGGGGTGCTCAATTCATGACCTTCCCCTCTCGTACCTAAGTTCTCGAGCCGAGGCAACTTTGGTGATAATGGACACGTGGCGTTTGGCACGAGTCATAGGTTTCTTAAATTTTTTCAAAATAAAATATTTAGATAGCGGCTCTGTATCTGGCAAAGTAGTCCATTTTTGGCAATTTGATTCAAAATCGATTTTTCAAAAAGACTTACCGAATTTGGACTCTTTGGTGTTTATCAATTTTACATTGCACTTGTGAGATTAGATTCAGAACCGCGGGAGTCCGAACTGTAGAGCTTTTTTTCAAATCTTTCGAAAGGGGGCGCGAAAAAGGCGAGCTACAAATGTATTTAAACACATAATCACACTTGGAGTACATCCATTTCTTCTCCCAAATAATCATATATATACAATGTATATAAACATAGTCATATTCAGTGATAACCAATAAGAGATTAGTTTCAATTTACCTAATCCACATACAATTTCTACAACAATCAAAGCTATCTTCCACCGATAGCCCAATACAGATATTTCTAAACAGATATACAATCTTAAGACGGATAATTTATCTAAAATTTCCAGAGGTATGAGCTAGCACATATCCAACCCCACTATTCATATCAATAATCATTCAATTTCACCCTTTCAATGACAAATCCAATTATTTATACACAATAACAATTAATTCAATTAGGGCAAAACCACATTCTCCAATTTTTCTCACATATCAACCCAAGCATCAAAATCAACCATTTTGACACAACATGATCTCATATTCAAACCCCACACTCATTTATTTCACATCTACAAAGAAATCCCTCTTTCCATTTCATACCCAAACCCTAGGTTTGTCTAAACTACACCAAAATCCCACAATTGTTACACAACGACAAATAACTAAGTTAAAAATCATATTTAAGTGTAGAGAATCCCTACCTCAAGAAGAGAAGATGAGCAAAGCAAGGTTGAAACTCCAAAGACATCAAAAACCAAGTTTGTTCAGATCAAAGTGAAGATCTTGAAAAGCTCTACCTTTTTAACAAAGAAAGTAGGGTGGAGAAATCACTAGATCTAGATGGAAATGTAAAGAGAAGGTAAGTTTTAGAGAGAGATGGTCTCACTTTAGGGCTTTTTGCAGGATAGATCTAAAAAAATAATGTAAAAAGTCATTTTCGCGATCTGATATACGCACAGTCCGCTCGAGTGGAAGAGTTGACGCTCGACCGTCAGACACAAAAAAAAAAAAAAAAAAAAAAAAAAAAAAAAAAAAGTTGTTCCACTCGAGTGCCAAGACACAACGAACGCTACCCACTCGAGCGCAAGAATTCTCCGTTCGAGCGTAGAAAACACACATCCAGAAGTTTTGCAGACAATAAACTAACGCTCGAGTGTAGGAAACGCCGCTTGAGCGTAGAAAACACTCTCCTAGTAGTTTTGCAGACCTGCAAAGTACTGAGAGTTAGCAAAACCCTCTCAAGCGCAAGAAGTGCCACTTGAGCGGAGGAGCAAAAATTATAAAGCCCACTCGAGCTCAAGAAAGGCCGCTCGAGCGGAGGAGTAAACATCTGGGCAACAAAAGTTTGGAAAAACAAGCAACCAACATGTTCTAAACGCACAACCACAACCCGGTAACCAAAATAAAGAGGAGATAAGGGAAATAAGATATGAATCACTATTTAAAACCATACAAACCCGAGTCCGGAATACAGCAAGTAGCAAGTGACGGGTCAAAACCGGAATCGCTATATAACAAAAAAATCAAATCGAAAGTTGAGAGAGTTTACAAAATACAACTTTTTGGAAAGAGTTTATAAAATTTAAAAATTTATTTGGATGTATGTTTAGTTTTAAAGTTTTGGAATTTTGGATGATTTAATTTTTTTTTTTTTTTTTTTTTGTAATTGAATAAATAGATGTAAAAAAAATTAATTGATATGTAGTGTGTTAAAAAAAAAAAAAAAGACAAAAGAAAAAAAAAAGATTGATTAATATATAATAAAAATAATAATTTTAAATTTTAACCAAACAAATTTTTAAATTTTTTTTCTCAAAAATAGCCACCCCTCTCTCTATGAATAAACCATCTTTGGAAATTCATTTCACATGCACTGGCTTCCACTTTCTCACTCTCCAGATGCTTTTCCACCATGTAAAGAAAAGTCGTACAACATTTTCTGTTTTAAAATTTATTTATTTATATATTTAAATAAATAAATAAATTTTCGTACTTAATTTTGAAAGGAGGTAGCTCCTTCCAGTTAAATTTATTTTAATAATTCGAATGGTTAATTTTGTTAAAAATTTGGAGAATTTCATTTTAAAAAAAAATTAGGTTGATATGATCATTGTAACTTATTCAATTTATCATATTTGTCACCAAAAAAAAAAATGAATGATTAATTTTTAAAAGCACAATTGTCATCGATTTTTTGGATGACAAGCGTGATAAATTAAATAAATTACGATTATTGTATCAATCTAATTTTTTGTGTGAATAAAATATATGAATTATCTAACAAAATAAATTATTTGAATCATTGAAATAAAATTCATAATGAATCCCATAGATTCAAATCGTGTCCTTCCGTCCATAATCCTCTTCCATTTTGAAATTAGAAATTTATTAAGAGAGAGAGAGATAGAAAAATTGAAAACAATAAAAGTCTGAAAACTAGACATATACCTTTAAATTTTTTTGAGTGAGTGATTGTACGATAAAGATGAAATTTATATAATATTAAATTTATACGTAGAATAAATTTGAATTATAAAATAATAATTTTAAATAATTTTTAAATGGGTAGGTTAGAGATGATAGTATTAATGTTTGCAAAATGTGTTTCACGGTGTTTCTTTTGTCGTGGGACACAGGCTAGACAAAGAACAAATAGCTACACAGGTTTGTGCAAACTTCTGACTTGTCTCATATAAAGACCAAGTCTCACACGTAATCAACTGTTTAATCTGTATATTTTATTTTAATTGCTCCAACTTGAAAATAAGTTTCCTTAATCACGAAGATTATAATGGTGACCAACATTCTATGAAAAACTCTAGGTTCCCAAATTAAACTACCAAGAATTTTCTAGGTAGTGGGATATATGGTAGAGATTAAATTGTTACAAGTGTAAGATCTATAGGTAAATGAATCTAAATTATAAATTGATATTTTTAAATAAAATTTAAAGTAATATTTTTGAATTCGAAGTATTACTCACATGCTATTTGTAACAATTCAGATTTTTAATTATTCTGTAGAATTTATACTAATATTATTTAATCTCAGTTAGGAAAATATATAATTTATTATATATTATTATGCGTAATTTTATAAAATAATATAATTATTAAAAATTTAGGGGCCAAAATATAAATAATAATAATAATAATAGGTATGGTAATAAAATAAATAATTAATTTTCTGTTAGTATAAGATAAAGTGTAATTTAATTAAGAATTAATTTATTTATATAATTATATTAAAATATTGAGTCAAAAGAATAATTATCTTAAATATCTATTAAAAATAAAAACGAATCTATATAATTATTAATCGAATCTCACCTGCCACGTTATGCGCTCGCCCCCTATTTATAAGGAGGAACTGATCAGGACGGAAAGAAGAAAAAGAAAGAAGGAAAAGAAAAGAAAGCGAGAAAGAAAGAGAGGAAAGGAAAGAAAGAATAGTGGAAAGAAAAATAAGGTATTAAAGTAAAGGTGAGTTATATTATACCTTGAGTCACCAAAATGTATTTTACGTATGTTTTGACTTACCAAAATCTATTTTATATAAGTTATGCTTTATTAGTATATTAATAAAAGTTATGTTTTATAAAGGTTTCAGTTACGTGATTTTATTTCTGAACCTTATTTGCTTAAAAGGAAACCCATGGATGTGTTTGTTTATATTTTAAAGAATATTTGGCTATAACCTTATATACAATTATGTTTTGTAAGTACCACCACGGGAGTCTCATGCCTTGGGGGACTTAAATAACCATTGGCCTCTGTTTGACTACTTTGTGGTCCTCTGTTTGTCATGGATCCATTGGCTTCTGTTCTGTGCGGACCAAAGTGCTGTGCGAAGCTAAGTGCTACACTATTGTGGGAGCCACCTCTTGAATCCGTACCTCTGTTATGTGCGGACCAAAGTGCTGTGCGGAACTAAGTGCTACACTATCGTGAGAGCCACCTCTAGAATCCGTACGAGCCACCTCTTGAATCCGTACCACTGTTCTGACTGTCACTTCTGTGGCCTCTGTTCTGTTCTATTCTATACCGTGGTTATGGTCATTTACTTACATAATATCTGTATTTCAGTTTCCACTATTTAAATGATTTGTTTATCAAATTACCATAATTATGGTTATTTATTTACATAATCTCAGTTTTGCTACTTAAAGGATTATTTGTTCCGACTCAGTTATCCTAAATGTTTTGGCCTAACTAATTATCCATGGTTATTTCGTGTCCCTTATACTCTTGGTATAATGTTTCTCACTCTGCCATGTGCTTATAGTTTTTACCAATTTTCAGGAAACATGCAATTCAGAAATAGCTTCTGGAAAGTCTTAGATGCGGGGCTGCGAAATAGACACACATACAGTATTTTTACGATATTTCTCTATGTAAATATCGGCCTTTTTGGTCAATATATTTTGTAATAAAAAAATAGAAGCTCCGATGATTATTTTGGTACCCTTACTTAAATATTACTTCCGCTTGCGTTTATTGATCTGTTTTAGAATTGGCCGAAGGTAACCTTAGCTACTGGCCATCGGTAACCTTAGCTACTGGCCATCACGATGCTTAACCCTTAGGTACGGGGAGCGGGTCGTGACACTATTAGCAAGTACTCCTCTTGTAACTTTCATCCCCAACACTATTGGCTTGAATTTTCTAGGACCTTTCTTCTCACTCATCGATGGGTTGGCTCTTTTTAATAAGATCCTCTGCTGCTTGCAACATATTGAGCAGTTTTGATGGTGCAACAATCATCTTATTCATATTGTAATTTAAAATAAACTGGTTATAAGAATCTGGTAAAGATGAAAGAATCGCATCAATTTTAGTTTCACCCTCAATATCTGCACCCAAAGTTTTCAGTATATTAATGAAAGATATCATTTTCAAGACATGTTCATGTACTGGAGTACCTTCTACCATTTTGGTGGACATCAAACCTTTCATGGCAATTTAGCGTGCACTTCTGCTATGTTCTCCAAACATTTCTTTCAAATTAATCATCATGTCTTTTGCAGTAGGAACACCCTCATGTTGCTTTTGCAACACATTGGTCATTGAGGCCAATATGTAGCATTTTGCAATAGCATCCGCCTCTTGCCACTTCCTAGCAGCCTCACATTGTTCATCAGTGGCATCCGCTCCAGGGAGCACAGGTGGATCAGTGGTTAGGACATGGTTCAATTTTTTAGCAGTGAGGACAATTGTTATATTTCTCTTCCAATTCACATAGTTTTGTCCAGTCAAACGATTATCATCAAGAATTTTGGACAAAGGATTAAAGTTGGTCATTTTGAATTGCATATGTTAAAAATTAAAAAATTAAAAACATGTATCAAAAGCATGTAAGTATTGCATTGTATATAAATCCATAGGATGCGGGATTTTGAATCTATTATGGTAATGCACACTAGAATTATCATTCCAACAATCATAAACAATTTATAACCCCACAAATACAACACTTATATTTAAAACATTCATAGTGAGCATTGGGAAACCAATCATGCATGTACAAAAATTTCTTTTGAAATAAATGAACATATCTTGAATAGGTGGGTAGCTACTGCCCATCATAATATCATCTCATGTTATCATTTTTCTTTTGGTCTACAAATCAACTCATATGACACATTTTGGTTACCATATAGTATGTCTAAGTGCAAACCATTGTTTAGAAACATAGCATGAACATGATTAAGAGTTCCTAATCAGTAATTAAGGAGAAATTCTGAACTAATTGCATATGTGTTGCATTATTTGAGTTTATATCTGTCTGCTATAGGAATATATGTCTGTATTTCTGTTTCATTATGCGAATTGAAGGCCATGCTGGCACCCGATCACGAAATTGACCTGGTTTACGTGTTATTTGGAATTTTCATAATTTTGTAGTAGATTTAATTGAAATTCGAATCGGAACCAAATAATTAGAATAATTTAATTAGCACTAAATTCCACTTCATTAGCCAATGTCAATCAAGCCTATATAAGGCCCATATGAACTCATTAGTTCATTTTGCACCTCATTCCATCATCCTTAAAGCTTCAAAACGTGAGGGAGAGAAGATGAAGGGAGAATTGAGATCAAACCAAGGAATTAAAAGGAATTTGGAGGGAATTAGTTTGGAAGTAGAAGACTTGGTCATATAAACTCCATTTGAGGAATTGAGGTAGGAAACTCAACCTTTAAACTTGAAGTTTAAATTCGTCAAGACATGAATTCAAGAAGATTAAGAGGTTAAATACATGGATGAAGCTAGGATTGAAGAATTTAGGCTCAATACATACATACATGCATATATCACATCATTATGAAGTTGTTTTTCAAGAATTCTTCCATACATGTCTTGGTTTTGACTTTACTTTGAGAATTCATCTTGTCTTACATTATTTGATACCAATTGATCATGTTTTGGAAGCTTAAAAGCCAATACACTTCATGCGTGTTATGCTCATGTTATGTTTTCAAAATGTCAACTTTGTTTTTTCTCAATTGGCATGCTTTAAGGCTTTGATTTTGTGAAATGGTTTTGAATACAGGATGTTTTACAAGTTTAGACATGTTTTCTCAAGTTTTGAGCCCAAATGATGTGTTTTAAAGCTTTGGAATTGAGTTTTGCATCTTTAACATTAATCTGCAAATTCCAGAATTTTGCATCACAGCACGAGCAACATATTTTGTGCTCGAGCGACCACTCTTGGTTTTGCATTTCCGCTCGAGCGACCAAAAGTTGGCTCAAGCGTAAAATTCATGCTCCTAGTACTTTTGCAGACATGAGCCTCCGCTCGAGCGAGGAAACCTGCACTTGAACGCCTACGCCTATTTTTGAACTTTGGCTCGAGCGACCAGAAGTTGAGCTCGAGCGCAAAATGAGAGCTCCCAGAAGTTTTTCAGAGTTTTGCAGTCCGCTCGAGCGACCAAAGTTGTGCTCGAGCGAAGACCCTGTTTTCAGAAATTTGACTAAGTGTTGCAATACATATTTTGGCATCCTCATTGCATCCTAAGCATTCCTAAGCCTTAATGAAGACATAATAATGAGGATAAGGGATTAGAAACACACCAAGATAGAAAAGAAACAAGTTAAGTGGTTTCAGAATGTGCGTTTGAATGTGTATTCGCTATGTGATTGTGTAGGTCACGCACATTAGCTGCTCAATTTGTTTGATTCGTCTACTCTTCTATTGGAGCCATCTGTGAGTAATAACTTTGTAAAGCTATGGTCAATGTTAAATATCTTTTGAACATTATGATATAAAATGATTAGCTTTTTGAAATGCTATATTTTATATGAATGAATGGTTGTCCAATTTTCTGAAATGTATTCATAGCATCCTTAGCATCATATGATATGCGTCCCTTTATGGGCCATCGGAATGCCTTTATGGCCGTCCCTTTATGGGTCATCAGAATGCCTTTATGGCCTATAGACACCCCATTTTTGACCGCCTGCAAGACTTAGGCGCTTTATTCTGAGCTTTCAATTATGAAAGTTACATTGTGTAAACAGTTTGAATTCTCAACGAAGGAATCGGAATATGAGCTCTAAACAATCCTAACCTTCCATATCCAAGCTGTTTTTATACTTCAGAAATCCATTTTTGAGCATTATGCCAACTTACATTGAACTTTAAATAAAGGAACAGAGGAGCCACATTGGGGCCCGACCGTGCCTCATTTGGGGCCAGCTGTGGCCATTAGAACCCGGCTGTGCCTTTTGGGCGATAAACACTGTTTTGGGTGGAAATCTGCCAACTGTCTATTTTTGAAGATATTTATGACCTATTTACCTCAAATTCTATAAATACGAGCTGATATCTCTGTTTTGAGGGTTAGAAAAATTTCAAAGAGCTTAAAACACCTTTGAGAGCTCCTTCTTCCTTTACAAGTCATTTTTCAGCTAGCCTACCATCATTGAACTATATACATATATCATATACACCATTAAAGCTTAGACTTGGAGCCTTGGTTAAGATTTGAGAATCATAATTCAACCTTGAGAGTGCTCTAGGATCAAGTTTGGTTTACAACCAAAGCTTTCTCTCTTCAAGTGGTATAATCTTGCCACCATCTTCCTTGCTATCATTTCAATCTTTTTCTATCTTTTTCTTGTGGTTTCATACTATTTTGAATCCATTCCAAGTGCTAAAACTTGGGGTTAAAGAGCTACCAAAGGTGGAGGGGCTTATCGCCCTTTCTTGAACCTTCTCCCATAGCTCATACCCCTTGTTTTCCCACTCTTTTCTTTGGTTTACATACTGATTTTTAGAGTTTTAAAGGGCTGAAAAATATGGTTTAGAAGTCCCAAAAGTGGAGGGGTTAGCCACCCCTCGTTAGTTTTGCTTACTAGCTTTGTATCTCCTTGTTTTTGGCTATCTTTTGTCCTCTTTTAAACATGATTTTAGCTACTATTTTTTTATATTTTAGGGGCTGTTTAATTCATTTAAATAGTTTATGTTTTGAATATTATACTTGTTGTGTTATAAGTCCTCATGACTTCGGTTGTTTAGGCCTTAGACATCGAGTCATTCGAGTTGATAGCTTTCTTTATCTAGTTTTCATGTAAAGAGTCCTACTTTTGTAATAATCAACTTCGCATAATCATCTCTGCAACCTCCCTCCATTCTTTGTTTTTTTTATTTATTAAAGATTTGTGTTTAACAAAAGGGTGTTGTTCAAGCATAAGAAAGAGCCCTTCCATGCTTAATGGTTTAATCTCTTCGGAGGTTCATTGCCAAGGTATTACATCTCTCTTATGCTAAACGCAACCTCTTGTTTGTCACTCCTCTTTATCACTGGTATATTTACTTTTACGGGATTAACTCTTTGGTTAGGCCCTTGGAAATCACAAAAGAAGGTTTCATTATAGCTTGTTATCAAGTTTGGATTTAGAGTCCTTATCACTCATTGTGGGTTTAGTTATGTCATTATCGCTCCTTTGAGTTTGACTAGTCATTATCGCTCATTTTGGGTTTGACTCGGAATCCATTATCGCTTGTATATGTGTTTGATTCCTCTTTTGTAATTTCCCCCCAAAGAAAAGGGCTTGAAAGGTTCATTTCTCGGGTTAAGTCGATACTTGTTCATTTTCATTGCTTTTGCACTTAGTGGACGTAACATTCACTTTTGGACAAAATGATTAAGTAATGGAAAGGTAAGTTAAAAAAGGTTAATAAAATCAACTAAACCGACATAAAAAAGATTAATAGAATTGGTTGAATTTGGTCAGACGTTATATCGAATTCGTCACTTCTAGAGTCATCACGTACTAATTCGTGATGTTGATGATTCTTGAGGCATGTCTACCTCCCTCCTTGAACTAATTTCATGATAGGAGGGAGGGGTGGTGTGTCTTTTATTACATTAATTAATTTTTGTCCAATTGTGTCCAAAACTATCATACAATCAACTTGCGACCATTGATGGTTTCAGAATTGAATCCGCTCTTCTCCTGAGTTTCTCGATGATAGAGAAGAGCAGAAATGACAAACATGGCTTAGAAATGCTCTGTCTACACTATTTTCACCTCAGGGCACAAAAACATTTTTCTGCAACAAAACAGGGCACAGCTGGATTTGTTTGGGCCCAGCCGGGCCTCAATGTATGGTAAACAGAGCACTTTTGGTTGAAATAGAGAGCAGTGGCTGAGGGTGAAACAGAGCAATTTCCTAGAAGGCAGACAGAGTAGTTTCTGAAGACTGTTTTACTCGACATGCATATGATCCTTGTGCATCATTGTTGTAATATTTTTGTTCATATTATTGTTGTAATATTGTTGTTGTAATAAATTAGATAGTTAGTTTATTTATTATTCATTTGAATTTGTAATAAGTAGTTAATTTGGACACTTGGACATTCAAACCCTCTTGTATGAAGGCAAACTTGTAATAATGTGTGTGTGTCTTTCAACCCCCATTTCTTTCTCCCTTTTATTTATTTGTTTATGATGGGTTGCATATAGCATCATGTTTTTTTATTTCATATTATTACCATGTGTAAATATCCATTTTTGCATACATAAGATTCGGTTCATCATTCCAACAGTATTGTCATTTATTACTTCCTTGAATACGTGCTTCACCGCATGCTATCAAATTGATTCACATGCCATGTTAATAAACCAAGCCTATTAGTTGCATTTTGTATGTGTTGCATTAGTCATGTTGCATTGTTTAGAAGCATGCATTTCTTCTAATTATTTTAGTTTTCTTTGGCTTGCCTTGGAGTACTAGGTGAGCATTTCTTGCTTTAGCATATTCCATGTATGTTAGTGTTGCCATATCAAGCATATTTACTATGAGGCTAAGTGCTTAATTGATATATCCCTTGAATGCGTGTGGATGAAGGCTAATTTGCTTAAATTGGGATGATTTGATTAATGTACATATGAGCTTACTCTTTCAAGTAACACATATCCAAAACCTTTTGCAAACAAACATGAAATCAAAGCGTTCTAAAATGAGTAAATAGTCTATAATCGGGTGCCTCATGTAGTAGTGTTTGGCATAATAACCAAAACAAGAGCATATAATGTAAATAAAAATCACATCATGATTAGTAGAGACAGATCTTTGATTGGGTGAGTAGGGTGCTCAATTCATGACCTTCCTCTCTCATACCTAAATTCCTGAGCCGAGACACTTTGGTGATGATGGATAAGTGGCTTTTGACACGAGTCACGAGTTTTCTAAATTTTTCAAAAATATTTAGGTGGTAACTTTGAAATCTAGAAATGTAGTCTATTTGTGGCATTTTTTATTCAAAATCGATTTTTTAAAAGATTTGTCGGATTTAGACTGATTTGTGTTTATCTATTTCACATTGCACTTGTGAAATCAGATTCAGAACCACGGGAGTCCGAACTGTAGGGCTGGTCGTATCCAAGAGGAGCACGAAAAGCAAGCTACATGGTTGTCTCTTTATGGGTCATCAGAAACGTTTCTGTGCA
Source organism: Camellia granthamiana (assembly GCA_036172215.1). Lineage (NCBI taxonomy): Eukaryota > Viridiplantae > Streptophyta > Magnoliopsida > Ericales > Theaceae > Camellia > Camellia granthamiana. The sequence goes on along the minus strand of CM069903.1, from coordinate 27,042,103 downwards.
CATGAGTCATCTGAATGCCTTTATGGCCATCCCTTTATGGGTCATTGGATTTGTTAGCACTAATGGATGTACCACGTATGATCATATGCAAAATCCGAATATGAATATGAACATGTATATGAATCTATTTCTGATTTGAAATCTAAATGTGCATAAGACTCTGTTTCTGATAAGAATCTGTTTTTGATATAAACTCTGATTTCTAACTCTGTGATGGACATCATTCATTAAACCCCTTTAATTTGTTATTATTCACTGGGCTCTAGCTCATCGTATTATTTATGTATGTAGGTGACCACGCGCGTAACCAAGCTCAAAGTTAATCGCCTGGAGTTCTGTCTGTCTACTAGCCATTGTGCCTCCCGAGGAGGTTCCTTTTGAGAAGTGGTCAAGTTTTTGTAGACCCGACTTTCTTCGCGCGTCCCCCCTCTCGGAGAGGAGCGAATTGGTCTCACTACAGTTCGGACTCCTGTCACGATTCTGAATCTAATCTCACGAAGTGCAATGTAAGACTGATAAACACCAAAGAGTCCAAATCTGGCAATTGGTTTTGGAAAATCAATTTTGAATGAAAAAGCGCCAAACATGGATTGCGTTGCCAGATTACAGAGTCGCCACCTAAATATTTTATTTTGAAAAATTTAGGAAACCCTGACTCGTGCCAAAGGCCACGTGTCCGTCATCACCAAAGTTACCTCGGCTAGGGAACTTGGGTACGAGAGGGGAAGGTCATGCAATGAGCACCCCCGCTCGCCCGATCAAAGGATCGGCCTCTACTAAGCATGATATGTTGTTTTATAAACACATGTGTTCTTATTGCGGTTATTAATCTAACTTTACTATGTGGCGCACACACACAAGTATAGACCAAGTCGCGAGAATTGGAACAAAACAACTCATGTTTGTTTTCGAAAATGGTTTGAAAGTGCCACTCGCAAGTGGGCTAAAGCGCGGATGTGCCACCAAACATGATGGGCTTGAAAACATGATTTACCACTTCGCAAAGCGGGCTTAAAACTCAAATTATCGATTTGTTCCAATTCAGGCAACAAAGCCTTCATCTACAGGCATTCATGTAGTTAAACACTTAAGCAAATAGCCTCATGGCAAGCATGTTATCATGGCAACACTCACACTCATGCAAGTATGCTAAAGCGTAACACTTACAGTGTACTCCAAGCCAAAATAGAAGCTAGTTAGAAACAATGCATGATCCTAACTATACAAAATGCCTAATGCAACACATGCAATAATGCAACTAAATAGGCTCGGCTACCTAAGATGGCATATGACTGCAACAACTTGATACACGTATTCAAATAGGTATTGAAATACGATGCAGTTTGAATGATGCGCCGAGCCCGGTGCATGCATGACAAATGAATGGATGCTATAGCGATCCCGATTTTCCCTTCATTGTTTAATTGTATTTCAGACTCGGTTCCGTGGATGTGTTGTTGTCTTTTTCCCGTTTCCATCCTTTACTCTTTGTATATGAGTCTTGGGTCGTGTTGGGTAGGTTTAAAATAGGTTGGTTGTGTTTGGAAACCAAGGGTTAGTGTCCATTAAATTTTCATAATGGTTCATTTAATATCCTTATTAGTGGTTACAAACTTGTTCATTTAATATCTTTATTAGTGGTTCATTTAATATCCTTATTAGTGGTTACAAACTTGTTCATTTAATATCCTTATTAGTAGTTCATTTACTATCCTTATTAGTGGTCCATTCATATTCAAACTTGTCCTTTCAAATTCCAACTAGTATGTTACACCAAGTTGCCTATAAATTGAGCTCACCTCTCAACTTCTATGGTTCTTCCCATATCTCTCTCCATTTGTTTTTTTAGATTTTGAGTTTAGATTAAGAGTGTTTAGAGTGAGAGTAAGCATTTTCATAAGGGAGGAGAGGAAGGAGAACAAGAGAGAAATCTTGAAAGGAAGAGGAAGGGATGGCTTGCTCTTCATTTTGATTCGAAAATTATTGGGTTTGGAACACCTTCAAAATCCTTCATCTTCTTCATTTGGGTCTCTCCATTTGAGGTAGGGATTCCTACTCATCTTTATGAGCTTTAACCTAGATGTTGGGCTTTTGTTTAAATGGTTTGATTTGGGAAGTTAGGGTTTTGAAATGTGCTATTTTGAAAAGAGGGATTTTGTTTATTTGACTCATCCATACGTGTTTTGGGTCTAAAATGGAGATTGTTGATGTTGTTAGTAATATTTGAGCCTTTGGGTCAATATTGGAAAAGGGGGGAGAAAAGCCCTAATTTTTGATAAATTAATTTATATAATAAATTTTGGAAGATATGGAAATATGAAATTGAATTGAATATAATGAAATTTGCTCATTATGAGATGGAACGGTGGAGTTGGATTACATTAATCATTCACTTTTAAAAATAATGACAATTTATCTGTTATAACAATTATTACCTGCTTAGAAATAATTGTTTTGGGCTACCGGTAGAGAGTAGTCTTGAGGGTTGTAGACAATGCATGGTGATTAGGCAAACTAAAACTAATCAGTTGAGTATGCTATTGAATATGGCGGTTGGTATAATACATCAAAATTTTGTATTGATTGATCAAATTTGTACATGATAATCGCTTATATACATTGTTTTGGGTGGGAGGAGATGGGGGATGTACTCCACGGTTTATTGGAAGATGGGGGATGGACCTCTAAACCGGATTTTTGTTTGATATTGATACAGCACTAAAATGTGTATCATTTGTGAAGTATAGAAGTGTTTTTGTTCGATATTGATACAGCACTAAAATGTGTATCATTTGTGAAGTATGGAAGTGTTTTTGTCTGAGATTGATACAGTACTAAAATGTGTATCTATTATGAGGTATGAAATGTTTAAAATGAGTTATTATCTCGCCTGAAATAGAAATACTGTTGATATGAGATGTGATCTCGTTTAAATTGATTGGCCAAGTTATGAGTCATAGTTATGAATTGAGAATTTGATAAAAAATGGAAACTGGAATAGAACATGGACATATTAGTCATGGGATTGTAATGTGTTATAAGTTGTTGTGTAAGAGTTAAACATTTATCAATTGCTAACGTTTTAGTTACTGTTCATACTATGTTTAGCATATCTCTACTGGGCGTTGGCTAACCCTATATGGGACATCATTTTCAGGTACAGATGTTATACCACCTCCAAGGACGTAGCTTGGAAGGCTTGAGGCTATTAGACCACCTTTTGTTGTTTTGTTGTATTACATGTATATCAAGCCAAGGGCTTTCATTGTATAGAGTTTGCACTCTCTTTTTGCAACCAAGCGTTGTCTTGGGAAGTTGTAAGCCCATAGGGTGATTACTTTTATTGTCAATATGTAATACATTTTGTAAGAACACTCTGATGATTGTAATATAATATCTCTTTCCTATATCTTGAATGTATGATATTATGGGTTTATTTTGAGGGCGTTACAGATGCAAACATGCAAGCATAAGGTATGCTAATTGAAAAATGCCCTAAAACTAACCATTGAAAGCGGTTAAGTAAAAGGGAGAAAGAAGTGGGGTTGGAAGACATGCACACACACACGCACCCTTATTACAACATTGCGCCCTCATGAAGGAGGGTCCGAATAAATAAACTAAGCTAATCTAAGCTAAGCTAATTATTACAAACCAACTAATTAACTATTCTAACTAATTAATTATTACAAAACCGAATTGAATAACTAGCTACACTAAGCTAATTAATTACAAACCGAATTAATTAATTAAACACTTAACTAATTAATTACAAAAACGACTAAGCTAATAAACTAATTAGCTAATTAATTCAAATGAAAAGCCTCGGGAAGCGAGGGAGATATGCATGCTCGATTGCGTCCTCCCGAAAATCCACCACATTGCCTCTAGATGCCTCTGTTTGCACATGTTTAGACCTTTGAAAATTGTGCCACCTCCAGATTGCTTCTATTTGATCTCATGAATATACTAATGGTCGATCGACTATAATGGGTGGCCATCGGCCAACACTAGTGGCCGGTTGGCTAGCTTTGGTGGCCGGTCAGCTGGTACATGTGGCCGGTCAGCCACTGATTTCCTGAACTTCCTTCTTTGCTGCAACAGAGAGCAAACAGAGGCATGGCAGTGTATTTGCAAGAAAATGTGTGTACTACCATCCTCCTTATCATGTCTCAAGCTCAAAGGAGTGTGGCACTTGGCCCTCAAGCCACCAACCAAGCATTTTCAATGCATGGTGACCAAAGGACCAAGCTTGTACAAGCTTAATGAATGCGCACATAAGACTCGAAAGGCCGCCGCCCTATCATGCATGATCAATGGTGACAACGACCAAGAATTGTGACACGTTTCATCACGTTGAGTATGAAACGTCTCACATTTCTTGTGTTTGGATTAACGTCCGATCCAAACACATGCAATGCAACACAAATGTTTATCTTGTTCATGTTTTACTTTGCTCAATTCTTGTTTACACATTTTACATTACCAAGCCATTTCTTAACCGGTTAGTCCAATGTGAAAGTCCTCTAATGAGAGGGGTCAACCAAAAGGGTGGTTTAGGACATGAGAGGGATCATGCCTTTGACTAGGAGGAACCCTCATAAAAGGGTTAAAGCCATTTGAGCACAGACTCTAACTCATGCTTAAACACAACCTTAAGGCCAAACAAACCTCAAAGCAAATTAAAGAGTGAAGAAATGAGGGAGGCGGCAGAATTTCAGTGCTGAAATGGCATGATAAATAAGATTATAACATGCAAACAACTCATTTACAACATGTTAATAGCAAAGGGCATCAAAGCTAGTGAAGTGTATTACACTAGAAGTATGCAATATCATGCTCAAACAACCAAACCAGCTATGGACAGACCTAAAACATGCCAAATCAATGGCCTAAACATGTTGAAATTAAGGCACAAAAGACTAGGAGAACATGCACACATGTTAGCCCGTAAGCAAGGCACAATACACAACCCTCAAAAGCAATGAAGAAGTGAAGTATGTGAGAGTATGACAGAGGTATATGCTCTGAAATCACATGCTAACTGATGCCATACCATGCAAACATCACAAGCAAAGCATGCTAAGGGCCTTGAAACACAAAACTAGTGAAGCTAACTACACTATAGCTATACAAGACAAGTCTCAAGGGACCAAGACCACTCAAAACAGAGTTTAAACATGGCAAAACATGAGCAAAAATGTGCTGGAGTGGAGCTAACACATGCTAAAATAATAGTCTACAACATCAAGTAAGCTAGGCTACCAAGCATGATTACACTACAAGTGTAAGAAGCAAGTAAGAGGTGCTCCAACCAGCCCAAAACAGAGTTATAACATGTTAAATTAAGGCCAAAAACATGCTGAGAACAAGCCAAGAGATGGTAGAAAAACATGCTCAACTACTAGGCCATAAACACATGCAAACAAGATGTGAGGGGGGGACCACCCCCCCTATTTTGGTCCTCAAAACCAACTTTCTACCACTAAAAAACCTCTGAGTTTCAGTGGTAGAATGGCTAAACAAAGGGTGTTTTAAAAACTTTAAAGGATGGCACAAAGCTTAGCAAATAAAGCTACAAAAGAGGGTGGACCACCCCTAACTCCAAAAGGGCCTCAAGCAACCATTTTTAACACTTAAAAATAGAGGTTTTTGTGGTTGAAAACTTGGCCAAAATAGCATGCAAAGGTGGCCCAAACTAGTGTACAAAAACAAGCTTAAAAGGGGTAAGTGCCTTACCCTTGAAGCACAGCAGCAAAGAGGCAACTTCTGAGCCAAAACCAACCTTCAACAGCCCAAATAAGACCTTCAAGAACCTCAGCTCCAAGGTAGTCTAAGTTGGTTAGGAGGTTGTGTGCAAAAATGCAAAGAAAACTCACTTTCAAGCACAATAGAGAGAGAGAGAGAGAGAGAGAGAGAGAGAGAGAGAGAGAGAGAGAATTTTAAAGAGAGTAAAATTTTGCTTCCAAAATTTTAGAACACTTTAAAAGGGGGAGGGACCTCCCCTTATATAGGAAAACAAACTAAAAGCTTGTTTCCATCTGTAGACGTCCCCGAACGCATCCCGGGGCGAGGAGTGCGAGTCCCCCCCCCCCCCCCCCCGTTCTGGTTCGATGTTGGGTCTACTACAGTTCGAAGGACTCAAATGTCACGGTTCTAAATCTTGAACCAAAGAGTCCAAATCCGGCAAATCGTTTTGAAAACAGATTTTTTGAAAGAAGTGCCAAACATGGACTGCTTTGCCAGATACAGAGTCGCCACCTAAATATTTTATTTTTGGGAAATTTAGGAAACCCTGACTCGGTGCCAAAAGGCCACGTGTCCGTCATCACCAAAGTTGCCTCGGCTCGGGAACTTGGGTACGATTGGGGAAGGTCACTTCGTGAGCACCCCCGCTCGCCCGGTCAAAGATCGGCCTCTACTAACCATGATATCTTATTTTGAAAACATTGTATGTTCTTATTCCGGTTATTAGCCTAGGTTACTATGTGATGCGCACAGCATACAAGTATAGACTGAGTCGCCTGAATTGGAACAAAACATTTCATGTTTGTTTGGAAGGTGGTTTGCTACCCGCAGGTAGGCTTAAGATGCAGATTTTGCCACCCTCAGGTGGGCTTAGAAAACATGGTGTTGTCACAATCTAGTGGGCTTAAAACAAACAGTCAATGCATTATTCCAATTCAGATAACCCAACCTTCACCCACAGGCATTCAAGGCAGTTATATCACATAAGCAAATAGCCTCATGGCAAGCATGCTATCATGGCAGTCACTCACACGCATGCAAGGATGCTAAAGCATAAAAACTCACCGAGTACTCCAAGCCAAAACAGAAACTCATTAGAAATCCATGCATGATCCTAGAGACACAGAATTGCCTAATGCAACACATGCAAAAATGCAAACTATAGCAGGCTCGGCTATTCTAAACATGGCATATGAAATGCTACAACTAACACGTATTCAATTTGGAATTGAAATACAAATGCAGTTTGTATGATGCGCCGAGCCCGGTGCGTGCAAAACAGATGAATGATGCAAACATGCTGTCATACTGTATGCTAATTGAAATATGCCCTATATCTAACCATCATAAGCGGATAAATAAAAGGGAGAAAGACGTGGGGTTGGAAGACATACATCACACTCACCCACACTTATTACAATTATGCCCTCGCGCAGAGGGTCCGAAAGAATATACAGTCCCAAATGAAAGAATAATACAGTCCAAATATTACAGTCCGAATAATATACAAATTTCTAATTAATTAACAAATTAACTAAGAAAACTGTAAACTGGCATGCAAGCCAGGGACTGCCTTGCTTCTGATGAACGATGTATGTTTGGGCTGATTTTGCGCGGAAATCCACGGCGATGCCCCAATTAGCCTCTGTTTCACAATGTTCCTTGAAAAGCGTGCCAGGTCTCGGAAGACTGTTGATTCTTCATATGCTGCAACAGAGAGCAGGAAAAGGGGCATAGCAATGTATTTCACAGATATATGCATGCCTCGATCCTCGTGCCACCAATCACGCATATCGATGCATGATGACCGAGGAGCCGAATTGCACAACTCAATATAGAATGAATGCATATGAATGCTACAACAAAACCTAACTCCATCACGGATAATCCGGAGTGTCAGTGACTTGGGAATTAAGACCTGCTCCGTCACTCGGAGTACGGAACGTACCTCGTTTCCCGTGCCCGGGCTAACTCCTATCCTGAACATGATGCAATATGCATGATATGCATGAAATGCAGCTAATATGCAATCCTAGCATACACAATGTCATGGAATGGCATACACGCTATACGAGGTAATACACAACCGGGCATACACAATGCTATGGATGAAATGGCATACGCAATGCAATAATGGGCTTACACTAACATGAGAGAGCCTCAGCCACACTCACATAGGAGGCCATCGGATAAAAGTGAAGTGCCTCGAAATGCGTGCACACGGGCACGCAAACCGAGGCAATGGCATACAGAATGCAATGAGACTAAAATGGCATATAGAATACAAAATGGACTTACACTAATATGAGTGGACCTCAGCCACACTCACATAAGAGGCCGAGAGATGAAAAATGAAATGCCTCGAAATGTGTGCACACGGGCACGCAAACCAAGGCAATGGCATTAAGGCATGAAATGACATGGAAAATGATATGCAAACATGCCAATGGAATTTCAGCACTGAAATATGGGGGAAAACAGTCCCGAAAGATGGCGAAATGACACCAAATGCAAGGAATGGTCCCGAAATGCGAATTTAGGCACCTGAAATGGCCTATAGCTATGCAATGCATGCACAATATGGACATGGAATGAAAATACAGTAGCAAGGCAGCCCCAAAACAAGCATTTTCCAGTCTAAAACATGGCCAAACAGCAAGCATAGATAGGGCAACAATGGCATGCAAAAATAGGGGCCAAGAGAGGGGTATTGAAGTAGATGGTAAATGAAAAGCCCAAACAACAAAATACCCTTCTACAAAACTGAAGAGGGACCAAAAATATGAACATTTACAGTTTATGACAGCCCCAAAATCAGTATACAAATGTGCTCAAAATGTCATGCAAGATGAGGCTCAAAAGAGGCTATAACATGAGGTATACAAAATAAATACCAAACAGCCAAAGACCCTTAATAAATAATGTCAAGAAGGTCAAAAAATAACCACTTTCAGTTCTGATCATGGCCGAAAACAGAAGCTAGATAAGCCTAAAAAAGCATGCAAAAATGGGGGCCAAAGAGGGGTATAATGGTAAGTACAACATGGAGGCCCCCAACAGTGTTGAGCCCTTCTACAATGTTTTAGAGGGGCTCAAAATAAGCCCACTCAAAGTTCATGGTACACTCCAAAACAATTTAAATATAGGCCAAACAAATCATGCAAATTTACGGTAAATAGGAGGGATTATGAAGTAAGTGCAAGATAGGGGGCCCAAAAAGGGTTGAGCCCTTCTTCAATGTTTAAGAGAGGCTCAAAATAGGCCCACTTACAGTTTACATTATGCTCGAAAACAGATCACACATAGGCTAGAAATCTCATGCAAAAATGTGACATACCAAGGGGTATTGAAGCAAATACCAAATGGAGGGCTCAAGCAGGGTTGAGCCCTTGAACAAACATGAAGAATGGCTAAAAAAAGGCCTAGTTTCAGTTAGGGTCGGACCTCAAAACAATAAGCAAATAGGCTAAGAAATTGGTGCAAAAATGGGCTACAAAAGGGGGAAAGTCTACTTACCCTTGAAGATCAATACTTTGACTACTTCTTGGACCAAATTTGATGACTCTAAGCTGCTGGAATTCCTCCCTTTGCTGCTGGAATGGAGTGGTGATGGTAGAGCTTGAAGATGATGAAGAAATGGAGCCTAAACTTGAAGGAAATGGAATGATATGTATGTATATGCTCAAACCAATTCTTGTAACCTTTTCTCTAGAGTTGGGAGGCCCTCTATATAGACAAGAGAGGGAGAGGAGCATCAAGGAAAAAGTGGAGGGAAATGAGCCTTTATTTCCCTCCAAAAGGGTCCTCCGGATAGAGATATTTTTGGGGGAAAACCAAGGCACAGCTGGAATGTACTCAACCTGAAGAAGCAGGCCGGCCTGGCATTTTTGTTTCAGGTGGCCGGCCGGCCACCCCCCATGGCCGGCCGGCTAGGGGTCAAAAGGTTCAAGCTGATTTTCTGGCCGGCCACCAGAGAAAGGTGTCCTCCCATGTGCCCTCAACACAGCCATGTAGTTCAAAATTGGCAACTCTAAAACATGAGAGAGAACAAGCCATTTTTAGGAGGGGTTCAAAAGGGTCAGGTGAAATTTCTGGCCAGCCATGTGATATTAGGGTCCTCCCATGTGTGTACAACACAAATATGTGGTTTTGGGTTAAAGAGAGTGGCCCTAGGGTGGTCAACATTGGCTCGGAAGTGAGAAAAACGGGCGTCGGAGGAGCATAACTGGTTGCTGAGACAATTGATGGCCTCCCACCCTTCAGTGACCTTCCTGGTGATAAAACAGAGGTACCTGCCAAAAATGAACAAAAACCGATGCAAAACGAATGCTCGGGGCCAAAACACGCAGTTCGGGGTCCCGAAAATAGGCCGTTAAGCACCGAAAGTGGCGTTCGACGACGGAGTGGGTCTCCCAGGCCTCAGTGTCCCTCGAAAGGGAGTAAATGAGATGCATGCCAAAAACCAGAGCAGTTGGAGATGGTTTGGCGGTCTCGAACCGAGGCACACGGCCTGACGGCTCCGAAAACGGGGAACCGGGCTCCGAAATGGGCAAAATGGCCTACGGCCACGAAATGTAGCTCACGGCCACTAAGAGATGGTCTACTGGACCTCTCCCTCCCTTCAGGAAGAAAAACAGAGAAAACCGAGTCTGGTTCGCAAACCGAGACAAGGTACAAAAGAGGGTTCGGAAGTCTGGAGGCAAGGCTCACGGCCGTGACTCTGAGACTTCTGAACGAGCACAATATGCAACATCACCGAGTGCTCAATCGGTGACGTCTGAGTCTTAAGGTTGGTCAAAAATGGGGTGTCTACAGTTGCCCCTCTTTGACAGAACTCGGAAGTCACAAGTGACGGGAGTGAATGTCAAAGCCCAGAGACGACCCATTTTTGACAAGGCCGAAGACTTAGACAATCATACAAGATGCACAGAGATATGTGCCCGTAGGCGTGCTCGCAGGCAAGGGGGCAAAATGCAAAGCGATATGCACAGAGCCAGATGTAACTCAATGATCATGCAAATGCAGCAAGCTGTAATGAAGCAAGTATTCGCAAATAGATGCAACAGTTTTAAGCAAGAATGCAAAGCAACAACTACATTTCATGCAGTTGGGAATGCGGAGAACTATTCAATTCTCGTCGCGTCTCACACGGAGAAGATACGATACCTGCGCGATTCGTCTGGTCGCACCAGCCTCAAATGAACCGTACATACAATATCGTGCCTGCAAAAGAGAAATTCAACAAGAACAATATGCTAACAACATATATTCAATGGGATTCCTGTGATTCCGAAGGTTTGACACACGCAGTGTCGGCGAGTGAATGCATCGCAATGCAAGAAAGGGAACGTTCGTGACAACGCATGCTCAAGCACAGAGGTATGGTAACATCAAGAAATGTGCATAATAATGCAAAATGCTCATGAGAATGCAAGTTAAGTGCACAACAATGCAAAACGAGCACAAATCAGGGTGCACGTTTGTTACGAAACAACGAGCAAGGAAACGCGCGTTTTCGGCGAAGGTGAGTCGATCGTAGCCTCCGGTTCACTTCCCGGAGAGCTTACAATATGCTCAAAAAGGATACACCTTGATTCCGGTGAATGATGATGAGACACATGTCAGAAGTTGCAGCTGAAGTTCCGGCGGAGCAATTTCGCGCCAGAAAGTACACTTTTCTCAAACTTTTTCAGGTCCCGGGAACTCCGATCTTCCTCAAAATTTGCAGAGGGCTAGGGGAGGATGTGGAGAGCACCACCGGCCAGGTGGTTGCCCTAGGGGAGGTCACCGGCCAGGAACCAAAAAGCAAATGGCCGGCCAGCCAGAAAAGGTGGCCGGCCGGCCACCTGTCCAAAACAGGGGGCAGTTTTGTCTTTTCGCCTCATTTTCTTTATATTCCCTCATCCATTCAATCCGAGACCACACCCACAGCTGCGAAAACTCCTCCTCTTGCCTCCCAAACCATTTTCTCCTTCAGATCTGCACTTTATACGCGCTTTTCAGCCTCCCGCGCAAGTTGTTTTCGTAAAAACATTCGATTTTAAGCACTTTGGACCGATTAAATTTTGATTTCGGGGCTTCTTTTCTCATTTTCACCACTTGAGGTAAGTTTGTCTCAATATTTGGAAGATTTTCTCGGGAGTTGACTTTTGTTGACTTTTTCATTTTCCGAGAGTTGACTTTTGTTGACTTTTTCCAATTTTGGCTCATTTTGCTCATTTTGCTCATTTTTTGCTCCTTTTGCAGATTTTTCGAAATGGCAGGTAATTTCCCTCATGGTGGAGGCCCTCTAGATGCCGGGGATGATTTTGATGCGATGACGCTACCCCTGAGGGTCCGCCCTTTTATTCCCGAGAGATATGCCCCATCGGTTCACATTCTTCCGCGGGCTATTTTTCGTCATTTTACTGACTTCAATGATCGGGAGCCCGGAGATCTACTTTTGCGAGAGCCAGAGCATCACCTCTCTCACGAGGCACGAGAGGTATTTTACTTCATTTTCTGCATTTTTCGCGCATTCCGTGCCTTTGCCATGCTTGATCACACAGTTTAGCTTATGACATAGCGCTTTGTTTGCGTTCTGAACATATGACTTGCACACTTGAATTTCTGAACACTAGGCTCATCGATTGATTGTGAACGCACGGCACACATTAGTTAAGAATTGAACACATGGCTCAAACACTGATTTGTCGAACACACAGCCCGAATTTGAAGGTGAACACACGGCACACACTGACTAAGAGTAGAACGCACAGTCCTGACTCCGATTTCCTGAACACACAGCTCAAAGTTGATGGTGAACACACAGCCCACACTGACTGAGAGTAGAACACGCAGTCCCGAGTTGATGGTGAACACACAGCCCACACTAATTAAGAGTAGAACACGCAGTCCCAAGTTGATGGTGAACACACAGCCCACACTGACTAAGAGTAGGACACGCAGCCCTAACTCAAATCTTCTGAACACACAGCCCAGATTGAAGTGAACACACAGCCCACACTGATTGAGAGTAGAACACGCAGCCCTAAACTCTGATTTTCTGAACACGCAGCCCAGGTTGATGGTGAACACACAGCCCACACTGATTTAGAGTAGAACACGCAGCCCTAACTCAAATTTTTTGAACACGCAGTCCAAATTAAAGGTGAACACACAGCCCACACTGATTTAGAGTAGAACACGCAGCCCTAACTCAAATTTTCTGAACACGCAGTCCAAGTTGATGGTGAACACACAGCCCACACTAATTTAGAGTAGAACACGCAGCCCTAACTCAAATTTTCTGAACACGCAGTCCAAGTTGATGGTGAACACACAGCCCACACTGATTTTGAAATTTGAACACGCAGCCCAAATAACGAATTTCTAAACACGCAGCCCAGATTGAAGTGAACACGCAGCCCACTGATTGAGAGTAGAACACGCAGCCCTAACTTAAATTTTCTGAACACACAGTCCAAGTTAAAGGTGAACACACAGCCCACACTGATTAAGAGTAGAACACGCAGCCCCAACTCAAATTTTCTGAACACGCAGTCCAAGTTGATGGTGAACACACAGCCCACACTGATTTTGAAATTTGAACACGCAGCCCAAATAACGAATTTCTGAACACGCAGCCCAAATTGAAGTGAACACGTAGCCCACTGATTGAGAGTAGAACACGCAGCCCTAACTCAAATTTTCTGAACACACAGTCCAAGTTGAAGTGAACACACAGCCCACACTGATTTTGAAATTTGAACACGCAGCCCAGATTGAAGTGAACACGTAGCCTACTGACTTTGAAATTTGAACACGCAGCCCAAATAATGAATTTCTGAACACGTAGCCCAGATTGAAGTGAACACGCAGCCCACTGAATTTGAAATTTGAACACGCAGCCCAAATAAATGAATTTCTGAACACGCAGCCCAGATTGAGGTGAACACGCAGCCCAAATAATGAATTTCTGAACACGCAGCCCAGATTGAAGTGAACACGCAGCCCACTGACTTTGAAATTTGAACACGCAGTCCAAATAAATGAATTTCTGAACACGCAGCCCAGATTGAAGTGAACACGCAGCCCACTGACTTTGAAATTTGAACACGCAGCCCAAATAAATGAATTTCTGAACACGCAGCCCAGATTGAGGTGAACACGCAGCCCAAATAATGAATTTCTGAACACGCAGCCCAGATTGAGGTGAACACGCAGCCCAAATAATGAATTTCTGAACACGCAGCCCAGATTGAAGTGAACACGCAGCCCACTGACTTTGAAATTTGAACACGCAGCCCAAATAAATGAATTTCTGAACACGCAGCCCAGATTGAAGTGAACACGCAGCCCACTGACTTTGAAATTTGAACACGCAGCCCAAATAAATGAATTTCTGAACACGCAGCCCAGATTGAGGTGAACACGTAGCCCACTGACTTTGAAATTTGAACACGCAGCCCAAATAATGAATTTCTGAACACGCAGCCCAGATTGAAGTGAACACGCAGCCCAAATAATGAATTTCTGAACATGCAGCCCAGATTGAAGTGAACACGCAGCCCACTGAACACAACTCATTCATTTCATTTGCACACAGCTCATTCATTTCATTCTGACACATGCATTCATTTCATTTGCACACAGCTCATTCATTTCATTCTGACACATGCATTCATTCTGAATGCAGGTTAGCGCTCGTACCGTGCGAGGATATGGCTCCACTGCTGCGAGAGAGTGGTACACTGAGCTTCCGGAGGCTGTCCGGGATTTAGTCGATTTAGCAGGGTTCGGGGCCTTCTGCGTAGGGTTATCACATTGTCCTGCCAGTAGGACCCTGTTAGCCGCTTTGGTGGAGAGATGGTGGGACACCACCAATTCCTTCCACTTTTCTGCCACCGGGGATCTGACCATGACCCCGCTAGATTTTGCTGTACTGACCGGCCTAGACATAGGAGGTTGGCCCATTCCTTACGACGAGGATATGGGCGAGTGGGAGGCCGCTTGGTTACATCTATTGGGGGCCCGCCCGCCTGTGGACAGAGCTTCTGGGAGAGTCAGATACACCTGGTTCTCTTCCCGTTTTCGGAGGCCGGAGATGGAGCCTGAGTCTCCTGAGGAGGCTGAGCAGTACGCCCGTGGTTTCCTTATGTTCCTCTTTGGCACCACTCTGTTTGCCGATAGGGGGAACACTGTCGGGTTATATCTTTTGAGTGCCCTAGTGGACCTATCACAGGTCAGTCGGTACGACTGGGGTGGCGCCGGTCTGGCTACCCTGTATTGCTATATGAGCGCTACCTCCCGCGGGCAGGGAGACTTACTCGGCGGCTATTGGAGAGCCTGGGAGGTACGTTCTGTCCTCTTGATTTACATTTCTGCTCCTCATTACTTGTTCATTGCACACACGGCGCACTTTACATTCTGTATTTTGCACTCAGCATTTTGTATTCACATTCTGCACTGTTTTCCACAGTTATGGGTCTATGTATACTTTCCGACATTAGCCCCGGAGATGGAGGTGGCAGGGCCCCTTATGACCCCGTATTCCTTGGTATTCGAGGGCCAGCACCGACCGAGACCTCGAGAGACTCTCTTCTACCTGCGATAGTACTTTGACACTGTGCGGACGACAGAGGTATTTCAGAACTCTCAGTTCCTTTCCGTTTTCATCTTTGATCTGCCTTGTTTATCCCTGATTTCTGATTGATTCATGCACTGGTTATCCGCAGATTACGTGGCAGCCCTGGGCGATCTTGGGCGATGGTCTCCGATTTCAGTATGCTGGAGGATCAGGCACCTCCCAGTACAGGATCCTGCTCGAGGGACCGGTTGGTAGAGCATGGTTCCTGGGGGAACGCTTTCTGCGTCAGGTGTGGGGATACGTTTCTCAGGACCCTCCTGCAGCACCTCCAGCCACTATGCGGACTGCTGATAGACTCTCTACCTAGGAGGTCATTAGCGCTATGCAGGGCACCGATGCTTTGCTACATCTTACAGAGGGAGACTACGCCACTTATCGTCATACATATCTGATGCCTCCCTTGATAGGAGTGCGCGCTCCGCCACTTAGGTCTACTGATGTACCATCTTCGAGTCGGGCTCGTGCTACGGATATCCCCTCCTCCAGCAGGGCTGGTACGTCTCGAGGTGGGGGCGGATTCATTCCTCCGATCCCTCCGACTCTTCATCATCCTGGGTGGCCAGACATGCCGACCGAGTTGATGGGGTGGCGGTATGGGACTACTTCTCCGATTCCGATCCCTATAGAGCCTCCGATGCCTGGTCACAGATATGTCAGTGATCCTGACTCACCACCGGTATGTTCCATCATTTTTCACTTATCACACAGACACTTTGGCAGTTGCTTATTTATTTGATGATTTGAGCTTGTATTTGCAGCCACCCCGGGAGTACATGGATCAGGTGCTCGAGATGGTGGCCTCACTTGAGGGGATGGTCCTGCGTAGAGAGGCGCAGTTGTTCATCATGGGCTTCCAGGTACTCTTTAGTTTTCTGGTATTTATCATACTTCTGATGATATGCTGATTTTGAACATTCTACTGCATTGATAGGCTGTTTGTGTAGAGCACATCTGACACACACCCCATTCTCATACTGTACTTGCATCTGATTCTCATATTTGAACTGATGTATTGAACTCTTCACTTTCAGATGCCTCCTGTATATGCTCCACTGCAGGCCGGGCCACCCGGGTCTTCTCAGAGAGGTCGAGGTGCTGGGCTATCTGGGCCCTTTCGAGGAGCTGGGCCATCCAGGCCTTCTCAGGGAGGTCGGGGTGCTGGGCCATCTTGGCCTTTCCGAGGAGCTCGGGGAGCGGGGCCGTCTCGCAGACGTAGGGCACATGTTATAGAGGCAGAGCCTGATGAGGAGGAGGAGGAGGAGGCCGCAGATCGTGAGTCAGAGACATCTGCTGAGGAGGGGGGTTCTGGTCTCGATTCCAGGAGTGGAGGCGAGGCTAAGGGGGATCCTGAGGATGACAGCTCCGACCCCGATGGTGATGATGGTGCAGAGGTTATCCCGCAGAAGAGGATGAGGGGGCCTCCTCATTCCCGCTCCCGAGGGCATTGATGTTGTTTCCTGCTTTATTTTACTTTTTGCTAGTAGTTTGTAGCACTTTGCATTTTGTCAGGCAGTTTTATTTTCTGTAAAACTCGTACCTTTATTTTGTTGTAAAACATGATGGAATGAAACAGCTTTTGAAAATGTGCTTGTATTTGAAATTCTCAGCATCGCATCGCATCATTTTGCACAAAAATGGAATTGAATGGAAATGTGCCTTGTGTATTTACCGAGTCAGGTAATGAACCGACGCAACAAATTAAACAAATCGACTCACTAAGAAATAACAGAATCTCAGCAAGTTTACAACTCGATAAGCAAAATACAACAATGTTAACGACTCGATAAACAAGACTTAACAAAATTGCGTAAACAAAGAGTAACGACTCAAAACACCAAATGCGATAGCTCGACAAAACTTTCAACTCGATAAACAAAACGACAACTCGATAAGCAAAATACAACACAGCGTACTTCGGACGATCTGGGTGTTGGGACGCATCCGAAACTGAGAAAAATGAAGGCCTCCAACGTTCCCGATGCATGAAAGTGCCTCAAACTTCGTTCCGAAGGGCAAAACAGGACCAATGCATGGCCGGCCACATTTTGCATCTGGGGACTGAAAGGTGGCCGGCCGGCCAGTTTTTGAAACAAAGATGGCCGGCCTGCTAGAATAGGTGGCCGGCCGGCCACCTTTCCTGCAACTCCTAGAATTCTGACACTTGTCCTCGAATAGTGTTTTACCCCCCCTATAAAGCTCCAACTTTGGAACTCATTCATTTCATCACTGCTTTGCACAAAAATGGAGGCATTTCTCGCAGAAAATCTCACATCTTGGATCTCTTCTTTAGATGGCTCGGAAAAGTTGAACTTCCGGGGTTTCGGCTTGAATGCACTATTCACGCTGGGCCGGACTCCACTGCACCTTCATTTCCTCCATGCGGTGGCGAGATTTTGGAACCCAGTAACGCACGTTTTCAGCTTCGAAGGGCAAGAGGTATGTCCCACTTTTGAAGATTTTCAAGTTTTGATGGAGTCTGAACACTCAGAAGAGATCTTGCCTCAGTCTCGTTTCGGCCACGCCCAAGCTTTAGGGCGGATGTGCGGTCTCAACGCGCATGATGCTCGATCCCTGATTTGTAACGGGATGTTGGATATCCCGAGCCTGATTTACCGATTCTCCGATGCTGGTGACCGCGGTGACCATTATCGGCAAGGTTTTCGACAACATGCCCTCTGCTTGTGCATGCTATCTCATTTTCTGTTTGCCTCGGGCTCCGGGGGAGCTAACATCCGTTTGATTGAAGTTGCTCAAGGCTTGAGGGAAGGACAGAGCTGTATCGCCATGACATTGGCTGAGACACTGCTGGGTTTGGATGCCTTCTACCGCCAGGAGACAACCAGGTTTGCGGGGAGTCCACTACTGCTGCAGGTAATGTTTCCCACCCAAGCTCACATATGTATTTGCTCACATCGCTCGGCCCTCAGGCTCGGTTTTTCTCACAAAAACCCTCATCTTACTTTTCTCTCATCGCACATCTCTCTATTCTTTATTCTCTCATTTTTCATCCCTCTCCAGATATGGTTGATGGATAAATTGCAAGTTGTGGACTCTTGCCCTGCTTACTCAGCCCGCGGCTACTTCTTTCGACAACGCCTGATCGACGCCCTTGATGAGGGATGGTGGGTTGAATGGATGTGCAATTTGTCAGCTGAACGCATTGCTTGGCGCTGTCCTTGGCTTAACCTTCCGGCGATGAGCTATAGCATGTTCCAGGATACTGGGATCCGGTTGATTGGCCTGACCCATTGTGTATTCTATTTCCCATTCCGCATTCTGCGCCAGTTCGGCCATGATCAGACTTGCCCTCCGGAGGGGATAGAGTATCTGGTCGCCTTCCCGGTCCGAGGTGCACACCTTGCCCGACATACTACGGCTTGGAGGACTAGAGAGCTCCTGTCCCCCGCCCCTATTTTCAGTTGCACTTTGTCTGATGAGTGCTGGGATTGGCTCAATGAGGAGGCACAGATTGGGCCTAGGTCGGCATCGGAGGCTTCGACTAGCTTTGGAAGGGGGCGCAGGGACACCTGACTTGACTATGCCCCAGATTTATTGCTTTATTAGTACTTTCAAGTTTTCTTTATGAGTGTAATAAAAAGCAACTTCAATTGTATGCAAGAGCAAGAGAACTTTGTTTTGAAATCAATGAAATTGAAGGTTGTGGTACTGAAAATTTTCTGCTTTGGTCCAAAAATGGTCTTAGTTGTGAAAAGATTAATTTGAACAAAGTCAACTTTTATTAAAACTTTTCAAAACTATTTTCGATATGGATCAGAACTGGACACGCCTGAGATCTGTCACTGAGATGCACAACGCCGGATCCTAGCGACTGGAAAGTTGCCCCTAGTCTGAACGGTACCACAGCACCTCCTGGCAACGGAAAGTTGCCCCTAGTCTGAATAGCACTGCACCGGAGATTACGATGAATGCTGATGGACAAGGATGCCTGAGATGATCAAAATGGACAAAGTTGATCGGGGAAAATGTTTATGGCTGAACTTCAGAATGAAGCTGCCTACGTATCCCAAAGATGGGAATCAAGCCTTACGTAGTTCAGGCTTAGGTTCGCTCGGGTATTTTTACTCTCCTTTTGCGCTCTAACTTTTGCCAAGGCCGCCCTTTGCGGGTTTTCAACCTTGCGAGCTCAGTTTTTATATTTTCCAATTTTTTGTGCTCTGAGTTTTGCCTAGGTCGCCCTTTCGGGTTTTCGGCCTAGCGAGCCTCTCAAGGATAGTATTTCTTCAACTTGTCCATGTTGATCGGTTGTGAAAACTCTAAGCCATCCAGATCCATCAGAACCACAGCTCCACCTGACCAGATAGACTTAATAATGTAGGGACCAGTCCAATTAGGTTTGAACTTGCCCCTAGGGTCATGGATGGGAGCTCGGTTGTCCTTGAGTACCAAATCTCCTTTCTTTAAATTCCTGGACTTAACCTTCTTGTTGAAAGCCCGGGCAATTCTACGTTGGTAGCCTTGAATGTGGTACAGTGCTTTCAGTCTTCTCTCATCAAAGAGCATGAGTTCCTCAAATCTGCTCTGTTGCCAATCTGCCTCGGCTATCTGGCACTCAGCCAATACTCGAAATGACGGAACCTCAATCTCAATAGGTAGAACGGCCTCCATCCCGTAAACCAATGAATACGGAGTCGCCCTAGTAGAAGTTCTGATTGAAGTCCGGTAGCCCCACAGAGCAAACGGCAGCTTATCTGGCCAGTCCCGGTAGGTTTCCACCATCTTCTGCAATATACGCTTGATATTCTTGTTGGCGGCCTCAACCGCTCCATTGGTTTGCGGCCGGTATGTGGATGACTTATGAAAAGCCACATTGTATTTCTCCAACAAGTCTATCACCTCCTTCTTGAAGTGGGAACCGTTATCTGAAATTATCTCATTTGGGACCCCGTAGCGACAGATGATGTTGTTTCTGATAAATTTTGCAACGTGCGAAGCCTTCAACACTGCGTAAGATTGGGCCTCAACCCACTTTGTAAAATAATCTATTGCGACCAGGATGAACTCATGCCCATTCGACCCCTTTGGCGTAACAGCCCGATCACATCAATTCCCCAGACTGAAAATGGCCATGGTGAAGTCATATTGTACAACTTTGTCGGCGGGATGTTCATGCGATTTGCATGAATTTGACACTTGTGGCATCGCCGGACGAAACTGATACAATCCTCCTCCATGGTGGACCAGTAATAACCCTGTCTGAGGATCTTCCGTGCCAACATTACCCCATTCATATGTGCTCCACATTCTCCTCCATGGATGGCTTCCATTAGGCGCTTCGACTCTTCGGCATCAACACACAGTTTATGCATTCCCAGATAACCCCGTTTATACAGTTTACCCCCGCAGATGATGAACTGAACGGCCAATCTTCTTATTGCCCTTTTGTCCTTGGCATTTGTCCCCGGCGGATATGCTTCTTTCTCCAAGAAATTCCAAATGTCGTAATACCAGGGGTGTTCGTCCTGAACCTCATCTATAGCAGCGATCGACTCATAGGCAGGTGCAAATTTCTGGTCAATGATGACTGGACGCATACGGACTCCACACGGGATGTCTATCATAGAAGATAGAGTTGCTAAAGAATCTGCGAACCTGTTGTTCTCTCTTAGTAGATGAGTAAAACTTAGCTTCTCAAACCGAGGAATCAGCAAATCCAAGGTCTGGTGATACATCATCATCTTTTCCTCTTTTACTTTCCAGTCTCCTTTTGCTTGAGACACAACAAGGTTCGAATCCCCAATGACGTCTAATCGTCTTGCCCCTAGTTCTAGGGCTGCTTCTAGGCCAGCAATGCACGCCTCATATTCTGCTTCGTTGTTCGAGACTTTGAATCGGAGTTTGAAGGCTAGAGGAATACGGGAATTATCGGGTGCTATCAGCAACACTCCTATCCCATACCCATGTTGATTTGACGCTCCGTGAAAGTACATCGTCCAAGCTTCATCGTCGATATGCAAAATGGCTTCATCTGGGAACAAGTATTCAACTGCTTCATCCCCCTTCAACCGGATAGTCGGCAAGGAACTCTGCTACTGCTCTTCCTTTGACTGACTTGCGTGTGACATACTTCAAATCAAATTAGGAGAGCAACAGCAACCAACGAGCTAGCCTACCCGTAAGTGCTGGTTTCTCGAAAAGATATTTGATGGGGTCGAGACGTGAAACCAACATTACAGAGTGAGCTAACAGGTAGTGCCGCAGCTTCCTGGTAGCCCATACCAAAGCTAAGCAAGCCTTCTCCAGCGGTGTGTACCGAGTCTCATACTCTAGCATCTTCTTGCTCAGATAGTAGATGGCTCTCTCCACCCTGTCTTCAGACTCTTGTGCGAGCATACAGCCCATCGTGGTCTCAGTCACTGATAGGTACAAAATCAACGGTTTCCCTGGTTCTGGTGGTGATAAAACGGGCGGGTTCTGTAGATATTCTTTGATTTGTTCAAACGCTGCTTGACATCGGCCGTGCCATTGAAATTTCTTGCCTTTCTTCAGGAGACCAAAAAGTGGTTCACAAGTCAAGGTTAATTTTGAGATAAACCGTCTTATGAATTGCACTTTACCCAGAAAGCCTCTCACCTCCTTTTCAGTCCTTGGTGGGGGCATTTCTAGGATGGCCTTGATTTTAGAAGGGTCGACTTCGATGCCCCTTTGTGTAATCAGAAACCCCAGCATTTTTCCCGCTGTAACACCAAATGTACACTTCTGAGGGTTCAGCCACAACCGGAATTCCCTGATCCTTTGAAAGAACTTATGCAAGGCAGTGTAGTGGCCCTCTCTTTCTTTGGACTTGACAATCATGTCGTCCACGTACACCTCAACCTCCTTGTGGATCATATCATGTAATATTGTGGTCGCGGCCCGTTGATAAGTAGCTCCAGCATTCTTCAACCCAAATGGCATGACTCTATAGCAGTATGTCCCCCACGGGGTGGTGAATGCAGTCTTTTCCCTGTCTTCTGGTGCCATTACTATCTGGTTGTAACCTGAGAAGCCATCCATAAATGAAAGCAATGCGTGCCCTGCTGTGAAATCCACCAACTCATCGATGTGCGGCAAGGGGAAGTCGTCCTTTGGACTAGCTCTGTTCAAATCCCTGAAGTCCACACATACCCGGATCTTGCCATCCTTCTTCGGCACCGGAACAATGTTGGCCAACCAAGTCGGATATTCAGATACCAGCAGGAAGCCTGCGTCGATTTGCTTGGTGACCTCTTCCTTGATCTTGAGAGCCCAGTCCGGGCGGATCCTCCTGAGCTTCTGTTTGACAGGTCGGGCCTCGGGGTCAAGGGGGATCCGATGCTGTACAATCTCAGGATCGATTCCAGGCATGTCTTCGTAGGACCACGCGAAAACATCTTTGAAATCTTTTAATAAAGTGACTAAGCGCTCGCGTTCCTCCGAAGACAACATGGACCCGATCTGGACCAGCCGCGGGTCCTCCTCAGTACCAATGTTCACGGTAGTGATTTCGTCCACTAAGGGTTTAACAAATCTCTCCTGCTCCTGCTCAATTAATCGTTGCAAAACCGGAGGAACTTTATCCTCGTCGTTTTCAAAATTTTGAAAGTCTGAATTAATGCAATAAATTAAAGGCACAGAAAAGTACTCAGAAACCACAGTTGCTTGATTCTCATTAGGCACATCCAAATCGTCCAATTCATTTACAACAGACTCAAATGAAAAGGAAAAAGATGACTTAGACAGGACTGTGGCATCCGGGTTAACATCCCCAGGAGTACCAGACTCAGACTCAGTCGAGCTGGAATCTGATTCCGACTCACAAGACTCGGTGGAATCAGATTCCGGCTCACTACCTGACCCGGTGCTGCTGGACAAAAATCCCTCCTCGTATTGCCAAGTGAGAGAGGGTGCGATAGATGCATCCAAGATAGCTGCTGGTTGGCTCACGGCCATTTCATCCCCAATCATGGAAACCTCGGAGTTATCCCCCAAGCACTTATGGTCGATCGGAGGATCAGAGAGTAGACATGCCAGCGCCACCCCCGTTTCAAATTCTGTGCCCTCAGGATCCACTGTCTTGCACTGCTCAACCTCAGCTAATGGGTCCGTCTGCTCTTCGGCAACATCCTCCCCGGATAACTGCAGGTCGAAGAAGATCTCAAAACCGGGCACGCGCTTCTTCTCCGCGTTTATCCACGGCTCTGGGAAGCCGCAAAACCGAAAGTCCTCCCCCTCCCGGACGAAGCGTCCGTTCAGGGTACCCTGAATGGGCCTATGCATCAAGTCAAATGGCTTCCCAGCCTGCTTTGCTCTGGCTCTTCCGGCCATTTCTTTCCCTTTTCTCACCCAGTCCTCTTTGGTGGGCAGATAACCCAGTCCAAAGGTATGCGGGTTGTGTGGCACTTTGGCCAATGCTGCGACTCCTTTTCTGCCGCTCCTTCCTAATCCCATCCCGGGGATGTGTTGTAGCTTGTTCATGAGGTAGACGGATTGGGCACTGACGTACATACCTTCATTCATTCACAGCCATAATGTTTTGCACAACCCGGGCCTCGGCCAGAGTAAATCCTGATATAAACACGTCCTCCATGCCGTGCTCTATTTCTAGGACTGGTGTAGACACCTCCGGAGGAGGATGGATCGATGAATTCCCAAACACAATGGCTACTCCCTTTCCATAGGGGTATTTCACCATCTGATGCAGAGTGGACGAGACGGCCTTCACCTGGTGCAACCACGGTCGCCCCAAAAGTAGGTTGAAAGTTGTGGGAACCTCCAAGACATGGAAATCTATCTCGTGTTGTCCAGGTCCAACCTTTGTCTGAATCTTGACGGTCCCCATCACTTCCCTGCTGGTATTATCGTATGCTTTGATCACCTGAGTTGTCGGGATGAAGTCCGCGGGCTTCAACCCGATTGCATACGCTGTTCTGGCTGGGCAAACATTGATAGCAGACCCGGTATCAACAAGTACCACCGGTATCCACTTATCTCTACATTCCACGGAGATGTAGAGAGGTTTGTTATGATTCACGCCCTCAGGCGGCAGTTCTTTATCTGAGAAGGTTAAAGCCGAGGAACCTCATCCCGGAAAAACCAGCCCAACCAGCTGCTCTGGTGTAGTATCGATGGAGAGTTTGGCCTTGTCCATGGCAGATAGGACAGCCTGCCTGTGTACCCGTGAGGCCATAAGCAGTCCCCAGATGGAGATGTTTGCTTGTATTTTCTTTAACTGCCTCAGCACAGCTTCTTCTTCAATTTGTCTCTCTCTCTGTTTCTCAGCTTCTTTGTCTTTTCCAGATGCTTCGGGCTGGTCAAGGTGTGGGGGCTTGAAGTACCGCCCGCTCCTGGTCATGTGGTCCACCTCATCGAGGTACCACGTGCTGTCTGGTTGATTTACTCCCCAATCTTCATCTGTGTGGGCAAGACATAAGTCGTCGTCTTCCCACCACATCCCGTTAGCATCCAAAAGACACCTGTCTGGTTCTGGCAAATGTGTACTCTCAGTACCTTCATCCCATATGCTCACAGCATTTTCCGTTCTTGTGCCCACAGCACTCTCAGCCCCTTCGTGGGCTTTTGCCTTTCTGATTCTCTCGGAATCCCAAAACTTCTCCTGTTCTGTTTGCGTCGCTGCAGTTTGTTGTTCCACTGTCTTTGCATCCACAATGCTTAGGTCCTGAGCGAAATTCTTTATACCGGCGCTCTCCGGCAATCCATTCTGACTCTCGACCCTTCCGGCCATCATTGATACTTTTGCCTCTGTCGGGCCTTGCTCTGGCTGAAATTCCACAATATCAGGCTGATCATCTAACCAGCCGGTGGCCTCCGCCGACTCCTCATATTCAAACCAGTTGATTGTTGCATCTCCTGATTCTTGGTCGTTGAAGACCTGGAGGTTGGCGAAGTCCTCTTTCACTGTTGTCAGATCATCTGCCCCCTGTTCAAGTCTGTCCCCCTGAATCATGCACAGTTCGGCTTTTTCCGGCAGCCCCATACTCGGCTCAGACTGACCCACTGCTAAGATGTATTCGCTTGGATCATAGACTCCCCCAGCATAATTCCCGGGCTGTTCCATCCCAGACTCAACAACTCTGTTCTCCTCTGAAACCTGCCCTGTTCCATCTTCAGTGGTCACCACCTTTGGCTTGGATTGGGTTGTGAAGGTGTCCAACATGCACAAGTCAGTGCAGTCAGGAAGGATCACCTCCGGCTTGGGTAGGTGGGAGGGAGTAATATAGATACTAGGATCGTAGGACACGATCCCAGTTTGGATAAGATTGACTCTTTTGGGTGGTGGATCTTGGTTATGGGTAGGGAGTGGGTTGGTTGTGACGTTAGGTCTATCTGGAGGTAGAATCACATTTTTGTCGATGAGGTCCTGAACCTCGTGACGCAGCCTGTAACAATGGTCGGTATCATGACCGTGCTGCTGGTGGTAGGCACAGTACTTGGCTGGGTTGTGAGAGGGGGGGAGTGGATTTGGTAGCGGCCTCGGCTCCAGGGGTTTTAGATGTCCCTTCCTGATCAAGACCCCCAGAACCTTGGACAAAGGCATGTATAGTGGAGTAAAGGTCCTTTGGCCCCTGGACTGATATCTCGAGGCTTGGGTACTGCTCCCGGATGTACTGGAAAAGGGTGTGGCCGCCGCGGGCATTGGCTGGGGAGGGGGATTGGTGGTGACCATACTGACCTCCGAAGTTCTGGTATTTGCAGCGCCAC
Source organism: Camellia granthamiana (assembly GCA_036172215.1). Taxonomy (NCBI): domain Eukaryota; kingdom Viridiplantae; phylum Streptophyta; class Magnoliopsida; order Ericales; family Theaceae; genus Camellia; species Camellia granthamiana. The sequence continues at coordinate 27,016,029 of CM069903.1, read as the reverse complement.
TCGGGCCTGCGTTGTTATTGCGGTTAAATGTCCTCCGGGGTTGCTCCCGGTCCTGGTCAATCAGACCTTGCTTCATCGCATCCTCGATCTGTACCCCCATCTCGTGTAAGTCTGAGAAGGTGGGAAAGGGGAGTACGATCATCTTCTGCATGAGTTTTGGTTGGAGATTGCGCACAATCATCCTAATTTGATCTTTGTCTGTAGGCCTCAAGGTCATCATCGATGCCTTTGCCCTCCATCGAGTTACAAAGTCTGAGAAAGTCTCCTTGGCCTCTTGCCTCGTTGTTTCGAGATCACGAGTTGTAATCTCGATCTGTGTATTGTACGAGTACTGTGCCACGAAGGCCTCAGCCATCTCATCCCAGCTTCTCTTTACCTCATCTTCTAACTTCGCGTACCAAATGGCTGCCACACCCGACAAAGTTCGGCCAAACAGGGAAAGCTTTTGTGGTCGGGTTAGGCCCATTGGCCGCAGGATGTCTGAGAATAGCCGGAGGTGGACCATAGGATCCCCGGACCCATCAAAACGATCAATCTGTGGCATCTTAAATCTGTCTGGCAATGTTACGGCCACATCGGTATACCCATCTTCGATGTCTAGGATGGCCTTCACCCCTTGGGATTTCTTAAAAAACTTCTCCAGTTTGCTCAATTTCAGAGCTGTATGGTCTATCTCGAACTCGAAGGGAGAGTCCGGATGGTTGGGTGTAAGATTCTTGGACAGTTGAGGAAGAAGCGGGGGCGGAGCCAGCCCCGTTGGATGGCCTGTGTCCTCTTGAATATTCTGGGCATTGGGTAGGGTGTTCTGGGTGTTCAGGGGGGTGTTCTGGGGATTTGGCAGGGCATTCTGACCAGTGGATGCCTGCTCGGGTAATGGAGCTCCGGGTGGAGGAGGAACCGGGTGTGAGGTTGATGTTCCGGTTTGCTGCTGTTGCAGCCTAGTAATCAGCTCGGCCTGCTGGGCCATGACTGTGGCCTGTTGCTTAGAAAATTCCGCTTGGCGGATGGCATCCTCTTGCATCTATTTCATGCTCTCATGCATTTGGCGCATCATCGCCTCCATCCCTGATGTATTCGGCGGATCCATCTGAATAACCGGTAAGTGTATCTCTATAGCGGAAACAGAAACCTCAGTCTGACTGTTTGCTGCTAAAGTAGACTGCTGCCCCGGTAATCTTTGTTCTGACACACTGCGCCTCCTCGGCCTTCTTCTAACAACCGGGGGTAAAGAGTGGAACACTGGATGTCCGTCAACCAGATCCTCGGATCGAATGAGTTGGCGACCTCGTGTCCAAAGTGCTTGGGGTATATCTACGGGTTCAGAAGCAATTGTGCTACAAACCTACCCCTAGCAAAAAGATAAATAAAGCGAAAAGGAAATAAATAACCAGATAAACGGACAGCATAACGGCTTAAATTCAATACACAACACACAGTCGGGCATACAACACACGGTTGATAAGCTGGGTATACACTGTCCTCAATCACTGATTACTGTTCCTGTATCACTGTTTCCCAAAACTGAATCCGATATCCGCAGACAACTGATTCTCAGATACTGACTGATGCCCGCAGTCGTGATGCCTAATCTCAAAAACTGATGCCCGCAGGCCTGATGCCCAAACTCAAACACTGATACATGCATTCCCTGTAGAGACGCACTCTAACAAGCACATAACAGATAAGTGAGAGCCAAAACACCCCTATGTTGGGGTTGGGTTTCCCTGTCCTATTTTGTCAGGAACTAGGGTTTCACTACGCACGCAGCGGCTTCAAACAACCTATAAACGGGTAAACAACCTGTCCTAGCTTGGAATGGTCACTATGGATCCGAATATGCACTAGGTCGAATGGTCAAAAAGGGTGCCCCGGTAAAACCGGGGTTTGTGTTCCCATACTGGCAGAGCCCGTAACCGATCAGCCTTACGGACATGCCTTGACAAGACAAGCCTCCGGCAAACCGCTCAGGAATAGCAGATGGCAAACACGGTGTCCTAGGCGCACCAATGCAAATGCAATGCAAAGAAACACACAAGTGTAGTCAAAACAAGATATCACGAGTTCGAGTCAAGTTCTCTAAATCCCCAGCAGAGTCGCCAGAAACTGTAGACGTCCCCGAACGCATCCCGGGGCGAGGAGTGCGAGTTCCCCCACCCCCCGGTTCTGGTTCGATGTTGGGTCTACTACAGTTCGAAGGACTCAAATGTCACGGTTCTAAATCTTGAACCAAAGAGTCCAAATCCGGCAAATCGTTTTGAAAACAGATTTTTTGAAAGAAGTGCCAAACATGGACTGCTTTGCCAGATACAGAGTCGCCACCTAAATATTTTATTTTTGGGAAATTTAGGAAACCCTGACTCGGTGCCAAAAGGCCACGTGTCCGTCATCACCAAAGTTGCCTCGGCTCGGGAACTTGGGTACGATTGGGGAAGGTCACTTCGTGAGCACCCCCGCTCGCCCGGTCAAAGACCGGCCTCTACTAACCATGATATCTTATTTTGAAAACATTGTATGTTCTTATTCCGGTTATTAGCCTAGGTTACTATGTGATGCGCACAGCATACAAGTATAGGCTGAGTCGCCTGAATTGGAACAAAACATTTCATGTTTGTTTGGAAGGTGGTTTGCTACCCGCAGGTAGGCTTAAGATGCAGATTTTGCCACCCTCAGGTGGGCTTAGAAAACATGGTGTTGTCACAATCTAGTGGGCTTAAAACAAACAGTCAATACATTATTCCAATTCAGATAACCCAACCTTCACCCACAGGCATTCAAGGCAGTTATATCACATAAGCAAATAGCCTCATGGCAAGCATGCTATCATGGCAGTCACTCACACGCATGCAAGGATGCTAAAGCATAAAAACTCACCGATTACTCCAAGCCAAAACAGAAACTCATTAGAAATCCATGCATGATCCTAGATACACAGAATTGCCTAATGCAACACATGCAAAAATGCAAACTATAGCAGGCTCGGCTATTCTAAACATGGCATATGAAATGCTACAACTAACACGTATTCAATTTGGAATTGAAATACAAATGCAGTTTGTATGATGCGCCGAGCCCGGTGCGTGCAAAACAGATGAATGATGCAAACATGCTGTCATACTGTATGCTAATTGAAATATGCCCTATATCTAACCATCATAAGCGGATAAATAAAAGGGAGAAAGACGTGGGGTTGGAAGACATACATCACACTCACCCACACTTATTACAATTATGCCCTCGCGCAGAGGGTCCGAAAGAATATACAGTCCCAAATGAAAGAATAATACAGTCCAAATATTACAGTCCGAATAATATACAAATTTCTAATTAATTAACAAATTAACTAAGAAAACTGTAAACTGGCATGCAAGCCAGGGACTGCCTTGCTTCTGATGAACGATGTATGTTTGGGCTGATTTTGCGCGGAAATCCATGGCGATGCCCCAATTAGCCTCTGTTTCACAATGTTCCTTGAAAAGCGTGCCAGGTCTCGGAAGACTGTTGATTCTTCATATGCTGCAACAGAGAGCAGGAAAAGGGGCATAGCAATGTATTTCACAGATATATGCATGCCTCGATCCTCGTGCCACCAATCACGCATATCGATGCATGATGGCCGAGGAGCCGAATTGCACAATTCAATATAGAATGAATGCATATGAAGGCTACAACAAAACCTAACTCCATCACGGATAATCCGGAGTGTCGGTGACTTGGGAATTGAGACCCGCTCCGTCACTCGGAGTACGGAACGTACCTCGTTTCCCGTGCCCGGGCTAACTCCTATCCCGAACATGATGCAATATGCATGATATGCATGAAATGCAGCTAATATGCAATCCTAGCATACACAATGTCATGGAATGGCATACACGCTATACGAGGTAATACACAACCGGGCATACACAATGCTATGGATGAAATGGCATACGCAATGCAATAATGGGCTTACACCAACATGAGAGAGCCTCAGCCACACTCACATAGGAGGCCATCGGATAAAAGTGAAGTGCCTCGAAATGCGTGCACACGGGCACGCAAACCGAGGCAATGGCATACGGAATGCAATGAGACTAAAATGGCATACAGAATACAAAATGGACTTACACTAATATGAGTGGACCTCAGCCACACTCACATAAGAGGCTGAGAGATGAAAAATGAAATGCCTCGAAATGTGTGCACACTGGCACGCAAACCGAGGCAATGGCATTAAGGCATGAAATGACATGGAAAATGATATGCAAACATGCCAATGGAATTTCAGCGCTGAAATATGGGGGAAAACAGTCCCGAAAGATGGCGAAATGACACCAAATGCAAGGAATGGTCCCGAAATGCGAATTTAGGCACCCGAAATGGCCTATAGCTATGCAATGCATGCACAACATGGACATGGAATGAAAATACAGTAGCAAGGCAGCCCCAAAACAAGCATTTTCCAGTCTAAAACATGGCCAAACAGCAAGCATAGATAGGGCAACAATGGCATGCAAAAATAGGGGCCAAGAGAGGGGTATTGAAGTAGATGGTAAATGAAAAGCCCAAACAACAAAATACCCTTCTACAACACTAAAGAGGGACCAAAAATATGAACATTTACAGTTTATGACAGCCCCAAAATCAGTATACAAATGTGCTCAAAATGTCATGCAAGATGAGGCTCAAAAGAGGCTATAACATGAGGTATACAAAATAAACACCAAACAGCTAAAGACCCTTAATAAATCATGTCAATAAGGTCAAAAAATGACCACTTTCAGTTCTGATCATGGCCGAAAACAGAAGCTAGATAAGCCTAAAAAAGCATGCAAAAATGGGGGCCAAAGAGGGGTATAATGGTAAGTACAACATGGAGGCCCCCAACAGTGTTGAGCCCTTCTACAATGTTGTAGAGCGGCTCAAAATAAGCCCACTCACAGTTCATGGAACACTCCAAAACAATTTACATATAGGCCAAACAAATCATGCAAATTTACGGTAAATAGGAGGGATTATGAAGTAAGTGCAAGATAGGGGGCCCAAAAAGGGTTGAGCCCTTCTTCAATGTTGAAGAGGGCTCAAAATAGGCCCACTTATAGTTTAAATTATGCTCGAAAACAGATCACACATAGGCTAGAAATTTCATGCAAAAATGTGACATACCAAGGGGTATTGAAGCAAGTACCAAATGGAGGGCTCAAGCAGGGTTGAGCCCTTGAACAAACATGAATAATGGCTCAAAAAAGGCCTAGTTTCAGTTAGGGTCGGACCTCAAAACAATAAGCAAATAGGCTAAGAAATTGGTGCAAAAATGGGCTACAAAAGGGGGAAAGTCTACTTACCCTTGAAGATCAATACTTTGACTACTTCTTGGACCAAATTTGATGACTCTAAGCTGCTAGAATTCCTCCCTTTGCTGCTGGAATGGAGTGGTTATGGTAGAGCTTGAAGATGATGAAGAAATGGAGCCTAAACTTGAAGGAAATGGAATGATATGTATGTATATGCTCAAACCAATTCTTATAACCTTTTCTCTAGAGTTGGGAGGCCCCCTATATAGACAAGAGAGGGAGAGGAGCATCAAGGCAAAAGTAGAGGGAAATGACCCTTTATTTCCCTCCAAAAAGGTCCCCTGGATAGAGATATTTTTGGGGGAAAACCAAGGCACAGCTGGAATGTACTCAACCTGAAGAAGCAGGCCGGCCTGGCATTTTTGTTTCAGGTGGCCGGCCGGCCACTCCCCATGGCCAGCCGACTAGGGGTCAAAAGGTTCAAGCTGATTTTCTGGCCGGCCACCAGAGAAAGGTGTCCTCCCATGTGCCCTCAAACAGCCATGTAGTTCAAAATTGGCAACTCTAAAACAGGAGAGAGAACAAGCCATTTTTAGGAGGGGTTCAAAAGGGTCAGGTGGAATTTCTGGTCGGCCATGTGATATTAGGGTCCTCCCATGTGTGTACAACACAAATATGTGGTTTTGGGTTAAAAAGAGTGGCCCTAGGGTGGTCAACATTGGCTCGGAAGTGAGAAAAACGGGCGTCGGAGGGCGCCGGAGGAGCATAACTGGTTGCTGAGACAATTGATGGCCTCCCACCCTTCAGTGACCTTCCTGGTGATAAAACAGAGGTACCTGCCAAAAATGAACAAAAACCGATGCAAAACGAATGCTCGGGGGCCAAAACACGCAGTTCGGGGTCCTGAAAATAGGCCGTTAAGCACCGAAAGTGGCGTTCGACCACGGAGTGGGTCTCTCAGGCCTCAGTGTCCCTCGAAAGGGAGTAAATGAGATGCATGCCAAAAATCGGAGCAGTTGGAGATGGTTTGGCGGTCCCGAATCGAGGCACACGGCCTGACGGCTCCGAAAACCGGGAACCGGGCTCCGAAATGGGCAAAATGGCCTACGGCCACGAAATGTAGCTCACGGCCACTGAGAGATGGTCTACTGGACCTCTCCCTCCCTTCAGGAAGAAAAACAGAGAAAATCGAGTCTGGTTCGCAAACCGAGACAAGGTATAAAAGAGGGTTCGGAAGTCCGGAGGCAGGGCTCACGGCCGTGACTCTGAGACTTCTGAACGAGCACAATATGCAACATCATCGAGCGCTCAATCGGTGACGTCTGAGTCTTAAGGTCGGTCAAAAATGCGGTGTCTACACCATCCCTCCATATGGAGAATGGCTTCAGTGACCAACAGCTGGCACAACTGGTACACAAAATATCTGAAAAAGCATAAAAATGGCCAGCGGCCATTATTGTTGGCCGACCAGCCATCAGTGTAGTCGACCGGCCCCCACTGATGGCCGATAGATTTTAGGGTTGGCCGATAGGTCACCCTCTTCCCCAGAAGCGAATCTACAAGCTCTTGGTTTACAACTAAGCACAAAACAGACAAGTTAAGAGGTCCGAAAGCAAGGCACTCCGCCAAGAACCTCAGGCACTCAAAACGAACACGAGCATGGATAATCATCGAGTGTTCAAACGATGACGTCCAAGTCTTGAGGATGGTCAAAAATGGGGTGTCTATAGTTTTGTGAACCATGTTAATGATCTTTGTGTTTCTTTTGTTAAGTTGAACATGTCTTTTGTTGTCTATATATATATATAGATATATGATGACGTGGGATAATGTCAATATATAAATCAAGTTTTTAATTTTTTGTCCCATGTATGTCTACACAGCTCTATGGACTATGTATGTTTTATATATTTGCTTCTGCAGCCCTTTATTATGAGTTAATCCATTTAGAGGCCTTTAGTAATCCCAAGATTACTGGCCGATTACGACGCTAAACCTATAGGGCAGGTTTGGGTCGTGACAGAGTGGTATCAGAGCATAACTTATACCGCACACACGAGTCCAGATGAGCTATAGGATGTCCTAGTAAGAATTAGGGACATTACATCTGCATGTGTGAGTATGTAATGCCATGTGAACATATCTGAATCAATATATATTAACACTAAAATGGAATGAATTGAAATTGAACAATGTAAGGAATTATTTACTTGTGTTTATTAGTACTATGTTTACTTATAGCAAATGGAGAATACAAGAAGTAATTATGCAACTGAATCTTCTGAGACTCGCATGAACCGAATGGAACGAATGCTTGAAGCTTTAACAGAAGCAATGATGCAATAACAAAGACAACAACCTTTGCCTCCTCCGCCTTCTCCGGTCCAAGCAGAGCCGGTAAACAATGACATCATCGGCTTGGCTCAGAAATTCAATAAAATGAAACCACCGACTTTCTTGGGTGGAATTAAACCTTTAAAGGCTGAGACGTGGATGCTAGAAATTGAAAAACTATTTGACGTCTTTCCATGTACTGAGACTTAAAAAGTTTTGTTGGCCACCTATACTTTAAAAAGCGAAGCCCAACGTTGGTGGATGCTTATCCAAGACAACAGTGGGACTCTAACTTGGGGTCAATTCAGAGAGATTTTCTATGAGAAATATTTCCCTTAGTGTTTCCGAGATAGAAAAGTGTCTGAATTCCAAGAGCTTAAGCAAGGCAATATGTCTTAACAGAGTATGAAGCCAAGTTTACTAAATTGGCCCGATTTGCTTCACACATGGTGGATACTGATTACAAAAAGGCTCGAAAGTTTGAAAGAGGCTTGAACCTAGATATATTTGATCGATTTGGTGTGTTGAAACTACTCAAATATGTGGATATCCTTGACAGAGCTATAATAGCTAAAGCTAATTTGGCTGCAATGAAACAAACTAAAGCTCCAACAACTGAATGGAGAGGTAAGAGATCGGGATTTAATTTAAAAAGGGTCGGTCATTTTCAAAGAAGCAAAACACAAGATCCTCCAGTAGTTCAATCCAAAGTAGTGGATCTACACCGACTTGCCCAGAATGTGGTAGGAAACACAAGGGTATTTGTCATCAAGCAACAAGTGCCTATTTTAGGTGTGGTAAAACTGGCCACATGATGAGAGATTGTCCTGTCGGGTTTCAAAATGCCAACCGCCTAGTAGCAAGTTCAGCTGAATCCGCTTCTGCAACAAAAACGAATATGAGAGCTAACACTGGGAGGGAAACCTTAAGGTAGGGTCAAGTATTTGCACTTGTGCCTGGTGATGTGCAAAACACAGAATCAGTGGTGTCAAATATACTCACTATTTGTGCTCAAAATGCATATGTGCTGATAGATTCTGGTTCTACATATTCCTTCGTGTCGTATGGTTTTTCTCAAAAATTGACTAGACCACTAGAACCCATGAATTAGTTGTTATCTGCATCTACGTCTGCTAAGGGTTCTATGATGTGTGCTTATATGTGTCCTGCATGTGACATCATGATTGAGAATGTGTTATTATATGTTGATTTGTTGCCATTAGACATTACTCATTTTGATTGTATTCTGGGTATGGATTGGTTGACTAAATATTATGCTACTATTGATTATGTGAATAAGTACGTTGTATTTCGACCATCTGATTTGTCTGAGTTTATGTTTAGTGGGAATGGTATAGTTACTTTTCCATATTTAATTTCTTCTATGAAGGCTATTAAAATGTTGAGAAAGGGTTGCCGAGGTTATTTGTGTTAGGTATTGGTCGAGCCCACTAATAGCACTAATGTCGAGAACATCCCCATAGTCAATGAATTTTTTGATGTGTTCCCTAATGATTTGCCCGGAAATTTGATATATAGAGAAATTGAATTTAGCATTGAGGTATTACCTAGAACACAACTTATCTCTAAAATCCCATACCGAATGTCAACCTCTGAACTGAAAGAATTGAAAATCCAACTACAAGAATTGTTAGATAAGAAGTTTATCTGACTGAGCACTTCCCCTTGGGGTGCTCCCGTTTTATTTGTCAAAAACAAAGATGGGTCTTTGAGGCTATGTATCGACTACCGTAAATTGAACAAAGTGACCATTAAGAACAAATATCTACTGCCCTGAATAGATGATTTGTTTGATCAATTCCAAGGAGCTCAAGTCTTTTCGAAAATTGACCTTAAATCTGGATACCACCAGTTGAAAGTTAAGGCAGAAGACATAGAGAAAACCGTTTTCCAGACTAGATATGGGCATTATGAGTTTTTGGTAATGCCGTTTGGGGAAACTAATGCACCTGCGGCTTTCATGGACCTAATGAATAGAGTGTTTAAACAATTTCTTGATGAGTTTGTTGTTGTGTTCATTGATAATATATTGATTTACTCTAAAAGCAGGGAAGAACATAAATGTTATCTGAGAACTGCCTTACAGACATTGAGAGAAAATAAATTGTATGCAAAACTGTTTAAATGCGAGTTTTGGCTTGACTGTGTAACATTTTTGGGGCATGTAATCAATAAAGATGGCATCCCTGTTGACCTACAGAAAATTGGAGCTATTGTAGACTAGCCTAAACCAATAAATGTGTCAGAAGTAAGAAGTTTTCTGGGGCTTGCTGGCTATTACAAAAGATTTGTAAAAAACTTCTCCAAACTTGCCATGCCATTGACACAACTGACACAGAAAAATGTATCATTTGATTGGAATGATCAACGGGAGTTAGCCTTTCAAGAATTAAAGACTAGGTTAGTAACTGTACCAATTTTAACTTTGCCCAATGGTACTGATGACGCATCATACAAAGGTTTGGGATGTGTACTAATGCAAAATGGTAAAGTGATTGCTTATACTTCTCGCCAACTCCATCCTCATGAAAAGAATTATCCTACCCATGACCTGGAACTTGCGCTTGTCGTGTTTGCTTTGAAAATTTAGCGCCATTATTTATATGGAATTTCTTGTGAGGTGTATATAGATCATAAGAGTCTGAAATATTTCTTCACTCAAAAAGAACTGAACATGAGATAGAGGAGATGGCTCGAATTGATTAAAGACTGTGATTTACAGATTCTGTATCATCCAGGAAAGGCAAATACAGTTGTAGATACTTTGAGCTGGAAGTTTAATGGGAATTTGTCATGTTTGCTCACTGGCCAAAAAGAATTGTTGTGTGATCTGGAAAGAAATGAAATTGAAATTGTTTTACGTGAACATGGTGGAATCCTAGCTACCATTTCTGCTCAGCCGATTATAGTTAAGTTAAAGAAAAGCAATTAGAAGATGGAATTCTGAAGAAGATTATTGAAGAAATTGACTCTAAACCAAGGCCGAGATTTGTGTATGAGAATAATGTGTTGAAATTTCATAGTAGGCTTTGTATACCAAACCATTTTGAATTAAGAAAGCGTATCATGACCAAAGCTCATAACTCCAAATTTGCTACGCATTCGGGGAATACAAAGATGTACCATAACTCAAAACAGAAGTTTTGGTGGCTTGGAATGAAGAAAAGCATCGCTGATTTTGTAGCTAAGTGTTTGCACTGCCAACAAGTGAAGGCCGAACATCAACAACCCGCTGGATTACTTCAACTGCTACCAATACCGGAATGGAAATGGAAGCACATTATGATGGACTTTATTGTTGGACTGCCACGCTCCTCTCAAAGTATGGATTCTATCTGGGTCATTGTTGATCGTTTAACTAAGTCTGCTTGCTTTTTGCCTGTTAAAACTCTATATAATGCGGATAAATTGGCTAACATTTATGTGAATAAAATTATGAGATTGCATGGTGTGCCAGTATCTATTGTATCTGATAGAGATTCTAAGTTCACTTCAAGATTCTGGTAGAGTTTGCAACAAGCTTTGGGGACTGAATTGAGATTCAGTAGTGCTTATCACCCGCAAATAGATGGCTAATCAGAAAGAACGATATAGACCTTGGAAGTGATGCTCAAAATGTGTGTATTAGATTTCCAAGGAAATTGAGAAACCCATTTGCCCTGGGCTGAGTTTGTGTACAACAACAACTATCACTCAAGTATTAAAATGGCTCCTTATGAAGCGTTGTATGGTAGAAAATGTCGATCTCCGGTTTGCTAGGCCGAAGTAGGCAATAGACCATTGTTGGGATCAGAACTTATGTAAGAAACAACTGAGAAAGTGAAATTGATTCAACAGAGACTGAAAACTACACAAAGTCGCCAAAAGAGTTATGCATATGTCCGAAGAAGAGAGAGAGAGAATATGAAGTCGGTGACCATGTGTTTATAAAAGTGACTCCAATGAAAGGTTAGACACGGTTTGGAGTGAAAGGCAAGTTGGCATCGAAATATGTTGGGCCATATGAAATCCTAGAGAAAATCAATTTGGTGACGTATCGGGTAACCTTACCGCTAGTCATGGAACATATGCATAATGTTTTTCACGTATCCATGCTTCAAGATTATCTACTAGATCCATTACATGTTATTGAACCAACAAATGTGCTTTTGAAGGATGACTACATGTATGAAGAGAGGCCAATTCAAATTGTGAATCGCCGAATCAAAAGGCTAAGAAACAAGGAGATTCCATTGGTGAAGGTTGATTGGAAAAACCACGGACGGACCTATGCGACATGGGAAACCAAAGAAGATATGATGAAGAGATATCTTAATTTGTTCCCTCTTGATCCGGTATTCTTCCAGACTGAAGGTAATTCGAGTTTTGAGGACTAAACTCTTTAAGGGAGGAAGACTGTAACAACCTCGAACTATGATTAGCCACTAATCCACGATTCAGAGTTCCTAATTAGTAATTAAGGAGAAATTCTGAACTAATTGCATATGTGTTGCATTATTTAAGTTTTCATGTGTCTACTACAGGAATATCTGTTTGTGTTTCTGTTTCATTATGCGAATTGAAGGCCTTACCGGCATCCGATCACGAAACTGACCTGGTTTACGTGTTATTTGGAATTTTTAGAATTTTGCAGTAGATTTAATTAAAATTTGAATCAGAACCAAATAATTAGAATAATTTAATTAGCACTAAATTCCATTTCATTAGCCAATGTTAATCAAGCCTACATAAGGCCCATATGAACTCATTAGTTCATTTTGCACCTCATTCCATCATCCTTAGAGCTTCAAAACGTGAGGGAGAGAAGAGGTAGGGAGAATTGAGATCAAACCAAGGAATTAGAAGGAATTTGGAGGGAATTAGTTTGGAAGTTGAAGACTTGGTCATATAAACTCCATTTGAGGAATTGAGGTAGGAAACTCAACCTTTAAACTTGAAGTTTAAGTTGGTCAAGACATGAATTCAAGAAGATTAAGAGGTAAAATCCATGGATGAAGCTAGGATTGAAGAATTTAGGCTTAATACATACATGCACGCATATATCACATCATTATGATGTTGTTTTCCAAGAATTCTTCCATTCATGTCTTGGTTTTGACTTTACTTTGAGAATTCATCTTGTCTTACATTATTTGATACCAATTGATCATGTCTTAGAAGTTTAAAAGCCAATACACTTCATGCATGTCATGCTCATGTTATGTTTTCAAAATGTCAACTTTGTTTTTGCTCAATTGGCATGCTTTTAGGCTTTGATTTTGCAAAATGGTTCTGAATACAGGATGTTTTACAAGTTTAGACATGTTTTCTCAAGTTTTGAGCCCAAAGGACGTGTTTTAAAGCTTTAGAATTGAGTTTTGCATCTTGAACATCAATCTGCAAATTCCAGAATTCTGCATCACTGTTCGAGCGACAAATTTTGTGCTCGAGCGACCACTCTTGGTTTTGCAGTTCCACTCGAGTGATCAAAAGTTGGCTCGAGCGTAAAATTCATGCTCCCAATACTTTTGCAGACATAAGCCTCCGCTCGAGCGAGAAAACCTGCGCTTGAGCGACCAAGCCTATTTTTGAACATTAGCTCGAGCGACCAGAAGTTGCGCTCAAGCACAAAATGAGAGCTCCCAGAAGTTTTTCAGAGTTTTACAGTCCGCTCGAGCAACCAAAGTTGCGCTCGAGCGAAGACCCTATTTTCAGAAATTTGACTAAGTGTTGCAATACATATTTTGGCATCCTCATTGCATCCTAGGTATTCCTAAGCCTTAATGAAGACATAATAATGAGGATAAGGGATTAGAAACACACCAAGATAGAAAAGAAACAAGTTAAGTGGTTTTAGAATATGCATTTCAATGTGTATTCGCTATGTGATTATGTAGGTCACGTGCCTTAGCTGCTCGGTTTGTTTGATTCATCTAATCTGCTATTGGAGCCATCTGTGAGTAATCACTTTGTAAAGCTATGTTCAATGTTAAATATCTTTTGAACATTATGATATGAAATGATCAGCTTTTTGAAATGCTATATTTTATATGAATGAATGGTTATCCAATTTTCTAAAATGTATTCGTGGCATCCTTAGCATCATATGATATGTGTCTCTTTATGGGTCATCGGAATGCCTTTATGGCCATCCCTTTATGGGTATGGGTCATTGGAATGCCTTTATGGCCGTCCCTTTATGGGTCATCGGATTTGTTAGCGCTAATACATGTACCACGTATGATCATATGCAAAATTTGAATATGAATATGAACATGTATATGAATCTGTTTCTGATTTGAAATTTGAATGTGCATAAGACTCTGTTTCTGATAAGAATCTATTTTTGATATAAACTCTGATTTCTAACTCTGTGATAGACATCATTCATTAAACCCCTTTAATTTGTTATTATTCACTGGGCTCCAGCTCACCATATTATTTATGTATGCAGGTGACCACGGGTGTGACCAGGCTCAAAGTTGATCACTTGGAGTTCTGTCTGTCTACCAGCCACTGTGCCTCCCGAGGAGGTTCCTTTTGAGAAGTGGTCAAGTTTTGTGAACCATGTTAATGATCTTTGTGTTTCTTTTGTTAAGTTAAACATGTCTTTCGTTGTCTATATATATATATAAATATATGGTGACATGGGATGATGTCAATATATAAATTAAGTTTTTAATTTTCTGTCCCATGTATGTCTACACAGCTCTATGGACTATGTATGTTTTATATATTTGCTTCCGCAGCCCCTTATTATGAGTTAATCCGTTCAGAGGCCTTTAACAATCCCAGTATTACTAGCCGGTTACGACGCTAAACCTATAGGGACGGGTTTGGGTCGTGACAATGGTAATATGAATTTGGATCTGATTTGACCCAAATCTGGCATAGTAGTGCCCCATCTAACTTGGAAACAGCATACCCACATTTGGTAAGTTTCCTTTGCTGTTGTTAGGGTTTCGAAGTGTTATTGTGAACCAATTTCAAATTTTGAATTTTGTGATCGAATCCGTTATTTCAGATTTGGGACTGGTGTGGAGGCGATTGGGGTAGGAGTATTTTTTATCATCTCGTTGAGCGAGTGTGTTGCTGGGATCATTGTGGAACCCTAACTGTTGGGGTGACGTGGCGGTTGATTGTGAATTCTGACCTCTGTGAACAAAAGACCTCGTCGTCATATATGCATGTGACCATGACGAGTAGAAGTTAGTATTTCTAATTCTTGTTCATTATTGTAGAATCTGATGTCATTGGTGTGTGGTTTCAATTTGGTTGAGTTTATGAAGCAATGTCCATCATTTATTATTAACAGGGGTATGCGTGGCTGTAGCAATTTCATGTCTAATAAGAGTGTTGTTATGTCGAATGGGTTCGAGGCATTTAGTTATCTATTTTTGATGGTCTGCTGTGTGATTTTGGGTGGGTGTGTTGTCGTTTGGTTCATGTGTCCTGTTTGTTAATTTGGGTCCCCACAATGTGGTGTCATTTTGCGATGTAGTTGGTAGTACAAATAAGCAAGTTCAAGAATGGAAATGGTGGTATGGTTTGGGTGGGTTTGTGTGTTGTTGGTCGGTCTCTGCAAGTTAGTGGGGTTCCTTGTGGGTTTTTTTTTTTTTTTTTGTGTTTTATGATGTGGGGTTCACGTTGCTGCAAGTAGGTATGTGGGAACTATTTGGGGTAATGTGAAGGGAGTTGTGTCGTTATGTTTCCTTTTTTGTTGTTTTTTGCATTATGCACGTAGATGATATGGGTGGGATAGGTTTGGTTTGTCGGTGTGGGCTTGGGTGGAAGGAAGTCATGTATGTGGGTTATGTGGTGTGTGTTTTATATTTTTGTTTTGTATGTGAAGGTGTTTGGAGACGTGTATTGTGTTGTGGTTATCTAGCCACGTTAGTTCGGTGTGTTTTTCCCAAAGGTTAACATATGGTTTGTTCTTTGTTAAAGGCAGTGGGGTGACACGTAGTCCGTAAACATAGTCTTGTGAATGCAAACGACAAGAAAGAGTGGCAGGTACGCCTGAGAAAACACTCAGGGTGACCATGCAAGGTCGGATTTTGTTCAAGCAACAAAAAAGTGTACAACCTGGTAACAAGGAACCGAAAAAAGGAAAGACAAGGTTGAATTTTTGGTCAAACATTGTCGGGATTGTGAAGTTAGTTTCTACAATTAACTTGGCAGAGGAGCATTTTGTTTATTTGAGGAAGATGCCATTTTGGCTGTTGTTTCAATCTATAGTGACAAATGAGCTGGATCATTTGGCGTACCGTAAAGGGGACGACTTGGTGGTAAACATCATATGGGCTTATAGTGTGCGAGATGGCATGTTCCAGAAACTGTAGACGTCCCCGAATGCCCCGGGAGGGTGAACCCCCCCCCCCCGGTTCTGTTCGTTTTGCGGGGTTTACTACAGTTCGGACTCAAATTGTCACGGTTCTAAGTCTGAACCAAAGAGTCCAAATCCGGCAAATGATTTTGAGAAAAACAGATTTTTAGAAAAGAAGTGCCAAACATGGACTGCTTTGCCAGATACAGAGTCGCCACCTAAATATTTTAAAATGGGGAAATTTAGGAAACCCTGACTCGGTGCCAAAGGCCACGTGTCCGTCATCACCAAAGTTGCCTCGGCTCGGGAACTTGGGTACGATCGGGGAAGGTCAGCTATGAGCACCCCCTCTCGCCCGATCCGAAGATCGGCCTCTACTAACCATGATATCCGATTTTGAAAACGATATGTGTTCTTATTCCGATTAATTAGCTAGAATTACTACGTGATGCGTACAGCAAAACAAGTATAGACTAGATCGCCTAATTTGGAACAAAGCATTGCATATCCGTTTGTTTGGAAATGTTTTGAAATTTGCTACTCGCAAGTAGGCTAAAATACGGATTTCAACGGATTATCCCAATTCAAGTAATCCAACCTTCACCCACAGGCATTCAGGCAGTTATATCAACTAAGCATTTAGCCACATGGTAAGCATGCTGTCATGTTAACATTCACACTCATGCGAGATGCTAAAGCATAAATACTTACATCGTACTCCGTGCCAAAACAATGAAGCTAGTTAGCAAAACATGCATGACCCTAGTTCATGTTAAATGGCTAATGCATCGCATACAAAAATGCAACTAAGTAGGCTCGGCTACTAATGACATGGCATGTGAAATGCTACAACTAACACTTTTTTAACTAGGAATTGAAATACAATGTAGTTAGTATGGTGCGCCGAGCCCGGTGCATGCAAGACAGAATGAATGCAAACATACGAAGCATAAGTATGCTAATTGAAAACATGCCCTAAACTAACCATCGAAAGCTAGTAAATAAAAGGGAAGAAAGACGTGAGGTTGGAAGACATACACACACTCACGCACACTTATTACAACATTGTGCCCTCGCTCGGAGGGTCCGAAAGAATAATACAGGCCACCTAATTAACTAACTCACAAGCTAATTAAATATTACAGAACCAAATGAATAACTAGCTACAACTAATTATTACAGAACTTAATTAATTAACAAATCAATTAACTAATTAATGAATGACAACAAGCAAATAAGGAAAGCAGTAAATGATGCTATTCCAGCTCTGTTTGAAGAAGGGAGGCATGTATGCTCGCTTCGGTTCCTTGCTTTGGAAAGCCTTCCGGTTGCTCTTTAGAGGCTCTGTTTGCAGGGTGTCTTCCTATGCTTGATGCTGCAACTTACCAAAACACTACAGGGGAAGCTACCAGTGGCCTGCCGGCCATTAAAGGAGCACTACCGGCCAAAGATGGCCCATTGCCGGCCAAGGGTAGCACACTGCCGGCCATCAATGGCAGGCTGCCAGCTACTGGTGTGCTGTGACACCAAACTGCAACGAAGCACAAAATAGAGAAAATTGAGGGTTTCCCAAGGACATGTACGCACCATGGCACTCCAAATCACCTCAAAACATCAAGGGAGAGGCCAAATCGAATCCACGACCATCAATCACGCATCCCGATGCATGATGGCCAAAGATCCAACTTGTGCAAATCAATATGAAAATGAATGCACAAATAAAGCAAGTAAACCCTAGAATTCTATCATGAATCATCAAGAGCTTCGGCGACCAAGAATTGAGACACGTTCCATCACTTGAAGTATGAAACGCCCCTCGTTCCTCGTGCTCGGATTAATGCTCAATCCAAGCAATGCAACACATAAGCATGGCAAACATGCAACATGACCTAAGTGTGCGAACATGCAACTAAACCAAACATGCAACAAGCATATAAGCATGATGTGAGGTGACAACCTATGGCAAAATGCAATATGAACAAATGAACATGCAAGGCATGTAAAGCTAAGCAAGTATGCAACAACATACTACATGTAACAAGCACGCGACAACATGGTGAAATGGGCTTACACCAGAGATGGACAGCTCTCAACTAGGTCCAAATCAGTAGCCAAAACGATGAATTAAGCAACACAACACACTCAAGCATGCAAAACGCGAAAGGTTCAACAAAGGGGCCTAAAAGGGCAACTCTCAAAAGTGCCTAAGAAGTGACAAATGTGCAAGTGTAACAACACTATATGCACTAAAATGAGATGATAAATGATGCCAAATCATTTAAACGACACAAGTAAAGCATGCGAAGGTCCTAAGTCATGAAAGCTAGCAAAGAGCAATATAAAGGAGGCATGCAATACATGGCATGAACACATGAACTAAGCATAAACAGAGCTTAATTAGGTCTAAACAAAGACTTAAACATGCTGGAATGAAGGCTCAAACACCTAGACATGCAAGCATACAAGCTAAGCCTTAAACTAGGCAATAATGCGCGACATTCAAAGACACTTGAAGCGTGAATGAAGTGGGAATGTAGCAATGGTACATACTCTGAAATGAAGTATTAAATGATGCCAAATCATCTAAATATCTCAAAGATAGCATGCATGCGTCAACGAAACACGAAGCT
The DNA here is from genome assembly GCA_036172215.1 of Camellia granthamiana. Classification (NCBI taxonomy): domain Eukaryota; kingdom Viridiplantae; phylum Streptophyta; class Magnoliopsida; order Ericales; family Theaceae; genus Camellia; species Camellia granthamiana. The sequence continues at coordinate 26,997,469 of CM069903.1, read as the reverse complement.
TGCAAGGTCAATTACACTACAGCTATACAAAGCATGTACTATTTGACTAAGAAGCATAAATACAGAGGCAAGGCAGCCCCAAAATATAAACATTTCTAGTTCAAAGCATGGCCAAAAGGTGCTAGCATGATGGACTAACATAGCATGCAAGATTGGCTAGCAAACATGGTTTACATGGCAAGTGCATGAAGCAGGTAAGAACTCATCAAACCAGCCAAAATCAGTAAACTAAACATGTGAAAATATGCCTAAATAATCATGGAAATGCAGCCAATGCATGCAAAAATGAGGGGCCTCTTTGGAGGGCCGTACAAGAGATTATTAGGCACATGCAAGATGGACATTCAACAAGGCCAAACCAACTCTGGAAATGGCTCAAGAGTGTCCCAAAACCCACTAAAAAGGGCCTGGGACAAGGCTTAGAAGCATGCAAAATGTGGTCTCTTTGGGAGGCCCAAAAGTCCACCAAACAAGACAAGGAGAGAGGGGGTCACCCCCCTCTAATTTTGGCCTTTCAAGAACACAACAAGGCCACTGAAAATCCACTGGATTTCAGTGGCTAATAGGCCAAAACAAGGCCAATGCAAATGCTCACATGTATGGCTCTAAATATGAAGAAATAAAGCATGCATGGGGGAAGATGACCCCAAAAAGCAAGGAAGCCTTAATCAATCTTAAATAGAAGGTCAAAACAAGACCTTTTTCAGTTTATACCAAATCTCGAAAACAATCACAAGTAGGGCTAATCTATCATGCAAAAATGGCCCTAAAAGGAGAGATAAAGCACAAGGGATAGTAGATGACCTCAAACAGAGGAGAGCCCTTCAACAAAATTTAAGAGGGGCTCAAAATAAGTCACTTTTCAGTTTATGACCAAGTCCAAAACAACTCACAAATAAGCCTAAAATACTATGCAAAAATAGGCCTAAAAGAGAGTTAAAGAGGTAAGTGATAGTAGGAGACCTCAAACAGCAAGAGGTCCTTGATCAAACATGAAAAGGAGCTCAAAATAAGACTATTTACAGTTTGGGTCGGAGCCCAAAAATGTTTGCAAGTGAGGCTTATAGATGAAGCAAGAAAGTGCAAGTTTGAGGGAAATAGGATCTTACCCTAGGAGAGCAGCTTTCCAGCAGGTTTTGATCCAAGACTCTGAGCTTCCAACCTCCTCAAATGATCCAAGACTCTGAGCTTCCAACCTCCTCAAATGGCTTCCAAAGTGCTGGAATGGAGGATGGAGGTGTATATCTAAGTGTTGTAGTGCAAAAGTGCAAAGAAATCCAACTCTAAAGCCTCAAACACACACAATATAAAGAGAGACAGAGTTTTTGCTCTCAAAAACTCAGAACCCCCAGCTTAAGGAAGAAGGCTCTTCCTTATATAGAGCAAAGTAAAGCCAAAGCTTCTTGAACAAGCTTTTCTTGGCTTCCATCCCTCCATACACGTGTATGGAGGGTAGCAAATGAAAATCCAGCTGGCTCAAAAGATCTGCCTGAAAACCAGCTGAGATAGGGGGGTGCCGGCCATCAGTAATGGCCGGCAGTGCCACACTGATGGCCGGCATGACTTCATCAGTGGCCGGCAGGGGAAAAGCCATGGCCGGCAGTGCCATGCTATGGCCGGCAGTGCACTATGAGGGCCACTCTAACAGGACCTAGTCAGGGTCCAAAAATGAGGCAGAAAGGATACAAGGTCCGGGAAACTCGAACCGGTGCCGTTCCGCCGCGACAGTCGAATGCTGGGCGAGCAATCGAACAGTTGTTGGGTGTACCTACAAGCGCAACCAAATCTTGAGGACAGTCAAAAATGGGGTGTCTACAGTAAGGTTGTGGATGTAACTGATAAGGACATATGGTTGATCTTCAAATTCAATGTGGTTCGGCTTTCCTGGATATGACACCTCGTCCAAGGCAACCTTCTGACTTCATACAGCGAAGGTGTTGAAACACCAGTCAAATCACTCCGAAGATTGTTAGGAATCTGATGGTGGAAACGGCAGCGGGAGAGAACGAAATTGACAAGGAGGACACGGCTAAATTGTTGTGTTTGTATGCATGTGGGAATTTTTTTTTTTTCAACGGCCGGGGAAACAATCAATTGGTGCTTTATACGTTACATTGATGAGCTCTGTACGTAACTTCCACGAAACGCCAGAAAAGGTGATAGGATGTGTTGCCTCTTTGCTGGTATTGTTGTTAGCATACTTGTCTTGTCTTTTGTTTTGTTTTTGGGTTTGTATATTATGTTTTAGTGACCGGTTGAATTGTGTGGTCTAACTTTCTGGGGTACATATGGTTGTTGTAGTATTGGTTGTGTGAACATTGAAATATAGTGGATCCTGGTTCGTAGGACAAGCTCCCGAGGTTTCTGAAGTGGAACGTGGGTATACTTTTGTCAAACGCTCATGGAGTGAATCTGAAGGGCCAACTCAGCTTCGAGGTATGTGTGATGTAGTCAATAATGTGATAGTTACAGCTGGGTATGTGTGGTGCATGGTTGGTTTATGTTTCATATTGGCTTATTATTGACAAAATTAATAATGTGTAGGTGAGGTACGAGTGGTTAGTGGCAAGAGCCAATGAGATTTTATGCTTGGAGGGTGGACTGCCTAGGGGAGATGAAGGTGGTGGTTTGGGCGAGGAGGCAATCGTTATGGGTGTGGATGACCCGTTGCAAACTGTCGTGGGGTCTATGAGTGGTGAACAATTTGCTGTGAGTTTGGGGCCAGAATTGGGTGGGAGTTCTGATTCTAGTATGCGTGGAAAGCACAGTGACAGCAAACGTGTAGTGTCGTCTGGTGGTTGTCGTGTTGTCGGGCAGGGGGGTGGCAACCATAAGGACAGAGAAATGGACCTAGATGAAGCATTGAACCCAATCGCAACTCTGGAGTTGTAGATTAGCACCAAAAACAATGAAATTTTGAATTTAGAGATGGAAGTTAATAAATTAAGAAGAGGTCCAACGAGACGCATACACTGCATCTGGTGGGGGGTTTTGAGAGCATTTTCAAGGAGAAGGATAACGAGTTGGGGAAGTTAGTTGCTGAGAATACAGAATTGAGAAAGACTATTGCTGGATTGGAAGAGCAGTTGGCTGATAAAGAAATGCACAATGTTACGCAAGCGTTCCGTGACATTTCAGTAGTACATCAGAATGCAGTTGGTGGGCCAGGCCAAGACGTGCACGTACCAAATGGGTTGGGTATCACAACATATGAGGGTTGTAATGTGTTTGATATTAACGATGAAGGTAGGAGAGTTACGGAGGTATGCCAGGTTGAATCTGTGCATGTTCAGGAGGCAGTCGATGATGTGTTGGTGAATGAGGTGGTAGTGATCAGCCCACTAGTAGCCGAAGATGGCAGAGCAAGTGGAGGATCAAGTTCTTTTGTTTGGAAAGAGTTGAAACTTCCAGATTTTGAGTATTCAGTTGTGCCGGGGGGGGTAAGGTTGGCTTTGGTGCAGGTTACTCAAGGGCTGTTGGGGTGAAGGGTGGCATAGAACGTGCGTTGTTGATGGATGTTATTGATGTGGAAGATGTCGAGGGGCCTTTAAAAAAATGGTCGTCGTTAACAACAGATTGGCCATTTGGAAAATGTTGACGGCTAACGAGAAGAGTAGGATTGTTGGTGCGTATGAGCGCTACAGTGATGGGTAAGTCATTATGTTTGTTATGTTTTGTAGTATGTGTTTATATGTGTGTGTTCCGTGATGTTAATGGGGGTTGTTTTCCTTTCTTTTCTTTTTTTTTTTTTTTGTTAGTGCTATGATCTGGGCAAGTAACGAGAAAGTTGGTGATGTTTAGGCGACAAATGTGTTGGCGCTTGTCCGGCAGGACCGAGTGCATGGCAATGTAAGTTGATTTTATGGTTTATTGGTGTGTGAGGAAATTTTTGTGCAATGGTGATGTATGACGTGGTGGCATAGTTGTAAGGTGATGTGTGTGTCTACATATGTCTTTAATGGCAGGTAATTGACGCATACGCAGTGCAATTAACGTACGAACAGGCTAAACTAAATGAGGGTGTACAATTTTCGGAGAAGTCCTATTTTGTTAGCAGCATATGTTTGTTGAGTGTTATTTGTTGACTGTGTTTGTTGTAGTCCATTTTTTTTAAGTGCCTTATTGGTTGAGGTGTTGTTTGCAGGATATAATACAGAACAGAAACATGCAAACGAGAGACAGATTTATATTGAACAACTTGAACACGGTGGACGGCGCACGCTACATACACTTCCCAATCTATCATGATTCACATTGAATGCTCGTAGTACATGACACAGATGACGGTAATTGGAAACATTATAACTCAATGAGGGAGAGGGCAGGCACTGTGGACGTACATTACCAGTAAGGAAGTTTCCTGGTAAGCATGATAAAAACTTGTACGTGTTTTTTATTAAATTGGTGTGTTGAGGCTAGCTGACGAGATATGGTTTGGTTGTGGTGTATGTGCCATGTAGCAAAAGAACATTGTGACTGAGGTGGTGAGACGGACGTTACATACAAATAATTTGGGTGACTTAGTTGAAACATAGGAATCTGATATTGCAATGGAGTCAGTTGTACAGTGTCCACAGCAACGTGTTGACACGTAAGTAGTGCTGATTGCAGTGATGGAAATGTGGCATGCTGTCTACATGTATTTGTTGATTTGTTTGTACGTTTACTTTTTGGTTCCCATGTTGCATGCACGGTAGACTATGCGGTCATCGTGTGTGCGATCATGTGGCAGTATGTGTGCCATGTGGATGTGGGTCGTTCATTGCATGGGGGGTAACTGTAGCGTACTGTGAGCGACGATAGTGAAAGGCTTTATGAACGTCCCTGTTAGAGGAGTGGCGGCCAATATGATGCAGAATGCGGGATGATATGGGGCTGGCAAGGTGAATAGTTAATGGTTGGGTAATGATAATTTTAACCGTGGGAAACTGTAAATGGGGGTTTACGGTTTGGTTTCTATATTGTTCTTCATTAAGTAGTGAAACAGATTCATGGTGTATATATGGTTTTTGATTTATTTCATTTTGGTTGTGAATGTGATTTTGGTGGATGATGTGACGTTGTGTACGATGTGTTACCATAATTTTTAGTTTGTTAATTAGTTATTTTTGTTTGGTGATACATGCGATATGTGTAATGCACATTTTGTGTGTTTGCGTGAAATGAGGTTAATCGTGATGTGAATGAGTTGTCCGATACGGCCAAATATGCATGATGTGGATTGGTATTGTGAATGGTATGTGTCCGATTAGGTCGTGTAATGGGCAGATTTTGGTGAGTAGCATGAAGTTGGCTATGTCATATGGAAGCTACGTTCGATTTATGTGAATCTGAAACTGTATGTACAGTTTGACTTGTTTCAGTGCTTGATATGTTTAGTTGATGACAAACTTGTGATTGAAATAATTTGGCAGATAAGTTTGTGGGTAGAGTTGTGTTGTGTTGCGTCGAAGGGTTAATGTTGAGTGGGTGTGTCACGTTAGATGTTCGAAGGTCATTTTCAACTGTAAACTGTACCTGGGTGAGTGGTTGTAGTCACTGATTACGTTTTGTGGGTAAGTGTAAAGAATGTTTTTTTTTTTTTTTTTTTTTTTTTTTTTTTTCCTTTTTTGAACAGTAAGTGTGAGTTGTTTCATGGATTGGTGTGAGATGTACGTCATGTGGAACATGGGTCCGGTAAAAGTGCCGCCGTGACCTTGTGTATGTAGTTTTGAAGTGAAGGTTAGTAGCCATGTACATGACCTGTGTGTGTGAGGGGTAACGGTATGGCGTAATTTGTTGCATAATCTGCATGTCGAGTGTTAATTTTGTGAATGCGGTACTATTATATTCAGTTAGGCTTACTGAAGTGGTAGACCATTTGGTATGGATGGATGGTGTTTTTTTGTTTCTTTAACTTAAGTGTCTGACATGGAGGGGTTAATTCACAATGGGTGTGCCACATCAGGTGGTGTATGTTAGGTTCCCAGCGTCCACCATTGAAAGTGGTGTACTTGAAGGAAGTGGTAGCCTTGTTTGTTCAGTGTGTCGCATGAGGTGGGACATGTGTGGCTAATTTTTTTGCAGCGAGACGTTGGGCAGCATGCATGCATGATGTTCATAGTTGTTGGCGTGAAGTTGTGTTATTGTGAAGGCTATTTGAATGATAAACTGTATAGTGGGCTGATATGCTTGTGAAGTAACTGTGGCACTCACGTGATCATGGATGTAAAATGAAATTATGAAACGGGTAAAGTTTAGTGGACATTAGTAAAAAAACACATAGCACGTAAATAAACCCCGTCACTTTATTTAGTAGATATTATACTGATGGTCAAGGCAAGCCGTTCCCTGGCTAGATTGACCGGTACGGTGGCTGTGTTGAGGACATCATAGTTGTGGTAATAAGATAAGTTTTATTATAATGTGGAATTAAGCATCATGGTATAGATAGGTCAATGCATAACTCAATTGAGTGGTTCCTTTCCTGTTTTATAGTTGTGATTTCCCATACGACCGCGTCTGTTACATCGTATCTGTTGGACGTGTTCACCACGTGACATGATTTTTTTTTTCTTTCGCCGGCCCGGTGGTCGTTTAACAGCCAGTGGGAAAATAACATAATCACCTAGATCAAAAGATGGTCTTTCAACCGTCGGTATTGGGTAGATTGTCGGGCCGTATGTGGAACGATATTTTGACGCATGGAAATATGGTTTGACAATTTTGTTTAAATCTCTGCCGCTTCTCCGTATTGTAACAACAACATGGGGACATGGGAAACCCTTAATCTGCCATTGGAAACAAAAGCAAAAGTGTGTGGCGATGTTGACAAGTACAGACGGGTGCGAATGAACCTCGTACACGTCATCATTTGCCTGGCTGACCTTCCATAAACGGCCTTTGGCGTACGACTTTTCTAACCGGGCCTTCATTTTAGGGCAGATTGCACCTATCCACGTCTATATGGCAACCCTACGTTTTGACATCTGCCTCATTAGCTGTGCCCTGATACTGTCTACTAGTTTCGTGATTGGGAGATTGCGCGCTTCACTTATCCACAAATTTAAAGACTCGGCTGCATTGGAACTCGTCTCTCCATAACGGTTGCCCCTGTTAATATGAACACCACAAGTGACAGTGTAATAGTTGATGTATTACATGTTTCAAATCAACAGTAATGACAATTATTTTTGTTCAAACTAATGTAAGTACCTGAAAAATGCATTCGCCCAATGTTGTGGGTGTGCGTCCTCGAGGAATTTGGTTGCAATAGCACGGCCAGATTTCTAAAATTTTTCCAATTTCTGATTGAATGCGAGAACGGTTGGTGCATACGCACAAGCCCGAAATTTATTTACTAAACCGTCATGATGCACATTGTTCATGTATCGTATTTTGTCTTTCAAGTTGCGCTGAAGTGTTGGATACAAAACGTGTGATGTGCGTCTAGGAAAATAGTAGGCATCGCCTCAAGCAGCCCCACATTTCAATCCGATACAAATGTTAATAGTCTTTCCCCAGCCAAGACGTTGGATAAGTTTTGCAAGAACCATGCTCAGTTTGTCATGTTTTCAAAGTCCACAATTACATATGCTAAAAGGAACAAACCTATTGACACATTGTGCACGGGGTAATAGGTAAGTGAATTAATGGTAAAATTTAAATTGTAATGTTTAAATGATAGTGCATGAAATGGTTTACGTTGGTAGGGTGGGCGTCATTCGGGTATTACCTTTTGTAGTATATGTGAAGGTTGTGACGTACCTGTGTTACCATCTTTCGTAGTAGCAGCCAACAAGAACCCTTTGAACCTTCCTTTCAGGAAAGTGGCATCGAGAAATAATAATGGATGACAATGTTGGAAACCGTTAATAGATGCCTTGAATGATATGAAGTACTGGAGGAAACGATGCATGTTGATATCGTAATCAAGATTAGCGTAGCTTCCGGGGTTGTACTCGGTTACGGCATTGGTGTACCAGGGCAACTGGTCGAACGATAGTGAATGTGCCCCAAACTGTTCGCCTCTCGTTTTTTCAACACCTAACCATGCAACATGGTATGTAATGTCCAATCTGTAGTCATCCTTCAAATCTAACATGACATCGATAGGGCATGTGAGTGGCTTGGCACAGACACGTGATGAGATAATATCATCAACCAACTCTGATCTCACCCTTAGGTGCTTAGATATATGAACTACAATGCCACACAAGTGCTGACTGTTCCATTTGCGAAGGTAGAAGAATCTGTTAACGACTAGTACTCGTGCGTGGACGTACCACATGCAACCTTTTGGGTCCTTCATAGCGCAAACAGTTGTCACCCGAATAAAATCATTCTTCACATATTTGTACTGGAAGCCACACTCCACAGCAAATTTGTAAAGCACATACAGGAATAATTGTGCGCCTCCTTCGAAACACTAACTAACTTGAGTGAGTCCGTTAGCCCATGGGACAGTCAGTAGCACCTTCTCGGTATGAGCGCAAAAGTTTGGTAGCAGATCAATGTCATCATCAAACTCTAATGGCCACCTGACCCCTCTATAGGGTGGCTCAGGGTCGCTCGTCATGGAATGAGCATCAGATTCGATTGCGTTAATGGCCTCCTATTCTTGTGCAATAATGACAACTACGTGTTGCAAGCGGAATGACAAATCGAGGCACACCACATTCTGCATGTCCACGTCGTTCTGTGAGGTAAAGTTGTCGAAGTTGGGGATCTTGTAAAACAACGCTATGTTTGACAGTGTGAATCCCTTAAATTTTGAGCTAATGAAATGAACTAGATCCACATACACAAATGGAGGTTACATATTGTATGCGACGTTCATATTCCGGTGTAAACACAGCAGCATTAGATCACTATCCATACCTATAACGAAGTGCGCAAACATGAGAACCAACAACAGTAATAAATAATTTTTTTTTAGTGTAATACATCAGACGGGGGTCGGGGTGTAACATTACTGGTTTTTTATGTTGTGCAGACAATTATAGGGAATTATGCAAACCTAGCAACCAATAAATAATTTTGTTATGTGCAATACGTCAGACGGGAGTCGATGGTGTAACATTGCGTGTTTTTGACATTGCGCGGACAATTATAGGGAAATAGGCAAACCTACCAACCAATGAGAACAGATGCATCAGTCATTGGCACATCGGTATGACATTGGTTCAACCAACACCACCTATGGGTACACATTTGTGAGATACACAGGTACGGGGGTGAAGGGTATTTTATGTGTTACATGTCAATGTGACAAAGCGTATCATACCAGCAAGTCGAAAAATGTGTAAGTGAGATGAAACATAACTGTGAAAAAGTACAACGTCAAAGATCCCTAATGGCAACAGAATGGCTCTTTCTGCCCCCCCCCCTCCAAACCTCGTATGACCCATCCCCCCATGAATCTCCAAAGAAAATGGACATAACTTTAAATCGTAATTAAACAAACAATCATGAAGAACAGGGAAGACAGTGGTATGCAAGATGTACCTTTCCTGGCAGCCGGTGATGGCATCCACAAAAACAAAACCCTATTCTCCTCTCAGCAATAGTGCTTTGTTGAAGCTTGCAACGTGGCTGCCGTCTCAATCTTGGGTCGCATATATCCCAGCCACCCAAAAATACGGGATATGTGTTTCCTTAATAAACCCCATTAGTAGAATATATATGGGTAAAACTGTCCAGCCAAATCATAAACAATTCAAAAAAGGATTTGATTGCACAACTAACGGGAGCACAAAGGACTACACAAAGCATAAAAAACAAACGTGGGACTAAATTGAGCAAATGTTCCCCAAATAAGATTTTCCAATAATTTTCCCTTAATTAAAACCAAACCAATCCTTTTGGTATCAATTAAATCTCAATTAATCAGAATTTTATTTACCAACAATGGAGGACCATAGGTATTATTTTCTTAAAATAATCTTATTTACCAATAATGTCTTACGGAAACCAACCCTTTTTTTTTCTTTTTTTTTTCCATCATAAGGTTTTGATTTGAAACTGTAATCATATCTATAACAAAGCGAATTTTTTTTTTTAGTCCTTTTTTTTTCCCTTTTCTTTTTGTTTACTGTTTCAACCCCCTTTCATTTTTATTTATTTATACTTTTAATGAACAATTAATACAAGAAAAAAAAAACATAGATTATATATTCACAAATTATATAATCGGCAATCACACAAGACAATATCGAATATTAATTATTTTCATCAAAATAAATATATATATATATATAAATTCATGCAATCAAAGTAGCTTGGCTTTGATACCAATGTAAGTTTGCAGGGGAAAAAAAAATTTTATTTCAAAAAATAATTTTTCAAAGAAATACCACCTGATTACACAATCTAAAATATCTCAATCTAAGCATATTGTTGTTTGTTCCTTGCCAAGCGATCCAAGTGTCTCCCTCTAAAGTGATTCACCTTGCACCCTCTTACTTTTATTTTTGTGTGTATTTTTCTACAGACCTTAAAAATTCTGATGGTCAATTTTTTGTATGAAATACGTTTGATATATACACAACACATGATAGAGTTTGTATGTAGGTGGGATCCTTAGGGATTTATATCTTTCAGTTGTGGGGATAAAATAAAAGATGTATCTTTTATTTTGAATTTGCAAGATACAACTTGTCTAATTTTTCATTTAATTATCTTTTAAATAGATAATATATAACTTCCACTGATTGCAATAATGTCTATCAACATATTACAATTAAACCCCTAAAAGTAGAGAATTACAAATGAGGCCCTTTCTTACAATTGGTCACGAACTTCCTTTCACTAAACTATATTCCACACGAGCTATTAGGTATAGACAAATTTATCACTATCAAGAAATCCTAGCTCATGTAACCGAATTCTAAATTTTCCTTTCTTCTAATTGGACCCCAAAAGCATTTTTTAAAAATAGTACTTTTATAATTATACATGTATACAAATATTTTTATGAAAAAGTTACCAGCCGATTTTTTTTTAGTCCAACATTAATAGGGAAGAAAAAAAAAATTGAATATACTTTCTTACCTTAAAAATTGTGGATTCCATGTTAAGCACCTATATAAATCAATTACCGCTTACATAACCCAGTATGTCTGTGGGCTTTGGTTCGGCGTCACCAATTGACAATATCAAAGTTAAATAAATAATTAATTATTTTATACAAGCCTCTCAGATCAAAAGAAAATAAGTGCATCACAATAGAGTTACCTTTTAAACTGACAGTGATCATTCCATAGGTGTTTTTAAAACCGATCATGTTCAGTGGATGTACTTATTGCATAATACCCACCTATTTGCCTAATGTCACTACCTCAATAATGAAGTAAATCATTCTATCATATATCAACAAAACAAGTGTAGCCCATAGTAGTGTGATGCCCAATCAGTACCCATAGCCTAGAATATTAATTGGGCCTATAAGCCACCGAAAAATCATAACTCCTAACTTTTGATTCATTAACCATTAGCATGTTTTTCTACAATATTACCCAATAAACCTCATTTTCACATCATATATAACATTAAATATAACATCATCTAGAATAATAATATATAAAAATACAAAATAAAATGCAAAATAATTTATTTAATCAATTAATAAAGTCAATAAATTGATTTTTGAGGATACAAATGCTAGCCCGTGTTCATACGCCCCAATTCCTCATCCACTTGGTTCATCACCACCAAAATCCTCCTGCTGTCCATAGACATCTGTGCTTGCGCCTCGATCTGAAAGAACATCACGATAGATTGTTCTAAGCCCTTAAGCTTATTTGTGTAGAACCATTTCTTGAAGCAATTCCACCAGGGGATCTTCTCGCATTTATTTACAAAGTGTAGACCTTTTTTCAAACGGTTGGTGAACATCTGTGTGTCTTGCTCCGATCGGCCCAATTTTCTGTTTAGCTTGTCGATTTCTTCGAGCATCGGGCTTATCTGATTCAGCCTCGACCTAAGGCTTGTGAGGGTGGACTTGAATTGCACAGCATTAATTATCCCATTGTCAACAGCTCGCAGTAATTCCCCAAACGCAGCTCCCAAAGCAGCACCTCCAACCAGTGAACCAGCCATCGATGTCTTCCAAAACCCACTCTACTTACAGAGAATTGGGATTGGGTTTGGGTTTGGTGTTGTTATAGTGAAGGCTATGGAACTTGCAAGTGAAGCAGTTGTGAACGCGAGAGCAGTGAAGAAGTAGTGATGGGATTTCTGCCAAGTTTCTTCGATTCTTCGTTTGGAATTTGAATTCTGGAGGGGAAAAAACGTGTGGAAAACAATGCATACCATTTTTCAAAAAGAAATATTCGTTTCGTAGCTTTTGGAAAATATAATAGTAGGAAGAGAGCTTGAAGCTTCCCAGTCCTCTCCCCCATTGAATATGAACAGTAGTGACAGTGACTGATCAAATTCCAAAACTAAATAAAAAAACCAAGAAGGAATTGAACCCGACGTGAATCGAACACGCAACCTTCTGATCTGGAGTCAGACGCGCTACCATTGCGCCACAGATCCACTTTGTTTCATTTTTTTATCTCATATTTTGGGGACTTTTAGAAAGAGAATAAAAAGTTGGTTTTTAATTTTTTATTCATTTTGAGTCACATTAATTCTTACATTTTTATTTATAAAAAGATAAAATAAACCTATAAAATTAAAAAACTAATCTTTTACTAATTTTCCAAAACACTCATTTATTTAATGATTTACTTTTGATCAGCATGACCAAGCCATACGCTTTGTGCCATTATAATACAAAAAAACTAAGATCCTAGAATTAGGAATCCGTAACTTACCTAGAAATCCCAGAATTAGGAATCTGTAATTTACCTAGAATGAGTATGTGTGGTAGAAATTAAATTGATAAAGTATAAAATTCATGAATGAAATGAATTTAAACCATTAATTCCTATTTTTTGATAAATTTTGAGTAAATAATTATGAATTTATAGCCTTATTGATTGTAATAAGTTAGATCAATACGTGCAAAAATGTTCAAGAAAATGATGCAATTAAGAGAAAGTTTCAAAATATGAATTACATCACCCACTGGTCGGTGGATGATTAAGCTTAGAGAGTATACTAAGGCCTCGTTTGGTAAATGGTTTTTTTATTCACAAAGTCAAAAAAGTCACTCAAAAAATCAAAAAGTCAACAACCCATACTAAAAAGCCAAAGATTATTTTCTCTCTACTTTTTGCACATCTTTTCGTAAAAAGTCAAAAAGTCATCCCAAACATACTAGCTTTTTTTAGCTCATATTTTAGCCAAATAGTCAAAAAATTACTAAATTAGCATGTTCCCAAACGAGGCCTAAGGACGTGGATTGTTTGATGAGAATCCCACAATGATAGTCTTTCTTCATCGAAGACATATTGAAACTTGAATAAAAGAGAGTTCTAACATGCATAACAACTACGTCTAAGAGTGTAGCAGGGATATCATTGTTAGTTCTTAAAATGTGAAAGTTTTCTTAAATTTGGAGTTTAAAGTAACTCTTTTAAGTCACCTAATGCAAAGACAAATTTGAATGCGAGTTGTATTTATGAACATGGAATTATAAGTCCGTGTCACACAATTACAATTATTATTATTATTATTATTATTATTATTATTATTATTATTATTGTAAAAAATTGTAAATTCATCACAAATCTAAGTGTCATGACCCGAACCCGCCCATATGGGTTAAGGACATAACCGGCCAGTAATCAATGGATTACTTACGGCCTCAAACCAAACAAGACATATCTCATCAGAGTAAAAGGGCCAAACAGAAGCAAATTTAAAACTTTTGTCCATAAAGTTGTGCTTACATGGCATAACATAACAGTCCATATATATATATATATATATCTGTTAATAACTCACATCAAAGGGATACTAACACAAAGTTCTGTACATACAGGATCATTCAAGTCTAAGTCAGTCAAACCCAAAGTTATATACAAAAGTAATCTAATGTTTTCGCCGATATAACAAAACTATATCAAAAGAACAAAAGAGGCGAAGACAAGTCTCGTGCGTGAGACGTTTGGGCTGACTCTTCAAAACCTTGACTGTTTCTCACATATTTCACAGAGGCTGGGTTTGGACATCCCTTGGCTCACCTACATACACATGAATGAGCGTGAGCGAAAACCCAGTGAATAATATCAAATATAGAAGATACATGAACAATCTTTGAAACAGTTACATCAGATGGCCTTGGGGCCAATTCATGTTTCTATTTAATGTATCAATCGACTAAAGTTCTAGACGTATCAAACGGCCTCGGGCCCAATTAACTCATACCCGACGGCCTTTGGTCCATCCATTCATGTCTAATGGCCTTTGGCCCAATCGTTCGTATCCGATGGCCTTTGGCCCAATCGTTCATATTCGACGGCCTTTGGCCCAATCGTTCATGTCCGACGGCTTTTGCCCAATAGTTCATGTCAAACGGCCTTCGGCCCAATCATTCATGTGTGTCAAACAGCCTTCAGCCCAGTCAATTGTATCCAACGGCCTTTGGCCCAATCATATGGCATAACAAATATTTATCCCCAATTCAATGTAACAAACTTATAAGACTTATATGGAAGTAAGCAACTAGACAAATAAAATACTTCAGATATCTTTATTAAGATATTATTCACAATGTTCTGCCAGTGGATCTGCCCTGGAGCTCGACCCTATACATTACAGAACACATATGGGTCACAATTGATTCAATCTGTTCTTAATTCATACATCTCTCTTAGGCTTCTTTCTTATTCTTTTAATTCATTCATAATGCTCAATGCACGCCTAAGTATACTTAGAAGTGAAAGAGAATGGAAAATGAAACACAGAACACCTTTACAAATTTTCTGAAACAGGGGTCCTGTCACACCCCAAACCTGCCCCTAAAAGTTTGGGCATGACCTATTCATAAATGGACCTGTAACCTGATAACCAAACCTATGGGGCCTTATCGGAAGCATAAACATACGAACAAACATAGATACAGCATACACCATTGAGCAATTTTCTAATATGCCAGGATCTCATGCATCATATACGCCATCAACAATGGTCAAGGCTTAAAACGAAATCCCTGAATATCGATTACATACACATACATTGGCAGTCCCAGCCTCATGGTTGGGCGTATACAAAAAAACACAAAAGTTATGTACAGTAACTTGGGTAGCATTAAAAAGGTAAACAAACGTCTCCCAAGGTTTCACCAAAAATAAGTAGCTTGATATAGTGCCTGGACACGTAAGGGTCGACCAAGGAAAACGGCATCTTGAGCTAGGATGGTCCACCTGGGGGGTGACCTACAGAAACAGACAAAACTGAGAGAGTGAGCCGGGCTCAGTGAATAGTAATACATAAATAAAACATTGCTTAACTTAAACAGAGTACATGACAATACATTAGTCTGATTCTGTGTTACATACATAATGGCCTTAGGCCTAATCTTGTAACATAGCTTGGTGGCGGGAAGCCCTTGGAAATGGTGGCACGAAGCCCTTAGGACGTGTGGCATAACATTCTTGTAAACATTTTGGCACTGTGGCCCTTGTAACTTGATGGCCTTAAAGCCCTTGAAAATGGCACGAGGCCCTTGAAAATGGCACGAGGCCCTTGAACTTGTTTTTCTTTATATACTATTAGCATTAATAGACTTCAAACATTAACATAACATTCACATAAGTACAATACATGCTTGGAAACATTGACATAATTGCATAACAGTTACATAGGTACTACTACTCACAGTGCTGTGGTGATGTGCTATTTCCTCCTGGAGGGTGTCCTGCACACAATCATAACTTGCAATTTAGATCTTCTTTTTCTTACATCATTGAATAACCAGTTTCTGCATATTACACTTCATATGCACCATTATTTGAAAATCGCCAAAGTACTCTAAAAACATTAGCAGAGGATTGAGCAAGCAAAACAGAAGAAAGCATTTCGTTTTCCTGGAAATAAGTCCCCTGCTCGAGCGCCCCTTTTCCGCTCGAGCGGACTGTACATTTTGCCCCAAACTGCTGGGAGGTGGTTTTTCCCGCTCGAGCTGACTCTCCTCCGCTCGAGCGGACCACGCAGACCCTGAAATCCTGTACTTCGAATTTTACATCACCAAACCATTCCTCATGCAATTCCAATGGGATCTATACTATCTAATATCTTTATAACATGGATTCTACCTTGTAAACATGGCAAATTGCACAAGATTAGAAACTTAATCAAGCCATTCCTCACTCAATTTTATTCTTGGACTCAAGTTCTTTATGTTTATTGAAACATAACACATGATATATCTCTATAATGAACCATAGCACATGATATATACATATATTCATGAAGTGATGGTATAAACCAAGGATTGAAGCATAATTTCATATAACACCCAAGTTAAGTGTCAAAAGTACCAATTGATGAAACCCTCATAATTTAAACATGAAGCAAACAAAAACATAAATTACAACTCTTAAGTTGTTATGATCTTGGGCTTACCTTGAATTTATTCCCAAACTTCTAACAATTTGCCCAAATTCCTTGTTGAATCCCTTCTTCCCCAATTTCTCTTCTTTACTTCCTCTTATTTTCTCTCCCAAAATGGTATCCACGTTTTTGACCAAAAATCATAAAGTCTCATCAATATATATGTTCATAAGTAGGGCATATAAGACAAAAATGAGTCGTTTAATCATTCCGAAATTGAAATTTCACGAACATGCTTAAAATTACCTAAAAATTATGCTGATCATAGATATATAATCAATTTCTGACAATTAAGCCATTAAGGCCTTCAATTTCTGATTCAAGCATTCCAATGGAACAGATACCTTTCTTGAGTAACAGATAGACATTCATAACCATACATTTCATTTCCTTAACTATAATTTTTCATGAAATTTTTCAGCAAACATGTTAAAAGCACAAAACAAGGGCTAAAATATATCAAAAACATGGACGAGGGTCGGGTCATTACAGGTCCCCGCTCGAGTGTGGGTTCCGCCGCTCGAGTGGACCCCGTGGGTCTACAAAAATACTGGTTGCCTCATTTTTACGCTCGAGCATGAATTCGGATGCTCGAGCTGAAAGTCACACTACATGGCTCCCCGCTCGAGCGTGAATGTCCCCGCTCGAGCGGACATCAATGTCTGCAAAAATTCTGGGAGCTCGCATTTCACGCTCGAGCGGCGCTTTCTCCGCTCGAGCGAACATGCCAAATTCTGGGTTTCCCAAAACTATTCTTGAGGCTCAAATTCGATATTCAAAGGCTTTAAAGCTCGAATTAAGGTACCAAAAATAGGGAAACACATTACATATCATGAGTATACAAGCAATATAAGGTCAATTGCTCAAAATCATAATCCAACCCTCAATTCATCACAACAAAACACATAGTTTCAAGATTCAATTTCAATATACATATATCCAAATTCCATAAACTCCTTGAATTATACATGCATGCTTATTTTTTTACTCCAATTCCATTTTAAATGACACCAATGGTGTCTATAATCATGAAACTCAACAAAACCATGCTTGCATGTATGATTAAATGCTCAACTTCTCATAATTAACATGCTACATGTTAGATTATGCAAATTCATTGTAATTATACACATGCATGTACATATAAGCTACAAATTCAACAAATTCAATTCAAGTTATGTTCTTGATCATAATTAAACCTTGAATTTACAAAATCACAAACTCAAACTTATGAATCCACTCACCTAGGAGCTTCAAACACCCAAATTCTAGCTAATTCTTTGAGTTTAACCTCTAATTCTCAAGCCTTTAGTTCAATCTTCAATTTGAGCTCCCTCTCTCTCTCTCTAAGTTCGGTTCTCTCTCTCTCTCTCTAGAGAGCAAAATCTGATTTGAGCTCAAAACAAATGAATAAGAGTGTAAATTGGCCCTTTATAAAAGCTCCATTAATCACATTTCATTAATACTAATTTAATTGAGCACTATATCATTAATTTAATCTATTTAATCTGATCCGAATCAATTTTCAATCAAATTTCACCGTAGGTTCTCAAAATTACGCTAATCACAATAGCGTAATCAATTTCGGGTTTTGTGGCCGATAAGGCCTTCAATTTAAATTCCAAAGCAGGAAGTCAAATAGATTTTTCTACGGTGAACAGATGGAAATTCAAACACACATATATTCATATAAATAGCACTCAAAATCATGTTAAACACATAATCACATTCGTAATTAAGATTAATTAGTATAATACGAAGCAGGGTTATCACAGTCTTCCCCCCTTTAGGAAGTTTGGTCCTCCAAAGTTATTTTACTTTCGTCGGAAAACAAATGCAGATAGCGTAGTCGCATTTTATCCTCGTTTTCCCATGTGGCATCCGTCCCATAGTGTTCTTTCCATTCCACTTTCACCATGGGATGGACTTGCTTTTCAATTGTTTCACTTGCCGGTCAATGATTCGTTCCGGCCATTCGGCATACTCCATATTTTCAGCAAGAGCTACCTGGTGATAATCAATCACATGAAACAGATCTCGAAGATAACCCCTCAACATTGATACATGAAACACATTATGGATTTGTTCGAATCCCCGTGGCAAAGCGACTCGATAAGCAACTGGACCAAGCCTTTCCAGAATTTGAAACGGCCCAATGTAACGGGGCGGCAACTTACCTTTTTTTCCAAACCTGACTTGGCCTTTCATCGGAGTCACATAGATAAATACATGGTCACCAACCTCATACTCGAGAGGTCTTTTTCAAACATCTGCATAATTCTTTTGTCGGTCCTGAGCTGTTTTGAGCCTTTGCTGAATAGTTTTGATCTTCTTAGAAGTGTCTTGCACAATTTCAGGCCCTAGAAGAGCTCTATCCATGACTTCTGTCCAACAAATTGGTGATCTACACCTTCTACCATACAAAGCCTCGTATGGTGCCATACCGATGCTGGAGTGGAAGCTATTATTGTATGCAAACTCTATGAGTGGCAAATAATTTTCCCAACTCCCTTGAAAATCCAAGGCACACATCCTTAGCATATCTTCCAAAGTCTGTATTGTCCGTTCTGATTGTCCGTCTGTCTGTGGGTGGAATGCGGTACTAAACCTCAATTCTGTCCCCATAGCCCTTTGCAAACTTTTCCACAATCTAGACACAAATTTCGGATCTCTATCCAAGACAATAGATACCAGAACTCTGTGTAAATGAACAATCTCATCAACATATATAGTAGCCAGTCTATAAGCATCAAATGTAGTTCTAACAGGTAGAAAATGTGCAGATTTAGTTAGTCTATCAACTACAACCCAAATAGAATACATACCTCGAGGAGTCCGAGGTAGACCAACAACAAAATCCATAGTCACATGCTCCCAGTTCTATTCAAGAATAGGGAGAGGTTGAAGTAGACCGCCCGGTTTCTGATGTTCAGCTTTTACTTGCTGACATTGAAGACATTTGGACACATACTCTACAATTTTTTTCTTCATTTTAGGCCACCAATAGCTTTGTTTCAAATCCCAATACATTTTGTTATTACCCGGATACATAGCAAATACTGACTTGTGAGCTTCATCCAAAACTCTTTTCTTTAGCTCCGGAACATCTGGGATACACATTCGGTTTCGAAACCTCAACACTCCACTTTCAATGCTAAATTCTGCTTTCGGACTTGTCTCAAATTCATCAATTACTTTCTTGAGGAATTCATCCTCTTTTTGTTTCTGTTTAATCTCATCAATGATTGCCGGTTCGGCTGAAATGGCAGCTATCAGTCCGCCCTATTCACACAATACCAGTTCAATCTCGGACTTCTCAAAATCTTGCAAGATTTCCTTCTGTTCAGTAAGCAAACAAGCCAAATTCCCCATTGATTTTCTGCTCAAGGCATCAGCAACTGTATTGGCTTTCCCAGGGTGATACTGAATCTCAAGGTCATAGTCTTTTATCAATTCGAGCCATCTTCTCTGTGGCATATTTAACTCTTTCTGTGTAAAGAAGTATTTTAGACTTTTGTAATCTGTGTAGACTTCACACTTTGCCCCATACAAATAATGCCGCCAGATTTTCAAAGCGAATACAACTGCAGCCAATTCTAAATCATGTGTTGGGTAGTTTTTCTCATGTGGTCTCAATTGTCGGGAGGCATAAGTAATTACTCGCCTATTCTGCATTAGCACGCAACCCAAACCTTTATAAGATGCATCACTGAAAATCACAAAGTTTTCCGTACCTGTGGGTAATGTTAATACTCGTGCAGTAGTCAATCTCGTTTTTAGTTCATGAAAGGCAGTTTCCCTTTCGTCATCCCATTCAAACGGTTGCCCTTTGCGTGTCAGTTGGGTAAGAGGCACAGCTATTTTCGAAAAGTCTTTCACAAACCTCCTGTAGTACGCAGCTAGGCCCATAAAACTGCGGACCTCCGTCACGTTTGTCGGTGTAGGCCAATTCACAATTGCCTCTATTTTCTATGGGTCCACTGAAATCCCCTCTTTGTTGATGACATGCCCTAAGAAAATAACTTCATCTAACCAAAACTCACATTTCTTTAGTTTAGCAAATAATTTCTTTTCTCTAAGTGTTTGCAGGACAGTCCTCAAATGATGTTCATGTTCAAGTCTATTCTTGAAGTATATCAAAATGTCATCAATAAAAACCACAACAAATTCATCAAGGTAGGTTTTAAAAATTCGGTTCATTAAGTCCATAAACGCTGCCGGAGCATTAGTTACCCCAAATGGCATAACAAGAAATTCATAATGGCCATATCTTGTTCGAAACGCGGTTTTCTCAACATCTTCTGCTTTCACTTTCAACTGATGATACCCGGATCTCAAATCAATTTTGGAAAACACTTGTGATCCCTGCAAACTTATCAAACAGGTCATCAATACAAGGTAGGGGATATTTATTCTTTATTGTTACCTTGTTCAATTCTCGATAGTCGATACACAAACGCAAGGTTCCATCTTTCTTTTTCACAAACAACACTAGCGCACCCCATGGTGAAGTGCTAGGTTGAATAAACCCTTTGTCAAGCAGGTCTTGCAACTGTTCTTTCAATTCTTTCATTTCAGCAGTAGCCATTCTGTAGGGAGTTTTAGAAATAGGCTGGGTGCCTGGCATAATCTCAATCGTAAACTCTATCTCCCTATCTACCAATTCCCCTGGTAATTCATTTGGAAACAAATCTGGAAATTCTCTAACAATAGGGATACTGTTCAGTTCAACATTCACAGATTGTTCAGATAGCACACAACACAAATAACCCCGGCACCCTTTCCTGATTAATTTACATGCTTTCATTGCAGATATCAAATAAGGTGGAGGCACTACCCCGTTACCCACAAACACAATTTCTTCATGTTCCGGTGGTTTAAACACAACCCGTTTTGTTACACAATCAATGGTGGCATAATATTTAGTTAGCCAATCCATGCCCAGAATTATATCAAAGTGCCTAAAGTTCAAGGGCAACAAATCCACATACAGAATAGCATTCCCAATTCGTATGTCACAAAAACGATATACAGATTCACACAATACAGATTCCCCGGATGGAGCAGATACACATAGTAGATATGGCAATAATTTTAGAGGTCTACTCAGTCTAGATGCAAATGCACATGTTACGAAAGAGTGTGTTGATCCGGAGTCAATTAACACAAAAGCATCCTGATTACATATAGAAATAGTACCTGAGACAACTGCGTTAGCATTCCGTGTATCGCCCGGAATAAGCGCGAAAACTCTCCATTGCCTCACGGTATCTCCGGTAGTAGTAGATCTCATAGTATTTCTCGGCTTTGGAATCAATGCAGTGGAACTAGCAGCTAGCTTTCCACTGTTTTGATTACAATCTCTGGCCACGTGCCCTGTTTTACCACATTTGAAACAAGCTCCCAACACACGGTAACAAACTCCACGGTGTCTTTTACTACAAATATTGCACATTGGAGATGTATCTCGGGAAGAATTCGAAGTACTCGAGGAGCCCGTATTTTGTTTCTTTGAAAATTTCTTCTTCGAAAAGAAGCCCTATCTTTTGCTACCCTTCTAGTCAGTTGTTGATCTGGTCTGTCTAGCTATGTTAGCTTCTGATATTATGGCCCGGTCTAGCACCCCAGTATAGGTTTCTAGCTTCATGATATTTACCCTTTCTAAAATATCACTTTGAACCCCACCTTCAAAATGTCTCGCTTTCTTGTAGTCAGCATCGATCACATGTGGTGCAAACCTGGCCAACTCAATGAATTTGGTCTCATACTTAGCTACTGTCATGCTGTCTTGTTTAAGTTCCATGAACTCCGATACTTTCCTGTCACGGACACATTGAGGGAAGTACTTATCATAGAAAACTTCCAGGAACTTCGCCCAGCCAATGTCTTTATGATTCTCACGTATTAACATCCACCACCTTTTTGCTTCGTCTTCTAGCATAAAGGTGGCCAGAAGTACTTTCTGTGTCTCTGAACAAGGAAACACCTCAAACAGCTTTTCAATGCCGAGAACCCATGCTTCGGCCTTTAACGAGTCTAATCCCCCATGGAACTGTGGTGGTTTCATTTTCTTAAACTCTTTGGTGAGAGCTATTATCCGGTCATCATGCTGTAAGTCTGGCACAGGAGGTGCCGGAGGTGGAGGTGGAGGATGTGGTTGCTGCCACTGTTGTTGCCACTGTTGTTGTTGCCTTAATGCTTCTGTCATTTCCTGAATCAATCTTTCCATACTATCCATTCTGGCAGTAGAAGACTCCTCTATCTCATCACCTCTTGTTCTCACCATCTGATTAGATTTGCATTGTACTTTATACAAAAGATTCACAAGTATGCATCTACTAAAGAGCATACATATTCAAATAATTTGCAATGCAAGCAAATCACAAACCTATAACACATAATCGTTCACATTAAAACATTTGAGTGTATTCTAGATGCTTTCAGATTCATACTTATCACATGAATGCATTCTAGATCTTTTCTAGAAGCTTATTGCTCATTTGGACAACTGTGTGAGTTATTAACTCGTGCTCTGATACCACTCTGTCATGACCCGAACCCGCCCCTATGGGTTAAGGACATAACCGGCCAGTAATCAAGGGATTACCTACGGCCTCAAACCAAACAAGACATATCTCATCAGAGTAAAGGGGCCAAACGGAATCAAATTTAAAACTTTTGTCCATAAAGCTGTGCTTACATGGCATAACATAACAGTCTATATATATATATATCTGTTAATAACTCACATCAAAGGGATACTAACATAAAGTTATATACATACAGGATCATTCAAGTCTAAGTCAGTCAAACCCAAAGTTATATACAAAAGTAATCCAATGTTTTCGCCGATATAACAAAACTATATCAAAAGAACAAAAGAGGCGAAGACAAGTCTCATGCGTAAGACGTTTGGACTGACTCTTCAAAACCTTGACTGTTTCTCACATATTTCACCGAGGCTGGGTTTGGACATCCCTTGGCTCACCTACATACACATGAATGAGTGTGAGCGAAAGCCTAGTGAATAATATCAAATAAGGAAGATACATGAACAATCTTTAAAACATTTACATCAGACGGCCTTGGGCCCAATTCATGTTTCCATTTAATGTATCAATCGACTAAAGTTCTAGACGTATCAAACGGCCTCGGGCCAAATTAACTCATACCCGACGGCCTTTGGCCCATTCATTCATGTCTAACGACCTTTGGCCCAATCGTTCGTATCCGACAGCCTTTGGCCCAATCGTTCATATCCGACGGCCTTTGGCCCAATCGTTCATGTCCGACAACCTTTGGCCTAATAGTTCATGTTAAACGGCCTTCGGCCCAATCATTCATGTGTGTCAAACGGCCTTCGGCCCAGTCAATTGTATCCAACGGCCTTTGGCCCAATCATATGGCATAACAAATATTTGTCCCCAATTCAATGTAACAAACTTATAAGACTTATATAGAAGTAAGCAATTGGACAAATAACATACTTCAGATATCTTTATTAAGATATTACTCACAGTGTTTTGCCGGTGGATCTGCCCTGGAGCTCGACCCTATACATTACATAACACATATGGGTCACAATTGATTCAATGCGTTCTTAATTCATACATCCCTCTTAGGCTTCTTTCTTATTCTTTTAATTCATTCATAATGCTCAATGTACGCCTAAGAGTATTTAGAAGTGAAAGAGAATGGAAAATGAAACACAGAACACCTTTACACTCGAGCAGACCCCGTGGGTTCCGCCACTCGAGCAGACCCCATGGGTCTGCAAAAATATTGGTTGCCTCATTTTTACACTCGAGCGTGAATTCGGATGCTCGAACTGATAGTCACACTACATGGCTCCCCGCACGAGCGTGAACGTCCTCGCTCGAGTGGACATCAATGTCTGTAAAAATTCTGGGAGCTCGCATTTCACGCTCGAGCGGACATGCCAAATTCTAGGTTTCCCAGAACTGTTCTTGAGGCTCAAATTCGATATTCAAAGGCTTTAAAGCTCAAATTAAGGTACCAAAAATAGGGAAACACATTATATATCATGAGTATACAAGCAATATGAGGCCAATTGCTCAAAATCATAATCCAACCCTCAATTCATCACAACAAAACACATAGTGTAACAAGCCCGCGGGGGACCTCGCTACAGCTCGGACTCGATTTGTGTCACGGTTCTTAATCTGAACCAAAGAGTCCAAATCCGGCAAATCGTTTTGAGAAAACAGATTTTTGAAAGAAGTGCCAAACATGGACTGCTTTGCCAGATACAGAGTCGCCACCTAAATATTTTATTTTTGGGAAATTTAGGAAACCCTGACTCGTTGCCGAAGGCCACGTGTCCATCATCACCAAAGTTGCCTCGGCTCAGGAACTTGGGTACGATTGGGGAAGGTCACTTCGTGAGCACCCCCGCTCGCCCGATCAAAGATCGGCCTCTACTAACCATGATATCTAGTTTTGAAAACATTATGCGTTCTTATTCCAGTTATTAGCCTAGGATTACTACGTGACGCGCACAGCATACAAATATAGACTGGATCGCCTGAATTGGAACAAAACATTTCCTGTTTGTTTGAAATATGGTTTGCTACTCGTAAGTAGGCTTAAAATGCAGATTTTGCCACCCTCGGGTGGGCTTAGAAAAGATGGTTTTGCCACTATCTAGTGGGCTTAAAACTCACAGTCAATGATTTGATCCAATCCAAATAACCCAACCTTCACCCACAGGCATTCAGGCAGATATATCACATAAGCACATAGTCTCATGGTAAGCATGCTATCATGGCAGTCACTCACACGCATGCAAGGATGCTAAAGCATAAAACTTACCGAGTACTCCAAGCCAAAGAAAGAAACTAATTAGAAATCATGCATGATCCTAACTATACAGAAATGCCTAATGCAACACACGCAAAAATGCAACTATAGCAGGCTCGGCTATTCTAAACATGGCATATGGAATGCTACAACTAACATGTATTCAACTTGGAATTGAAGTACAATGCAATTAGTATGATGCGCCGAGCCCGATGCATGCAAGACAGATGAATGAATGCAAACATGCTATCATACTGTATGCTAATTGAAACATGCCCTAATCTAACCATCATAAGCTGGTAAATAAAAGGGAGAAAGACGTGGGCTTGGAAGACATACATCACACGCACGCACACTTATTACAACATTGCCCTCTCGCAGAGGGTCCAAATAAATAATATACAGTCCCAAATAAGTAATACAGTCCAAATAAATACAAAATCCTAATTAATTAACAAATTAAACTAGGAAAGCTGTAAACTAGCATGCAAGCTAGGGACTGCCTCGGCTCTGCTCCAGATAATGGATGATACATGTTTTGAGTTGCCTTGCGCGGAAATCCACTGCGATGCCCCAATTAGCCTCTGTTTGCAATTGTTTTTTGGAAAGCGTGCCAAGCTCCGGAAGGCTGCTGATTCTTGATTTGCTGCAACAGAGAGCAGGAAAGGGGCATGGCAATGTATTTTCACATATGTATGCATGCCTCGATCCTCGTGCCACCAATCACGCATATCGATGCATGATAGCCGAGGAGACGAATTGCACAATTCAATATGGAATGAATGCACATGAAAACACAACAAGACCAAGACTCCATCATGGATAATCCGGAGTGTCGGTGACCGGGAATTGAGACACATTCCGTCACTCGAAGTACGAAACATCCCTTGTTTCCCGTGCTCGGGCTAACTCCTATCCCAAACACAATGCAATATGCATGACATGCATGAATGCAATTAAGATACAACCTAACATGCACAATGCTATGAAATGGCATACACGATGCACGAGGTAACATGGCATACGCAATGCGCTAACCTACACCCTAGCATACACAATGCTATGAAATGAAATGACATACACAATGCATGATGTAACATGGCATACACGATGCTCTAACATACACCCTAGCATACACAATGCTATGAAATGAAATGACATACACAATGCATGATGTAACATGGCATACACGATGCTCTAACATACAACCTAGCATACGCAATGCAAAGGACTGAGATGGCATACACAATGCAATATAGGCTTACACTAACATGAGTGGACCTCAGCCACACTTACATCAGAGGCCATTAGATGAAAAAAGATACTCTCGAGATGCGTGCACGCATGCACGCAAACCGAGGACCGAACCTAAGGCACGAATGCCACTCTACCAAAGCATGGTAAGGCATGGAACATGGTATGCAAAAATGCAAATTTCAACACTGAAATATGATACAAAATAGTCCCGAATCATGGAAATATGGCACCCGATGCATGAGGTGAGACCCGAAACTCAAAATTAGGCACATGGAATGACTTACAGCTATACAAAGCATGCATCATTTGATCATGAAGTCTAAAGACAGAACCAAGGCAGTCCCAAGACATGCACATTTTCAGTTCAAAGCATGGCCAAAAGATGCTAGCAAGATGACTTAAAATAGCATGCAACTTTGACTAGTTAACATGGATTACATGGCAAGTACATGAAGCAAGTGAGCACTCACCAAACCAGCAAAAATCAGTGAACTAAACATGCCAAAATATGCCCAAATAAACATGGAGAGGCAGCCAACACATGCACAAATGAGGGGCTCCTTTAGAGGGCATACAAAGGGGTTATTAAGCACATGCAAGATAGATATGAAGCATGACCAAAACAACTCTGGAAATCAAATATAGTAGTCCCAAAACTCACAAAATTGGCCCTGAAATCAGTCAACGAGGCATGCAAAGAAGGGTCCCTTTGAAAGGCCAAAATGGCCATCAAACAAGTCAAGGTGAGAGGGGGTCACCCCCCTCTAATTTGGAGGCTCAAAAAAACATCAAAGCCACTGGAAATCCATTGGATTCCAGTGGCTAGAAGACCAAACAAAACATGCACCAAGAGCTTAGGTGTAAGGCTCAAAGTAAGAAGCAAACAAGCATTCAATGGAGCATATGACCTCAAAAAAAAATGGGGCCTTAAACAAACTTGAAGATGAGATTAAAATAAGACTTTTTCCAGTTTATAGCAAGTCTCAATAATAAACACAAATAGGGCTAATCTATCATGCAAAAATGGCCCTAAAAGAGGGAATAGAGACACAGGGCAACAGCCGGCCCCAAATGGCAAAGAGCCCTTCAATAAAGGTGAATAGGGGCTCAAAATAAGGCACTTCACAGTTTATAGCAAGCCACGAAAATGAACATAGGCAAGACTAAACTAACATGCAAGAAAAAGGCCTAAAAAAGGGGATAAAGAAACAAGTGGTAGCAGATGGCCTCAAACCGATGAGAGCCCTTCAACAAAGTTAAAGAAGGGCTCAAAACAAGCCACTTTACAGTTTGTGACCAAGCCCAAAACAGTTCACAAATAAGCCTAAAATACGATGCAAAAATAGGCTTAAAAGGGAGTTTAAACACAAAGGGTAAGAAGGAGGCCTCAAACAGAGAAAAGCCCTTAATCAAACATGAAAATGAGTTTAAAATAAGACTATTTCCAGTTAGGGTCGGAGCCCAAAAATGTAAGCACAATGAGCTAAGATATAGGCCAAAAAAATGCACAAAAGAGGGAAAATGGGACTCACCCTTGTAGCCTATGTCTTCAACAACTCTTGGTCAAAGAAATGGAGCTCTTAGCCCCTGGAAATGTCCCCCAAGCTACTGGAATGGAGTGTGGATGTGTTGTGCTATGAGTTGGTGTAGAAAGGGTGTAGGACTTGAGGGGTTTTGAGGGTTGAAGTGTAGAGAGAGAGAGATTCAATGCAAGAGCCTAAAACCAAAATGTTGTAACCCTCCAAAAGGGAGCTGGGGGTGCTGGTTATATAGAGGGAGGAGTGGAGGAAAGGGAGGGAATTTCAAATTCAAATTTCCCCTCCAAAAGACCCCCCCGGATACAGGATCTGGGGGAAAAGGAGGGTGTATCTGCAATGTACCTGATGTGAGGATCATGGCCGGCCAGTTTTTTAGGGTTTAGGTGGCCGGCCGGCCTCCCCCATGGTGGGCCGGCCAAGGGTCAAAAGGGTCAATGAAGATTGCTGGCCGGCCACCTCAAATTGGTGGCCTCCCATATGTACACAACACAACTATGTGGTCAAAAACTGGAAGAAGTGAACCAGGAGAGAGAAAAATCCATTTTTTAGAGGGGTTCAAAAGGGTCATAAGCAATTACTGGCCGGCCATATCATATTAGTGGCCTCCCAGGTGTGCACAACACAAATATGTGGTTTAGGGCTAGAAAAAGTGGTCCAAGGGTGGTCAACATTGGCTTTCTAATGAGAAAAACGGGCGACGGAGGGCGATGAAGAAAGAAAACTGGTTGTCAGAACAATTACTGGCCTCCCACCCTTCTACGACCTTCCTAATAATGAAAATAAGGTCCCTGCCAAAAAAGAGCCCAAACCGATGCAAAATGAAGGTTCGGGGGCCAAAACGCGCAGCCTGGGGCCCCGAAAACTGACTGTTAAGCACCGAAGGTGGCGTTCAACCACAAAGTTGGTCTCTCGAGCCACAGTGTCCCTCAAAAGGGGGGAAATAAGGTATGCCAAAAACCGGAGCAAACGGAGGTGATTAAGCGGTCCCGAACCGAGGCACACGGCCTAACGGCTCCGAAAACCGGGAACCGGGCTCCGAAATGGGAAAAATGGCCTACGACCACGAAACGTAGCCCACGGCCACTGAGAGATGATCTACGAGACCTCTCCCTCCCTTGGGGAAGAGAAAACAGAGAAAACAGAACCTGGTTCGCAAACCGAGGCAAAGCACAAAAGAGTCCGAAAGTTTGGAGGCAAGGCTCACAGCCAAGACTCTAAAACTTCTGAACGAGCACAATATGCAGTATCACCAAGCGCTCAATTGGTGACGTCTGAGTCTTAAGGTCGGTCAAAAATGGGGTGTCTACACATAGCTTCAAGATTCAATTTCAATATACATATACCCAAATTCCATAAACTCCTTGAATTATACATACATGCTTATTTTTTGACTCCAATTCCATTTTAAATGACACCAATGGTGTCTATAATCATGAAACTCAACAAAACCATGCTTGCATGTATGATTAAATGCTCAACTTCTCATAATTAACATGCTACATGTTAGATTATGCAAATTCATGGTAATTATACACATGCATGTACATACAAGCTCCAAATTCAACAAATTCAATTCAAGTTATGTTCTAAACCTTGAATTTACAAAATCACAAACTCAAACTTATGAATCCACTCACCTAGGAGCTTCAAACACCCACATTCTAGCTAATTCTTTGAGTTTAACCTCCAATTCTCAAGCCTTTAGTTCAATCTTCAATTTGAGCTCCCTCTCTCTCGCTAAGTTCGGTTCTCTCTCTCTCTAGAGAGCAAAATCTGATTTGAGCTCAAAACAAATGAATGAGAGTGTAAATTGGCCCTTTATAAAAGCTCCCTTAATCACATTTCATTAATACTAATTTAATTGAGCACTATATCATCAATTTAATCTATTTAATCTGATCCGAATCAATTTTCAATCAAATTTCACCGTAGGCTCTAAAAATTATGCTAATCACAATGGCGTAATCAATTTCGGGTTTTGTGGCCGATATGGCCTTCAATTTAAATTCCAAAGCAGGAAGTCAAACAGATTTTTCTACGGTGAACAGATGGAAATTCAAAACCGCATATATTCATATAAATAGCACTCAAAATCATGTTAAACATATAATCACATTCGTAATTAAAATTAATTAGCATAATACGGAGCAAGGTTATCACACTAAGACCTCACTAATTTGAATCTACAAATTTTTTCCGAATTTGCTTTTAGTTTTGCTAATCAATTAGGTACCCACAAGCTCATATGTAGGCTCGGCCCTAGGCTTGTCCCACCAGGCCATGACCTAGGGTCCTTCAAAATAAACCTAAAAAAGATGTTCTCCTATTATAGTTTAATGTAATATATTAGGTGTGACAATCCAGATTTTTAATTATTCTGTAGAATTTATACTAATATTATTTAATCTCAGTTAAGAAAATATATGATTTATTATATATTATTATGCATAATTTTATAAAATAATATAATTATTAAAAGTTTAGGGGTCAAAATATAAATAATAGTAATATAGATAATATAAATAATAATAATAATGGGTGTGGTACTAAAATAAATAATTAATTTTCTATTAGTA